>CM048746.1:631013221-631613221 GCA_026315105.1 Locusta migratoria
GAGTATATACCTTATCCCATGCACCTGTGGCATGTCATATTAGGACTGTTGAGGACCGTTGTATTGAGCATTAAACTTCAGAAACGTTCACAACAGCCAAACAAATCTGCTGTGACCGAACACTGCCTTGACACAGGTCACCCTATGGAATACAACAAAAAGGAAATTCTGGCATGCACTTCCAGGTAGTGGGCTTGTGTTATCAAGGAATCGATAGAAATAAAACTAGTTGACAACCTTATGAATAGGTATGGAGGGTTTTGCTTAAATTCAGCTTGGGATCCTGCCCTCTCACTTGTCAAGAAACAGAGGGACAAAACTAATCCGACCTTATCCGTCGAGAACTGATGTTTATTATTGATATTCTGACCGGTTTCATCTTTGGTCGTGTCGGCGCTGTGTGCCTGCTTGCTCGGTGTGTGTGTGTAGTATTTCCCGTTTACTCATTGAAAACCGAGGTTTTAATCATCGTTGCACAATGCTTCCTCATTGTAGTTTCGCTTTGAAAATTCAGCGTAGTGTCCTGCCGCCGGCCGCGGTGGCCGAGGTGACTGAGGCGCTTCAGTCACGGTCTGCACGGCCACTACGGTCGGGGGTTCGAATCCCCCCTCGGGCATGGATATTTGTGCCGTCCTAGTTCGTAAGTAGTTCATAAGTAATTTGTAAGTTTAGGGACTGATGACCCCGTCGTTAAGTCCCATAAGATTTACAAACATTTGAACATTTGGTCTCCTGCCGAAATATCGGCCGTCGTCGATGTCGATATCTAGCTCAATACCCGTAAGTTTTTCGAAGCCGTTATTGACCAGAAGAAATTAAGGAATCATCATGCACAACATCTGACAATAAAGTTCGATTAATGAAGGCGAATCCCGATGTTGCATCTGCGTTGCGACCGGTGTTGACTTGCACCCAGCGTAGTTGAGTTGAACATTGCGTGTGTTCCGTGCTGGACCTGTAGGACGCAATGTTTGTTTAGCTCGTTGTTTCTGAAATGAGAACATGACATTGAATGAGCAAAGGATCAATTTAACCTTTTGTTTTAAGCTTGTCAGGACAACCAAGGAAACGGATGCGACTCTATTACGTGTTTATGGGGATCAATCACTGTCCATAGAGCGTTTATATGAGTGGTTCGCCTGTTTTCGGGGAGGCCGCGAAAGTGGCTCTGACAATCTCTGTAGGGGCCGGCCGGCGAAAGCCCCCAGGGACGAAAACATTGAGAGAGTGAGGACATTTATCAAGAACAGTCGTCGATTAACTGTGGACATGACAGCGGATGAATTGCAGATTAACCGTGAATCTGTGCGACAAATCGTAACCCTCAACTTACGGAAAAGTAAAACGTGTTGTCGCCTTGTGCCACATCACGTGACACGATAAAAAGCAGGCGCGTTTACACCCCTCACAGGATTTTGCCGAAACAGCGTATGCGACATCCAATTTGTTGAACCTTATTGTCACTGAAGATGAATCGGCAAAACATGAAATGGCGTTCTCTGACATAACCACGTCGGAAAAAGCTCGGACCTGAATAATCACTATCGTTTTTCAATAGTCAAGGCTTTATCCACAAGAATTTCGTCCTTGGGGTACGACGAAAAGCGCTGCAAGGCACGTTCAAATTTTGACCCGTTTCGTGCAACGTCTACACTGGGATCGACCACGCTCGTCCACACATTCCCAATATCGTCAAGCAGTTCCTTCCAAAAATGGTAGTGGTGCAACGTGAACATCCACTATAGTCGCCGGATCTTAATTCTAAAGACTTCGTCCTACTCCCTATGGCGGTTGCGGACGCAAGGAGAGGACCACAGGGGATATATCGCCCTCCTAAATTCGAAAAATTTACAATAACGCAAACTTCTATGAATTTACGGGAGCATAGTTTATTAAGAGATGAAAACGTTTTTTACACAATGTCAAACTTTGTTTATCCTCGTCCCATCCCCTTAACGAGTGACGTAATTTATGGATAGCCTGCAGTTCTGATTATTTCATTTGTTCCCCATCACCCTAACCTCTTCCCCACGCAAAAAAGAGAAGGGTTTGCCAATGCTCGACTCCATCTCCCAATGAAACGAAAGAAATTTGACTATATTCCTGACATCCAGCGACACGTCACGAGGCTTTTGAACACCATGTCAAGGGAAGATTTCGTGCACAGTTTCCAATACGTGTATTGCAGAGTTCGGCGGTGCATAGTTATGGGCGGTCACTATTTCGAAAGATAGTAAGGTAATTTTAAAATAGTTCACAGTTCGTCTACATTAATGTTACAGGACTGTATACCGAACTTTATTGTCGGAGAGTACAATTAATCTATATTTTTTCCATATTATTGTTTAAGTATAAACTCTAATAAGGCTTATACCTTCTTGGCCATTAAAATTGCTACACCACCAAGATGACGTGCTACAGACGCGAAATTTAAGCGACAGGAAGAAGATGCTGTAATATGAAAATGATTAGCTTTCCAGAGCATTCACACAAGGTTAGCGCCGGTGGCGACACTTACAACGTGGTGACATGAGAAAAGTTTTCAACCGATTTCTCATACATAAACAGCAGTTGACCGGCCTTACCTGGTGAAACGTTGTTGTGATCCCTCTTTCTTGTAAGGAGGAGAAATGCATACCATCAGGTATCCGACTATCATAATGGTCGGATTGTAGCTTATCTCTATTGCAGTTTATTTTATCGCGAAATTGCTCCTCGCGTTGGTCGCAATCTAATGACTATTAGCAGAACATGGAATCGGTTGGTGCAGGAGGGCAATAAAGAACGCCGTGCTGGAGCCCAACAGCCTCGTATCACTAGCAGTCGAGATGACAGGCATCTTATCCACATGGCTGTAACGGATCGTACAGCCACATCTAAATCCCTGAGTCAACAGATGGGTACTTCTGCAAGACAACAACACTCTGCACGAACAGTTCGACGACGTTTGCAGCAGCATGTACTATCAGCTCGGAGACCATGGCTGCCGTTACCCTTAACGCTGCATCACAGACAGGAGCGCCTGCGATGCTGGACGCAAGGACGAACCTGGGTGCACGTATAGCAAAACGTCATGTTTTCGGATGAATTAAGGTTCTGTTTACAGCATCATGATGGTTGCATCTGTGTTTGGTGACTTCGCGGCGAACGCACATTGGAAGCGTGTATTCGTCATCGCCATACTGGCGTATCACCCGGCGTGATGGTATGGGCTGCCATTGGTTACACGTCTCGGTCACCTCTTGTTCACAATGACGGCACTTTGAACAGTGGCCGTTACATTTCAGATGTGTTAAGACCCGTGTCTCTACCCTTTATTCGATCCCTGCGAAACCCTACATTTCAGCAGGATAATGCACGACCGCATGTTGCAGGTCCTGTACGGAAAATGTTCGACTGCTGCCCTGGCTAGCAAACTCTCCAGATCTCTCACCAATTGAAAACGTTTGGTCATGGTGGCCGAGCAAATTGCTCGTTACAATACGCCATCACTATTCTTGATCTTGATTCTGTGGAATCGTGTTGAAGCTGCATGGGCATCTGTATCTGCACACGCCATCCACGCTCTGTTTGACTCAATGCCCAGGCGTATCAAGGCCGTTATTACGTGGTTGTTCTGCGTATTGATATCGCAAGATCTATGCACCCAAATTGCGTGAAAATGTAATCACATATCAGTTCTAGTATAATATATTTGTCCAATGAATACCCGTATATCATCATCATCTGCATTTCTTCTTCGTGTAGCAATTGTAATGGCCAGTAGTGTATTACATTTTTTTTATTTTTTACGTATATTTACGTTCTGATAACAGCTTATTTATAGGTTCCGCTTGACTATGAACACAGCGTGAAACTGTCGACGCAATCAATAAAAAGTACAATAAACGCGGAATTCGAGGGAGAGGGAATAAAAACCTTGCGGTTTGCTGACGACTTAGTAATTCTGTCAGAGCAGCCAAAGACCTGGAAGAGCAATTAAACTGAACGGACAGTATCTTAAAAGTAAGATATAAAATGAATATTAACAAGAGTAAAACAAAGATGATGGAATGTAGTGTCATAATATCAGGCGATGCTGAAGGAATTAGATTAGGTAATGAGACAATGAGTTTTGTTATTTAGGTAACAAGACACTTCTGAGGGCAAAGTAAAGAAGATATATAATTCATAATGGCAATGCGAAGAAAAGCGTTTCTGAAGAACCGAAAACTATTGACGTCCAATATTTGAGTAAATGTTAGGTAGTCGTTTCTGAAAACATTTGTCTGGAGTGTAGCAATGTATGAGAATGAAACGTAGAAAATAAGGAGTTCAGACAAAAAGATGATAGAAGCATTCGAAATGTGGTGCTACAGACGAATGATGAAGATGAGATTGGTAGATCACGTAACTAATGAGGAGGTGTTTAACAGAATTGGGAAGAAAAGGAGTTTGTGACATAGGCTGACTAAGAGAAGAGATAGGATGGTGGGACACATTCTGAGACATCAAGGAAACGTCAACTTAGCGTTAGAAGGAAGTACGTGGGGTAAAAAGCGTAAAGGGAGACAGAGGGACGAATACAGTAAGCAGATTCAAAGGGATGTAGGCTGCCGATGAAAAGGCTTGCACAGGACAGGGTAGCGTGGAGAGCTGCATCAAACCAGTCTACGGATTGAAGACCACAATAACAACAACAAACGCAGCTCTGGCGGTTACTTAATTACAGTGAATGTCATGCAATTTTAGCTGAGGATAATCACACAAGATAACTATTAAGTACAAAGTTATTCACCATTGTTGTAGTGTTATGAGAAGTTACATGACTGTATTAAAGGAAACTAGAAAACACGGATGATAAAGCATGAATATTCGAGCAGTACTCCAGGGGGGCCTTGCTCGGTAAAGTAGAAGGACACGAGAGGTCACTTCGTTATTAAGGCACTGTCTGCGGGGGCGGCGATAGTTATTTCACAGCCGAGTGCACGTAATTCTGCGAGGTGATGGTGAAATATAGCGAAGACCCGGCGCAAACAGTTCTGTTCAGCAGAGGTATTTCAATAGTGGCGCAGCAGCCATAATGCAGGAAGGCGATGCAGTGACCTGGTTTGCTCTGGAAGGGAAGCTGCCGTTTAAGACAGCTCAGCCGCCCCCTCGGCACCCCCTCCAGGGGGATGGAGGGGTGGGGGTTGTTCCGGGGGTGTGAGCGGGAGCCTCCCACGCCTTTTTAATGCGCCGTCTGGCTCTCAATTTTTCACAGCCCTTCCCTTTGTAAGCTGCAGGATCTTCCGGTCTGAAAAGCACACAGGCTGCGAGCGCAGCAAATACAGAAAATTGTTTGTGCAGATCTCCTCCGTCGGCACACTGGATTAAAACTAAATATTTAAATGTAGCGGCGAATCGTTTGAGCGCGCCGCCCTCGCTGCTTCAATTTAGGTCGGCCCTGGTGCCTGAGGCGACTTCTCGAGTGACGTCACAGGCTACTAGAGGATTCAGAGATGGACAGTTAAGGCGGCGAAGGCACGCTGCTGGATGCAGAAAAGTACGTCTGACATGCAGAATTACCTGCTCAAGTAGAGTCTCATAACTGTACGAAAAAGTGGTATAACCAACCAATAAAAATATGTTATACTAGCTGAAAACCCGGCGTCGCTCGGGTGCCTACCTATTCAAGTTTTAAGTTTTTTTTTTTCATTCTCTCTCTGTCAATCTCCCTTTCCCGCCTCTCTCTCTCTCTCTCTCTCTTTGTTCATCTCAATCTTCACTCTCTATCTTCATCTCCTCCTACCCTTCTCTCTACCTATTTGCACCTTCCCCTTCCGTCTCTCTATCGAACTGCTCCTACTCCTCCAACTCCTCAATCCATTTCCTCCTCCATCTCTGAAAATTTACACAACTCCTTTAACTTTCATGGTGATCAGTAAAGTGGTGTCTACGTTTATTGCAAGGTAGGGAAAAGTAGAAGAACCGTCCGCAGCTGGTAAACATGCGCATCGCTGTTTTTCTGATTGAAAAGCTTTGTTGAACTTTGGAATCAGTGCTACACATAGTTGCAGGTTAGCGAACAACTTTCGTCTGGTCTCTGGCCACCATTGCAGTTTCGCGTTCAGTTAAAAAATGTTTAAATGTTTGTAGAACTTAAGGGACTTAACTACGGGGTCATCAGTCCCTAAGCTTACAAACTACTTATGAACTAGCTAAGACTAAGGACGGCACAAATATCCATGCCCGAGGGGGGATTCGAACCCCCGACTGTATTGGCCGTGCAGACCGTGACTGGAGCGCCTCAGTCCCCTCTGCCACCGCGGCCGGATCGTGTTCAGTGAGTTTGAAAATGGTGAAACGTTACATTGTGATCTAATTTGCAGTCCTCGATATTTAAGACGGTGAGTCTCCATTTATTACGTTGACTAAATTTACTTGTGATATAGTTAAAGCCTGTATGTTATATGTATGTTTTGACGTGAGGCCTGTTTGGTTTTAATTAGTTTAAAAAAATTGTAGCCAAAATTTATTTTCAAGACACTATGGGGTAAAGGTGCGCACGTTTCCTCATCATGTAGTTAAATACCAAAACATAAGAGTTGCTAGAAAG
Organism: Locusta migratoria; assembly: GCA_026315105.1. Classification (NCBI taxonomy): domain Eukaryota; kingdom Metazoa; phylum Arthropoda; class Insecta; order Orthoptera; family Acrididae; genus Locusta; species Locusta migratoria. The sequence goes on from CM048746.1 coordinate 631,019,799, forward strand.
CTTAATCTCGGCAATAGGCCTAAGCCTAATGCAAAATAAAGAATGGATAAGAAGAGATCATAGAATGAAGTCTTTCACGGCAGGTAAAGCTTCCGGGCTGAGATGCCGTGGCCGATACGCCGCTTTATCTCCAAGGATGCCTTCCGCAGACGAGAGCGAAAAGTCAGGGGAAAGTTTTATGTATGGACCACGGCATGTCAGCCCGGAAGCTTTATGTATTGTATAAGAAGAGACTTCGAAACAAGAAAAATGATAATCAGACTTTTGGCTAGGAACACAAAAGAAGGTAAAGAAAAAGGAGATGATTGAAGAAGAGTCACACGATTAGGATGTTGACCAAGTTCCACTGTGTACTGACGATGAATCCGATGACATCGTCATGGGGGTGTTTGACCCTGGCGCACTTCAAGGAGCCGACGACGGGATTAGCGGACTTTGTGGAGACCATGTTAGAGACAGGGAACTGAAGTGTGCGGAATATGGTACCATGCACCTTGTACCGCAAATGATTCTGCTAAAGATTTTATATGTGATACGTGCAGTGAAGGAATAATCTAACTTGTTAAATCTGTAGGCTCGTAATATCAAAGAAAACTTTGCATTTTATTTGAAAACCAATAGTCCTGAACTATGTTAAATTTAGTAAAATTTGATTAAAAATCATGTTTAACCTAATCTAATATGTGCCTTGGCCGTCCACTGGGGCGTTTAGTGTTCGGTTTCCCTTTTAGTGCCATCTTTGCCTGTCTTCGTTCTGACGGCTTTTAATCAAATTGCGTGGTTATGGCATATCGCCCCGAATTTGTGACTAAATAGGGGATTTCCTGTCAGAGAGGACACAGTTTGTAGTAATCTATGGAAAGGCATCGACTAAAACAGAGGTGATATCGGGCGTTCCACAGGGTAGTGTTATTGGTCCTCTGCTGTTCCTTATTTACATCAACGATTTGAGGGAAAATTTAAGTAACTCTCTTAGGTTGTTTGCAGATGACGCCGTCATTTACCGTCTAGTAAAATCATCTGAGAATCAGAACCAACTGCAGTCCAATCTGAATAAGATATCAGTATGGTGTAAAAATTGGCATTTGACTGTAAATAATGAGAAGTGTGAAGTCGTCCACCTGAGTACGAAAAAAATGCGTTAAACTTTTTTTACAAGATAATTCAATAAATGTGAAGGCCGAAAACTCTACAAAATACCTAGGAATTTCTGTTACTTCAGACTTGAACTGGAAAGAACACGTAGATAATGTCGTGCGAAAGGCGAACCAGAGACTGCGTTTTATTGGCAGAACCCTCAAATGATGCAACAGAACTGCTAAAGAAACTGCATACACTACGCTTGTCCGTCCTTTTTTGGAGCATTGCTGCCCAGTGTGGGATCCTTATCAGGTGGGTTTGACGGAGGATATAGAAAGAGTCCAAAGAAGGGCAGCTCGTTTCGTATTGTCACGATACAGCGGAGACAGCGTTACGGAAACGATACAGGATCTGGGATGGGAATAATTAAAACAACGGCGCTTATCGCTGCGGCGTGGGCTACTTATGAAACTGCAATTGCCAACATTCTCCTCCGAATGCGGAAATATATTGTTGACTCCCACGTACATAGGTAGAAAAGATCATCGGCATAAAATACGAGAATTCAGAGCTCGAAAGGAGAGATTCAGGTGTTCTTCCTTCCCGCGTGCTTATCGAGAATGGAATGGGAGATGAATAGTATAAAGGTGGTTCGATGAACCCTCTGCCAGGCACATAAATGTGATTTGCAGAGTATCTCATATAGATGTAGATGACATTCGGGCTACATGGCCCACCCTCTGTATTCTCTTTCTCTTCTGATATTTGGCTGTCGCATCAGAAGGTAGATTTCCTCATTGTCCTCCTCCCCCATTCTCCATTATCTAAAATTGGTCCCCATATCTTCCTCGTTACTTTTCTTTCAAATATTAACAGTTTTTCTTTGTCTCTTTTAGTCATGCTCCATGTTTCTGAACGGTACATATCTGCTGGACATCTCACCATGTTATAGATTTTCAAACAAACAAACATTATTTTTTATATATTAGGTAACTGAACCTGGCAATGATTCGGAATTGTTAATATAAATGGGAATTGGATACATGCCTTAATCTCCTTCTCATACCCTCTCTTTATCCCTCGTTCCTGCCCCTCCCTTTGTCTCTCTCCTCCTCCTCGATCCCTTTGTCAGTCTTCTCCACCTCCTCTCTCTGTCCATAACATTTCATCCCACTTCCTGCACATCACTTATCCCACACTATTCATCGCCTCCTCTCCCTCCTCTACCCTCCTTTCCATCTACCTCTGCGTCGTCCTCCCTTATTATTTCGTACCAACCATCCCCCTGTCTCCGTCATTACATTTCCCCGCTCTCTTTCAGTCTCTTTCCCTCCCCTGCATATGAAGAATTACATACATATAGCCGGCCGCGGTGGCCGAGGTGACTGAGGCGCGCCAGTCTCGGTCAGCACGGCCACTACGGTCGGGGGTTCGAATCCCCCCTCGGGCATGGATATTTGTGTCGTCTTAGTTCGTAAGTAGTTCATAAGTAGTTTGTAAGTTTAGGGACTGATGACCCCATAGTTAAGTCCCATAAGCTTAACAAACATTTTTTTGAACATACATATATCTGCCAAATTTTATTGTGATCCAAACAGTACGGGTGTTTGGAGTATGGTTCCCATCAGCATACACCATAAAAAGATAAAGCAGTCGACAATCCGAAGACTGGTTTGAACACCACAGTGCTTTACTAGGCATGGTCCTGTTTGGAGGTGGTATGCCGTTGCCTGCCTCCGACCTTCCAAGTGACTTACCCAGCCAGTTATAGGGAGACCTACAGTTTCACGTGGGTTCCGAAGCACGGTGCTAGTCAGTATTTTTCGCATCAGTAACACTGCCAGAGGTGAAAGAAATGGAAACTGAGAGATAAAAATCCTAGAACCAGGCAGGGATTTGTAGGCACTCTACAGCTGAGCTACGGAGCATACATCACAGGAAACATTATGTAGACAATGATCGTTTCCTTCTTTTGAATAACAAGTGTGAAAAAATTAACTAAGATAGGAATACATCTCTAGTTTGAAAGTGTGCTGTACAGTACTCTCTTTACCATGAACCGTACGAATTATTATCTAGAGATAGACATTTCTCTTATTTTGAAAGCGAAATGTGCAAAATTTCATCGCAGTCCGATAAACGGTATTGATGGAGATCTGTCAAATATGAGTTCTGTCGTAAATTATAGTAAAGATCGACAGTTACTAAATTAAATGTTTTGCCACGGTTTGGGAAGGTTACTGGAAGAAAAAAAGCGAGTTGTACACTGTGTCAAACTTTGAGCTTACATAAAGTGAAATACGAAAAAATAATTACTCTGTGCAAACAGTATTTAATTTTCGGTAAAAAACGAAACGCGTGACAAATCAAAGACAACATTGAGTATGAATTTTAATCAACCAGTGAAGAAATTGGGACATTTGAGAGTTTGAACAAACGATCATATGCATTTCTGATTCTTGATGTTCCTAACTGTAAATCTCCGAACTTTATTAATCGAATGCTAAACAGATTTAACACATAGTTCTACTAGAATACGAGAACGTTTTTAAATATCCATTTTTCACAAAATTAAAATCATACAAGAATTTATATAAACGCTATTACGCGCACTGGCCAGTAGCGCAGTTTCATGATACCTAGTTGTCGTCGTGTAAACTAGCCTTAACTCTCGCCTACATCGCAGCAGCACCTGTTGGTCTCCTGAGTTGTGGCGGTCACAGGGTGGGGTCAGCAGGTAGTGTAGTGTAGTGTAGTATGGTATAGTGTAGTGTAGAGTCTCCCTGCACTCGCGCTGCCTTGGGCAGGCGGCCATGTATCGGGCTCTGGGAAAACACGGCGGCCGCTGCTCATAATGGAAGACCAACACAGCCACCTCACCACACCACCAGCCGCCGTGCTGGCGTCACAGGCAGACGGGGATCAGCCGGTGGGAGCGAACGAGCAGCAGACCGGCTCAGGGGGTGCGAAAACACCCGACTTGTAAAATGTAAATTTTTGTTTTTGTGTTGTTTTGAATTTGCATGTGGGTTATCTCTACCTATACAGGGTGTTACAAAAAGGTACGGCCAAACTTGCAGGAAATACATTCCTCACACACAAAGAAAGAAAATAAGTTATGTGGACATGTGTCCGGAAACGCTTAATTTCCATGTTAGAGCTCATTTTATAACTTCTCTTCAAATCACATTAATCATGGAATGGAAACACACAGCAACAGAACGTACCAGCGTGGCTTCAAACACTTTGTTACAGGAAATGTTCAAAATGTCCTCCGTTAGCGAGGATACATGCATCCACCCTCCGTCGCATGGAATCCCTGATGCTCTGATGCAGTCCTGGAGAATGGCGTATTGTATCACAGCCGTCCACAATACGAACATGAAGAGACTCTACATTTAGTACCAGGGTGGCGTAGACAAGAGCTTTCAAATGCCCCCATAAATAAAAGTCTAGAGGGTTGAGGTCAGGAGAGCGTGGAAGCCATGGAATTGGTCCGCCTCTACTAATCCATCGGTCAGCGAATCTGTTGTTGAGAAGCGTACGAACACGTCGACTGAAATGTGCAGGAGCTCCATCGTGCATGAACCATATGTTGTACTTGTAAAGCCACATGTTCTAGCAGCAGAGGTAGAGTATCCCGTATGAAATCATGATAAAATGCTCCAGTGAGCGTAGGTGGAAAAACATGAGGCCCAATAAAGACATCACCAACAATTCCTTCCCAAACGTTCACAGAAAATCTGTGTTTATGACGTGAATCGAGGAATTACAGGACATACTAACGAAACAATTGGGTATTTTGACGAATTATTTTAATTTTCATTTAAAGAGAAATACTAAAATGAGCTCTAACATGGAAATTAAGCGTTTCCTGACCCATGTTCACATAACATATTTTCTTTCTTTGTGTGTGAGGAATTTTTCCTGGAAGTTTGGCCATCCTTTTTTTGTAACACCCTAAATAAAAGCGAAAGGACATTAGTTCACTCACTCACTCACTCACTTACTAAACACGAAATCTCAAGAACTACTTTACCTATGATGTGGCAGGAATGTAATTTAGGTAGAGGACGTAAGCTAAGAAAGGATTTTGCGATAGAGCCAATAGTTCAGGAGATATGACAACATAAGCAATGGAAACTTCCCCAGTTTGCGCTATGTGACTAGTGTGACTTTATCAGTCCACTATTTGAGAAGGAGAGCACTTAGCGACTTGCAACAAACTTTAAACATGACTTCAAATCCTTAGAAAACGTTTTCTCGCTGACAGCCCCAGCAAAATGATGAAAGGGAAAAAGGTTGTCCGACGTTCATACTGTAAAATTACGGCATTTGGAATGACGTTACAATTTATTTCTCGTACACTATTAATTATAATAGCAAGAAATGTTACAAACAGTATACACACATACTACTGAACGTACGTTCGAAATTTTTTATTCTAAGACGCACACAGTTGGATGTACTTTACGACATATAGTTCAGGTACTATGACGTCAAAGATAATGAAATGCATGAAAATTTGTCGTAATAAGCATGATGTTGTAATTTACCACGTCTTTACTAACAACTCCATTTACTTCGCAGGCAGTTTCCTAATATTCCACTCTACGAACCTGGTAAATAATGTTTATGTAGGACACACAATTTAGGAGATACGTGTATATATATAAAAGCGAAAGGTCACTCAGGCACTCACTCACTCACTGACTAAACAAGAAATCTCTAAAACTACTGGACCTATGAACATGAAATTTTGCCGGCATGTAGTTTATAGGTAGAAGAAGCCGCCAGCTAAGAAAGTATTTTGCGGTAGGACAGAATTGAGGTGCAAGGCGGAGGACACTTTCACTACGGATTGACAAAATCTACAGTCTCATTCCGATTTTCACGAAATTTGCACGAAACAAGAGGATGGTCACAGTCCACCTAAAGGTTCATACGCTGCATAGGGGAGGTATCTCGTGGCAAAAATAAATAAATAAATAAATAAAGGTAAAAAGGTTCTTTAAATACTTTGGTCGCGCCATTGCTTGAGAACGACTCGACCGATTTCAGAGATTTTTTTTTCCACCTCGTTATTCTCAGAACAAGGGTTCAATGAAATAAACCTGGAAAATTTGAGAGCAACAAAGTGTTTTCTTCAATGTGACCCTGTCTTTCTATTACATACAAATCTATAGTTTTGTTCCGACATTGTTGAAATTTTGCACACCTGACCTTAAAAACAACGAATATCACTGTATGTATAAAATTTCGTTCAGTGCTTCGTGGAGGGTACTTAACTTACGGACTTTTGACAAAATGCATAGTTTTGTTTCAGTATTTATGAATTTTTGCACACATGATCTTTAAACCAAGAGGAAGGTCACTGGCTACATAAATGTTTGTGTGGTACATGACAGAGGGCACCTTGCAAAAATCTTTGCCGAGATAGGGAAAGGTGGAAACGAACAGAGAGATGGGAGAGAAATTTATGGATGCAGAGAGGGAGGGGCAACGCAGGTTTTACAGCTAGTATTATATATATATAACTTTCGGCTTTCTATTTTGTCATGACTGATTAGGGAAAGGGTGGGTATAGTGGGCACGGCGGACATAGTTGCCATTGGTTTTTTTTTACCCTAAAATGCTGCTACCAAGCGACAAACACATCAACTACTCCACTCTAGCCGTGTTACTGCTGTGTTGAAGTTATAATGTATTCCGGGACATTGTTCGGAAGTTATCCTGTATTTTCCTGCATTTCAACTCGTTGATGCAAAGCAAGTGTTCTATATTAACTGTTATAACTAAATATAAGCTTTCTACAATGATGGTTGAATCCGTAGAATCGTATTTCTGTAATGGCGTCGAAGAAGGCAAATGAGCCACAAAGCGCGTTGCACATTCTAGGTAAATTATTTTTATGAGATCAAGACCAAGCTCATTTTGTGCATTTAAATACTATTTCAAGTATTTACTTGACTTGACTGGACTTGATTTTTACTTGCTGCTTCTGAGCTCCATCTTTGACAAACGAAGTTGTAATTTCTCTGTGAATTACATACAAATATTATACTTTTCATAGACGCTGTTACGGTTTGCCTTGCAAGCAACTTTGGGAAAAAATTTTACAGTCTACCACGAGATCTCCGCTTGTTAGCATAAGATCTGTCGTTTCAACCTTGATGTTCCTTTTTTTCAAGTCATGGGTTTACTCGTGTTTTAGGTACGGTTACCCTGCATGGACAGATAATCCTATAATTTAATAGTTGTATAAATGTACTGAATATAACTATTTTTAATGCAAATGGTATGCCTTATTTTGCATGTTTGGAGTCATAAAGCAGGCATTTACTTAGAAACGAAGCTTTACTTCCAGTAATCTTAGTTGTATAAATGTAAATGTACAGATGAATTCACATGCCAAATAATTTTCACTCCTGAATTCGAACAAATGCTGGTAAGTTATATATGCATTTGTGCCAAGCACAATCACAATGAAACACCACTCTTTCGATATAATTGGTCTGTTCTTGCCTTCCATCATTGGACTGAGACAGAGGGTGGCCGATTTTACCTTACCCAATAGGACAAAGTGGCTATTTTACAGACTAAATAAAAAATTATTTTTTTCTCAAAATATAACTGAAACAGGGTAAAAGTGAAAATTTTGGCATAGACATAAATAAGTAACCTAACATATTCCTTATTTTTAATTATTTCCAAAAGTTTTTACTTAAAAGAAAGTTTTCCCTTAGTGTGGCCACTATACCCACCCTTTCACAAACACAATGTAACATGGCAAGTTCAGTTTACAATGTCAGAAATAGGGGATATGATTCTTTCGACCATTAATTGATTTACTGTTCGAGGAAACCCTCCGCTTTGAGATGTAAGGTGGGTCAGATATTGCTACATCGTTATTGTTGCAGTTTCTTTGATGTTGTTTTGAAAAATGCTAAAAATATACAAAAATATAAAGATTCCTCAAGTATTATCGGGAATCTGTAGCTCTAATATCCGGAGACGTTGTACATAATTTGTTTGCAATCAGTAGTAGAGAATTTTATTGTGAAAATAATGCTCACTATTAATAGTAAAAACAAGCAATGTGTATGGTAGAGTGTGAGTTGCAATCTGCACAGTTGTGTGTTATTGTGTAACTAGCTAGAAGATCGATACTCTGTACTGCCACCTATTCAGGTGGGAAAGTCTATAGACCTTCCAGCTATTCTCACCTGAGAGAGTGTGTGTTTGTGGAGCGGTTATTTTGATTTTACGTGATGGATGTGTGTCTTATTTTCTGAAATAACACCACATGATATTTGGGAGTTCTCAGTTCATCTAATTACCGATGGTTGTCGTGTATTCTGTGTGTTACCTTAGGAACATACTAATTGTTGTATCAGTTATTTGCATATTTAGCTTTTAATACATGGAATAAGTAAATTTTAGCCTTACATTTGAATTTCATAATGAAGGTTGTGTTTTAATCGATTACTATTGATTGCAGTATCCATTGTAAACCCTAACACATTACATTTGTATTTAAATGATGTTTGCACAAGGTAAATCGCGACAAAAAGGTACTTTAAACACATAATATTCGTCACAAAATAGTTTACACATAAAATGTTGATACACATGGTGCACTGACTCTAGTTTTACTTCGGGAATGAAATATACAACCTTCAACTAAAATTTTCGATGAATGTTAACATTAATGTATATGAGCTATGAACTAAGGTTACCTGCACGGTGCAGGTAGCATTATAACTTTCATGATTTATAGATTGGAAAGAAGGCGACCGTGCCTCCCCTATCTGTTTCGAGGGAGGAATGCAGGATGTTCAGAAAATATGGAGTGGTTTGTTCCATTCTCCCAGTCGCAAATACATTTTGAGTCTGGTATCAGACGCTTTGTTCGTTTGTCCTATTTATCTCACATTATCTCCTATCTTCTCTTATATTTTCTGGTTCTTCTGTGTTGTTGTAATTGTATTGGTTATTTGCGTTTGTGTGGGTTCCGCTTTGTTGTCTCTGATATCATGATTTGTGTTTTTATTTTAATTTTTTGGTTTAGCCCTGTGACTATGTCAAATCCATTGCCTTCGGTTATTTGCATTATTACGTCGTGTGGTTCTTTCGGGTTTTAGTCAACTTATAAAAGTACTATTTTTCATGTTTTCATGGAAGGTTCCTAACACTACCTATCGGAAAACTATTTTCTTGCTAATCGATAGTTCTAATTATGGACTGGTCAATTCTATTATTTTATTCTTGATAGATCGTCGAAATTTATTCCTTACATTCTGGTGATATTTACGTAACACCTTGAATCGTCTTACGATATCACTACCTTTTATCCTAAAATATCACATGATATTCCATTTGAATCTAAAACTATGTGTTCTTTCTTGACGCCGTCTTTTTTCATTATTAAGACGTTATGACGCGCCCTGTCTGTTTTATCTACATTGACGCCTTTACATGCTGTGTCGGCCTGGAAGTATTCCATACTGCTACCATCAATAAATTACATTGTATTTGCAAATGAGACACCGAGTCCCATCGTTTACTATGGGTACATAGTAAATATACAGTATATTCTTCTGTAAGATAGTGTAAGTTGAACTCACTTTGGATTTGAAACGAATTTGTGTTACCTAGATTATGCATTGGATGAACGCCTCTGTATTACCAGAGTTAAGCACTATCGGGCTTGGATAGTACTTGGGTGGGTCACCGTAATCTTGTGCTTTACGCTAGTGGCAATCGGGGTGCACTCATCCCTTGTGATGAGAACTGCGGATCTTCTTTGATGAGAAGTAGTGGCTCTGGTCGAGAAAACCGATACAACGGCCGTAGCGTAGCGCAGACAAAATGACAATAATGTCGACGGGACATTAAATTCGAATCTTCCTCCTTTTTCTGTAAATTGAAAAGAAAGAGACAATGAAATAAAAAATCGAAAAAGGCAAGGGAACTGGTACTGAGATAGTAAAAGTCGCAGAAGAGGAGGTAGTGATAAGGGAGAGGGCGATAAAGCGATGAAGACAATGAAAGAAGAAATTGCTAATGGAAGAAAAAGAAGACGTAACGAGATGAGGGGTGGGGAGGGACTTAGTGTAGACAGTGAGAGTGAGAAGAAGACTTAAGTATGAGAGCTTTGCAAACAAGGGACACCTTTCACCTCGAACGCTCTGACCGAATGAAAGCATGCTTACAAGGGAATGGTCAGTCTTGTCATGTCGAAACCTGTGTTGCTATTTTTCAACTGTGAGCTAACATTGAAGGAAGTCTGTATGCAGACTGTTAGCTGCTGACATGAACTGGAAGTCTGTAAAAACTTTTATGAAGTATGACATTAACGACGCATGTTTTCCGCGCTTATTACTGCCTGTTGTACAACCCTGACCTCTGTCACTACGTTATACCAACGCCATCTAGGGACAAGGCGGCGTTGCGAAACACAACTAGCTCTTTATTCACAGGAAGTTATGGGAGCTATCGACAAGGGTTCACAGATCTATTCCGTATTTCTTGATTTCCAGAAGTCTTTTGACACCGTACCTCACAAATGGCTTTTAATTAAATAGCGTGGTTATGGTATATCGCCCCAGATTTGCGATTCGATAGGGGATTTCCTATCAGAGCGGACACAGTTCCTAGTAATCGATAGTAAAGCATCGACTAAAGCAGAAGTGATATCGGGCGTTCCACAGGGTAGTGTTATTGGTCCTCTGCTGTTCCTTATTTACATAAACGATTTAGGCGAAAATCTAAGTAGCTGTCTTAGGTTGTTTGCAGATGACGCCGACATTTGCCGTCTAGTAAAATCATCTGAAGGTCAAACCATCTCCAGAACGATCTGACTAAGATATCATTGTGGTCTAAGAATTGGCCATTGACTCTAAATAATGAGAAGTGTGAAGTCGTCCACATGAGTACGAAAAGAAATCCGTTAAACTTTGTTTACAAGATAAATCATTCATGGCCGTAAACTCCACAAAATACCAAGAAATTACTATTACTTCAGACTTAAACTGGAAAGAATACAAAGATAATGTCATGGGAAAGGCGAACCAGACACTGCGTTTTATTGGCAGAACCCTTAAAAGATGCAACAGAACTACAAAAGAAACGGCATACGCTACGCTTGTCCGTCAATTTTAGGAGTATTGCTGCCCAGTGTGGGATCCTTATCAGGTGGGTTTGACGGAGGACATCGAAAGAGTCCAGAGAAGGGCAGCTTGTTTCGTATTGTCACGATACAGGGGAGACAGCGTTACGGAAATGATACAGGATCTGGGATGGGAATCATTACAACAACGGCGCTTATCGGTGCGACGTGGGCTACTTACGAAACTCCAATCGCCAACATTCTCTTCCGAATGCGAAAATATATTGTCGACTCCCACTTACATAGGTAGAAATGGTCAACAGAATAAAATACGAGAAATCAGATCTCGAATGGAGAGATTCAGGTGTTCTTTCTTCCCGCGCTATTCGAGATCGGAATGGGAGATAAATAGTATAGTGGTAGTTCGATGAACCCTTTGCCAGGCACTTAAATGAGATTTGCAGAGTATCTCATGTAGATGTAGATGTAGCTACGTGTCGCTCTCTTGCCACAGCAGTGAGAGAGCTGATTCGCCCAGTGAAAGCGATCATACGCTAATTAATAAATACGATAATAATAAATTTGTTGACAAATGTAGCTGATATGTTAGCTACAACATTCTTTCCAAATAGCTATGAAATATACACAAATACATATACGGTTTATAACACGTCCAACTTTTATTTCCTGTAATTACCTCAAAAATGCGTAATATTGATAAAATGTTCAAAACATAGGTTTTTTTTATGCACCAAGAACATACAAGCAAAGACGACATATTACAGCCCTGCGAATCACAGACATTGTTAAACGTCCGAAGGCAAAAATTCGGCCGATGTTGGGAAGGAATCAGGCCTAATATCAGTATATTTAGAGGCGTGCCACGCATATTTAATACATTTAGAAACCGTGAGGAGGAAAACTGATAATTTACTACTGATAGCAACTTGAGAATATTGTCACGGTGATAGGAAACTGCAGTGATTTGCACACAATAATTTTCTCTTAGTTTTCTATAAAATACTTTCCACTGGCGGAAAAATTCTCTGTCTATCGGCTGAATTACGTTCGTCGTGTCGGGTAGAATCTGAAGTATCTCTACTTCTTTGTTAGGGTGAGCTCGAAATACAGATTTTAAAGAAACAGGACTTCTATGACCTAATCACGAATCTACAAGGAGAATTGTTCTCGCAGAATGGAAGAAAAGCATGACGCACGAAAAGTGTAACGTTATCATTTCCCATTTTTCCAGACTTCGATGCGTCTACCACAAGATAGTCTGCGTAGAACATTGTTTGTTTGATACGTGGTCCAAAACGTCCAGTTGGTTCTTCATGACACATATATATAGTTTAGGCAGCTATGAAGCATCCAGACTAATTATGGGCATTATATTGTATGAATGGATGAGTTCAGCCGTGGTCTGCGCAATATGTTTTTCCCCCTTGAATGACAGTGTTCTTTTCGCACGCGTTTCTTTTTGAAAACCTGACTAATCTGCATTGTAAACGTAAGATTCACTAAAACTGGCGATCTTATTTTTTGCAGTCGTAAGAAAAGCTTTTATCATTTCCTTGAGTCACTTCATTTTCCGACCTGTTTCTCGATACAAATTTTGTTATTTTTCGTGCAACAATTTGATGTGATCTTTTGAAGCGAATAATCCAACTCTGAGAAATTCTTTAGCGCCTATTGCGTTGACAATCTCTAACGCCCAATCACGGAAAGTTGTGTCGCTGACACTCAATGACTGTCTTCTGGCATCGGTAAATTGCTCAAAAAGTCGCGCATTTATCTCCGTCGCAATTTCCAGTAGACTCTTACGTCGTACAGCGACTTTCTTTTTCCATCTATACAATTCACGTTGAGAACGGACAAAGCGATGAGCATTTTGAACAGTACTGACATCTAGGCGTTTCTTGCCACTTTCGTTCAACCAATACTTCACCGCTTTTTCTTTGTCTGATAACGTAATTGTAGTTGCTGGTGTTGCTTTCGGAGATAATTGATGATGGTACGTGGCGCTATCACTCGAAGAGTCTTCATGTGTGCAACTTTCTTCCGTTTCTTCGCCGTCTGTAGATTCACGGTCTGCAATATCGAGTGTTTCAATCGTTCCTAGCCATATGTCTGCGCTATTTACATGCTCGTCTAGAAGTTTGACTACCATGACGCACATCACATAGTCTTCACGTGTGTTTTCTGTTGATTGCTTCATTTGGCGTCTGTGGTACATCTCCATGGCAAACAGCAAAACATTTATAGGGTTTGCCAACACCTGTGAGGGGAGATTGAATGTTCCCCGTAAAGTGGCTTTCGGAGTATAGATGTAGATGTACAGAATATCTTTCACATCTCTAGAAAGTGCATTCCACAGAAACGAATATTCGTTTCCCCTTTCCACCAAAACCGTGCAATGATATTCCTCTTTAGTGAACGCCGCGATAAGACGGACGCACCTCTCGACCATGCGCACAACGCTCATAATAACAGCTGCCGGCCGCGGTGGCCGAGGGGACTGCGGCGCGTCAGTCACGGTCTGCACGGCCACTACGGTCGGTGGTTCGAATCCCCCCTCGGGCATCGATATTTGTGCCGTCCTTAGTCTAAGTTAGTTCATAAGTAGTTTGTAAGTTTAGGGACTGATGACCCCGTAGTTAAGTCCCATAAGCTATACAAACGTAACAACAGCTCGCGATTCGCCATTTCCAGGGGTGACCAGCCGTCACCGCAAGCGCCAAGCAGGAAAAACAGTCATTTTCGTGAATTTTGTTAGGTGAATTCCAGGTCATGTCAGCAGCTAACATTCTGCATATAGACTTACTTCAGTGTTAACTAACAGTGCTAAAATACATGTTTCAGCATGACGAGTCTGACCATTGTCTTGTTAGAATAACAAACAATCATTATTATACATCGTGTGGGCGTCTGAGGCCTATGGTGTGGTCCAGACGTAGGAGCCTGGTGGTATGGCCCACAGGGTTAACGAAGGGGGGTCGGAGTACCGGCCAGGCTGGATGTGGTTTTTAGGCGGTTTTCCTACATCCCCCGAGGTGAATACCGGGCTGGTACCCAAGTTCCGCCTCATTTACACGATTCGCAAACTTTCGTAACACTTTACCGTTGCATACATATAACACTATACGCAGATATTTGGGGTACACATTTCCTCCCGGGCGGCCATGAGGTGGCGACAGGAAGAACATCCGGCCGTCCCGTAAATATGAACACATGCCAGATCCGAATTTAATAAGGCCGACACTGCATGTGCGGGAACATGGCCAAGAGAAAGAAGTATTAAAATTCATTGAGTTTGTTTTATTTATCGATTCTCCTGAATTTCAGAGTAACAAATACATCAATTTTTGCACATCCGGGCAACAGTTTATTATTATTATTATTCTTTATCGTCAGGCTCGGAGGAAAAGAATTGAAGTGTCTGAGCTGTGGAGCTACAGAAGAATTACGCAACTGATAATGGGCGATGGGGTTCTACACAGAATGGACGAAGAAAGAAATTTGTTGAAAACATATAATGAAAATTTGACGAAGTGACAGCGGATATGGTTAGACATCAGGAACTTAATCCCAGGATGTGAGGTGCAGTTGTAAGTGGTGAAATATTTTGGGGAGAGGAGAGATTGGAACACATTCACGAAGTAATTGAGAATCCAGGGTGAAAATAATAGTCTGTAATTGTGTAAAGTTGACGTGAGAGGACTCGTACCAAACAGATGACAGATGAATCAAATGTTCCAATGTTTGTTAAACTTAAGGGACTTAACTGGCGGGTCATCAGTCCCTAAACTTACAAACTACTAATGAACTACCTTGTTCTAAAGACAACACAAACATCCATGCCCGAGAAGGGATTCGAACCTCCGACGGGGAACGGCATCGCGCATAGGAACACAGCGCCTCAATGCACTCGGCCACTCCGCCGCGGCGAGGACAGATAACACCACAAAAATTAGTTTAATTCCCATTCTTTTTTATTACTTTTTTATCTATGGCACGATCAAATCAGCTATCTCGGAGAATAACGCAATTTAAACGTGTCGCAATTTTCCACTGAGCGAACCTGCACGCGAATCTATTCGCAACGCTTCACTGAACGGCTCGCTACTCGCATTAATGCTGTGCTGTTGCCCGCACTTGCAGCGGCTTCGCCACATTTACTAGTGGCGTGATGTATTTACGACTTCCGGTGGCTGTTTTGCGTCGTCATACGTCACGTCCTGTGACGCACGAAGCTACCGGACACTGGCGCGCGCGGAATTTGTGAAATGCGAGAGTCTCGTCCTTTATACGCCCCCGGCATTTTTTTCCATTGTGCACCGCTGCTCCATTCGTAGATTACGGTTGGTAACAGCAGTTCATAGTGTCAGAATTGAGAAATTCATGCAGCAAATACAAAGTATCAAATTTTTTCACCGTAATTTATTATACCGTATATATAGTATCAGTTCTTTCGCAACTGTCCACAAGAATAAATAAATTTTGTTGTCAATGGTACTATGAATAAATACACAAGGAATAAAATACATTATCTCCCAATGGCTACTGAAGTGAATCAATGGGGAATTTTTTTAATTTGTACCGTAACGGTATCAGAACGCCGGCCGCGGTGTCCGAGGGGACTGAGGCGCTCCAGTCACGGTCTGCACGGCCACTACGGTCGGGGGTTCGAATCCTCTCTCGGGCATCGATATTTGTGCCGTCCTTAATATAAGGTAGTAGGTAAGTTGTTTGTAAGTTTAACAAACATTTAAACTTTTTTTTTCTTCTTCAGAACACAACAGTGAGGATCGTGAACAGGAGCTGTACGTCAGGTCAGTAGTGTGTAAATACACCATTTATTGTACATTTGTATTACCTGCCACCTAGTATTTAGAAGAAAGTCGTAGTATATCGCATACAAATGGTACATGTTATTTCACATTATTATTGAGATATTATATGGAGCAATAACATAAAACAGAAAAATAACAAACGTAAAAAGAAAAGAAATACTGAAAATTGCATATTGAAAAAGTGGAAAAAAGACAAACGGGGTACACAACTAGCTCTTTACCAGGGTGTTCCAGGTGCGAGGGTCTCGGGAAAAAATAGAACTTCGAGACTGCCCCCCTAATTGCTAATGCCAATAAAATCATGTATTTGCAAAAAGACCAATGTCTGGTTTTGAGTTTGCAGCGGCCTTGAATTCTCTGTTTGTGCTAGACTGGTTGAGAGACAGGCTGACTATTAGCATATTCCCCGGATTTGAGGCTACCTTTAGAGAATGGTCTCATTGTAAATGAAAAGGAACGGGCTCATTTAGACCAAAATCTTTGTAAGCATCCCTCTGGCAGCAGTACTCAGAAGATGTCTCGGAAAACATGCTGCTGCAAAAAGGAACGAATCACTGCCCTATGTTGCAGCAAATGCTCAACTGCAATTTGCGGTGAACACACTATAAAAGTCTGTACCGACTGCTATACAGAATTCGTTTCATTATGCTCCTTCCTTTCGTATGTCTTGTTTGTTATTTCTACCCATTTTACATATTATTTGAATTATAAATAGGTACAGATTGGCTATAATTGTTGTCACTTTGTTATTTTGTCTGTTTTGTTGTCTTTTGATTTGAAAAGAGGTAAAGAGACTTTATGTGAAACTAATAACGCTGAGGTAGCATATAGCAAACAGTTATTGGTCCTTCAAGCATCAATGTAATGCACTCTGTCATAGGAGTAATGTTAAAGACAATAATAAAAATGAGGATTATATTAATATTTGTTTGATGACAAAGAAATATTTAATTTCGAATTTGTTAAAATAGTTTTTCGTAACTTACGGTTATACACCTTTGTATGTAAGACTTTAGAACGATAAAACATCTTGTCAGTACTTATTGTCAGCAATTAACTTTATTTATAAGGAACATATGATGAACAAGTGTACACAAGTAGAGTGTTGGTTTTTGAATCACACCCGCCGAATTGACGAGTGTTAATAACGAAAGTTCGAAACCGCCTCAAAGACAGGTATTAGTAATGAGCGTTTAAAACCTGTACAAACTTAACAGGTCTCATCTCATTTTGTTTGTTATGTTTCCATTTAATTGCTCTTTTTGTCAGTAATCTATATCTATAAATGTGAATGTCTGTTCGGTGTACGTTTATCACGTCTAAACCACAAGGCATGAAGAGCTAAAAATTTTTACAGTTACCACTGTCTACCCGAGGAAGGCTTTAGTCACGGTTTTATGGCGATCGGATAGCTATTTATCTATATCTATATATTAATGTGAATATCTGTTCGGTGTACGCTTATCACGTCCGAACGGCAAGACGCAGAGACTTAAATATTTGTACAGTCACTGATTTATACCTGAGAAAGGTTTTAGGCACGGTTTTATAGCGATCTGATAGATATTTAGTAATTTGAAGCGGAATGTGCGCTGATGTGAAACTTACTGGCAGATTAAAATTGTGTGCCGGAACCGGGATTCGAACCTGGGACCTTTGTCTTTCGCGGGCAAGCGGTCTACCGACTGAGCTATCCCGACACGACTAACGATGCCGCCCCACCACTTCACTTTCATCCCTTAGGCTGTGGCTAGGCCATGTCTTCCACCATATCCTTTCTTCCAGTAGTGCTAGTCTTGCAAGTTTCGCAGGAGAGCTTCTATGAAGTTTGGAAAGTAGGATGCGAGGTACTGGCAGAAGCGAAGTAATGGGGAGGCATCGTGAGTCGTGTCGGGATAGCTCAGTCGGTAGAGCGTTTGCCCGCGAAAGGCAAAGGTCCCAGGTTCGAGTCCCGGTCCCGGAACACAATTTTAATCTGCCAGGAAGTTTCGTATCACTTATTTTTTGCACATTCGTCGCTATCCGGATAATTCCTTTCCGGTGTTGCACTTTTCTCGCACGGTAATCAATCCCCTACAAGTTCTCCGTCTATGCAGACAACGCATAACTGCCATAAAACGTGTCCCCCCTACTAATGCGCAATGGCACCACTAAGAACATTACCTCGAACTGTCAGTCTGCGCGTTGTGCAGAATTCCACAGGGCCTCCTCCCCCCCTCCCTCCCTCCCCAACTAACCACTCTCTCCACCCGTCGCTTTTAAGCTTCGCAGCTGCCTCCCCGGGTCGCTGTTTATGTGGCAGCGGATGCAGTTGCCGGCATCGGATTCCGATCCACAAAGTCTGAAGAGGCCCTCCTACTGCCCAAACTGTTTTCCGAAGGCGAATATTGATTACGCTTGCCCGAGCCGCCTCTATTGGTCGTCTGAACCAAAGCCAGAGCTTTAAGCGTGCCTCTTCAAGAGGAGGCTGAGTTCTCAACAGAAAAAAAATTGTTCCTGTTCCACTTTTACAGGTTATACAGTAAACCGGACACAGGGCAGCAAAACGCGAATATGTTTTCCAAAGATTCGAAGATATAAAAGACGATAGCTAATTTCTCGGCGCATCGCGAAATTTGAAAAATAATTAAATGAAACAATTAACATATTTACACACGTATATAGTAACGCTATACATAAAGTCATCTAGTGTAACAAACATACTTGGCTCAATTTCATGCAACACAACATTTCTCATCTCGCGCAACATGACAATACACATCACAGAAGTGTAGCATCAACGATACTTGATGTTTACCATTGCAACGTCCTCCCTGAGAGTTCACTGCACTGTCGAATTAGACGTCCAGTATGAGTAAGCGTGAATGTGTCAACATTTATTTGATTTAAATACTCCGCAGGAAATGAAAATTAATACAAAAGTTTCAAATGTTCGTAATCCTATTGGACCAAACTGCTGTCGTAATCAGTACCTAGACTTACAAACATCTTAAACTAACTTACATTAAGGACATGTTTTGTGATATATTTTGGGGCAGGAGATCACTATGATTGTCCGGCAGTCTGGCAGTCTATATTTCTGGGCGTAGGTGTTTCCCTCAAAGTGACTGTTTCTAGCACCACACAGGACGGATGTGTAGCTCATAATATGAGGCCTAAATTCTTAGGAGTCACTTTGGGTCGGACTCTTTCACATAAGGAACACCTTAACGAAGGTAGCTGCCAAGCTGAAGACCAGGAGCAACCTCTTGCATAAACTCTGTGGTACTGGCTGGGGATTTTCAGCGGACGCACTAATACAGCACTTGCCTTAATTTACTTGATTTGATTTGAATTTTTCAGGGAAAACAAAAAAATTGGTCCAATCCGCCACTGCCCGCACCGAAACTAAGTTTACTGTGCGGTATCGCTCCCTGTATATCTAGTAAAGCCAACCAATGCCCTTGAACAGTGCAAGGAGTCCCTTTACCAGTTCTTTATTAGACACAATTTCTTCGGGTCTGGTTGTCCCAAATGTTCTGTGCCTTTTACTCTCCAATGCAATGCATTCGAAGATTATATGAGATGCAGTTTCATCACCGTCATCACAGATCCTACATTTAGGGTCCTCCTCTGTTATTCCCATTGTATGTAGGTGTTTTTTGAAATTCCCATGGCCTGTCAGCAATCCAAAAATGAGTCTAATCTCTCTCCTATTCAGGCTCAGGATTGCAGAGCTTCTTTTAAAACATGGATTTGGCATCATTACCTTGCTTTTTCCGGTCCAATAAATGGAGTCCCTGCCCCCATCCTGGCTAATCTGTCGGCATGTTCGTTGCCATGTTCGTTGGCCAGGGACCCACAATAGGTTTTCTCTATTGCTTTCCCCTAGCTCCACCACAACCCTGTGACATTCTGCAACAATTTTAGACCTTGTTGCAGGAGCTGCCTGTGATCTCAGGGCTGCCTGGCTGTCTGAATAGATATAGATGCTGCGATCTTTGTAGCACCTACGCAAATTCTCCTCCACACACGTCCTGATGGCAATGATTTCCGCCTGGAATACTGAGGCCAGTTTCCCTAGAGAGATGACGCCCTCCAGTCTTGGCTGCACTCCGTATACCCCGGCACCAACGCCTTGGTCTGATTTTGACCCGTCAGTGAACCAGACAATATCCCCCGTACGGTGTCGAACTATTTTCTCCCACTGCTTCCTACTTCCAATTGTTATATTGAAAGGCTTGTTGAAGCTGTATGGGGTTATAATATAGTCGGCTGGCATTTCCCCAACCTTTCCTATATTTACCTCACTCACTATTTTAGTGTGTGATTCTGGATATCCCAAAGAGTTCCAATTGTTGCCAGATTTGAGTCTGTATGCACCAGCCGCTGCCTCCATCTTGACCCAAAGGTGTAATGGGGGCATATCCAGCATGGTTTCCATCCCAGCAGGTGTGCTGCTAATTCAGCCTGTTACGGCTAAGCAGGCTAATCTCTGCGCCTTACCAAGCTCCTTAGCAGCAACCTGCTGTTCTACCTTCTTCCACGACACGACCGCCCCATAGGTGATCCTGGGTCTAATCACCGTGGTATATATCCTGTGCATACCCTTGGGGCACAGGCTCCAATTTTTGCCACAAGCTCTCCTGGTACTTATCAGAGTACCTTTTGCCTTGGAACAATTAATTTACTTACATGCAGAGTACTGTGCGCCGTTATGCATAAACAGCGCCCACACACAAAATGTTGACACGCAGACGAACGAAACCATGCGAATTATTGGTGGGACCGTACGAAGTACACCCACCTAAAGCACTAGATATACCGAGCTGAACAATCCGCCATTTTGAATCCCAATCCGGCGACAGTGTTGTATGTTTTGTGTGGTGCAGCGAAGTGAATCAGCGAATATTTTTCGATTTTATTTAGTGTGAAATGGTTTATTGTGGCAGCTACAAACTGTTTAAATAATATCAGACATGGTCGCTATAAGTTTTATCGGTTTACACAGATCGGTGTAAAAGGTGGCGTATAAACTCAAGACGTCAAGTATGGACGCCAAAATCGAGCAACTCTCTGTAATGTGAGCAACAAAACTTTTTTTTAAATTTTTATTGGAAACAGTTATGCTCATAGAGAAGTAGCAATGAGAATATAGGACTATACATGTAAACAATGATTTATTTTAATGTTGCTGCAGATTGCTAACATGACACGACATACAGTGTGTTTAAAGTTACTCCTCTTGATTTTATTTAGACCAACTAAGGAGTTATAAGGGCTCTCAATTGTATTTTGAGTGATGCATGAGTGAAGCTGGCTTTACCCAGCTAGTGGTTTTTAAATTATATTATTTTCCATTAGATCAGTGTCTAATTTAAATGCGACTCTCAACACGGAAATATGTAGGCCTAAGCCAAGCTGTGAACAGGATGTCTAAGGAAAACAGATCTGAACTTCGCAAAGGAAGGGAACAGGGAAGAAGTCGTACATGGAAGGCATTACATTCAAAACTTAGCGTACGACATTCACTTTATTTGAAAGTGTATGCTACCATAGAGAGTTTATTTAGTCGTCATCTAATGAAACCAGACGTGCAAAGTTATGAAACACATTTTTTATACAAAATTTTCTGTGAAATATGGCATGTGTAAAGTATGTGAGATTACAGGGGGTAAAACGGAAAGTACAGTATCTCAATTTAGCATTTCTCCTAACTGTTTTGTAATGCAACTCTTAGATACCATGAACGTATGTGGACGTACAATTTAGAAACCAGAAATACGATAATTGTAACGTATTTTAACTGTATTTGGTAAATATTTATAACGGCAGCATATACCTTAATTGGTAATGTAAGTGAATGTATCATATCGCTTAATATCCCCCAAATCACTAATTTTAAATTGCTTGCCTTTTAGAGTAAAATGTAAGCCAATAAATGTACTATGCTGTATTATTTACTGCGTCGGGAAGGTATATTTAATCGCCCTAAGACCATACTGAAAAGCGTAAGTGTTCCGTAGACTTTAAATGCGCTCCTTCAACGCGGGATTAAAAATGGCGGATTGTTTACAGTGCTGTACACCCACCCACTGGCTAGCCATTTTGAGCCACATCCCTCCTCCTGACGCTACACGGAAGAAGACTCTCATACGAGAAGGTCACAAAATCGTAGTTAACCCTCAGCTGTCCCTCTTAAATGATGTAGCTTATGTGGAGCGGAGGAGACTCAGATCAAGGCACCTTGCGATTTGCACAGCCAGGTACCTACTAGAAGAAACGTTCGAAGCACATCTTTCCTGGAACCAAAACTGGCAGCAACAATGCCCCGAAATATGTCATAGTCTACCCTGTATCCTGCAAAAATCACCAGGATTCGATCAACCACGTGCCGTGTGGACAGCTATCAACCGTGTCCGCATCAGACACCGACGATGTGCGGATGCGCTCCATAAACAGGAAAAAGTCTCTTCAACGAAATGGGACTGTGGTGCTGACAGGCAGATTGTTGAACACTTAGTGACCGAATGCCTAAACCACGAATATGTGGGGGTTTTAATGGGTTCTTGACGGTGACAGCTGATGCCGTACAATATATTACAATTTAAATGTTTTTGTATAAACATATTTAATGATTGTATGAGTGCATGTTTTCGCGGCGATATCCGGTAATACAATCTTCTCGGGTAACAAGCCGCATCATGTTGTTTTCTGTCCACGAGCTTTCCACAGAGATCTCCTCTGCAATTGTCAAGTGGAGGACTGTCATTACGAGATCATTGCCATACCGCCGCCAGTGACATCAGTGGTGCCTAGTTAAATGACCAAAATGTTCAAATGTTTGTAAATCTATCGGACCAAACTGCGTGGTCATCAGTCCGTAGATAATAAACTGCGAAAACTAAGGTAAACTAACCTAAGGAAAAACACACACGCCCATGCCCATGCCCCAGGGAAGACTCGAACCTCCGACGGCGAGCAACCGCGCGCTCCGCAGCGAGGCGACTTGAGCCGCTTGGCTACTTCACCACGGCCATGACCATATATGACAACGTTGTGGTCGCGCGTACGCCGCGCCCGCTTCAAATCCGCAGTACAGGTTCCCATGACGTACTGAGCTGCAAGCCGCCGTATTTATTGAGGGTGTTTTGCGAAATTTTGATCTTTTTTCGCTTCGTTTATTACGCTGCCCCAGAAGCTGTTCCTCCGTTTAATAATTGATGTCTCGTCGCGAACAATTCGGTGTCCGTTTTCCAAAGCATGTTCCACCACAGCTGACTTTCCTGGATAGCGTAAGCGAAAACTCCTTTCAGGTTCTATGCGTCGATGTTCAATAGTGCGAATAGTCTGGCCGACATAATACTGCCCACACTCACACAGAATTTTATAAATGCCCGGTGTTCATACTTACATCATCTTTCAGAGGATTGATTACTTGCCGGATCTTTGCTTGGGGTCTGAAGATAGTGTATATTTTATGTCTTTTAAGGAGCTGGCTAATTTTCCGTCCTATGGAGCCACAAAACGATAAAAAAGTTATCTTCTTGACGTCTTCGTCGGATGTCTTCTGATTACGTGACGTCGGTAAAACCGCCAGAGCTGTTTGTCTGTTCCTGTAGCAGTTATCCTTGAAAACTTGACGTATGTGGCTAAGTTCGTTGGACAGGTTTTCAACATCTGTGACGGTTTTGTCGCTATGTAGCAAGGTCTTCAGAACAGACTGTTTCTGTGCTGGTTGAAGGTAGCTAGCGGCGAGCAAATACCGATCCTTGTGAGTGGACTTGAGGTAAACGCTGTGACCCAGACTACCATCGGATATATGGCAGACGAAAACGTCCAGGAATGGGAAGGAATAGTGTTTGTATGTGGTAGTAGGTATCAGTTTCCCATAGTGCACTATAGTGGTAGAGTGGTATAAAATTCTACGTGTAGGTGTCAATATTTTGCTCTTCGGCAAAAAACTACACAGTGGCGACGAACGATCTCTCTGTGTTGTTGTAGTACAAAGTCTCCCGGTTACACCATAGCAGTTCTGTGTCGATATATACAAGAGTGTGGAAGATATAGCAGTTGAAAGTTGTCAGCTGATATAAAATTCGAACAGAGTTTCAGCGATGACTTCTGATACTATAATAGCAAAGAGGTTATATACAGCGATACGTGATGCACATTCTTCACTTTTTTATGCAACAAGTGTACGAATAAAGAAAAATAAGGGCATATTGCAGTTTGAATAGTAAAACTATGTACCAAGAACGATGCCAAAGCGTAAGAAAGAAATTTCGCGTTCTCGATCCGTTTCTAAAAGACAAAAACGGCGTTTTTTCCGATATTCGCATCCGTAAGGGGGTGAAAAAGGGGATTAACGGTTTTCTTAATGCGTTGCTATTCAGGCAATTTTGAAGCAAGAATTACAAAACTTCGGATTTAGATTTTTGATTGGAATTTCAAAAACACTTCTTTCGATATTTTTGTAAATTCAACCATTAAGCGAGTGAAATAATGGAACATCTTTTAAGGGTGCTACTAAGACTATTTTTATGCTAGAAATGCGAAAATTTTAATTTAGAACCATGGTTAGAATCTACATATATAAAAATGAATTGCTGTTCGTTAGTCTCACTAAAACTCGAGATCGGCTGAACCGATTTGGCTAAATTTAGTCTAGAAATCTTCGTGTAAGCCCAGGGAAGGTTTAAACGGTGATAAAATATGGAAAAGTTGTCAAGAAAAGAGGAAAAATCGGGAAAAAATGAAACAGCTTTTTCCAGTGCGCTATCAATACCGTTCGTCCAATTGCGAAAAAATTTTGTACATTTCATGTTGAAAACAAGAGGAAGGTTCGCATTAAATAAATATTTGGAAAAGTCACCAGGAAAGTAGAAAAATTAAGGAAAAACCGAGAGCGATTTCTTCTATGAATAAAAATCAATTGCTATATGGTTGTAAGAGCATCACTTGAGTACGGCTTGACAGGACAAGGTTTCTATGAAATAAATTTTTTGAAAAATCTACCGGGAAAATTGGAAAATTTGAGAAAAACTGAAAGTCAGTTTCATATTCGCACGATGGAGAGTGGTAATTCTTTTTTTTTTTTTTTTTTTTTTTTTTTTTTTTTTTTTTTTTTTTTTTTCATTATGGTCTTGGAAAAGTATTCAGTAAAAAAAGTTGAGAACTGTTCATCCGATTGCGATAGAATTTTCATCATTTGACGTTCAACGAAAGATGAACGTTCTTGTGAACTAAAATTTGGGAAAAATACCCGGAAAATTTGAAAATGCGCGAGAAACTGAAAGAGCTTTATTCAATGTGATATTAATATCATTCGACTGATTCCGATAACATTTTGCATATTTGACGTCCAAAGCAAGAGTAACGTTCTCATGTAATAGAAATGTGGAAAAGCTTCCGGGAAATTGGAAAATTGAGAAAAAATAGAAAGAGATTTTTCTATGAAATGTCAATACCATTCATATGATTGCGATATAATTTTGCACATTCGACGTTCAAAGTGAGAGGAAGGTTTGAGTGAAGTAAAAGTTTGGAATACTGGACCAGAAAATAGGAAAATTTGTGGAAACTGAATGAGATCTTTGCTTTGGGATATCAATATTATTCGTACTATTGCGTTGAAATTTTGCACATTTGACGTTCAAAGCAGGAGTACATACATATTAGCAATTGCAAAGCATTGCCGGATCGAGTAGACAACACCAACAACCAAGTCATTATTTTACATGTTTTAAATTTAAATTTTCCTCGCAGTTTTTCCATATTTTATCACCGCTTAAATTTTCCCTGAACTTCCACTAACGTGATGTGAGCTTAATCCTGGACATGTGGCGTGATCTGCCCATTCTTTCCTCCCACTATCGAGCCGATACTTAGAACATACGGACGGTGTTATGCATTACTAGTCCAAGCGCCACATGTCATAAGTGACATAATGTAACCTAAATTTTACATGTTCTTAAGAAATATTTATTTATGAATGTTCCTCAAATTTTTGTAGCAAAGAAGGGTTACTGCTCTTTCAGTTAGTGGTGAAATCTCACAGCAAAAAATTACTAAACAGCACTAATTGTGCTCACATCAGAAATATAAAGTAACGGCGCTTGGTCTTGTGATGCATAACACGGTCCATATGGTGATGCCTTTACAAAGCTACTGGGACTAAAATGCATGTGATTTAAATTAATATGGTTTATATTAAAAGGTAAGTTATAAGAAGTTCACCGGGTCATCTAGTTTTTTTTAAAAAAAAAAAAAAGTGTTTCGAGATGTTTTGAATTCTGCGATCAATAGTACAACAGGTTGGCAAGCTATATCAAAATACGTAATTAGAAAAGCATTTTTAAAGGTAAATATAAGAAAATGTATATTTAGAATTAGAATGGACCTATGCAGACCATCCAGTCCACGCATGCGGAGCAGCAGGAATTAAGCTAGTAAATAGATAAATATGGCGTTGCTGTATTTGCTACCAACGTGCGGTGAAACCTGCACAAATTTAACTAGTTTTTCAGACTTTTCTGTGTCAATGAATGGCTCCGTTAAAGAGGCTTCCAATTAGTCTGAATCGGCCTGCAGACCGCAAGAGCCCTTGACACAGAATTTCAGCTGACAGCGTGAATCTCGTTACAGCATTCCGAGTTCCGCTTTTGGTGACGTCAACCAGTCTCGGCAACCAAATTTATCCCGAGGCGATGAGCGTTCCTTACATGCAAAAACAGCCAAGTGGACAAAGGAACGCTCTAATGAACTTGCAACACTGACGTTTTGCAGTAGCTCCCGCGGTGGTGCCGAAATAAAATCGGAAGTTTCTAGTGGTGCTTACGTCACAAACACTCCTAAATAAATCCTAAACCTACTTGAGCTACACCATCAAATATTACTTGTTATATTTGCATACATCCTATCACTTTTAATACAGGTGATTTGTCTCTTTCGATATCATAACTTATTTGTAACGCATATTAAATATGGAATTAAAATTTTGTGTCGATTGATGTATTTATTTGTTGAAATTTTCAGTAATGAAACTGCACAGTACTGAAACAAGTCTGTAATTATAATTAATCTTATAAATGAGTTATGGAATATATGATCTACTAAAATATCTGGAGGCATAAAGTATTTTGCTTTACAGAAGGACTGTCCACCCACTATACGAATCCTGGTTGCCTTGAATATGAAATGTAGCGTTTGAATCATGTACCTAAAGACAGTAATGACTGACCTGTTAAAGTAAACCTACAGTAAATCTATGAATAGTAGGAAAATAACTGGCGACCATATTTCTAAGCAGAGACACGCATTTTGAATACTGTCAACTGTGTAACTGCTCTAAATAGTTACACAAATATATGCGTATTACTCAATGACTTCGTGAGCATAATTATGGGGACATCCATAAATCTCAGAAGAAAATTGCAGTTTATTTTGTATCCCATCCTCGTCGCCACTGTTGTGTCTCGTTTCCGCCGGTTGTCCTAGGTGTCAGTGGCCGCGTAGAGAGAGACCGGCACAGGGAAATAGGATGCACGCGGGTGCGGGTACAGAGTCTGAGGTGATCAGTCAGTGGGACAGCAGAGACTAGAAACACTAAGTTAGATTAGAATAAGATATATATTTAGCAGAAATGGTACAATACGTAACATTGTTAACTGAAGACTAGTGGAATGCAGATACATAGTTTAACTAGGTCCTAATCCCAAGTGACCGATGCAGTTCAGTGGTGGCCACGAGAGGAGTTGCAGCAGAGGGCGCTCGTGGCTGACGTAAGTACGCCGCGCCGTGCTTGCATGGCGGCGCGCGGAGAAAGTACGTGGCGCGCACTTCAGACTTATGCGACACCACAGATTATATACAAAAATATAATTTTGAACTACTGTCGTTATTCAGTGGATCTACAAGGATACAATTTCTTCGTCCGAAAAAGCTGAAAAAGCTAAATCAAAATCCACAACGCATAGCCTCCAATAATAACGAGAGAGTGTTGAACGTACACGAAAAAAAAAAAAAAAAAAAATGTTGGATAACGTCCATGTAGAGGACCAAATATGTACACAAGTGGTATAAACAGGCATAGAGAGTAGATACCATGCTGAACGAAACAAAATTTCCGAAACCAGCGTAACAGATAGGGCAGGGGAAGATAGGTTCAAGAACAGAGAGAAAGATTGAGAGAGTAATATCTCAAAGAACACAGTGTAAATATCATCGGTAGGAGAAGAAATGTAATTATGAATTGGAAAGATTTAATCATATCGACTGTTTCAGGGCATTGGAATAAATCCAATGGCAAAGTTGAAAAATTTGTGCTGGACCGGGATTCGAACCCTGAATTCCCGCTTCGGGCCAGCGGTGTCCTTGACCATTTAGGCTACCCGGGCACGCTTCGCTTCCAATCCAAATTATCAGCATACAGCACAGTACGATGGTAGTGCTCCCTGCCCATTAGTTCATCTCGCTGGAAGCCTATACTGGATTCCCGCAAATGATCGAGGGTATTAATGCGTCATCATTCATATTGTTAATTGTCTGTAGGATGCATATATGCAGTTATTAATCCGAGATGAAAAGACACGACATTATTAATAGTTTCGTAATTGTTGACAGTACTACCAATGACGTTTGCGTCTGTAGCAATGTAAACCTCTCTTTCTTTTATGTACGGATGTCTCATTATACGTCTTCTTTTTACTTTCATAGGCTGCCAAGATTGTATCATTCACCAAGCTGTCTCCTTCTTCCTGCCTTGTAATATTGTGCTTTCTTTCTTCTGATCAGGTGTTGGAATAGTAGTTACTGTTCGTGCCGCTATTAAAGTTCATTAACGGTACAATATTACAGGAAAATAAATTGGTGGATCTGACACATTAAGGTAACTTTATAAATAGAAGACTCAAAAAAGGAAGCGGAACCTGATTTTAAAGTTTAGCGGCAGTAGTAATTTGAAATGAAAGCAACTCATGAGCACAATACTACACATGGAAACTAGCAGATACCCCGATGACCTTTCTTACCATGATGATTATGTTAAGTTGACTGGATGTAGCAGATGAAGCTGTACAGACTCTTACTGCATTGTGTAAAATGATGCTTGGTTGGCTTGGAGCAGATTGCACTAACTCAATGACCGTGAAAAAAAATTAAATTATCTTTGTGACAAAAGAATGGTTAGATCGATCGGATTTCGATTAATTCAGAAGATTTCCTTGCAGGCATTACTATCAAGTCGCGTCCATAAAAGTTACATATAATGGCATCTAGAAGTTTCTAGTAAATTATAGATAAAAGTCCAACAATGGCTCCAAGCATCATATTACATAATTAAATTACTGCTGAAAAAATAGAATCACTTCATGAATTATTAAAGGTGGGTCATTTGAAATAATTAAAAAATTTATATGAAACTAAATATATTTTCACCATACTTCATAAGAAAAACGCTCTCACACACACTTACAATTAATAATGGAGACGTCCCTGACGTACGACTGTTCTCAATGACGTCGGAAACATGAAAGACGAAGTTCACTACCGCGTTCTGGGCAACTCGTAAAATATAGATGAACATCAAAATTATATGAAGAGCATAATTATCTGCCAGAGAAAGCTGTGGTCAGCGACAAGCATCGTAAATAAATAATTTATCGAATAAAAATATTTAATGTAATACTACAGCCTTTACACACTGCTATTCTAAGACATCTAACCACTTCTAGTACTGTATCCGTGTACCTTGTCCATTCCTTTCCTAATGACTACGTTCAGCTAAATGGCACTTTTCTGAGATCATTGTTACGCATTTGTGGCTATTTTACTTGTCCTGAATCTTCTCCAGTCTTGTCCCTCTCAATATGGACGTGACAATCTGCACTTTTGGCTTCACAACATCAGTTTCACTGAAGATTAAATTATAGTCAGAGTCGCCAAAGAATCATATCAATACACGTGTGTCTTAGACTGCCTTCCTGAATTCCTCATCTGTTATTATATAGTCATTGGCAAACTGGTTCCCCTGCCTTCCCAGTTTTACTTCTTCTTCTGGTTAAAAAAGGAGTTTCTGATGTCTAAGCTCATACCGGCACAGAAATCCAAAAGCTGTTTTCCAATACTGTTGGCCTCCATATGCTTTCCACATTTATCCAAAACCTTCTCATATGCCTTTGTTCTGTTTCCTATCTTGCCACTGAAATCACTGCCCATGTCCTTTATTCTAAATGTACAACAATCAGCGCGTTATAAAGTTTGTCCATTTCGTCTTGATCTGTCCCTTAACAGGGCGAATATACTTTTACAATCAGAATTTTCTTACTGGGTACTGACAAATCAATTCACATCAGTCGTTTGTTTACCTACATTATTGCAAATGCTCTGCGTTCAATTGCTTTCTTGATTAAAAGCACTATACACCACACTGCTCTTCCCGCTTGAACACCTGACAGATAGACCTTGTATTTTTCCACTTCATATTCTCTCTCTCCCGTTTCCCGAACGTGACAAACGGCTAAACCCTTAACCCATCTCATTTGCAATTTCTGCCTGCTTTAACGTCTTCCCAGCGTAAGCCCATGTTAATAGCTCCCCATCGGAATCCAGATGATTTGCCAAGTCGTAACTGAAGAGTCCCACTTCTGTGAATCAGAGATGGGACTCTTCTAACACCTACAAACGTTTGCTGTTATTTTTGATAGCAGCGTATCGAAGTATTGGAGAGGCAGGTTGTTACGTCCCCAGAACCCTATTGGTCTTCATCTCCCATGATTCAGGGACTAACCGGTAGATTTGATAGTCTTTGCTGTCTGCGCCAAAAGAAGGCTAAGACTCAGAATATCCGAGATTCCACAGTACCTGGTACACTGACTTTCAGGCCCACTTACTTGGCCACTCATGCGTTTCCTACGGTTCATAAATTAGGACATGATTAGGAAACCACACTATGAGCCATGCTGATGGTGCAAACCTCCATGGGGTATGGTAGGGGGTAACTCTTTGACCTGGATAAAGGAAACCATTGTTCGGAAGTGCAATAAAGTCGGCAAATAAATAACAATAATGTCATAAATTTACGCATTACAAAATGTTCAAGGCGACACATTTTTGGCAGTCTTGATTTTGTACGCAATACACAGAGGGTTATACGTTAGCAACAGTTATTCTAAGGCACCCCTCGGACCTTTACCTCCCATCTTCCCTTCCTCCCACCCACTCCCCTTTTCCCCCTACCGTCCATGTAGGCGAGATATCCACCCCTGTCATTTCCATCCTAACATCCTCGTACACGGATTGTGGCGAACCATACAGTCACATAAGTCTGAAAGTTACTTTCGATTGATCCTTCTAACTTGACTCTAGTCTAGACAACCAGTCAAAGAGCAGAACTACACGAAACTATTTACAGTACAATAATATTTTATTGAGTTAATAAGAACTCCTTAACTCTAGTACATTATGCTCTAGTAAGAGAGCAGATGAAATAATGTTTTCACGCATTGTGAGCTGCATAAGTTCAAAGAATTCGAGAAAGTAAGACACGCCTACTGTAAGCTGTAAAATTACTCCAATTATTCATCTCATCAGCGAAATTGAAATATTATTGAACCACTATGTGCAATTGTTTGGATATATAATGAATTGTTAAACTTTTGACCGTTCCTGCTAGTATGTATTACTGCAGTAGCCTGTAAAATTCGTCATTTATACAGGAAAGCGGTTTATTTTTACAGTAAAATGGAAACGCATAAGAGTGCACTACAAATATCGGGAATCGGATCAAACATCAAATCTCTGACATTGCTGCCGCCAGAAAATATATCCTGAAAGAACGGAACCTACAACGAATGAAGAGACTCGTTCAACGTGACAAAAGTGCAATGCTTCTGCAAATTTTGTGAATTTCAGTGCTTGGGCTTCTAACTATTGCCCGCAGGTGAACCATTCAACGAAACATCACCGATTTGGACTTTCCGAGAAGGCCCACTCGTGTACCCTTGCCGACTGCACGACACAAATCTTTACGGCTTGCATGTGTCCATCAACCCCGACGTTGGACTGTTGATGACTGGAGACATGTTATCTGGCCTGAGGAGTCACGTCTCCAATTTTATCGAGTGGATGTACGTGAACGGATATGGAGACAGCCTCATGCATCCATGGAACCTGAACGTTAGTAGATGACTGTTCAAGGTGGTTGAAGCTCTGTAATGGTGAGGGACGTGTGCAGTTGGAGTGATATGTGATTCCTGATACGTCTAGATATGACTCTCCCGTCAGCTACAAGCACACAGCAAATCTCAACGTGGAGAATTTCTACCTATGGCCTCACTATAAATGTTGTCACCCAACTATGTTCATACATTGCTACCATAATTAATAAGATTAAAATTGTGTAACATTTAGTGCATTGGCATGGTCAATGTTTGCAGTGAACTTCATACTGTTTAATTTATCAAATGCTATTAATTACCAGTATTTCTATTGGGCGGTAATCTCACAGGACCCTACACGATATCAGGCAGGTGCGCCAGTTCTTTACCTCTTCAGTGTACATTATTACTAGGGAATATTTAGACACAAAAATTTATAAAAATATCTTGTGAATATTTACTCATTCAGGAATAGAAGTACAAAGAATTAAAAATTGCATTTTTTATCTTTGGAAAATATTACCTCATTACGGGTTGGAAATATCCACTAACTATGAGCTAATTAGTATACACGAAATATTTATTTCGAATGTAAAGAGTTGTACATAGAAATTCAAAGAAAATGTTTACATATATACAACCACACAAATATAGCTGTGTTTACCTTTCACTCAGAATGGAACGTCAGAATGGTTGTCAGAACGGGTTGCAGTGTGTAAAATAATTATATATTAAATACTGTGAATGGCAGTGATTTTCCGTCTTTTGCAACTACAATAAAATGCGATTTTTTCACACCAGACGCGTTTCGTTTTATTGAGTGTAAAACATCATCAGTGGTCTGAAATAATAGAAATCTACAGTTTGGTTTTTGTTTAGATCGAAAACAGTTCTTAAATTGACCCTGAAAAGTAGGCCTAATGTTTGGTACTTACGGAAATTTTGTCTTCTTTTCGCTTCACATCATGGAATGCCGGTCAGTTTAGTGCAATACCGCCGGTTCTTCATGTTGTGTCGTTTTCTCACTACTTTCACTGTCACTGTTTCACTGTTTACGGTTGTTTTTCACAGATCAGAAGTGTTTGTTTTTGTTTTTACTGATTCTGCTCAGTGTGTTATTGGAGTGTTGCCAACCTCACAAATGTAGTTCTTTCTCTATGTTTTATAATAAATTATGTTTCGGTGTATTTAGTTTTGATGTAAGCAGATTGGAATAGTGGCAGAATAATACATGTATATATTTAATGGGAACATTATTATTATTATTTTATTTTATTTATTTTTATTTTTACTATTATATTATTATAATTGTTGTTATTATTGGTGGGGGGTTTAGTAGTAGGGAAAGATGACTGAATGGTGGTTGGATGTGGTAAGGTGTGATGTGAAGTGAGATGGAGGACAAAAGTGATGGATATGAGGTGTGGTGCACTAATATTAAACTCCTGGGTGGTGGTAATGCAAGTAGTGTGCATGTGTGTGATGTGTGTGTGTTTGGGGGGGGGGGGGGTTGTGTTTTTTGTTGAATCTGGTATGTGATGTAGGGTAACAGTGGTGGGAACGAGGTTGAGTGTTTGTTAGCAGGGAGCGAAAATGTTTGGGAGTTTTATATCAATATGTGTGACACGTTCGGAGGGTCTCATGTTTAGCGGAGAGATGGCTATGTGATTTTATTTTACCTTAGCTGTGGTGTGTTGGTAGTGGTATCTGGAATGGCATGTGGAAGTAGTCTGAGATAGCTACGGGCATGACGGGGAATGTTTTATGTGATTTCATCAATTATTTTATACAATGTTTGTTTTCCAATATTTATTTGGCCACACAAACGAAGAATTAAATACTGATTTTCATTACGTCTGACATAATCAATTATTTTGATTTAAATGTCTTTTTAAAAGTTTCTTGTCAATTTCTGATAAGATGCTGCGAAATTCCTGAAAAGGAACAATTTTATTTATTTTTTACCCCCACAGGCTAGACTGTGGTGTCGATGCAGCTCGTAGTTTCTTCTTCATAGTCTGCAATTATGTGTGAACCTGTAAACTTTTTTATTTAATTTCTTGGATAACAGGAGGTTTCTATGTACCGAATGGAAAATTCACTACCCAATCTGGAATTTCCAGGAGTATCTGTGTCTAATGTAACAGTCAATTTTATAATTAGTTTCAAATAAAGTCCCATGAGTAAAATTTGCAGGTTCGTAATTCCAGGTGGGTAGCTCCCGTAGACTCTTTCTCCTACGCCAACATTACATGTTGAATAGATGAAACCAGAACTTACTTTAAGTTGAAATATATATATTGAGCGTTCGTAATACATCGATTCACTTTCCGTAACATCCCAATAATAATTACTCTAAACTCTATCAGCAAAGAACAACCACTTTTTTCTCTTCCTAGGAATTTCATGGAGATTCTGTATGTTCTGAAAAATACTTTACGGTAAATTTTGATATATATTAAATACATCAAAAATTCTAATTAGCCTTGAAATTAATTTATAACATAACAAGATCTTTTATCGACAATTACATCATTAACAATATGTGACACCTAATACTAACAGGTATCTTACAAGTGGGCAGCACTAATCTAGCATGGTTGCCACTTTGGGGGCTTTTCCCCATGTTTTTTGGGGGGGGGGAGGAGAAATTGTTGGTCAGGCGTACGTTTAGGGGGTTTAATGGTCTGGGGTAAATTAGGGAAAAAATTAATTTCGACTTTGGTAAAGGTTTCCTCATCACTCTCCTGATTTAATATATTAATATAAAACTTAAACCTTCATTTAAGAATGAAGCGTAACATGGGTTATTTTTTCATTAACTGATTCACTCTACTAAACTAACTTTCTTGTCACCCTGCAGGTATAAATGGTTAAGCACAGCAAACAGTCGGGGTGTTAGAGTTTCATAGGGCATCTCGGTCCTTCAGATAAAAGAAGCAACCGCAGAAGATGAATCTTTAGATTTATTACGATAATATACTTACGAGAACACAAGTCTTTAATGACAGTATCCACATTTGTAAAATTGTAAACGTTAAGCACATTTCTTCACAATCGTACTTAATAAATTTCTGAAATGTTCAATTTTCAAAATACGCACTTACTGTTAGTTCTGTCAGTTAACAGCATTGTCACTGAACCAACACTCTGTTTCATATTAATCACAAATTTGCTTTCGTTTTTCGTAATGACTGACTTTGTCATTGTCAGAAATAAATCTCAGTTGCCTCCCTCCTTAATGCGGGCAGTTATGGTAGGACACAGTGGAAGCACTATTTTTCAGAACTCGCTTTTCCTTCCGAATTTATAGACAGGAAATAGTACTCTGCTGCCTGTACAGCTATTTTCTGATGGAAGCACTCATGTGCCTAGTTGCTTAATAGACGATGAAGTGCTTTCATTATAAATGTATTTAATGAGGGCTTTTCCCAAATCTACAGCCACAGAAGATCCCTCAAAAACACTTAACAATAAACACGTATGCAGAGGACGGCATTTGCTGGAAAAAGTTTGTAGAATTTTAATAAAGTGTTAAGTCGTTTTAATACAGATGGAGTTTTTTAATTTGTGGAGAGTTTTTCTTAAGATTTGTGAGGAGTTTGGTGTCAAACTAACAAACGAGATGTTCAGCTACCCGGAATTAGGCAACCACTTGAAATATTGGCATTTTAATCTATATCTAAAAGTAATGTGTTTCAGTTCACATTATTCTCCCTGTGGCTTTGTAAGGATTAGAAGGGGCTTAGAACACACAAATACTAGGGATCAGTCTGGAATAAATTAAAGGATCACGATTTAATATAATTTAAATAAATATACAAAAATGCTTGCAAACTGAGAGTCAGTCGGCACTCCAAAGTAATTTATTGGAAAACATAATTTCGGGTTGAAAATAAACAAACTGCCTTTGTTCTACTAATTTTTATTAACTTCAAACTTGTGTTCTGATTATTAGGCCATCATCAGGAAACGCCAGTTCTTAGATTACCAAACATTTTACTCGAAGATGTGCACAAACACATGGTGTTTGGTCACGATATTTATTGAGAGGTTTTCACATTCATGTTACATATGGTGTTCAATAAACTTGGTTATTATACTGTATTAAGATTTGGTTTAAGAAGGATAAAATAATATACATTATTTAGGCTTCCTAAAATATGTAATATTATTATTTTACAGTCATTTTGTGGGGTCATAAACTATGTTGTCAACTTTCGAAATGTACACTTGCTACTTTTGATGTGCGTCAGATATTAAGGTTTACATATTGTGTTGTATTTGAATATGGAATACTTAATTAAATTATCTCATATTCATTGAATATATGACATCAACTACGAATGGGCAAAGCTGAAAATGTGTACACATTTTCAACTTTGCCCATTCGCACTTGATGTCATATAGTCTGTGAATATGAAAGAATAACCACTGCAGGATCAGAAGTGACATCTGTTCTTTCAGAATAGACGCCACACATATATAATTATATTATGTTATAGTTTTATAATTTTTATTTTGTTTCTACATTGGATTTCGTGGGGTGAACAAGGTAAACAAAGTAATTGTATATTGGTATAGCAGTACTAAAACACTTTTCATTGTCTGTGATAGTATGCAAACATAAATAAAAGCAATGTGTGATT
This sequence comes from Locusta migratoria, assembly GCA_026315105.1. Taxonomy (NCBI): domain Eukaryota; kingdom Metazoa; phylum Arthropoda; class Insecta; order Orthoptera; family Acrididae; genus Locusta; species Locusta migratoria. The sequence continues at coordinate 631,056,628 of CM048746.1, forward strand.
GTTAATATGTTCTGTAGTAGTTGCCTACTTGAAAATAATCGTGTGAAGATTTCTACAAACTGCTGAACAACTCTGTCTTTGGAAAACAATGGATATCATTAGAAATAGACAAAATATAGAAACCAAAACAGACCCATGAAGCTATACAAAATAAGTTTCAAGACCAAATTATTAACATACAACAATATTTGCAGAACATTTAGTAGCAGTAAACATGAAGAAAATAAAATTCTGGCAATTTATGTTGGAATGAACATTCCAGGCATTCCGAAAACCAAAGTGTCTTGTATCCAATAGTATTTTACGAAACCAAAATATGGAGAAAATATTGATTCATATTACTCAGATACTGATCTTTCATTTATGACATAAGAACTGAAGATTTCTATTAAAGATGTAAAGACGAATTTGATAAAATGATTAACCAAAATTGAACATTTATGGACTTTCGCAAGCAAATAAGAGAGTTTTAGGAAAAATGAAAGATGAATATAGTGGAAAACTCATGCTAGAACATGTGGGTCTAAGATAAAAAATGTATGCTTATGGAGTTGGCCACAAAGAAGAGAAAAAGCCCAGAGTCAAGAAATCAGTTGTTAAAAATGAAATCACTTTCTATTACTATAAGAAAAACCAAGTGAGATGTTTGCTTGCTTGCATTGTTTCTAACAGATTTACTTTTTTTCCTTTGTTTGCTATATAACTTCTTTGTGGATTTCATATCTTTTTCCTTACTCAAGTATGTGTATTGAACATATACAGTCAAAGTTTTCTAATAGCTAACAATGCAAATGTTCAGTTTTCCTAGTTTCTGTAGGCATGCTTGTTTATCCATGTATAGTTTGTCGAACTCAATGCAAGTCTTTTTGTAAACCATACTTTTGATTAATAAAACACTGATCTTTGTTTTTTAATAAGATATTTGCTGTTGTGCCGCACTTCGAAGGAAGGTTCCATCACAGGGGTGGGGATGGGTACAGCATGGCCTAGATGGGAATAACAAGATGCAGCTTAGAAATGGACTGGGTAGGCGTGTGAGGAGAGAAAAATAAACTAACAAAATAAAAATAATAAAATAAACAAAATAAATATAAAAATAAAAAATATAAACGTGCACACACCGCAGATACACACGACCACATACTCTCTCTCTCTCTCTCTCTCTCACACACACACAAACACACATACTTGCACACACACACACACACACACACACACACACACACACACACACACACACAGGCACATACTTAAGTGTGCATGCACACACACACACACACACACACACACACAAACGCATGCACCACTCAAAATAGGAGACGTTTAGTATAGAGGTAGGAACTGTAGGTATGGAGAAAAGGGAAGTTATCCTAGGTTGAGGCCTGGATGATTTAGGGATCATCGAATGTACTGTAGGGATAAATCCCATCTGTGCAGTTCAGAAAAGCTGGTGGTGAATGAAAGCTGGTGGAGGATCCAGATGGCGCAGGTTGTAAAGCAGCCATTGAAACCAAGCATGTACTGCGCTGCATGCTGTGCCACAGGGTGGTCCACCTCGTTTTTCGCCACGGTTTGGCGGTGGCCATTCATCCTAGTGGACAGTTGGTTAGTGGTCATGCCAATATAGAAAGCTGCAAAATGATTGCAACACAGTTGGTAAATTACATGGCTGTTTTAAAAGGTGGCCTGGTCTCTGACAGGGTAAGATAAGCCTGTGACAGGACACGAACAGAAAGTGCTGGGTGGATGGATTGGACAGATCTTGTAGTGCAGTCTTCCACAAGGATATGATCTCTGTGGCAGTGGGCTGGGTTTTTTCGGTGGTGCAGGGATGAACTAGGGTGTTGTGGAGGTTCGGAGGGGGACGAACACCACTTCAGAAAGGGTGGGAAGGATCTTGGTCAGGATGTCTCTCACTTCTGGACACAAGGATAGAAAGTAAAAACCTTGGCGAAGGATGCAATTCAGTTGTTCGACTCCAAGATAGTACAGGGTGACAAAGGGAGCGCTCTTTTGTAAATGGTTATTGGTGATAAGGGAGCATTTGGGATGTGTGAGGATGTGACATGGAGATCTGTTTGCGAACTAGGTCTGTGGGATAGTTTCTGTCTGTGAAGGCCTTTGTGAGACCCTCAGCATATTCAAAAAGCATGTTCTGGTCACTGCAGATACGCTGTCCACGAATGGCCCGACTGTAAGCGAGGGATTTTTTTTATGTGTGCTGTACCCATTCCCACCACCATGATGTAACCTTCCATCTCCCTTCACCTGCTCTCCCCGATTTACACACCGCAGAACGTGATTCGAATTGCGGCAACCGGAGGAGACGGTTGTATCACTTGTGTGCCTGTGTGATTGTGTGAATGTTCTATTTTCTGAAGAAGGCCATGGCCTATAGTTGAAAGTGTTGTATGTGTGTGTCTTTTGTATGTGCCTGTCGCAGTTTGTCACCACGTGTTTGCGGTGAGTTGTATACTGACTCTAGTACAATATTATTAATTCCAACTTGGATTTTCCTTTATTAAACATTAAACATAAAATGTAAACATTGAACGTAAACGAGGAACATAATCATTGAACAATGAACATAAACATTGAACGATGAATTTATATGTTGAATGCCACAAAATGATTGATTAGTTGCTTTTTATTCTTAATAAATGTTTTCAGAAAGACACTCCAGATGTTACCAAAAAAGTCAAACGAATTTTAAAAATGAGTGTACAAAATGGAGAAAACAACGAAGGACAGAGTACGAAAAATTTAAAATAGAAGATTAACCACCTATTGATGCCATTGAAGAATTTAAACAGGGAATCGAAGGATTAGGCGATAATGTTTTGAGAGCAATTGAAGGAAATAGAGAAGTTGAAAGACGAATGATTCCTTATAATCCACATTATTTTGATGAATTTAATAATGTTCCAACTATTAAGTATGAAAATGATAAAAGAGATAACACATTAATTGAATCAGAAATAACGAATTTTTATAGGACTGTGATGAAGCAATTGAAAGCAGACAACAGTTAAAAGACAAACAATAAGCAACCACATTATCAGATGAGGTTTAAAAAAATTAATATAAGTGAAAGAGTGTTAGTATTTATCAAACACAGTGAAGATAAATTTTGTGGATTGCGACCTACTGGAATGTTTAAGTTTGTTAGTAGATTGCCTGTAAAATTTGAAGGTGATAATTAACAATTGGTCATAGAACATATGAAGGAACAAATGGATTAATGAATGGTTTAACCAAAAAATAAAAAAATATGGATAAGATGAGTACAGTTTTGTCAAATTATGCAGATATATTGATTGAATCAGGAGCATTATATTCTGACAAAAATCAAAATAAAATAAAATCAAGTAAAGATAATAAATTTAAATATTTGATGAATGAAACTGTTGAACATTATCTTTCCAAACAAATTACATCAGATTTAGATTCAAGTGTAGGTGAAAATGTTGGTGAGGGCTTACTTAAAAAATATACAGAAATACCAGTTGAGTATGTTTGGATGAAGATGCTTGTCAATTAATCGACAAAGTAGCAGTCATTCGTGGAGAAGAAGTAGCAGAAAATAAAAATTATCATAATGAGAAAGTTAGAATAAAACAGATTCTGATGAACAAATTTAGTGACTTCTTTATAAATAAACAAAGGGAATTCCAGATTTGATTAGATTTTTGAACAATCTTCCATACACATTTTAGGCGAGTGAAGAAAGGAGTTATTCCAGGACCTTTAAGAAAAATCGGCCTGAATAGGAAAAAATTAGGGGGGAGATGAGACATCTTTGAAAGGACTTAGTTTCATAGCCTAGTTAACATACTAAAAGTCCCCAACGCTCCAGGCTGTGGATTTGTGGTTATGACATCATCAACATGGCGGCCTAAGAAACTGTAGAGTAATCTTAGAACGGCTATAAATTCTCACAGGATTGACATAAAAAGGTCCTTTTGGCACCAAACTACAGAGGAATACCTGAAAAACGTTTAGATAGCAATATCATATGTATATATATTATTTCTTTTCAGCTATACTACAAAAAGGAAAAATATACGTTTTTTAACCTTTATTTTCAGTTTCTTTATTTTTAACTGCATAATTATGCCACAAAATGATGAATTTTTAAAATTAATTATGTAACACATTCTTAGATATTTAAAACAATAGTATTATGTTTTTCATATCATTAATAGGAAGGAAGTTATCTGAAATTATTTACTGTTAATGTGATTATTCACTTGTCAGACCACGTGTTAGAATTGTAAGGGGAGATTTGTTAACACCTTGTTCAAGACTTGCAAGCACATTTGAACATTCTCAAAAGATAGTGAACGACTGTTTCTTTAAAAATTGCATATATTTTTACAATGATAAATAATGTATATCTAAATATATAAAGCACTGATTTGTATTACAAATTTACTTGAGTGATATGGATTCATTCATTTATATATACGTATAGGTATTTATATTTACAAGCTTTACTGCCTGTTTAAAGATGAGGTGTAAATTATTTTGTCAAAAGGGAACTATTACTAATAATATTATTTTGTCATTGAATCACCTAATAATGGTGCACTCTGACCAGCAATAATTAACACATAAATGAAAAAATGAACAGATTGCACTCTGAATGCCAAAATGGAGTGCCATACACGAATAATATTGTTAAAATGTAAGTAGCTGAATGGATCATAAATCTGCTATTAAATATATGAATCACATCTTAAACATCTGAATTATCTTTCTTATCACACTCCTGCGCAGAAGGTTCATCATTATCCTCATCAAAACCGAGAACATTTGAATTGCACCTGCTGCCATTGCAATATTCACACAAAACAGAACACTGTAAGCCAACACTGCAACAATGACAATGTCGTTCACATCCAGATTCACACTTGCAAGATATTAACTTTAAGATGAAGTCAGGAACAGGAGGTTCTTAAGTTCAAACTGGCTGAAGAGAATTATTTTTAGAGTCTGATCCACATGAAGTGGGTAGCATTTCTTTGCTCCTCCGCTGCTGCACCTGAAGAAAAGCACGTTTTGAATTCTCTCTTGGTGCCACAGATGTTGGATGAAGTCGAGCAAGACATATGTGAAAGATGATTGGACATGTGGCCACATGTTTTAGCAAATGATAATATCTAAGACTATTTAATGTCATCGTACCTTTAGGTTCACCATACAATGGTAACAGAAATTGCTCACCTGCTTCAGTTACTTCTTGAGAACTTGTGTTGTCATTATTGAAAACTGTTTTCCATAGATTACACTGTGATTCGAGGTATTTGAAAGCTGTTTTCTTCCCTTGGCCAAACAAGGACGATGCCATATCACATCTGGTTAAAGCATACAAAAATAACATACATTGACATAAATCTCCAAGTGCTTCTTGGAGAGATGTAATATGTTATGTCCATGAAGAGCCATTTCCCACAGACGTCTTCTGAAAGTAAATGGATATGTTACCAGGAGCAAGCACAATTAGGAAGATGGGTAAATCGACATCTGTACCATCCACCATAGTTGCCTTCTCCTTTGCCATATGCAATGCTGTTCCAAAGCATCAGCCTGTGACTGCCACGTCAAACTATACCAAATTCCAGATGACTTCTTAAACCAACAATAAATCGTCCCTTATTTCCAGAATTTTTCAGAAATTTACTTGGCACACATCATATTTTCTGTAAAGTGGATGACAAGTGACTGACAGTTTGCCTGATGGTGTCTGTGCTCTTCCCTTTTTGTATTGGGTTTGAAATAACCATCAAAAATGACAACGCAGTTATTACTAAAATGTTTCCTCACATAATGTATGTACAGTCCATATAATTCTGTGTAAGTCAAACATTGTGACCAAACAGCAGTTAATAGACTCACTTGCTATAATACCACTTGACAATGATATACGCTCATAACGATTTGTGAGTGGAGAATGTGAGGTCAATCACAACACCACTTTCGACATTAAGAAACTAGTCAAGCAATTAAAAACCAATCATTTACTAGATGTATATAAAAATACCTACGAGTGTTATTTCAAATTTAATGATGAAAAAGGAACTTGGAAGTGTAGTTTCAAATTCTAAAAATGTTATCTAATTTTAGCTGTCACTGATTCGTTTATGAAAATGGTTCATTTTTTTCAGCCTCTTAGGGGGCGCAATTCATTCCTTTACAAATTTTCATATACAAAGCAGTTTCATTCTTTTAATTTGTTAATTTCCTTAATAGCGTCTCTAAAGTCATTTGAATATGAATCTGAATATCTTTTTCATGAAATGCTTATTGCAATAAAACTTGTATATAAAATAAAAAATACATAGCAAAACCGTTAGTAACAGTACAAAAATTAAGACTGTAAATATTTTATCTATACAACTATTTAGTCCACTGCAAAAAGAAAGCAGATTCATTTATTAAGAGATAATTTTTATAATATTTTACTTTTTTGACTGTGGGTCTAAAATTCTACAGCAGGCATTGTCAAAATTGCATCATAAATATTTTTCTCTTCATTTATTTCACCAGGAACATCATTGGATTATTTACATAATTTCAAATATGTTCAAATGTTTGTAAAGCTTATGGGACTTAATTGTGGGGTGAACAGTCCCTAAACTTAAAAATTACTTATTAGCTAACTTACACTAAAGACAACACAAACATCCATGCCAGAGGGAGGATTTGAACCTCCAATGTAGAAAGCCACACAAACCAGTAATATGGTGCTTCAGACTGTTGAGCTACTCCCATGTGTCTTACATAATTTCTCAACAAAATAAGATAGGCTGTTGAAGTGAATATTGTATACTTCTTTCCTGTTATCTACTCTGTGTACACCAAAATAAGACTTAAGCATTTCCTCTATTTTATAAACAGTACATTTACTGACATAATATATTTTATTGTCTTTAGGTCTTCCACTATTATAGCTTGATAATCTTCCTGAAACATGATTTTCATATAATATGCCACATAATTTATAATCATTTGTCTTATCATACTGTTTTGATATTGCAATATATATAATTTCTTTTTTCGCATATCTACTACATCAGATATTACATGTTTTAATTGTAGACATTATTTTTCAATTTCTTCCAACTCTTCAGCCTATTGTTCAATTAATTTTGAGATTGTATGGCTTTATATTCTTTTACATAGTCAGCATAATCAAGAAATATTTCTTCTTGAGGAATATAGTAATCTTTATTTTGATTAGCTACTTTAATTCTCAAACTCAATGCAGATTTTCAAAGTTTCTTACTGACAGTAAAATCCACAATTTTGGACTAAATTATGAGGAGGAGGTGTTTTTGCTTAAATTTTGATGTATTCATACTCTAACATTAATGGATCGTCATGTTTTATTTGTTTGTATTAGAGATTACAATTTTTTTAGGATTTCAGAAAATCTCCTTTAATCCGTTTTTTATTTTCATGGTAGATGCATGGAAACCCTGCAATACCTTAATGAACAAAGCATAAAACGTCGATTGATATTAAAACACATTTTTTGGTAAACAGAAAATCAAAACACCTTCAAACCATGTTCTTAAACATAATTCATACTGCTTTTTGTAAATGAATTCAAAAATATTCAATATGGATTAAGTTGATGGAATTGACTTAATTTATAGGCACTTAATTCTTTTATTTATTTATTTTGTTTTTTACCTTCAGAATTGGGTTGTAAAGGTCGAATAAAAAAGACACAAAAATAACTTGTTCATATCTTCCACTCAAAAATTGAATGAGGAAAAAAAGAATGCCTATATGCCTCCGTACGAGCCCTAATTTCTCTTATCTTGTCTTTGTGATCTTTACGCGAAATGTAAGTAGGCGGCAGCAAGATCGTACTACACTCAGCACCAAATTCCGGCCCTCTAAATTTCCTCAACAGAAATTCACGGAAAGAGCGTCGTCTTTCCTCCAGCGATCCCCAATTGAGTTGCCGGAGCATTTCCGTGACACTCGCGCATTGGTCGAACCTACCGGTAAAAAATCTAGCTGCTCGTCTTTGAACCGCCTCTATGCCTTCCTTTAAACTGATCTGCTGCCGGTCCCAAACACTTGAGCAATAATCAAGACGTGGTCGTACAAGCGTTTTATACGCGGTCTCCTTTACAGGTGAAGTACATCTTCCCAAAATTCTCCCAATAAACCGAAGTAGGCTGCCCGCCTTACTCACAACTGTCCTTACATGCTAGTTTCATTTCATATCGCTCTGCAATATTATGCCTAGATACTTGAACGACGCGACAGCATCAAGAAGCTCACTACTAATGCTATATTCCAACATTATGGAATTCGTTTTTCTACTCATGCGCATTACCTTACATTTTTCTACATTGAGAACTAGCTGCCATTCTTCGCACCAACTAGAAATTTTGTCTAAGTCATCCTTTATGCTATTACAGTCAGTTACAGACGACACCCTCCCATACACTACAGCATTATCAGCAAACAGCCGCAATTTACAACTTCCTCTGTCCAGCAGATCATTCATATAGATAGAAAATAATAGCGGTCCTATCACACTCCTCTGGGCTACGCCTGACGATACACTCATCTCTGATGAACACTCGCCATCGAGAACAACGTACTGCTTTCTATTACTAAGGAAGTCTTCCAGCCAATCACAAATCTGTGAATCTATTCCATAAGCTCGTATCTTCGTTAGCAGTCTGCAGTGTGGCACCACGTCGAACGCCTTTTTGAAGTCGAGAAAAACACAAACCGCCTGTTGCCCTTCATCCATGGCTCGCAAGATGTCATGTGAGAAAAGGGCAAGCTGAGTTTCACATGAACGATGTTTCCTAAACCAGTGCTGATTCATGGAAAGAAGCTTTTCCGTTTCAAGGAATTTTACTATATTCGAACTGAGAATACGCTCCAAAATTCTACATGAAACTGATGTCAACGATATTGGCCTGTAATTGTGTGGGTCAGTTCTCTTTCCTTTCTTATAAACGGGAGTCACCTGCGCTTTTTTCCAACCACTAGGAACTTTGCGCTGAATTAAAGATTCGCGATAAATGCAAGCTAAGTAGGGGGCCAGTGCCGCAGAACAGTCTTTGTAAAACCGAACTGGTCTTCCATTCGGACCAGCAGACTTTTTCGTATTTAGCTCTCTGGGTTGCTTCTCTACACCGGAAATACCTACTGCTATGTCCCCCATTTCTGAATTAGTACGTTGATCAAATGATGGTACATTTGTGCGGTCCTCTTGCGTGAAAGATTTCTTAAAGGTTAAATTTAGAACTTCCGCTTTCTGTTTGCTTTCTTCTATTACTGCCCCGGAATGATCAACGTGTGACTGGACAGTGGGCTTTGACCCGCTTATCGATTTTACATAAGACCAGAATTTTTTTGGGTTCTCGGAAAGATCATTTGGTACGGTGTAGATGTGGTAATTATTGTATGCTTCGTGTATTGATCTTTTTGTAGACGCACGAATCTCTACTAACTTTTGCCTGTCATCATTTGGGTGTTCTTTTTTGAATTGAGAGTACAACAGTCTTTGCTTTCTCAGCAGCTTTCTAACATTATTATTATTATACCATGGTGGATCTTTTCCCTCCTTAATCGTCTTTACTGGCACATATTTCTCTAACCCTTTATTAACAATGCACTTAAATGTAGCCCACAAACATTTGTTTGTGAAAAGCAAAAAGACAATTAAAAGTTCTTATTTGTATGTTCGTAAAATACTGGGATCATTCAAAATATCACAATTTAGCTTTAATTTATCAAAAACATAGAATGATTATCGAAAATTTGAATATTTTGTGGAAAGTTTATTTGTAAATGTTATTTGCAACAGTTTAAAAATTGTCATATCATGATAATATATTGAAAATTAATTTCTTATTTTATTTTTTGTTCAGCTGTTTAACTCTTTTAAGAAATCATTTTTATCGTCTTCAACTTAATTTGGTTTTAATTCATAATGTCCATACAACATTTTATGGATTCCATCTTCCATTATAACACCTTTTCATCATTAGAACAGAGAACAATTTATTGCATTAAACAGTATAGAATATACGTTTATATGTTCGGTATTGCTTTATTTTATTATCTAACCATTTTCTTATAGTGTTAGAAAGTGATTTCATTTTTAACAACTGATTTCTTGACTGCTTTGAGCATGTTCTCTTCTTTGTGGCCAACTCCATAAGCATACATTTTTTATCTTAGACTCACGTGTTCTAGCATGATTTTTCCACTATTTCCATCTTTCAGTTTTCCTAAAACTGTCTTATTTACTGGGAAAATTCCATAAATGTTCTCTTTTGGGAAATCATTTTATGAAATTATTCTGTAATTGTCTTCATATCTTTAATAGAAATCATCAGTTCTTATGCCATAAATATAAGAATCTGTGTATGTATAACATAAATAAATATTATCTTCATATATTGGTTTCACGATATTCTAGTGGAAATCATACACTTTGTTTTTTGAAATGTGTGGAATGTTCATTCCATCATAAATTGGTTTATTGGACAAGACTTTTATTTTCTTCATTTGTACTGCTACTAAATTTTCTGTAAATATTGTTGTATGTTAATAAGTTGGTCTTGAAACATATTTTGTATAGATTCATGGGTCTGTTATAGTTTTTATATTTTGTCTATTTCTAATAATTTCCATTGTTTTTTCCAAAGACAGGGTTGTTCAGCAGCTTGTAGAAATCAACCAGTCTGACTGTTCAAATGCTAAGACTCTATGAATTTTCTTTAATTTTGGACCTAGATGTAAGTATTGTTTGAGATTTCTGTAGTGAGGCACATAATTCTGTTAGTCATTGAGTGTTATCAACAATTTATTTCCTCCTTCTGGCGCCAAAGGCAAATCTTTATCTAAGGGCCGGTTTGTCAATGTCTCGTTAAGTTCCGGTTAAGATTTTAACTTGTAGTTAATGGAGAACTGCGGTTGTCAATGTTTCGTTATGAGTTAACCAGACGTTAAAAGACCTCAAACTGGCCGTTAAGTTAACGAGTAGAATTCTGCTCGTTACACGGCTAACTATCAGTTAAGTGAGAATCTGTATGAAAATAGAAAGATTCCAAAGCGCTAAAATACCACAATATATTCACGTGATAAGACCGACTTATCGAACAAAATAACAGAAGCACTACATATATTAAAAACTAGTGTGGTAAGTAGTTTCATTGAAAAATTTTATCGTCATGTCTCGCTCCATCCATGTCAGTAACTAGCAGATGAGTTTGATATATTGCAGATACGCAACATAACCTTAAAAGTATTGTTGTGATATCAAAATACAAACTTATGGGTAACGATTAGTTCAGTGAGAATGGGTATGGTGAAAATGGTTGAAATAAGAGATTTGGTTGACAATGAAGACGATGTCAATATTTTAGACGTTCTAGAGGTCATTTTGAATGCTGAGATGATGCAGAATTTGTTAAGCTATTTCGTCTTGGAAACTACATGAAAAACTCCACGACCATCACAAGAGTCCGATAGTTATGTATTTTGTAAGTTATCTGTCATAGTAGAAAACAGAATACATTATTTATACCTGCAAGCTTATTAATTCATTATTTGGTTAAATTCTACCACGCTTCTCGCCGGGCTGCAGTGGTTATGATGGCACCAATGGTAATGACGTCAACTCAGACGACCAATAAATGTTTTTTCGTGACAACTTCAATTAAAACTAATTTTTTTTTTCTGAACGGACGAGGGTACATACATGAAACTGTCAACAATAGAGCAGGTACAGCATTAATTTTTCTGCGAGTGAAACGAGCAGCAATAACATTTACTCTGTAGCTCGTGAAAAATATTAACACAATTCTACACTTTATTGTTTTATCTCAAATGTTTGTAGAACTTATGGGACTTAACTACGGGGTCATCGGTCCGTAAGCTTACTAACTAGCTAAGACTAAGGACGGCACAAATATCCATGCTCGAGGGGGGATTCGAACCCCCGACCATTGTTTTATCTGTTGCAAAAATAAGCATTGGAGCGCGGTGAGAAGTGTCGTAAAATATTACTCAGTATTTATTTATGCTTATTGCGCCTTGTGTGAGGCCTAAAATGTGAGTCCTTCATTAAGGTACTACGCACTTGGCATGTTATCGTACTAAACCATAAGAATTTTTACTGTCCTACATTTTCCGTGGAAAGCACTGAATTCATTTGCCACACGCGATCATGTCGCTTTTTTCTTATCCTTCCATGTCGTAGCTTTCGTTCTTTTTTACATTCCAATGCACCCTAATATTTTTCTGTTGAGGACACAACACACTCGCACTAACTTCTTATAAAATTCGAGCTTCTTTCACGTTTGTTTTGCATAACTCCAATTAATAACTATCTGCTAACCTCCCCCATGAACCACCCCCATGAACCACAGACATTGCCGAGGTGGGGTGGCTTGCGTGCCTCAACGATGCAGATAGCCGTACTGTAGGTGCAACCACAGCGGAGGGGTATCTGTGGAGAGGCCAGACAAACGTGTGGTTCCTGAAGAGGGGCAGCAGCCTTTTCAGTAGTTACAGGGGCAACAGTCTGGATGATTGACTGAGCTGGTCTTGTAACATCAGCTAATGTGGCTTTGCCACACAGCTACTGCGAACGGCTGAAAGCAAGGGGAAACTACAGCCGTTACTTTTCCCGAGGACATGCAGCTCTACTGTATGAAAATGTGATGATAGCATCCTCTCGGGTAAAATATTCCGGAGGTAAAATAGTCTCCCAATCGGATCTCCGGGCGGGGACTACACAGGAGGATGTTTTCATCAGGAAAGACAATACTGGCATTCTACGGCTCGGAGCATGGAATGTTAGATCCCTTAATCGGGTAGGAAAATTAGAAAATTTAAAAAGGGAAATGGTTAGGTCGAAGTTAGATATAGTGGGGATTAGTGAAGTTCGGTGGCAGGATGAACAGGATTTCTGGTCAGGTGAGTACAGGATTATAAATACAAAATCAGTTGCGGGTATCACAGGAGTAGGACTGATAATGAATAAGAAAACAGGAATGCGGGTAAACTACTATGAGCAGCACAGTGATCGCATTATCATTGTCAAGATAGATAGGAAGCCAACACCGACAACAGTAGTACAGGTTTATATGCCAACTAGCTCTGCCGATGATGAGGAGATCGAAGAAATATATGAGGAGCTAAAGGAAATTATTCAGACAGTTAAGGGAGAGGAAAACTTAATTGTGATGGGAGACTAGAATTCGGTATTAGGAAAAGGAAGAGAAGGAAAAATAGTAGGTGAATATGGACTGGGCAGGAGGAATGAAAGAGGAAGTCGCCTGGTAGAATTTTGCACGGAATATGATTTAATCGTAACAAACACGTGGTTTAAGAATCACAAAAGAAGGTTGTATACGTGGAAGAGACCAGGAGACACCGGAAGGTATCAGATAGATTTTATAATGGTACAACATAGGTACCGGAACCAGGTTATAAACTGCAGGACATACCCAGGGGCAGATATAGACTTTGACCATTACTTGTTAGTCATGAGCTGTAGGCTGAAGCTGAAAAAACTGCAGAAAGGTAGGAAAATAAGGAGATGGGACTTAGATAGATTGAAGGAAAGTGAAGTTCTGGAGAATTTCAGAGGGAGATTTAGGCAACAATTGACAGAAACAGGGGGAAATAAAACAGTAGAAGAGGAATGGATAGCATTGAGAGATGAAATAATGAAGGCAGCGGAGGACAAAATAGGTAGAAAGGCAAGACCTACAAAAAATCCATGGATATCACAGGAAATACTACAATTAATTGATGAAAGGAGAAAATATAAAAATGCAGTAAATGAAACAGGCAAAATGGAGTACAGACGACTAAAAAATGAGATTGACAGGAAGTGCAAAACGGCTAAGCAGGAGTGGCTAGAAGCCAAATGTAAATCTGTAGAAGAATGTATAGCAAGGGGAAAAGTAGATACCGCCTACAGGAAAATAAAAGAAACATTTGGAGATAAGAAAAACACCTCTACGAATATCAAGAACTCAGATGGGAAACCAGTTCTCAGCAAAGAAGGGAAAGCTGAAAGGTGGAAATAGTACATAGAGCAGCTCTACAAAGGAAATGAACTTAGAGACGATGTTGTAGGAACGGAAGAGGAAGTCGATCAAGATGAAATAGGAGATACTATACTGAGAGATGAATTTGACAGAGCCTTGAAAGACCTAGGTCGGAACAAGGCCCCAGGAGTAGATGACATACCCTCAGAGCTACTAAAGTATCTGGGAGAGCCAGCCATGACAAGACTATTTGAACTGGTGTGTAGGATGTATGAGACCAGCGAAATGCCCTCAGACTTTAAGAAAAATGTAATAATCCCCATTGCAAAGAAATCAGGCTCAGACAGGTGTGAAAACTACAGAACCATCAGTTTAATAAGTCATGGTTGCAAAATATTAACACGAATTATATACAGAAGGATGGAAAAACTGGTAGAAGCCGACCTCCGGGAAGATCAGTTTGGGTTCAGGAGAAATGTAGGAACTCGGGAGGCAATACTCACTTTACGTCTTATCTTAGAAGATAGATTAAGAAAAGGCAAACCTACATTTTTAGCTTTTGTAGATTTGGAGAAAGCATTTGACAATGTTGACTGGAATGCACTCTTTCAAATTCTGAAGTCAGCAGGGATAAAATACAGGGAAAGGAGAGTTATTTACAACTTGTACAAAAGCCAGACCGCAGTTATTAGACTCGAAGGACATGAAAGGGAAGCATCAGTTGGGAAGGGAGTAAGACAGGGTTGTAGCCTTTCTCCAATGTTATTCAATTTGTACATCGAGCAGGCGGTGAAGGAAAGCAAGGAAAAATTTGGAATAGGGATTAAAGTTCAGGGGGAAGAAATAAAAACATTGCGTTTTGCTGATGACATTGTAATTCTGTCAGAGACAGAAAAGGACCTGGAAGATGGACGGAAGATGAACGGAATGGACAGCGTGTTGAAGAGAGCGTATAAAATGAACATTAACAAGAGCAAAACAAAAATAATGGAATGCGGTCTTAGAAAATCAGGCGATGCTGAAGGAATTAGATTAGGTAACGAAACAATGAAGGTGGTAGATGAGTTTTGTTACTTGGGTAGTAAAATAACATGCGATGGTCGCAGTACAGAGGATATAAAATGCAGAATGCCAATGGGAAGAAAAGCATTTTTGAAAAAGAGAAATTTGCTAACATCGAATATTAATTTAAGGGTAAGGAAGTCTTTTCTGAAGGCATTTGTGTGGAGTGTTGCCTTGTACGGGAGTGAAACATGGACGATAAGCAGTGCGGACAGGAAGAGAATAGAGGCTTTTGAAATGTGGTGCTACAGAAGAATGCTGAAGATTAGGTGGGTAGATCGCATAACTAATGAAGAGGTACTGAGGAGAATTGGTGAGAAAAGGAATTTTTGGCATACCCTGACTAAAAGAAGGGATCGCTTGGTAGGACACATTCTTAAACATCAGGGAATCGTAAATTTAGCATTGGAGGGAAGTGTGTGGGGTAAAAATCGCAGAGGGAGACCAAGAGACGCGTATAGTAAGCAGAGTCAAGTGGATGTGGGTTGCCGTTCTTATGAGGAAATGAAAAGGCTTGCTCAGGATAGAGTAGGGTGGAGTGCTGCATCAAACCAGTCTCCGGACTGAAGGCCATAACAACAACAACCTCTTCCCTGATGCCGGCCGCGGTGGCCAAGGGGACTGAGGCACTCCAGTCACGATCTGCACGGCCACTACGGTCGGGGGTTCGAATGCCCCCTCGGGCATGGATATTTGTGCCGTCCTAGTTCGTAAGTAGTTCTTAAGTAGTTTGTAAGTTTAGGGACTGATGACCCCGTAGTTAAGTCCCAGAAACTATACAAACATTTGAACATTTCTTCCCTGATAGTTAAATAAGGGAAACAGCTGTTTATTCAGACGGCACTTTCATTTGTTTTTATTGCCAACCTGGTCGAACTATATCGTACCTTCTCGTTTTCTCCAGGTTAGCAAACGAGAGGTGTATCTGGCAATGACAAACGCAAAGCACTTAACGAACACATTTAAATGGACGTTAAAGGCATCTTCTCGTTTACTAACTAGAAGAGTAACGAGATATGGACGAACCGGCCCTAAATCGTGCTTATTGAAGAAGATGTGGAAGCTAGCTGGTTTACACATACTCGTGAACGGAGTGCATCGTCAGACGGGTGACCTGCAGAAGCTCGGGGCGGCGTCAAATCCCCGCGCACACCTTGCGGACTGATACAAATGGCGGGGCGAGTCGTGGTCGCAACTCCAGCACGGGACTCGCCTTAATTAATGGCCGGGCCAAGCGGGAAATCCCAGCAGCCGGTGAGGCAGCAGAGGAGAGGATCGCACACGGGGCCCACTCCACAACTCTGCTCGTGGGCTGCTGGCCGCGTCCCGCGAGGGACCAAGTTTCTCCCATTTAGCGGCGCCGCGAGTGGCGTGTTGCGGCGTGAGCTCACAGCCGCGTGAGGGCAGGTGAGTCCGTGCCAGGCCTGAGGATAACGAATACACTTGTCATATTGTCTCAGTGCGATTCTACACGACTCTTGAGACGAACTGCTAGAAGAACACCGACAAACACGACAGGTGTCTATATTCTGGACACTTTTCAGAGTACAATCCATTTGTATGATAATCACCTATCTACTTAGCGAGTGATATGCTAATAAGCAAACTACACTCCTGGCCATTAAAATTGTTACACCACGAACACGACGTGCTTCCGACCGGAAAAATCCCACCAACTCCACTTTGTCCTCATATTCGATCTCAGATAAAGCTGATAACTTCTCATCAATTTCACGATGTATTTTAGTCAGTGTTACCTCATTTTTTGTAGGACGATCCCCATTTTTCATACATCGTGGGTGTTCCCCAATGGAATCGCTCCTTCTGTACGGTAGATCCATTATTTTAGACAGCTCGGAGGTATCTGACTCTTCGTAGCTTCTTCGCCGAATCTGATGAGTATTTCTCCCTTTGTTCCAAGCGTTACTAAGCCTCGACCCATGTCCATGATTGCTTGTTCCGACAAGAAATCTGTTCCCAAAATGATTGCTGTCGCCAAGTTAGCCACCACGAACAGGTTTGCAGCTAATTTATGCACTCGACAGTAGAATTCCAGCCTTATCTGCTTATCAATTTCTGTGGCTTTGCCTAAGATTGCCCCATGAATCGTTGTCCCTTGCACATTGATCATCGGTGAGTTCCCACACGATTCTCAACTTTTATACAATTCTTCAGAAAGGGCTGAAATTCGGCTCCCACTGTCAAGAATAGCTTGCACTCTCGTATTACCGATCTGGATGCTGGACGCTGTTCGCTGCGTGGTTCGTCCAAAGTACACTCCTGGCCATTAAAATTGTTACACCACGAAGATAACGTACTACAGACGCGACATTTAACCAACAGGAAGAAGATGCTGTGATATGCAAATGATTAGCTTTTCAGAGCATTCACACAAGGTTGGCGCCAGTAGGGACACCTACAACGTGCTGATGTAAGGAAAGTTTCCAACCGATTTCTCGTACACAAACAGCAGTTGACCGGCGTTGCCTGGTGAAACGTTGTTGTGATGCCTCGTGTAAGGAGGAGATATGCGTACCATCACGTTTCCGTCTTTGATAAAGGTAGGATTATAGCCTACTGGATTACGGTTTATCGTATCGCCACTTTGCTGCTCGCGTTGGTTGCGATCCAATGACGTTTAGCAGAATATGGAATCGGTGGGTTTAGGAGGGCAATACGGAACGCCGTGATGCATCCCAGCGGCCCCGTATCACTAGCAGTCGACATGACAGGCATCTTGTCCACATGTCTGTAACGGATCGTGCAGCTACATGTCGATCCCCGAGTCAACAGATGAGAACGTTTGCAAGACAACAACCATCTGCACGAACAGTTCGACGACGATTGCAGCAGCATCGTCTATCAGCTCGGAGACCATGCCCTTGACACTGAATCACACACAGGGGCGGCTGCGATGGTGTACGCAACGACGAATCTGGTTGCACGAATACCAAAACGTCACTTTTTCGGATGAATCCAGGTTCTGTTTAGGCGTCATAATGGTCGCATCCGTGTTTGGCGACATCTCGGTGAACGGACATTGGATGCGTGTATTCGTCTCCCAGCGTGATGGTATGGGGTGTCATTGTTCACACGTCTCGGTCACCTCTTCCTCGCATCGACGGCACTTTGAACAGTGGCCTTTAGATTTAAGATGTGTTACGACCCGTGCTTCTACCCTTCATTCGATCCCTGTGAAACCCTACATTTCAGCAGGATAATGCACGACCGCATGTTGCAGGTCCTGAACGGGCCTTTCTGGATACAGCAAATGGTCGACTTTTACCCTGGCCAGCACATTCTCCGGATCTCCCAATTGAAAACGTCTGGTGATTGTTGGTGAACTGTGGCATCGCGTTGAAACTGCATGTGCATCTGTACCTGTACACGCCATCCAAGCTCTGCTTGACTCAATGCCCAGGCGTATCAATGTCGTTATTACGGTCAGAGGTGGTTGTTCTGGGTACTGATGTCTCAGGATCTGTGCACCCAAATTGCGTGAAAATGTTATCACATGTCAGTTCTAGTATAATACATTTGTCCAATGAATACCCGTTTATCATCTGTATTTCTTCTTGGTGTAGCAATTTTAATGGCCAATAGTGTTGCTAAAAACCCAGCATTGTCCTGGTATTTATTTATTTACTGAAATACCCGGCAACGCTTCGCAGTAGCTAATGTGTATGGGAAATATACACTGCTCTCTTCTATTTCCTATGTCTGTCCATTCCCTCCTCTATTTCCCCATCGCCTTCTCCCCCCTTCCTTTGTCCATCTCCTTCTCCCCCTATCTTTTCGCATCACCTTCACACCATTCCCTCTTATCCCACACACTACCCATCTCCTCACCCCTCTTTTCTGCGTCAACATCATTCCCCTTTTTAAATCCATTTGATTGTACGAACAGATAATATTATAAATTTAGGCATAAAACAACTCTCCTGTTTGATGTTGAAATTGACTAGCCAAAGGGGAAAAACGCATATTTTTACAGCACAGCTTAGCATGTTTTTCTCGCAGCGAGCAGAATAGAAATGATTTTTATAAAATGTTTTTAACTTCTTGAGAGATTATACAACGTTTCGCAAGTCTTCGTGTTGCGTTCATTGTAACGCTTGTTAATGAACGACAGTCTCTTTCTCGATTCACCTCCAGGCGCTGTATACGATCTTAGAGGATTGTGTTGCGCGTACGCCGACCGATGATACGACGCCTCAATTGAGGTATTAACATAACAAGCCACGATCTGTACTCAGTTTGTTTGCAACACTCAAAAATACCACGAACTGAGATCAATTCTATTTTCGCAACGCTCCAAAAATATGATCACCCCGATAACAACAATGAGGGGAGGCTTATAACGAAACAGCGTTTCATGTTAGATCTGTCGGCTGTTTTAACCTTGTGTGAATAGGCTTGACGCTAGTTTATGAAGGATTTTACACTATAATGATGTAGGATCATTTTTGCTACATATTTCCACCCGTCTAGAAACCTATTTACTGTTTTTCTCAAATCTGATACTTTTCGGTACATTTTCCAAGTGCTTCCTGGCTTCAAGTAGTGCCGGTTCTCAAAACAGATTGGCGTAATTGTTCTCTACGTTACAAAGTATTTTGTCGCTAGGCGAGTAACGAATGAATAAGCTGATTGTTGGAGAATCTAGAAAATGATCCGAGCTTGAAGTGTACTTTCACTTTTTCTCAAATTCTGTTAGTTTTCGGTAAATTTTCTAATAAATTTCTCCCATACAAACCTTCTCCTGAGAATAACGAACAGAACAAAGGAAAAATCAGCCAAATCGGTGAAGCCATTCTCAAGTGATGCGCTTTCATACATGTGGCCTTGAGTTAGCACTTCTCCTATCTCTTCTCTCTCTGTCCATCTTCTTTTTTTTCTAAATACATGTTATATTTATCGGAAAATGTATAAGACAGAAGGCTGTCTCGTATAATGTACAAAATTATACATGCAGTATCGAAACAAGGAAAGATAGCAATCACAATGTAAATGGCACGATGTCATATTTATTCAAATGTTCAAATGTTTGTAGCGTTTATGGGACTTAACTACGGGGTCATCAGTCCCTAAACTTACAAACTACTTATGAACTACTTACAAACTAGGACGGCACAAATATCCATGCCTGAGGGGGGATTCGAACCCCCGACCGTAGTTCATATTTATTGAGTTATATGTTGTACAACTGTACAATTTTTCAGGTTCACATTCATTTGTATAAGTTCTGTATGTCTGTAAAATGTGTTGCGAATACAATTATTAGTAATGAAATAATAGATTAAAACTCGATGCGTGATAGGGCGGTTTCTCAAGAAAGTTATTGTTTATGTGCCCATATCTCATTAACTTCGTATTGTATTGTGATACGATTTCGAAGGTACATTCAGTTACATATGTGTATACTGTCTGTAATATTTCCTGCTGCAACAATTTTCGGTGTAGAAATTACAAATTGAAACGCCATAACGAATGCCTAGTTTTAGATCATGAACAGCGGAAAAGTAGTAAGCGAGAATCTTTTCTCCTTTCATAATAATGTTTAAAGTTGGTTGCAGGTACCAAAGTACCAGTGTGTGAATAAAGTCTCTTCGCATTATGTGACAGTTTCTTGCAACTGTACAGTCAATCAGGGTAACTTTGTAGCACTTAATATCTAGGTTTAAAATTGCTCATATTCCACCTATTGTCAATATTTTATTCTAAAAGTAATTTTTAATACCTCTGTTATAACTAAGTCCCCAGTAGGTGGGACATCTGCCATATGAAAGCCAAATATTTAGTGGTACAAGGACACCCTGACTGGTAAAACGTTACCATGATTGACTGTATGGTTTATGAAGTTGTATCTTCTGAACCATGTGTCGTATGTGGTTCTTACCCAGCAATGTTACCTCACGATAAGGAATATCTGCATCAAATTTGGTTGCAATCGGTCCAGTGGTTTAGGAGGAAATGTGCAACACTGTCGTTTTATGCAGCCGTTCTTCGCGCATCTCATTGTTTATGACATCATATCTCGCGAAGAATGTGTTTTACGTGATCCTAACACATACGGTGAGCGACCGCATGGATTGAAGCTGATGTGTGTATAATTTCATAAAAATTGGAAGGAAACTGTAGATTTATGTGCAATGCGTTCACACAAACATACGGACACTGTGCTTTGTATATTCGCAAAAATTCTAGAAAAAGTAATGTACAAGCAGCTTCTTAACCACTTAACCTCAAATGGCATATTGTCCAGAACACAGTTTGGATTTCTGAAGGGTTCCGATATCGAGAAAGCTATTTATACTTACAGTGAGAGTGTACTTAATTCATTAGATAATAAATTGCAAGCAGCAGGTATTTTCTGTGATTTGTCAAAGGCATTTGATTGTGTGAACCATAACATCCTTTTAAGTAAATTAGAATTTTATGGGGTCACGGGAAATATTGCAAAATGGTTCAAGTTTTACGTCACTAACAGGAAACAAAGGGTGTCAGTGCAATGGACTAGTGAATTAAGCCAACAGTCATCATCGGATTGGGAAAAAATTACATGTGGTGTCCCACAAGGATCCATCTTAGGGCCATTGCTTTTTCTTGTGTACATTAACGACCTATCATCAGTTACACTACCAGAAGCAGAGTTCGTTTTGTTTGCTGATGATACAAGTATTGCAATACAAAGTAAGTCAACCATAGTTATAGAAAGTTCTGCTAATGATATTTTCATGAACATTAATAAATGGTTTACAGCCAACTCATTGTCATTAAACTTTGAAAAGGCTTACTACATGAAGTTCACAACATGTAAGAGATTTCCCGACAGCATATGCATTACGTATGGAGAAGAGCAGATAGATGGGGTTGACAGTATTAAATTCCTGGGATTACAGCTTGATAATAAACTTAGTTGTGAGGAGCACACCACAGAACTGCAGAAACGACTCTACAAATCCGTATTTTCAATAAGAGTGTTATCTGACATAGGAGACATAAAACAACAAAGCTTGCATACTTTGCTTACTTTCATTCCTTAATGTCATGTAGTATAATATTTTGGGGTAACTCTTCAAGTCAGTCAAAAGTCTTCAAAGTCCAAAAACGAGTAATACGTATTATTTGTGGAGTAAATACACGGACGTCCTGTAGAAGCCTCTTCAAAAAACTGGGTATATTAACTACTGCCCCTCAGTATATTTATTCCTTAATGAAATTAGCCATAAATAATATATCCCTTTTCCCAACAAACAGCTCAGTTCATAAAAATGATCTACACAAGGACTTAAAGCCCTTACTTTAGTACAAAAAGTCCACTATTCAGGAAAACACATTTTCAATAATTTACCATCAAGTATAAAAAATGTAGCTACAAATAAAGATCAGTTTAAGAGGAACCTAAAAGACTTTCTAGTGGCCAGCACCTTCTACTCCATTAATGAATTTCTAAATTGTACAAAAAGATGCATTACTCATACTATATTCGTATTATTATATTATCAGATTAAAGAAAAAGGAAAAGAAAAACACCTTAAAATGTATGTATCTGTATTTATATTATTAGTATTATCCATTATTCAACTTGTAAATTTTGTTTCTTGACATGTTCCACATCCACGAGAATCTCCTCAACACGGATCTACGGAACGAAAAACTAATCTTATCTACATAAAGATTAATGTAAAGTGTAAGTAATATTGTGGCATCTGTGGTTTCTATGGTTGAAATTTGAAACACGCAACATCCTTGCCTTCAATAACTGTGGCGTATCCAGTGGGGGAAGGGGGCTGCCGGGCTGCATCCCCCGCCCCCCCGAGGACCCTCCTGGAGCCCCCTTCCCCAGACCTTGCTGCAGCTTTATTTATTTATTTATTTATAATTTTTTAAATAGAAATTACGTCAGCCCATTGATTGACATTGACTTCAGCCTCCCCCACCAGACCGCGATCCTTAGTCCAGCGATTGATCTCAGCCCCCCCCCCCCCCCCCTTCCAGACCACGATCCTGTAGCTATGACCTTGGTCCAAGTCTGGATGTTGGTTTCAAGAAGTTCCATATTATTCCTTGGATTTTGGCGCGAAACGAGTACTTTAAATCTGGTCCACAAGTTTTCGATTGAGTTTAGGTCGGGACCTTTACTTGATCATGGGAAAACATTACTGAGATGATCATTTAGCAATTTCATTCTCAATTTTGCAGTGTAGCATGGTGCGTCAGTTTGTTGAAAGATGCACTCTCTCTGTTGATAAGAAAACAAATCGTTGTCAGAAAGTAGCACATTTTATTCTAAGACTAGCTGAAAACCCGGCGCTGTCCGAGTATTTATTTATTTTTATCCTGCCATTTCTGAAGTATATATTCATTTGTAGAAGCGCTGTATATGTGTAAAATCTCTTGGGAATACAATTAGTAGTCAAGAAGTAATAGATTACAACTTGGTGCGTGATGGGGCGGTTTTCCATTATGTGCTCATGACTCATGGACTACGTGTCATACTGCGATACAATTTAGAAGGTACATTCTACTATATGCGTGTATACTGCCTGTACAATTTCCTTCCGCTACAATTTGTAGTGTACAAATTATAAATTGTAACGTCATACCGAATGCCGTAGTATTACTCCATGAACAGCGGAAAAGTACTAAGCGAGAATCTTTTTTCCTTTTATTATGTTACTATGGTTGCCAGCGAGAAAAAGTTTAATAGAGATTTGAAATTATGTTTCAAGTTTGGTGAAAGCCGCTACGTACTGTCATTCTCATACAGTGTATTTCGAAAGTCTGGCCGCATTATATGGTAATTTTGGCGATTCCTATTGGTTATGACGTAATATGTTTTGAACCATGTGGCTTATGTGATTCTTAACCATGCAGAAATTGTTACCTCACGGTAAGGAATGTTTGTACCAAATTTGGTTGAAATCGGTCCAATGGTTTAGGAGAAAATGAGCAGCATTGTCGCAAAATGCAGCAGTTTTTCGCGCATCTCATTGTTTACGACGTCATATGTGACGAATCGTATGTGATTCTCACACTTACGGCGACCGTCCTCATGGATTGAAGCTTACATTTACAAAATTTCATAAATATTTGAACAAAACAGTAGATTTGTATGCAACACGTACAAACATACGGACACACTGCTTTATATATAAGATCTCAGTCTTGCATCTTTGGGCACTTAGTGTAACATCTGTCACATGTAGCCGACTAACACCGTGACTTGTCATGCGTCCCAACACCATCACACTGACTAGATGTTTCATAGTAGCGGTCGAGCATTTTGGTTTCAAGGCGATGATGCACGTATTTGCTACCATCACTAACAAATATTGAAACTCGTCTTTCACTTCAGGCGTTTATCCCTTTATTTTGCGTTGAAATAAGGATTTTTTCTTGGCCTCCTGGCTGGGAAACCATTTGCACACAGTTTTCATTGGACAGTTCTGTCAGTAATGGTGACGGCTGATGGTACTACCTTAATGTACGTCGACGGTCGTATAACACAAGGCAGAAAATTCTTCTTTCAACTTGAGAAGCAAGCTCAGGTTTTCGTCCAGTTCTAGGAGCGGTTTTATTACTGTTGTTGGTCTTATAACGTTCCCACACCTTCCTTACACCTGACTCAGCAGCATAACCAGCCAGTCTTGCTGTAATCTCTTACGTGTATTTTTTTCCTCGTGTAATGTTAAAAATCAACTGAGTTTAAATGGTGACCAATTAATCTTGGAGGCAGTCATTCTTCAATGAAAGGACAGCTAACAAGTTGAAGATATGTTCACTCACACACACCAAAATGAAAGATTTCATCAAATCACAGCAAGAAGCACACTAAAGCACACCAGAATGTTACTAACAATGATATCTGCTGCAGTATACGATAAGACAATAATGGATACCTAGGTTCCACTCTTTTCTCGTCAACATTGTTATGTAGCAGTGAGAGTGAAATTGCCGTAACACCAACATTTCACATTACTAAGTTGTGATAAGCAATCAACAGTGTTGTACGGTGTCATAAACAACTGAAGATAATGAGATATACGAGTATACCCACAGTAAGTATTTATCCTGTGATATATTGTTGAATCCGACCTATAACAAAAAGTTTCCAGAATTATGTCCACTAGCGTATATTAGAAAAATACAACGTACGCCAAAGGTGAAGAAGGTTGTGTGACTGCCATTAAACTTCTTTATTTACCACCAGCTTTATCGGGTCACGCGTTGCTCTGGCTTGATACATATTGAATGGAAAAGAAAGACAAGGGAAAACACATATTTATAATACCTGTATTTTCATAATTCTCTGTGAATGGTAATTGCATATATACATCGAATTCTTGACGTCCTCCTTTTCTCTGTCTTCCTATCTTTGCCCCTTTCTTCGTTTCCCTCTCTCTTTGCATTTCCTTCTCCCTGTCTCCCACTTCCCGCCCCTCTTAATTTCTCCCCTTTCTCTCTTCGTCTATCCGAACCTCCTTCTCCCTCTTTATGTGTATCTCCTCCTTCTTAGCCACCGAGCGAGTCTGCGTAGTGGTAAAACACTGGACTTTTATTCGGGAGGACACTGGTTCAAAGCCACCTCTGGCCAACCACTTTTAGGTTTTCAGTGATTTCCCTAAATCACTCCAGACAGATGTGATGGATCGTCTGGAAGGGCACAGCCGTCCACTGGAGGTTAAAACCTAAGCTTTAACCTTCAATCTTTTCGCTCCGTCTCCATCTCATCATTAAGCTCTCCATGTTGATCTATTCCTCCTTTATCTCTAGGTCAAATTCCTCTCCTTTCTCTATCTCTTATTACTACGGTACTCCATATAACCTCCATCTCTGTTTACCGTCATGTGGAAAATCTTATATCATCAAAACATATTTTGGTGGGGAATACGTTGTTTCAGAAATCGTTGAAGGTTACGTGTATATACTTACATTTTTGAGAAGCATAGCTTGCTTACTAACCATAGGGACGTCTAATGAGCCACACAAAGGCACGAATAATAGAATAAAACATTACAGCCATTCATCCAGATAGACAGCTACAGTAACTGTAGTTGCAATGCAGTGTGTCTGCTATTACTCCTCCACCGATGTGCCCTATGACAACATATAACAGGAGTCCATTACATGTTCTCAAATGTGGATACAGATGCAAAAGAGTTACGGTGGGCTTGACGGACAATTTTACGATCCTATATTGAGGGAGGCTGTACAGATGTTGTTGATCAGAACCTTTGAAACAAATGACGTTGCCCTCACGTTCCAAAGCAGCTCAACATCGAGGTTGTTGTTGTTGTGGTCTTCAGTCCGCAGATTGGTTTGATGCAGCTCTCGACGCTACCCTGTCCTGTGCAAGTCTCTTCATCTGAGAATACGTTCGGCAACATACATCCTTTTGAATCTCCTTACTGTATTCGTCGCTCGGTCTCCCTCTACTATTTTTACCCCACACGCTTCCTTCTAATGCTATGTTGACGATTCCTCGATGACTCAGAATGTTTCCCAACAATCTATCTCTTCTCTTAGGCAGGATATGCCAGAAACTCCTTTTCTCCCTTCGCTTAAGCATCTCATGAATTACGTGATCTACCCCTCTAATTTTCATCATTCGTCTGTAGCAACACATTTCAGATGCTTCTATCATCTTTCTGTCTCAACCCTTATCGTCCACGTTTCACTCCCATACAATGCTACACTCCAGACAAATGCTTTCAGAAAGGTGTTCCTAACATTTAAGTTAATATTGGATGTCAACAAATGTCGCTGCCTTAGAAACGCCATTCTGTATTTTATATCTTCTTTACTTCGGCCATCAGAAGCTATCTAGTTACCCAAATAACAAAACTTATCTACTACTTGTATTGTCTCATTACCTAATCTAATTCTTTCAGCATCACCTGACTGTCTTACGCTATATTCCATTACCCTTGTTTTACTCTTGTTGATGTTCATCTTATACCCACTGTCCATTCCCTTCTATTGCTCTTCCAGATCCTTTGTGGTCTCTGACAGAATTACCATGACATCGGCAAACCGTAAAGTTTTTACTCCTTCTCCATGAACCTTAATTCACTCTCCAAATTTGTCCTTGCATTCCTTCACTGCTTGCTCAATGTATAGATCGAACAACATTGGGGAACGTCTACAACCCTGTCTTACTCCCTACCCAACCTCTGCGTCCCTTTCTTGCCCTTCGACTCTAATAACCGCTGTCTGGGTTTTGTATAGGTTGAATATAACTCTTCGCTCCCTATATTTTACCCCTGTTACCTTCAGGATTTGAAAGAGTTTATTCCAGTCGACATATTTTCACAAAAGAATACTCGCCACAAACATCGATGCTGTGCAATTAGACCAGCAGACAAAATACGCTGGATAAAATAAAGTGTTTGTTAAGCATACGGAACTTAACTGTGGGGTGATCAGTCCCTAAACTTAAGAACTACGTATAAACTAACTAGCCGCGGCGCATTAGCCGTGCGTACTGGGGCGCCGTCATACAGTTCGCGTGGCCGACCGCCGTCGGGGGTTCGACTCCCCCTTCGGGCATTGGTGTGTGTCTTGTCCTTAGGTCAGTTTACCTTAGTTTCAGTAATTTGTAAGGTAAGGACTAATAATCACGCAGTTGAGTCCGATAGATTTAGAAACATTTACAAACTAACTAAAGACAAAAAAAAAAAACAGCTCTGCCCGTGGGAGGATTCGAACCTCCGCCGGGGAAAGGCTTCGAGCATTTGAGCTTAGTGCCTCAATGCTCTCGGCCATTTCGCCGGGGCTACAGTAGATACAATGCCTCCTTTCCAATATCCGACAACTGCTGACAACTCTGCCTCACATGAGTATGTCGAGTGTTCCTTCCACTGCCAGTCAGCTAAGGCCGTCTTTCTCAGGCCCTGTTTAATGTATCAGGCTTGGCAAGAACGTTCACACGCGCCGCTGCAGGTAGAAAGCTACTCTTTCATCATTGTAACATGTTTTCAGGGCTTTCGACTTGTTTCGTATTCCAGTGTACGCTTTTAATGTATCCTGTAGGTTTCAAACTTCCCAAGAACAAACAGAATTCAGTAGACGTAAAGCACTTTCTTACCATTGAAGGAATGCTTCGATATTGCTGTTGCTAAAGCGGTTAAAGAGTCCAAGGCGAAATTGTGGCAGCAGCGAGGCGTACGCAAATAGGCAGGAGACGGCAGGCGGCTGCTCAGAGCGCCGAGGAGGCCATTAGTGGCGTGGCGGCAGCAATTGCGTTAGCTGGTGGGGGGAGGCGCTCTAATTACCCTCCAGAGGAGCGGAGGAGGAGCCCAGCGCACCGCAGGGGACAGGACTCTGCAAAGGAAAGGGGGCAGAGGGGGCTCTCTGGAGAGGCCGAGGCAGCAGTCAGGGACAAACGATTAGGCTCGTTATTGGCAGGTCGCTTCTGCACACTCTGAGAGTAAGAGTCCGATTAAAATTACTTGACAATGGACGTTTGTCATGTGGCCGCATAGACCGCCTGCTACGTTCAGTTGTAGTACTAAAGTCCGTCCCACACAGGCCTCGAAAGGCCCATCGGTTACCGACAGGCCGCCGTGTCATTCTCCGCCCGAAGGGGCCAACGGATGCAGTGTGGATGGGGACGTGGTCAGGGCCCTGTGCTCCCGGCTGTTGTGTAGGATTTTCGCGACGACAGCCGCTTCTTGTCAATCACGTAGCTCCTGAGTTGGCCTCACAAGGGCTGAATCACAGAGTAACATATACAGAGAAGAAGCCCCCCCCCTAAACCTCTGTCCTACGCTCCCCTCGTAGTTCTGTAAGATGTCACCAGATGTCAGGCGGTTTCCCGGCTTAGTAATGGTAGACCACAGTAGAGACTCTTCTGAGGGTTCCTCTCGCCCGTCAGAGGGTAGCGTGGAGGGGAGGCTGAGGGGAGAGCTCGTGCCAACTGCCATGAGGCCATGGGTGTGTCCGGTTTGTTGGTGTGGGGAAGTGGTGGTGGGGTCAGCCGCTACCTGCCGCCTGCTCTGGCCAGTTTTAAAGGGCTTTTTCTGACCTCAGCGCCATGATGGGACATCTTACGGAACTGCTTTAGCACCCCCAGCCCCGCACCCCTGAGCGTTTGACCGGGCCCTTATGAAGGATTCCCGTCTGTATATGTATGTGCCTGAGTGCACCCCAATTGCCAACAACGCTCGGCAGACCTAGACAGTGACCCATCCAAGTGCTACCCATGCTACAGTGGTTAACTCCATGGGTCCGTGTGTGTCTGTGTGTGTGCGTGCATTTGTTTATTTTTTCCCATTCCTTCACCCGCCGCCTCACTCCATTCCTAAGCTGCATCTCGTTCCTCCCCTCTCTGCAAGCCTGTGCTGTACCACACCACATTCCTATCCCCCCTCCCCTCACCTGTTTTCACAATGCAGAGCATGACTTGGAGTGCGGCAGCTGGAAATGACGGTTGTGTGAGTGTGTTGTGTGCCTATGTGATTACGTGAATGTTCAATTTTCTGAAGAAGACTATTGCCGATGGCTGAGTGTTGTATGAGTGTGTCTTTTTTATGTGCCAATCGAAGATCGTCGTAAAGTCTTTGTGGTGAGCTGTAAGCTGTCCACATTACCATATTATTAAGAACATAGAATTAAATCTTCAACTCCGAACTATCATACATAAACAAGCTTTTTCCTGCTAACTACCTCTTTTATGGCTCTAAAAGTTATTTTGTCCCCTTCCGAAAGATTTTCTGCATGGCATCATTCGGGTAGTTTAATTTTGACTATTATTTCCTGCACAGTATAGCTGTTGCAGCACTCATTATCATCATGCGTGTACGCTACCATCTCGTCTAATGCACAAGCTTGTGTAATTTCTCCATAGAACTTTTCACTCATGCGACCAACTTTTGTATGTGTGTGCTCTTGTTAGTCCATCATTTTTTTAACTGTGTAACTGTTACGTCTTTCAGTAAATACAGAGCATCCAACCCACTCTACGTACTACATACCATCACAATTGGATTGTGATTTTAAAAACAAATTTTGTTGTCGTATGGTTTAATATAGTAATTCGCTTCGTTTCCATTAATTTCACTGAGTACTCCGACACACGACCTATGCAAATTATCTCCAGCTAACAGCTCGTCGAGATAGGCAGCAACAGGATGCGCAATATCAACACCAATAGTCCCAAACCGAATTTGGAAGTGTGGCCTCTACGTACAGAGGCCTATGATGTGTGTCCCATTAAATCCATGACATCTTCTAGCCCGCAGACACTGAGCGGATGAACACAGGATTGGAGTCGTTACGAATGGCGCAGGGTGCTGTTCACAGATGAGTCAATATATTGTGTTCAACCGGACAATTTTTGAACACTTATCTGGAGAGAAAGTGAAACTGGAACAATTATGTTTACATGCAGCAAACATCACCATGTTATTTTAATAGCTTGATATGTAGGTACATAATGTCTCAATTTTGAATCATGCTTATGTACCGCATTGCTAGTTTTGTATATTATATTAGTAGCTGAGGTACTCACTACACATGCTAGTTGGTGAGTTTTTCTCGTTCGTTTCATTCTTACTGTTATAGCTATACCTAAAGTTCAGTGTATGAGTGAAAGTCCTGTCGTTTTGGTTGTTAGCTTTCGGAGGTGAGGGATCTGATTTCTAAATAATTCTGCTTAACCCTACCCTTCGTTAATGTTGGAGAATTATCGGTAGATCTTCGATTTGTATACGATGTATCTGTAGAATTACTGAAAGTTAGTTGCTCTTTATCACTTAACTCATATAACGTAACTTTGTTAAGCAAATTTCCAAGTTGTCATTCTAGAACTGTATAGACTTACGTCGAGTTCCCTAATACTTGCACTCAACTTCAAATGTTAGACGAGCTCCAGAGAATTAGATTATTTTTGTATCAGAAATTACAGGTTGAGTAACAGATTTTAAAAATTTCTTATTATATAGTACAGGATGACAACTGTAAGTAGAAGTTTGGACAAGTCATATGTTGTAGCGGTTAGCCTACCTGAAATATCCTCTCTACAAATTTCTCAATATGTAATGGATTAACATTTCACCCGTTTTGTCTTTGTCAGGAAATGCTTTTCCTTTCCTCTTCTGTTTGCATCTGTATTTATGTCGATCTGAATTTTAGTAATGTTTATTTTTAGTAATGAAAAACATAACTTTTACTTGATGTTGGTGTTTGAAAATGAATTAATACATTTATCACTTAAGATATTTTTGTACATTACATGTTACAAAGTATACATGTACATTTCAAACTGTGACGTTAATCTCTCTTTCCTTCCTAGTATCATTTATTAGGACGTTTCGGCTGCATTTACTACGTGAAACATATAATTTATTGGGTGCAATGAAGAAGTTCCGCTGTGATGTTTACATTTCCAACGAACTTTGTTTCTTGTTACTTTCCCAAAAGCATAATACAAAGAGAACTGTTTTCATTAGTGGAAAGTTATCCCTGGAATGGGTCGTTTAGTTATTCTCTTTGATGTAATTAATGGGGCTGATTGTTATTCTATTCCATTCCATCATGTAGCAGTAAACAGAACTTATCAACTGTTTTTCAGTTATGAGTGTGTTTCATTTAATAACTTGAATATTGTTATTAATTCAGTGAATTCAATATCAACATCTGCTGAATGCATCTGTAATCATTCAATTGTATCTAATTGCTACATTCTTCTTCAATATTCTATCTGAGTATTAATAACTGTTTACAAGTAAAAGAAAGAAATCTCCTTTACTTCTGTTTTAGTTAACAATTTGATATAAAATGTCACGAAAGAGGACCAAATGAGAGTAAAAAAAATAAAAACAATAATTTACTACTGGGACAATATGTTTAAAAAGGCTTTAACCGCACTTAATAATTTTTGTAGTGGGCCAGCTGAATCTTGTAAACATGCGTGTGTCATTCTTCTGTTTAAACACACTTACCTCCAAAACATAACAAATTTCCTTGGGGTAAGTTCCACGATGATTATGGTTGCATACAAAAACCGTTTCATCAAAATTGAAGCGTTGAGAGAGAATATATTGTGATTTAAGTTTGTTTTAAACTGCAGTGTCTGTCTGTCTGCCTCTCTGAACACACCTGTCTCCTAAATTACTGGACGAAATTGCACGTGATTATCCTAGGTAGCTTGAATGGAACAACACACTTTTTCACCAAAATCAGAAGGTGGACACAAAAGAAAACATAATTTACATTTTCATATCTAAAATCACCAGTCTGATCCTTTGTTTGAATAAGTTACTCTACTAAAGTTCTCATAGAATCGATTTTCATTTAACATGAAATATGAGAAGACCATGGGGCAGCGTAGAGGTTTTTGATTCAACACAATAAAGTGAAGGAAACAAAAGACATTAGTATTTAAATCGTTTTATCCTAAACCGTCCAGTCAGTTTGTCTCTTTAAACAATTTAAATTATTATATGAATTTAGATATGGTTTTATGGTTTTCATAGATAAGTTGAGCCTAGCTTGGTATAACATTTAGGCATAACTTCAACACGAAAGGTCAATTTACGAATGTCAATTTTTCCTCCTAAACCGTACTGACAGTATGTCGATTTCAACATGTTAATCTTAGAACTTATTAGATGATTGTAGATGGGGTTTTTATAGATTAGTTGAGCATAGCTTGGAGAAAAAATAAGCTTCAGTTAATCATAAATGGGTCACCATAAGGTGAAGATATGTATGAAACTGGAGAAATTCCCGAAGATTTTAAAAATACTATCATAATTCATATATACCAAACAAACCAGACATTATAAATTGCGAAGAATATCGTACCTCGATGCTAATAACACATGT
Organism: Locusta migratoria; assembly: GCA_026315105.1. Classification (NCBI taxonomy): domain Eukaryota; kingdom Metazoa; phylum Arthropoda; class Insecta; order Orthoptera; family Acrididae; genus Locusta; species Locusta migratoria. The sequence goes on from CM048746.1 coordinate 631,089,576, forward strand.
CAAAAATACTAACAAAAATAATAAATAACCGAATAAAAAGTAAATTTGAGCAGAATCTGGATGAAGATCAATTTGAATTTAGACAGAATGGAGGAACAAGAGACGCTGTCTTAATGTTAAGACAAATCATGGATAAAATGCTGAACCGAAAACGATCACCGTTCGTTGCTTTCTTGGACTTGGAATAAGCCTTTGATACATGAATAGGTATGTTCTGATAGAAATTATGACTAGTGTTGGTCTAGATTTCAGAGACAGATGGATAGTGCATGAACTCTAAAAAGATCAAAGAGGGGTTATAAATATACATAGTGAAACACAAGAGGCTTACATAAAGAAAGGAGTATGACAAGGATGCAGTTTACCAACAGTGCTCTTAAACTTTGAAAGACGGCTGTCTGCTGTCTCCCCCTAGGTTTTTAACTTTGTAATTTATCTATGTTCACTAGACGAACCCCATTCGTTCAGAGGCATGAGGAATAGCATTTCATTTCATGTTTTTAAATGTTAGTTTCTTTAATACTGTGTTAATATTGCTGGGATTTTATTATGCTAATGATTTAACATTGTCTATGAATGTGTCAATATGAATGGTTTCTCTGTGACGCCACTGTCCCTGTGACAATGTGTACTTGCTTTATTCTGTATGTGCATGTATGAGCATCTTCTAGCATGGCAGTCTGAGTGTGTGTATGAGAATTTTCGCTGTCAGCTGCTGGCTGCTCGCTTTGCATGTTTCTCTGGCTTCGTGTCGATAGGTAGTCGGTACCAACTTCTTCTTTTGATGCTACCAAAGAGGTTTCTGCACCCTTTGGTTACAAGTTGGGTTGGCAATGCCCAGTAGCGAGCCTTGTTACAATGTGCGAGTCTAGGCTCTCCCCACCACCTCGCTTTTCTGGGGTTTTTAACGATTTGCAGTGGTGGTGGGCGACTCCCTGGCGCTCTCCTCACTCTGTGGCTGCGCTTCGACCTGGTAAGACGTTCTGATTTTCTTTCCTCCCTTGAGATGGTGGTGATTTGTTGTCTAGTTTGTTCAAGTTACACTTGAGAATTTAGGTTTATTTTTCGGAATAAGTATCTCCGATCATGTGCGGAAGTGTATGAATGTTTGTTGATTATAAATCCTTCACCGACGATGTTCAATTCAGATTACTTTAGGTTAATTTTCAATGGGATGCATTTTTATTGTTTAACAAAATTGGTTTTCCCATTTGCTCATGTTTGAACGGAATAAATAGGTTATTGTCAGTGTAATTTTAGCCTACTTATGAATATTAGTTTATGAATGCCCTCCCTTTTTTATTTCATCTTGTTTTCCACCATTGCTGAGAGCAAATTCAGACGCAAATTATCATATTTTAATTTCGTTGCGCCCTAAATGTTCTCTCAGCCACCTTTAGTTCACGGTGGCTTGTATATTAATGATTGTGTGTAATTCTCGTGATCTACAACGTGTGTAGGCCACCGTCTATTTGTGGCTGCTAAAATAAATTTTGAGTCAGTTCTAAATTTTGCGGCAAGGGTTGCACGAAGTAGTCTGTAGTTCACATGAATCCTTTAACTGGTTTTTATACCCAGAATTATATGTTTAAAGTAAACTTTTAACTGGCTCTTTCAGCTAGAATTAATTATACAAATAAAGGTGGTCTTACAATTTCATGGTCTACATAAAGTATTATTCCCCTCTGTGATTCAGTTTAATAGTTATTGCCAACATTACCACTGTATACCTCCACCACCGTAAGTAAACCTTTGTCATGTACCGTATACCAATATTCATCTTTGTTTTGGTGTTTGTAATACATTCTGAACCTTCCTCAGTGGAAGTATATTCACCAATGTGAGTACGAAAATCAGATAAAGTGTATTTGTCAACACAGAAAACAAACAATTGTTGTGAGACGGCGAACAATCCTCGCATATTGATAGTAATATTAAACTACAACCCAACTGCGCTTAAAACTTTTTATTTGGATGACCGCTTTCGGTAGAATTAAACTCTCGTCATCAGATTTGTATCACAATAGAAATAATAACACTTCAGACCTTTAGATTTAGCTGCCTCGTCTACCGCCTGGTAGACGATTTCATAAAAGTGATTATCGAATGTTCACTTTGATTTCCGCGAAGAAAATAAAATAAACATTGTCCGCGGTTTCGATCACAGAAATATGTATGTTTCTATACTTCTTGCATCTTAATTTTTTATTCGAACAACAACAAAAAACAATAAATAAAGAGAATGCGAGAGTTATCGATGTATAAACCAGCGCAATGCCAGCTCAAAATGACAAGATTTACGGTTATACGAAGGATACTTCAAAAATATTTCACAAAACTTCACCACCAGAACACAGTTCGTATAAGCTACATGAGTGCAATAAGCCCAGAGTGTCTAGTCTTTTAAGGTGATTTGTTTTTTCTTGACATCAGTGTAATGCGCTCAGAACGTATTTTGCCTTCTCCCGGATGCTTGGTGCTTGTGACGGATGTTATTACAACGTAGAATTGTTCAACAGCATTTCATCTACATTTATTAACGTTCATGTTCAGTAGTCGCTTGTCTTTCGTCTAAGTAATCTTCCAAATTTTTTCGTTGCCACTTTACCCAAGTTTTGTCTACAATTACTTCTATTTCAAAGAGATATTATGTTATCAGTGGGTCATAGTCACTGCCTGTGGGCATATTTCAGGGCATGAATGGTTTTCACAAAGTTTTTAGAACTCTTGACCAAAAGGTTTGAAAGGAGAGGCACAGTTCAACTGAATTCAACGCTGAACCTTAACTATTACCATTCCTCCACAGATGCACTAAGGATGTCCAAAAAGATCGCAAAGACGTTATTGTAATTTGTTATGACTCTCAGAGGAATATGAACACCCATGTTTTTCTTTTCGTTTTTACTCCTCGATATGAGTTCGACCGTTTCGGCAATTAAGAAGAATCGTCAGTCTCATACACCGCAATATTTTATGGATGGCAGAAGCATGTATTCGGGAAGACGGGGAAGCCGGTCTTAAACGCTTTCCCTCACTGCCATTATGGGGACAAAACTGAAGCTCCCTTAAATGCGCCGTACACTTTATCTTCATTTTCCAGGTTACACTAAAAGCGCCATTCCTTACGAACTTTTTGAGCCCCACTTCGCTTCTTTCTCCCTTAGTCCTTATTCAGTTTCTTCCTTCACTCGTGACGATGTGTCGTAGTTATTAGAAACTACGTCAGCTGTTTTGAGGACGGCATTTCAGAACTAGTCCGGACATTAAGGTCTGTCAAAGTTTCCTGTATATTACCTGTATGGCAGCTGGACGGATATCAGTTTATTTCTGTGCAAAACGGGTCTTGTGCTCTGTGTGTCTGATGACTTCAAGATCAACTGAGCATTAAAACTCATTATTTCACTCTCTTTTTCATACATCAATGAAGTTTTGTGAGTACACTGTTTCATAAAGGACATTCCAAATTCAAATCCTATATTTTTATCCTGGATACACTCAAATTATTCGCAACGGACGCTGAAAGCAAACCTTCGCACAAATTTTATGAACCAATAAATCAATCAGTAGAAACTGATCCCTTGGCAATCAGTAAGTCAATAAATTCGGTTTTCCTAGCTAAGAAGTCACATAAAATATAATTTGCCGTAAGAAGACGAAAAGTAGATTCCCCCTTTAAATGCATTTGGTCTGATCCTTAACCAAAACCTTGTGCTGTGTTGGTTGGCCTATTATGGTGTTGCAGCCATATCTATATTTCGTAACTGCTGCATTGTGTCTACTACCATGTATTCTTTTATAATTGACTGGCTTTTTATACAGATGTTTTTGTTTTATGTACTATCCAATATTGTATGACTGATACATTGTAGACACTGTTGTATATTCTTTTATAATTGACTGGCGTTTTATACAGATATTTTGTGATATGCACAAAGCAATATTGTATCACCGGTACATTGAAGCCACTGTTGTATACTTTTTAATCGACTGTCGTTTTATACAGATATTCTTATGGTATGCACAAATCAATATTTTATGACCGCTACATTGTAACTGTGTTGTTTTTTCCGTTTATAACTGACTGTCAGTTTACAAAAATATTTTTGTGGTATGCACTAACCAGTATTATAAATTACGCCATCAACGTAGATATTAGTCTCTTTTTTTAAATGACTTCTAATTATTTTTATAATCTGTACAACACGTTTTTTAACCTCATTGTGGTTTTAATATTACATTGGTGTGTGCTACCTTCTAGTGTCTATCTTTGACTTGTATCATGTATCAGTTTACTATTGTCACTCACAGTGATAATTATGTTTTATTATAATAACATAGTGTACACTCTTTGACAAAAAACCTGGCCGCCGGCCGGCCGCCACTGAGCCTAAGTCCGAGCCGATCGCGACATGGGACAATAAAAGTGGCCGCGCTGATTCGCTCTAAGTCCAGCTATCTGCACAATCTGGCATCACTGCAGACTGCGGGAGTTCATACAGTACTTCTTGTGTGCAGTTAGAAGACAACTGGGTCAGATATATCCGTGGTCTTGCGGTGAAGTGCGCGACTTGCATGATCAGAATTAGCGATCGAAACCGACTGTTGACAAAAATTTTAAATTCATGTCACTCGTGCATGCTGATGCCACATGTGTAAGCGGAGCATATGTGTAACGTATTTCATTTTTTGGTACGCTGGTAATAACATTCCGGCCCAATAACATCGCTGCCTCTGGCCGCAGCGCTTGGCAGAGCTCTCCGCGGCCAACTCGCCGGCAGCAGCGGTGGCGGCGCTACACAGCGCTGCCTCGCCCTCTGCCCACAGCGCCTGCCGCCGCTCATCGCCCTGGATGCGTAAAATGCTGTAGTGTTGCTAAGTGGTGATCCACAGAAAAGGTTGCGATTCGTATTTCACACAGGATACAACGAAGCAGAACACCTATTTTGAATGATGAGCATATAATACATTAGAGAGGCAAAAAATTGTCGTTGTCCAATCCAATGGCACTCTCCGATGGTTAACACTTATTTGTGGTTTAAATCTCGATCCTTTTCCTTTCAGAAAAGCTTATCATGTAATTTGTTATTGTCATCAGTTCATATGTTTTCATCAAGACACAATAATATGTAACTCACTAAAATGTTTTAGTGTCGTTGTTTCATTCCTTACGGTAAATGTATGAGCTAAATTATGTGAATACGTTTCAGTGCACGTTCTAAAGCAACACAGGCACACTGCAAGGTTCGTGTCTTCATGTCTCATTTCTACTGGAGATATTCCGCATCAGTGGAGGTGAAGTCGAATTTCTTCGAAGGTGATTGAATGGTGAAGCAAAGAAGACATCTAATACCATTTCCATAATTTGAAGTCAACCTTTCTGAAAGATTGTATAAAGCTTTTCTTATGATTCCGTTAAAGAGTTTCTTCTGGCAATCTGCAGCGAATAAAGTAAAATGAAATAAAATGAAATTCCTTCCCCAAATGCAATTTCTTCAACCAGGATTAGAACAGCCGTCTCACACCAGGCTTGCATCGTAAGACACAAGCAGAACCACACAGCCAACCACACACGGCTGCATATTGCCCTCAGTCCGTTACATATTCAATGCTGAGCCTCTAACGCATCGCGAAAGGTAACCTGAAAGTCACCTACACAAATAACTACATTCCTTGAGTGCAAAAGTTAAATTTCTGTCTCTCATTTCACGTGGGCATTACACATCATGAGTCATGAAAGTAGAAGAGGAATGTCAAGTGAACTTAGTGAGACAATTCAGTACCACTTGCGGAAGTAACTGTACTGTCACAGTGTTGCCAAATATCAGCAACGATGTTGCCAGTTCTTAGCTGTACTAGGAAGACCTGTGTAGCGATAAGCGACGCGAAATCGCGTACGTCTCATGCGGGCTTCTAGAGGGGAGTCTCGCATTTTGGTTAATATGCGGCGCTCTCTCCTGATAGATTCCGTCGTCCCATTTAGGATGCAAATATTTAATTCGTCCAATGAGGCCGAAACTAGCGTTTAAATTTTTTGAGGCTTCACTGCATTTTTTATATTTTCAGCAAATACTAGAGAAGTTAAAAATACGGATATTGTGCTTGCAACATACGGCAGGTTAAAGACTAAGATATATAAACTTCCATCACGATTTCAGTTCCACCCCCCCTCCCCCCAAAAAAACTTTGCAACTTGAAAGCGACTGTGTTTCAAAATACAGCCTTACGACTGTACAAGTAATATTTAATGTCCTCTACGTGAATACATAAATGTGTTGGTCTGCTTGAAAGCCAGATGAAACATAGTTAACTGATTATTTGTGCAACACAGTAATTATTTTTACTTGAATATTCAGAAGACTGGATATTTAAAATTACGGCCATGAACACAGAAACTAAACTGTATATGCGGGAAATGTGCAATTCTGAGGTTTTTCCTCTTCCAACATATACATATAATCTATAGACTACTAAGCAGCTTTATATTTCGTAGTGTTATAGTCTTGTTGGGCCAACAAATGATGATGAGAATCCGAACCCATGTGTCTGATGGATTTTTGGAGCGTTGCAACTTGCATGTATTGTTGCTTAGTATCTGTGGTCGCGATGTTAAATCAACAGAAATTGTTACAAACATTTTACCTACTTTTTCCTATGGTCCTATTTTTCGTCAAACCACACATTCTTTCTGGTCTCTTGGCCACATGGGAAAGAACGCTTTTGGAACTGAATTAATGATAATAATGATGGTAATAAAGATAGTAATCAATGATGTTTATGGCGTTACAGCAAAATGATAAAGATTACAATAACAATAGAAAATGCCGATCTCTTGGTTGACAGACTTCAATGAGTTTTGGTATTTCGTTGCTGAATACCATTAAGGACATTTTCCAGAGGAGAAAAATAGACCTGAAGCCACACACATCAGTAGTACAACGATACCTGACTAATCAACTATGCTTGCTGTAGATCAGAAAACGAGAATGGCGCCACCGAGTTAAAATGAGATTACTAGTTCAGTTATCTGACATTTGTTTGCAGTTAACACACACGGTCCCGACATAAAACAGAAAACTGTTTGCAATTTAAGCAGGGGTAGACCTTTCTGCGGTCGAAAATTTAATTCAGGATAACAGAGTCATTTAAATGCAATGACTAATCTCATATCCTCATGAATATTGGAAAATACCTCGAATTCTGGAATTAAGGGAACGATCAGAGTTGCCTAGCATCGTAACCAATACTACTAAGCTATTGGAAGAATTTCTTGGCCATTCCACAATATCCTCATTCCTACAAACAGCTTGCTTCAACTGGCTTTTATCCATGCTGCGTTGCCAAAGCCCATTCTAAGTAGGGCTTCAGTCCGAAAGCAATCAAAATCATTAAAAATGCTGATGAATAGGTGACTTACCTTCATCAACTTCCGGGGAGAGTTTCTTTTAACCAAACGGATAAAGTGTGAAATGACTACTTTCTTCAAAGGTCCTACGCATTTTTGTCCCAAATTGGACGTATATACGTTCAATCTTGTCATACGCGGCTCACAGTTCAGGAATATCACTAAAATGAGCATCTGGCGGGTTCCGTCCTAGAGCAGCTATTACGCAAGTTCTTACCGATAATCATAAAATTGACCAGACGGCTTTTGCTGCAGAATATAGTGACTTCTATTACATCCGCATACCCTTTCCTAATAAGAAACTGTTTTCTTCGTATAGTGATGCCCCTGTTTAGGTGAATTATAATGTTAGTGTTTAATGTTGCTTCCGAAGTATTTTTTGTCTTAAATATTTTTATCTTTGCAGGTGATTCAAAGTAATTGTAATAATTCGTTTCCCTTCAAATTACTCCATTCATTCGATCTATTATTTGTAAAGTAATTGCAACCGCCAAAAGTGAAATTGTCCTATAAACCAAACCGTTTGGTTATTTCAGGTCTATCGTCCATGGGCAGAACGCTTTCATCTGAAATATCTCCACGAAAGGCAGAGAAGCGGACGTTTCCGACCGCATTACATTTTCCGTTGTCTCTAGATGGATAATACTTTGTCTCTGCCGGTCCCAGATTTCATGTCGAAAGAAAATATGTGCTCCACATAATTCATTTCGCAGTAGGCGGTCGTATTTCCACCGTTGGTATATTTACTTGTACGAAATGTTGTTCGTAACCGTAAACAGTTTGCTCTTGCTGTTCATCTCCTTAATATTGTTAAACACATATTTTCCCTATAATTCTCCTCGTGAAGTGGTTGAACTTAATTTTTATAATAGCGGTAAAATTACAGCCTTGCGCATTCTACGGCATCTGTTCAAAATCAATGAATAAGAGATACGTCAATACTTTTATTTACTATCTTTTAACAAGCAACAGTGCAATTGCTTTCCCTAATATTGTTTTAAACCATGGCACAATTCATCGATCAATTTCAATCGTTGTAACACGTGTTTATTAGGTTGCTTTATTGTCTATTGTGTATTTGTTACAAATTTTACAATTGATTTTATACTAACGATAGGTCAGAAACTTGATTAACGTAACTCAGAACCGCGTGATAATGCAATATTTACTCGCATTCGCTTTTGCTACGGAGCGAGTTAGTGCAGTGGTAACACACTCGACTCATATTGGGCTGCACGGAGCATCGAACTGGCCTTTGGCCATTTGGATTTCAGTTTTCCATGATTTTCCTAAATCAGTCTAGGCATGTTGCCGGAATGGTCCCTGCGGCAGGGCACGGCCGATTTCCTTACACATCCTTATCATAACAATCCGAACTTCTGCTTCGCTCTAATGACCCCCTTGTCGAGGGGACGTTAAATCGTAACCTTGCTTCTTTCTTTCATACCCTTTCTCGTGTGCAATAGAGCTTGCTTTGTTCATGTTTCCGTGTGTTGGTACAAATTTTGCAGTTCATTTCAAACCAACTTCCCTCTGAACAAGAGACCTTGAACTTTCAACTTAACTTAGAACTGGTTGACACTGCTTCATTAACGCCATTTCTTAATTGGTGTGTGGTGGAGGGCACTTTTTATACAACTGCTGTTTCCGCCTGTTTCTCTTCCATTCGTGAATGGTTCGCCGTTAAAACTATTTCTGGTAAGACTTAGTGTGAGTTCATATTGCCCTATCTTTTACCATCGCGATCTTTTCGTGACTAATACATAAGACGGGTTAGGTGAAATAGAAATAAAACAAATGTATCAAATGTCTCTGTTGTATTCTCATAAAAATGTTTGAAATTGAATGAAAACTTTCACACATACAAAATTTGAAACGCGTAAAATAATCATTCAAATGGAAAATGCATAAAACGTGGTTTTAAAATAGACTAAGACGTATAAAGTACCTTTTGTCCACTCGATAATTGCTAACGCGTTAAGGATAGTTCCAATAAATTTTCGAATTTTTCAGAGCTATGTCAGACATCATAGTAACACTGGAACATAAAGTGTTCTTGCATCATGAGTAATGCTAACAGTAGCGTTTAGTGGCCACCAACTTGAAGGGTAATTTATTTCATTACCTTTCTGAAATCGATAAGAGGTATGACGCGGTGGGGGTAGCCACGGTCGTTTTGGTAAATGCGGCACAACAAGCGAACGAAGGCGCGTGCGTCTGGAAACGGAGAAGGTGGAGCGCGCCTGCTGGAGGGAAAGGATAGCTGTCGCTCTGAATAGACGAAGCCATCAAACAGAGTTTAACAGATGTTCGGTAGACCTCCCTGAACTTACGCGTTTTGACTGTAACATAAGAAATAAATGAAATTCACGAATTGCATTGAACATTGCAACGGTTAGTAAATTAATGTCGTCCGCTATCTGCGACGACACCGATCGAAAGATAATCTATCGACGTGAGATACCTGGCACCTAAAAGTCGCCATTAAGTTTGTACTTTGGAACCTTTCACCGCGCTGTAATGAACACACTGCAATTAAAACTATGTCTGCATCGCATCCAGCCATGAGACTACGTAACATTTTATGAAATCAACTAGGAATCCATTGAGCACCTCATCAAGGAACGTGCTTAAAAAATTCAAATGGAACGCTATTTAACGAAGCAAGATATTCTGTCAATAACAGGTCGCTTGTAATTTCCATATTGACCTGCGGACATTTTATTTTATCAGGAAGCAAACTCGAAGGAAACTGGACAAAATTTGAGTTTTTAGGAAGAGTTTTCTGCGACAAATTGTGAGTCTTATTGTTAGTTACTGGAGTATAGTAAACATAACTATAAGTCCTGCATATGAATCAACCATAAACCGAGAAACAAAACTGGTAATACGCTCAGTGAGGTATTCATTGATTTTTTTTAATTAATAGCTGGCCACGTAACATATGTGCAATTTGGAGAGCACAGTATCTATAGCCTGAGTGGAATTACGGATCCGGATCCTAACATGAAGGACGCCAACTACAAAAACTCTTTCATCAGGCCATCAATGTAATCAAGATTTTCCAACGTCGTAGTAGGGCCTATTGTTTCGCAACTTCGGCATCATGTAGATGTGAGTCTGATATGTAATTCTGCAGTCAGTTGACTTTTTCTTGTCACCTGCATTAAAGATTTTGAAAAATGAACATCATAATATGCTCATTGTAGTAGTTAACTGAATTTGTGTTCAAGAAGGTCGTTTCATACATTAACTACTCCTACTCTCTTCCACGTTGCGAGCAATCTGCCTCAGCTGTGGGTAAATCAATGAGATAGGGTTTATAGCAGTAATGTCTAGCTGTATAATAGTCACTTTCTGAAAACCTAGCCAATTTAGAAATCGGGTGCGTTTTGTTGCAAAGCTGGATCTCATCATTTCGTTTCGTTACGTCTTAAATTTATCCGCTTACTGTCAACCAAAATCACCCTGCCAACTGTCTCCTGAAAACCTCATAGCAGATGCTGTAGCCACCTACTTCAAGAATATCAAGTGACATCACAAACAAAACAAAAGAACATTTTCTTAAATGAATTTATCAATTGTTCTAAAATGATGGTAAAATTTTAAATATAGATAGAACAACTTATTTGGAAATCACTTCAATCATCCCATAAAGTAAATAATAAATTCTGAAGCCGCGTTAGCTGTTATTTTTTTTATTATTATTATTTTTTTTTTAATAAGAACGTTGCTTTACAGGTCCACGACCGTTTTCACGTTTTTAAAGACTCCTATTCAGGTGTTAATTTTTAATAAAATTCATTATAGAGACACAAGGTTCTAATTGCTTTCATCTGTCATGGGAATAAAATTTCATTAATTAGGCTCCGATATATGGAACCAGTCCAACAGAAATCATCACTGTCATTCAGAATAAAAACCAAGGACATTAAAATGTGGGACAAATAGTCGCGTAATTTTGATTACTGTATTTACAATAAAACCAGTAGATCGCCGACGAAGTGAAGGAGTACAAACCAAAGAAGACTGCCCAAAGAATCGAAGAAACCGATAGATGATGGATTTGTATTTTGATCATCTTTGCATCAAGTATTACAGCAAAGTAAGAAAACTTACGAATATGCACAACCACCCAGATTCTCTGTTTTGTTACAGCTTCATGAGGACTAAATTCGTTTAGGTAATATTCCTTGAATGTGAGACGCGTTTGACAAGACTCAACGTAGATACAGTCCATCTTCGGACAACAGTGCCTAGTATCATTGGAGAAAATGATGGTACGCATTCCTTTTTCGTTTTGTTACAAAAAGCTCTCACTGAAAGTTAATGAGGGAAAGTTATCAATTCATCAGCACTTCTTCTCAATGCATGGCTAAAAGCCAGTTGAGGCCAGATGCTAGTAGGATTGAGAATATTGTGGGCTGTCGCTTTCAAGATATGAAGTGTTTGATACCTTATTGTTTAGTGACGGATGATGCAACGTTCATTTACAGTAACTCATAAAAAATAGGTTTTGTAGATACCTAAAAAAAGTAATTGTTTTAGTCTTTTTTTGGGGGGAGGGGGGGTGGAACTGAAATCGTGATGGAAGTTTATATATCTTAGTCTTTAACCTGCCGTATGTTGCAAGCACAATATCCGTATTTTTAACTTCTCTAGTATTTGCTGAAAATATAAAAAATGCAGTGAAGCCTCAAAAAATTTAAACGCTAGTTTCGGCCTCATTGGACGAATTAAATATTTGCATCCTAAATGGGACGACGGAATCTATCAGGAGAGAGCGCCGCATATTAACCAAAATGCGAGACTCCCCTCTAGAAGCCCGCATGAGACGTACGCGATTTCGCGTCGCTTATCGCTACACAGGTCTTCCTAGTACAGCTAAGAACTGGCAACATCGTTGCTGATATTTGGCAACACTGTGACAGTACAGTTACTTCCGCAAGTGGTACTGAATTGTCTCACTAAGTTCACTTGACATTCCTCTTCTACTTTCATGACTCATGATGTGTAATGCCCACGTGAAATGAGAGACAGAAATTTAACTTTTGCACTCAAGGAATGTAGTTATTTGTGTAGGTGACTTTCAGGTTACCTTTCGCGATGCGTTAGAGGCTCAGCATTGAATATGTAACGGACTGAGGGCAATATGCAGCCGTGTGTGGTTGGCTGTGTGGTTCTGCTTGTGTCTTACGATGCAAGCCTGGTGTGAGACGGCTGTTCTAATCCTGGTTGAAGAAATTGCATTTGGGGAAGGAATTTCATTTTATTTCATTTTACTTTATTCGCTGCAGATTGCCAGAAGAAACTCTTTAACGGAATCATAAGAAAAGCTTTATACAATCTTTCAGAAAGGTTGACTTCAAATTATGGAAATGGTATTAGATGTCTTCTTTGCTTCACCATTCAATCACCTTCGAAGAAATTCGACTTCACCTCCACTGATGCGGAATATCTCCAGTAGAAATGAGACATGAAGACACGAACCTTGCAGTGTGCCTGTGTTGCTTTAGAACGTGCGCTGAAACGTATTCACATAATTTAGCTCATACATTTACCGTAAGGAATGAAACAACGACACTAAAACATTTTAGTGAGTTACATATTATTGTGTCTTGATGAAAACATATGAACTGATGACAATAACAAATTACATGATAAGCTTTTCTGAAAGGAAAAGGATCGAGATTTAAACCACAAATAAGTGTTAACCATCGGAGAGTGCCATTGGATTGGACAACGACAATTTTTTGCCTCTCTAATGTATTATATGCTCATCATTCAAAATAGGTGTTCTGCTTCGTTGTATCCTGTGTGAAATACGAATCACAACCTTTTCTGTGGATCACCACTTAGCAACACTACAGCATTTTACGCATCCAGGGCGATGAGCGGCAGCAGGCGCTGTGGGCAGAGGGCGAGGCAGCGCTGTGTAGCGCCGCCACCGCTGCTGCCGGCGAGTTGGCCGCGGAGAGCTCTGCCAAGCGCTGCGGCCAGAGGCAGCGATGTTATTGGGCCGGAATGTTATTACCAGCGTACCAAAAAATGAAATACGTTACACATATGCTCCGCTTACACATGTGGTATCAGCATGCACGAGTGACATGAATTTAAAATTTTTGTCAACAGTCGGTTTCGATCGCTAATACTGAACATGCAAGTCGCGCACTTTACCGCAAGACCACGGATATATCTGACCCAGTTGTCTTCTAACTGCACACAAGAAGTACTGTATGAACTCCCGCAGTCTGCAGTGTTGCCAGATTGTGCAGATAGCTGGACTTAGAGCGAATCAGCGCGGCCACTTTTATTGTCCCATGTCGCGATCGGCTCGAACTTAGGCTCAGCAGCGGCCGGCCGGCGGCCAGGTTTTTTGTCAAAGAGTGTACCTATGCACTGTAAATTATTTTATGTAGCAATTGATTGACATTACAAGGTATGTCTCATCTCTAAGTATGGCCGATCTTGCTCTTATGAATTTAATTGATGTATCTTCTCGTTTTATTATAATGACATGTATGTTTTAAATTTTCGTCTTTCCCTTTTTAACGGACTATGGCCTTGTAAAATGATTTTTTTGGACCAGATGATGCTCACATAGTTCAGCGAAACCGGTCGTCATAAATAAAAATTGATGATCAGCGATCTTGGCTTTTTTATATCTTTCTACAATATCATAATTGGATCGCCTCCTAGAATATAAACAGACTCACAAAGAGAAACATATAAAATAAACAATAGAAACCCATACATGTTAAGCAATCCTAAATTAATCAAGTGAGATCAAAGATATTAACTCACAATGGACTCATACAATCTTACCCCTATGATGCTGCAAAATTAAGAATGACAAATTAGTGGTTGACCAAATTATGGATTTACTGTCCTAGTGATGTTAGGCATCATATATCTTCGATTGTTTATCTGAAACGGTCAGTCACTTGACATGGAGTTAGCCCTTCTTGAACTCCTTTATCTCATTTTTCATCGTCAAATATTTGTTCTCTTATGAATGTGATACTAGCCTCTTCCACAGATCACGCACTGTCCTATAAACTACAAAATTGTCCTGCAAAACGTATCTGAAAAAATGCAAGTTGGTTCTATTAACAGGCCAGGATATATATCGTCAAATGAAATTTAGGTGAACCCCTTCATTCGTGCTCTCCAGCGACCTTGTACCGTTTGGACTGCACACATTTTGTTACTCAAGCGGACAATTCTTAGACAAAATTACCTAACCATCAACACCACAGTGCATCATCGTGCAACTAAAATCCTATAAATTTTTTGGCCTACCACGCCGTCTTATTAATATCCTACTCAATGGGGAGATTGCCGATACAAAATCTGCAATTGTGAATAGCAGTGTTTGTCCGTCTTTGGAACTACAATATAAATGCGATTTTTACCACCAGATGCGTTTCGTTTTAATGACAGTAAAACATTTTCAGTGGTCTGTAATAATAGAAATCTATAGTCTGTTTTGTTTTTAGATCGAAAACAGTTCGTTAACGGAACATGAAAAGTAGGCCTAACGTTTTGTTACTTACGGAAATTGCGTCTAGTTTCCGCTTCACATCATGGAATTCCGGTCTTTTCCATGCAGTAGCGCCGGTTCTTCATACTGTGTCGTTTTTTTTTTTCACTACTTCCAATGTCACTTTTGCACTGCCCATAATTCTTTTCATAGATCGGATGTGTGTGTTTTTGTTTTGACTCAGTCCGCAGAGTGTTATTGGACATCGCGAATGTACTTCATTTTCTATGTTTTATAATAAATTATGCTTTAGTGTATTTGTGTAAGCGGACTGGAATTATTGGCAAAATAATATATATATTTAACGGAGACGTTTCTATTTATCTATTTATTTTATATTATCATTATTTTTATTATTATTGGTGCGGGGGGGGGGTTGAGTAGTAGGGAAAGATGACTGAATGGTGATTGGATGTGGTAAGGTGGGATGTGAAGTGAAATAGAAGACCAAAGTGATGGACAGGAGGTGGGGTGGTGGTTGGTAGAGGGGAGAAATTTGTTAGTTGGCTTTTATCAAATAATTAAGGTACTGTATATTCATTGTGAAGAAGTAACAGTAATATTGAAACTTCTGGGTAGTGGTAATGCAAGTAGTGTGTATGTGTGTGTGTGGTTTGGGGGGGGGGGATTGGGACTTATGTTTCTTGTTGTATCTAGTATGTGATGTAGAGGATCAGTGAGGGGAATGCGGTTGAGTGGTTGAAAATGTTGTAGTATGGTTTGTGATACTGGTCTGCTTGAATGCGAATGTGATTTTGATTGTAAAAAACGTGTTCACTTTGTTCTCTTCTACTTTATTGTTTTTAACACTGTAATTGTAAATTTGCGCCTTTGCGTCTTGCACTACTATAATTAGTCCCAACAGAGGGCTGAAGGCGCTGTTGATTGAAAATATAATAACAGTCTGACGTCATATAATTACGGATAATTTCCCTCCTATGGTACTAGCATCTAGTTACTTTGATTCCTTCTATTAAAATGTCATTTGTGTAGAATGCCACATTTTGCGTAGAAATCATATAATGCATTATTATTTTTGTGGTAATGGTTTCGTGCGGCTTCTGGCGTCCGAGGTCCAGAGCTTCCCTTGCCCGTGATCAGTAAAACTTTTCTCCTGCTACGGGAAAGTGAAATGTTCAAATGTTTGTAGAGCTTATGGGACTTAACTATGGGGTCATCAGTCCTTAAACTTACAAACTACTTATGAACTAGCTACAACTAAGGACGGCACAAATATCAATGCCCGAGGGGGGAATTGAACCCCCGACCGTAGTGGCCGTACAGACCGTGACTGAAGCGCCGCAGTCCCCTCGACCACCGAGGCCGGCACGGGAAAGTGAAACACCGCTCAAGTGCATCTTTCGTACAGTGGTTGAAGGGATGAGTAGCATCATGACTTTCGAGACACAGGATGTGAATTAGTGAGTGAGCACTTTTCATGATGATACAGAATTTATTAGCGGAACTTACAGAGAACATCTATTTGGAGATGGTAAATGATAACACGAGGCAAACTTGGCTAAGTTCTGCAGTATACAGTAGATGCTATTTGTTGGAGGAGAAACATGTGATCAGTGTCGGTGCGTATTTTGGGTTCAATGTTTCAGTGAACCCCCGGGAAAAAGCTCGGCGTGAAAAAAGTAAATAAATAAATAAAATAAAAAATATTTTAAACTATCATTCTTCGTTTCGTTCTCTTCTCACATCATTTTATATGCACATTCAAAGTATTTTTAACGCATGAGAAACGTTTCACGTAGCGGAGACAGCACGTTTAAGAGCAGTAGCGCGGCCGCTTTATGTAGGCGGCATTGGCCGCAGAGTTGCAATGCGCATGCGTGGATGAGGTTCAAATTCTTTTCTGAACCCCCTAGAGGCAGCATATGGGCGCTCCCGCGACAAGGGAGGGGGAAGGGGGAGAGGGGAAACTACGCTCTTCACATTGGCGTTGGAGCTGGTAAAGACGCCAGCTCCTGGCTACTCGAGTGCTGGAGGTTACGCACGAATGATCCCGAAGTAAAGGCAATGAAGCTACGGCGAACCTCGCTCTTGCGAACAGCAAATCCTTCATTGAGTCAACATCCGGCCTTCATATTTGTTTTTGGCACATTGAAGATTCATTTAAAAGAGCCATATGTGGATAAATATCTTAAAACTAAAAATTAAAGACGCATCAACTGGAAAAGCCTTCATAAGATCCGATTATGAATAATAATGAAGTCATTACTCTCCACCTACCAAGGTTTTAGAACATATCCTGTATTCAAATATTATGAATTATCTCGAACAGAAAGATCTATTGACCCAAGGTCAACACGGATTTAGAAAATATCATTCCTGCGAAACACAACTAGATCTTTATTCATATGAAGTGATGGATGCTATAGACAAGAGTTCGCAAATCGATTCCGATCGACACCATACCACACAAACAGCTTTTAATCAAATTGCATGGTTATGGTATATCGCCCCATATTTGCGACTGGATAGGGGATTTCCCGTCAGAGAGGACTCAGTTGGTAGTAATCGATGGTAAGGCATCGACTGAAACAGATGTGATATCGGGCGTTGCACAGGGTAGTGTTATTGGTCCTCTGCTGTTCCTTAATTACATAAACGATTTAGGGGGAAATCTAAGTAGCTCTCTTGGATTGTTTGCAGATGACGCCGTCATTTACCGTCTAGTAAAACCATCTGAAGATCAGAAGCAACTGCAGAACGATCTGAATAAGATTTCAGTATGGTGTAAACACTGGCAATTGATTCTAAATAATGAGAAGTGTCAAGTCGTCCACATGAGTACGAAAAGAAATCCGTTAAACTTTGTTTACATGATAAATCAATCAAATGTAAAGGCCATAAACTCCACAAAATACCTAAGAATAACTATTACTTCATACTTAAATTGGAAATAACACGTAGATAATGTCGTGGGAAAGGCAAACCAGTGACTGCATTTAATTGGCAGAACTCTTAAAAGATGCAACACAACTACTAAAGAAACTGCATACACTACGCTTGCCGTCCTTTTATGGAGTATTGCTGCCCAGTGTGGGATCCTTATCAGGTGGGTTTGACGGAAGACACCGAAAGAGTGCAAAGAAGAGCAGCTCGTTTCGTATTGTCACGATACAGGGGAGACAGCGTTACGGAAATGATACACGATCTGGGATGGGAATCACTACAATAACGGCGCTTATCGCTGCGGCGTGGGCTACATACGAAATTCCAATCGCCAACATTCTCCTCCGAATGCGAAAATATATTGTTGACTCCCACTTACATAGGTAGAAATGATCATCAGAACAAATACGAGAAATGAGAACTCGAACGGAGAGATCCAGGTGTTCTTTCTTCCCGCGCGCTATTCGAGAATGGAATAGGAGATAAATAGCATAATGGTGGTTCAATGAACTCTATGCCAGGCACTTAAATGTGATTTGCTGAGTATCCCATGTAGATGTAGATGTAGAATAGCCGTGTGGTTAGCGGCATCGCGTTACGACGTCGAAGGTAGTGCGTTCGAGACCGACTGGAACAATTTTTTAAAGCTAGTTTTCTTTTTAACAGATACGGGAACAAGAATGACTTATGTATTGTTACTTGCTACATATCATTGGACGTTTTAGCAAATATTTTATACTCTTCGTTAACTGTATGAAAAGATGTGGTGCATGCGTAAGGTTAGGAGTGGTGCTACTTACAGTGACATGTGGTTCAGTTTCTTACAGTCAAGTAACAATATCATCAATTATTTACTTTGTTTTATTTTTCATGTGCATATTAATATTTCTTGATGTTTAGAATCAAAGAAAAATTAATAACGTTCAGTATCTTTAAGAAACGAATTACTCAGTTTTAAGCTTGGAACAAAAATGTGAAATAAAGGAACTTGGTAGGCTTATACCTCAGGTCGAGATGAAGCAAACGCAAACAACCCGAGATATTTTAACGAAAATGTGTCTAAAGGGGGGGGGGGGGGTAGGTGGGTAAACCAGGGCGCTTTCTTCCCGCGTCACTCGCAGAGGTGCACCAAATTGTCTCTTTGTACCCCGATCGGGGTGGTGGGGGAACGCCAAAACATCGACGCGCTGACCCGGGAGAGGGGGAAGTGGGGGAGGGGGCAGTAACAATTTCAACCCCTCTAGCTGGACAAGTCCCTTCTGGTCAGAAACGAACGTTACACCTTCGCTTATTTTGTTTGATTTGGTAGCACCTCAGAGAGTTTCATTGTGTCACTTGGATGTGGAGTACCTTTGGTACTATGTGTGATATCTGTTGTGCTTGTGTACTGCATTTTTCTTTCAAGTATCTTGCACTGCCGGGGGAAAAGATTTTGTAAATAACTATTAAAAGCCGGTCCTACGACGGTAGCAATGTTGTTCTCAATTCTTTGAAGTATATTGCAGGAATCGATGTACTGTTGCGTTTGAGTCCAGACCCGGTACAAATCAAGTAGGATGTAGGATGTTTACGCCTAACGTAGCTGGTGTAGAAGAATTCACAGTCATCGTATAAATTTCTAAATATATCACAGAGCCAAAGAAACTGGTAAAGGCATGCGTCTACAAACACAGTGATGTCTAAACACTCACAGGACGGTGCTGCGGTCAGCAACGCTAATATTAGGCAACAGGTGTCTGGCGCAGGTGTTTCATCGATAACCGTTGCTGTTACGACAGGTTACTGTGATTTAAGGCAGTTTCAATGTGGTATTATAGTCGGCGCTCAAGAGATGGGACTAAGCATTTCCGAGGTTGTGATGAAGTGGGGATTTTCCCATACGAAAATTTCATAGGTGCGCCGCGAATATAAGGAATCCGGTAAGGCATTAAATCTCCGACATCCCTGCGGTCGGAAAAAGATCTTGTAAGAAGAGGACCAACGATAACTGAAGTGCAACTCTTCCGCAAATTGCTGCGGATTTTAAAGCTGGTCCATCAAGTATCAACGTGTGAACCATTATCTGTTGGCTTCAAGAGGTCCACTCGTGTTTCCTTGCTGACTGCGCTACACAAAGTTTTACCCCTCACCTGAGCCAGTCAAAACCAAATGTATGCGGCTACAAATATGTTACCTTGTCTGGCAGGACTCGTTTCCAATGGTATCGAACGGCTGAACGAGTAAGAGTATGCAGACAGCCCCATGGAGCCATGGACTATTCAAACTAGTGGAGCCTTTGCAACGGTGTGGTGTGTGTGTGCAATTGGAGTGATACATCTTGATACGACTCTGGCAGGTTACACATACGTATGCATCCCGGCTGAGCACCTGCATCCATTACAGTCAGTTGTGCATGCCGAGTGATTTGGACAATTCCAGCAGCACAAGACGTTAAGAATTGCTGTAGAATAGTTCCAGAAACACTTGTCTCAGTTCAAACGCTTCCATTGGCCACCAAACTTTCCAGTCAAGAAAATTATTGACCATCTCTCGGATGCCTTGCAAGGAAAGGAAATTTGTTGTAATCACACTGATAAACGTAACACCATCTCGTGCAAACAACGTTTTTTAATTGAAAGGAAGACGTTTTATATTTCTTCATATGGGTCACATGCAGTGTAAAAATAGGAGTATATAATAAATGGTATGTGTATATAACAAGAACAAATAGAAACAAAACTATTTAAAATAATTTAAATATTAATATTTTAGTACATTGGTGTCTCATACCACACCTCACCAAAGTGGCGTACTATTGAGACTTGCACTAGGCCAATGAGCCACACGAAATTATTATTATTATTATGCTTACGACGTTTTATTGTCACGTTTGTGAGATTTTTTTCTTCAGAATCAGTTATGATGCCTGATCTGGTACATAAAATAACGGAGGTACTGCATTCCATATACGTCTGTTACGTTCAACATTCACTGATTTGACTGGAATTGTAGCGAAGAAATCTTGACGTTCCTGAGTACAAAAACGACGCCTTTCTGCAAATGATCAGTTCTTCTGTTGTTTATTAGCCACTTTTAGTTCTTAATAGAAAATTAAATTCTGAATTAAAAGGTCGCAGACGTCAAGGGAATCTTAAATAAGTAGTCCTGCAAATATGTCGTCTCATACCTTCCAGTGATTCTTAGTAAACCTAATAAAGAGAAATGTGGATCTATTTCGTACGTATTACCAATTTTTATGGCTCCTTCTACCTCCCCTACACATTTTTAAATACGATTTAAACGAAACTATTCTCACTCATCCGAAAAATGAAGAACTTTGCCGGCCGCTTGGAGTGCTTCTGTCGTGGTGTCTAACAGAAATCAAGTTGGAGTGTCGTGACTTATATGATACACAAACCCCGCAGTTAAGTCCTGTTAGCATTACAAACATATGAACTAGACTGGCAAACTTGTCTCTCTGAGTGAAGCCCGACGTCGCCGTGATGCCTTACCTCACGTCACACAGTTTCCGTGTCATACTACTATGATCATGTGACAAGAAATGACGTTCAGTGGTTGGTTAAAACATGCTTGAATTTAAGCAACTACTTCCGTAGTAGTTAAATTTAGCACGTACATTGTAGAATCGTGTTCTGCCGAGAGCATGTTACATACAGTTAAAGCAGATGGTAGATTTCCTATGAACACTCAAAACAATAAAAATACTATTACCCACGAGAAATAACACTTTTATAACGACTGTACTACTTAAAGTCAACGCGGAGTTGAACTAAATTGGTAACAGATAAAAAAAACAGTAAATAAATATAACTCATTACTGTATGTACAGTACCTTACGTTTGTTGTACTGGCATGGAAAAATTGCTCCTATATGCAACAGATGAACTGGCCATTATCAAAATTTCGCTGTAACGAAATATAGTTGTTTCTTGGCGTTGCTATTTAGCGTATTATCCTGAATGAATAATCTTGTAGTCATCTGATGCTACTACCAGAGAGTTCAAATAAGTTACTAATTTTTAATTACCTTATTTTGAAGAGCTACGACTTATTACTTCCCTTATTATATGAAAAAGAAGGGCTCAGGTCGGAACTAAAAATATGCAACCCATTTCGTTCATATCATTGTTACTTCTTGCTCCAAATCATGCAGTTTTTTAATAATGTAAAAGTATGTAACTTCCGAAAGGGTAGCCTGATCATTAATTTTTCTGGTCAGTCTCACCGCTTGTGTTCATCGTCCGTTGGCTTACTGTGTCGCCTGTCAGTTATGTGGCAACAGAAGCTAAATGGTCGACCTTAGTACACTGACCTCCGTATTGGCACTTTTGTTTGTTTGTTAATTTATTTATTTTTCGTTTCAGTTCCGCATTCTTTGGCCCACGTTATTTAAACCGTTTACATCCTCCAGCCTTACTTCTTCCTTAGTACTAGCACATTATTATTCTGTGAGTCTCCTTTATTTCATCAGTGCACTTCTGGCCTGTTTTCAAATTTGGTCTTTATTGAGAGCATTTGTTCTCTCGAGGAGCACTTTACTGGATATCTACATTCCTGTCCATTAAAATTGCTACACCACGAAGATATCGCGCTACAGACGCGAAATTTAACCGACAGGACGAAGATGCGGTGATATGCAAATGATTAGCTTTTCTGAACATTCACACAAGGTTGGCACCGGTGGCGACACATACAACGTACTGACATGAGGAAAGGTTCTAACCGATTTCTCATACACAAACAGTAGTTGACCAGCGTTGCCTGGTGAAACGTTATTGTGATGCCCTGTGTAAGGAGGAGAAATGCTTTTCCGACTTTGATAAAGGTCGGATTGTAGCCTTTCGCGATTGTGATTTATCGTATCGCGACATTGCTGCTCGCATTCATCAAGATCAAATGACTGTTACCAGAATATGGAATCGGTGGGTTCAGGAGGGCAATACGGAACGCCGTTCTGGATCCCAACGGTCTCATATTACTAGCAGTCGAAATGAAAGGCATCTTATCCGCATGGCTGTAACGGATCATGGAACATCGCCTCGATCTCTGAGTCAACAGATGGGGACGTTTTCTAGACAAAGACCATCTGCACGAACAGTTCGATGAAGTTTACTGCGGCTACCCTGGACGTTGCATCACAGACAGGAGCGCCTGTGATAATGTACGCAACGAGGAACCTGAGTGCACGAAAGGCAAAATGCCATTTTTTCGGATGTATCCAGGTTCTGTTTACAACATCATGATGGTCGCATCCGTGTTTGGTGACATCGCAGTGAACGCACATTGGAAGCGTGTATTCATCATCGCCATACTGGTTATCACCCGGCGTGATGGTAAAGGAGTGCCACTGCTTACACGTCTCAGTCACCTCTTGTTAACATCCACGGCACTTTGAACAGTGGCCGTTGCATTTCAGATGTGTTATGACCCATGGCTCTACCCTTCATTCGATCCCTGCGAAACCCTACATTTCCGCAGGATAATGCACGACCGCATGTTGCAGGTCCTGTACAGGCCTTTCTGGATACGAAAAATGTTCAACTGCTGCCCTGGCCAGCACATTCTTCAGATGTCTCACCAATTGAAAACGTCTGGTCAATGGTGGCCGAGCAACTGGCTCGTCACAATACGCCAGACACTACTCATGATGAACTGTGATGTAGTGTTGAAGCTGCATGCGCATCTGTACCTGCACACGCCATCCAATCTCTGTTTGACTCAATGCCCAGGCGTAACAAGGCCGTTGTTACGGCCAGGGGTGGTTGTTCTGGGTACTTATTTCTCATGATCTATGCACACAAATTGCGTGAAAATGAAATCACTTGTCAGTTCTAGTAAAATACGATTTGTCCAATGAATACCCGTTAATCATCTGCACTTCTTGATGAAGCAATTTTAAAGGCCAGTAGTGTATTTCTTGAAGGTCTTTATCAACTCTGATGAAGGTTCGTTGCTTATCTTGTTAAGGCATTAGGAAAAAATTGTTGCTCTGTCTCTGTCAGCTCATGCGTGTTATATGGCGATAAAAATTAACCGTCCTTTTCCGATTGGTGTCTGTTATCTTCTCCATATGCTGGTACGCCCCTTTTCATGTCTTTTCCTGTGCTCACTATTTTGCCGATTGGTCTAAGAATCTTACTGAAGAGTTTTCTTTCTTCCGCTTCCAGATTTTCCAAATTTTCAAATGTTTTTAGACGTAAGGAACTACTCTGTAATCGGTACCTTGACTTACAAACTGCCTAAACTAATTTTAAGGACGAAACACACACACACACACACACACACACACACACACACACACACATATATATATATATATATATATATATATATATATATATATATATATATATATATATGCGCGTGCGCCCACAGGAGGACTCGAACCTCCGGCGGAAGCGACAGCGGGCTTTGCAACATGACGCTCCAGAACGCACTGCCATCCCCGAGTGGCCCAGCTTTTCCATAAGACCTTTTCTGTTCAGTGCAAGGCATTCTACTGCGTTCAGTACTTCCGGGCGTATGACTGAACACAATAATGCCTAAAGTTTGCGTTTATGGAAGGTGGAAGGAAGGAAAGGAATCTTAGAGTTTAACGTCACGTCGGCCGAGCCCTTTGAAAGGAACCATCCCGGCATTTGCCTGGAGTAATTTAGGAAAATCACGGAAAACCTAAAGCTGGATTTGAACCAGTATCCTTCCGAATACGCCTCCAGTGTTTTGCCACTGCGTTTATGGATTCTGTTCCTTTGCTGTAGACATTCCTAGGCAGCTGATGTGGCATTTACGTCCTGTTGATCCTGCACCTGATTGCTTCTTTCTCTGCGTTCTTAGGTATTAGCCACTCACCTAAACACTTAAAATTTTCCACTTGCTTGATTTCGCCCTGTTCCACAGTACGATGATGCAACAGAAGATACTAACGTGAAGGAGAAGAAGGAAGAAGTACGGAAATGAAAAATAATCCATCAGAACCAGGAGAACTGCGTATCGAGTTACTAAGATATGCTTCGACGAGAACTTTAGAAATAATTTGTTTAAGTTTTAATATTTGCTTAATGGGAGAGGATCTACCAAGAAACTACGAGAACGGAGATGGAAAAGTTAGCAATAAACATAACATCTACCATGGGGAGATTGTATGGGAAAGTTCTGAAAACTAGAATAGAGAAAATGATAGTTAAAAGAGCAAAATGATTTTAGAGCAGGAAGATCTTACACAGATAATACATTCACTTTGTAAAACATACTAGAAAAATATTTGTCACTTTTGTGTCCCAGCCTCATCGCCGCTTTTGTGTCTCGTTTCCGTCGTAGGTGTCGGTGGCCGAGTAGAAAGACCGACACAGGAATAAAGGAAGCACGCTTGTGCAGGTACGGAGGTGAGCAGCCAGTGGGACAGCAGAAGCTAGAAACACTAGAGTAAATTAGATCGAGATATATATTGCACAAAATTTATACAATACTTAACTTTTACATAGCTCAGTACTGCAGAACGCTGATACATAGTTGAGCTAGAGGCCAGCCTAGTGCCTGTCCGATAGTCAAGTCTTCACTGGTCCTATCTGATTCCGAAGTGTTAGCTGGTTCCTATCTCAGTCCCAAGTGAACGATGTCGTTCAGTGGTTGCCACGAGTGGAGTTGCAGCAGAGGGCGCTCGTGGCTGACGTAAGAACGCCGCGCCGTGCGTGCATGGCGGCGCGCGGCTAAAGTAGGTGGCGCGCACTTTGGACTTGTGCGACACTACAGTTACAGGGAAGGGAACTATATGTGACTTTTATAGATCTGAGAGGGCTTTTGACTCGGTTCCATTCCAAAAACTATGGCCAGATTTAGAGTAATCTAGCAGAAGTAAAAGGTGCAAAAAAGCAATTATAGACATAATAAGGCCGTAGTACAGTTAGGAAATTGTACCTCTGATCCAATTTTAACAGCATATGGGGTGTCTTTGCCTCACTTTATTTAAAGTAGGCTTGAGTGCGGCTGTCGTACATCGGATTAGAAAATGTAGACTGATGGTAATAAATTTCGGAGATAGGCACCTACATTTTATTATCTTTGCAGCTGACTAAATAGTAAGAGTAGAAGATCATCAGGATATGACTTATATGCTTCAGAAGTCACTTAAATTATATGGTAATTGGAGTTCAGAAGTATTACTGTGAAAACAAAGTATGGGACGTAAAGGAGAAGGTATAAAACTGTAGAGAGGAAATATTTAAAAAAATGTAAGTGAATATGAATATCTAGGAGTTATCTTTATTGAAGTTGGAAGGCATGAGGACGTAGGAAGATATGGAAAGGAAAGAACATGGTTAATACTCTACATCCGATACTGTGGAACCTTAACGTGTCTAAACAGCAAAAGCAATTTAAGGCAATAACAGAACCAGTCATGATGTATCTGGGTGTCATAGATCCGTGGCGGAGCGGCCGTGCGCATTGAGGCGCTATGCTACGATGCGTGAGGCCGTTACCCGTCGAGGAATCCCTCCTCGGGCATGGATGTTTGTGCCGTCTTTAGTATAAGGTAGTTCATTAGTAGTTTGTACGTTTAGGGACTGATGACTCCGCAGTTAGTCCCTTAAGCTCTATAAACATTTGAACATTTGGTGTCATAGATAAAAATAGAGAACGAAAACTACTTGCTCTGCAGTTGACAAACAGGAGAAGATGCCGCAGCTCAACATTGTTTGACCACATGTGGAATCAGTGGGGTAGCTATCATAGGGCTGCTGGGCGGGGCAGTGCCCCGGGACCCCTAAGCTTAACGGGGCCCC
Source organism: Locusta migratoria (assembly GCA_026315105.1). Lineage (NCBI taxonomy): Eukaryota > Metazoa > Arthropoda > Insecta > Orthoptera > Acrididae > Locusta > Locusta migratoria. Next base: position 631,116,205 of record CM048746.1, read on the forward strand.
TCGGCCTTTGTGAGCTGCCTCCGGAAAAAGTTACAGTAGAGCGTCGAATTTTTTTAATCTTTTTATTTATTTATTTATTTACTAACTCACTCGCCGTAATGTCCATCACCTCTCCCTCCCCTCCCACCAAGTTTATCCGCATTGGGCCACCGCGTGGCGGAGCAAGGCTTGCTACTGGGGCCTTTACTTCACACGACGCCATTCGGTAGCGCAGGAGACCGGCCAAGCCGCCAGTGTGTACAACAATCGGCACACTTCAGTCGGTGTAGCTGCAGAAGTAGCGGCAGCATCAAAGCTGCTGACAGCAACAGCTGAGACTTCCAAGCGTTGCGGCGTGACGCTCGGCACAGTGTGAAGGATCGCGCGCCTCCAAATGCTGTATAAACGTCTTATTGGTCAATAGAAGTGTACAGTACGATTATCTGAATAAACAGGTTTTTCGAACAGCCATGTCTCCCAATTACTATGGATAATCATCGTTCTACTCGATATAACATTTTAGTTGGATGAAGGATTTTCGACTTTACCCTAGACCAACAACCCTCAAAGGCAAGAAGTGAAATCCAAAATTATTCCCACCTCAGGATATAACCATAACAAGGTCTGTTGCTTGTCCGCTAACACGTGTACCGTATCACTATTAGCGTATTGTCGGTTTACGTCGGAGTGGCGAAATAACAGTCAATGGCGCTGAATTGTGTTTGACAATACACGGTGTGACCACATTTGAATATGAAGTCTGTATAGTGTATTACTACAGAACAGTATTGTTATACTAACTCCTCTTTGTGTAGTGAATACCCCCAAGGGAGTGCTCCTTAATCAAAAATCCCAATTAATTGCTGTAACCAATTGCACTCTGAAATTTGTGCAAGAAGAGAAAATATGGATAGTGGATAGGTGGATTGTATTACTGATCGGCGCGTCATCAGTGAAGCTTCTGCCTGCAACTTCATTCGCCTAGTTTGGAGCAACTTCCAAAACTATCTCATGGGGTCGTTTTACCTGTGTGTCCTACCCAGGTCGATCTCTATTCCTGTGCAAAATTTCAGCGAAATCCACCCATTAATTTTGCTTGAAAGCATAACAAACAAACTTAAACAATTATATTAGAGCGTACGGTTAAAAATGATCTGGTGCATCGCACGTAATACTTTACTTAGTAGTATTTCAAAAGTTTGTAAATCTATCAGACCAAACTGCGTGGTCATCAGTCCGTAGCTTACAAACTACTTAAACCTAGGCAAACTAACCTAAGGACAAACACACACACCCATGCCCCAGGGAGGATTCGAACCTCCACGGCGAGCAACCGCGCGCTCCGCAACGAGACGCTTTAGACCTTTTTTTTTTTTTTTTTTTTTTTTTTTTGTCGGGTCTCCTTCCTCCCTTCAACCCGTCCTTTCTTGGACTTGAAAATAATAATAATAAAAATGTAGCTGATTTGACGAATTTCCGTCTCGCTGTTCCACAGCTTTATATCGAAAATATTGCAAACCAAAAGACCAGTGCTTGCCACCTTTTTTTTTTTTTTTTTTTTTTTTTTTGTGCTCGCCATAGTTCGCCTTCTTCTGCGTGGGCTTCTTTTTGCCACATATAACTGAAATATATATTTTTATATTTCCGTATTTTGTCGGAAATATTCGGTAAAGGAAGTAAATGTTTTTTTAACTTTGCGTGTGGCGTGATGTCAAAATAGGATAAGATAAATAAGAAAATAAATTGTAAAGAATTAAAAACTGTAATGAAAAGAAAATCTCTTTTCCGGTATGTCTTGTAGGAAATCAAGAATCATTTGTATGAATACATAAGTTCGTTTCCTCGTAGATGTAATGTGGTAACATAATTAAGTTTTTTCTTCTGATTTACCAATGATTTAAAACTGTGTTGATGTTAGTCTTGAGTAAAGTAGATTTCTTCTTCTTGTTATACTAATTAAACTAAATTTGTAATTGCAACAGAACGTCCAGTTTCGTCACTGGGTTATATAGAGTCGTCAACGCAGTAACGTATCTGAATTTAAATGATCCATGGCGGTCTTCTCTTTGTTTCCCTAAAAACCTTCTCTTGTTGCGTGTAACAGAAAAGTCAAAACAATTACTTTCTTCTAAATGTAAACTTCTTGCAATACTTTACATTATTGTTCTAGTCAAAAAATTTGCAAAAGTTTCCTTGTATTTGTTATTACGCATCAGCATGTGGTGTTCAGTTGTAAGATACACCCAGAAATCCTCCACATTGCTTGATTCTTTGGTTAGGATGTAGTGAAGAGTTTGCCCTTTCAACCAGTTGACAGCATTTCTTTTAGTTCTTGGATATGGAATGCTATCCGGTGTTAGGAAGTCAGCAGCTGTGAAGGCGGTGGGTGTCGTTCTGCTGATGCTAGCGAACGTTTGTCTAACATAAAGCCATATGACATCAACCTTTTTACACAAGAGTCTATGTTCTTCATCGTCTACTACGTTGCAGAGTGGACACAGCGGTGAAGGTGCCAGCCGAATTGCATGTAGTCTAGAGTTCGTTGTAGTTTTCCTGTTGACCGCGAAATACCAGGTCGCTTTCACGGACGTTGGTAAATTCTGAATGTTTTTCCAGATTATGTTCCAGTTATTCGACGGATATTTCTGTTCTATATTATTTCCGAGTTTGTTTTTCATCAGCTGTTTGTAAAGATCTTTAAGCTTTACGATTTCTTTTTCTGGTATCCTGCCGTGTATGTAACTGTATTCCACGAAAAAATATTTTAAGTGGTGCAATCCGTTAGGGATTTGTCGGACACTGACAGGTGCATTGATGTCGACAGGAGCTGTTTCGTTTACCAAGTGTGCAGTAAGGCTACCACCTTGCTTTTTCCATTCCTTGTACGTGTTGGAGAGGTACAGAGCTTTCGCTTTTTGACTGACATCTGTGAGGTTTAAACCCCCAAGTATCGTGGGAAGCGTCAGCGTGTCGTATTTCACTTTGAAGATTCGTCCGCGGGTCACGAAATGTCCTAGAGCAGATATCATGCTTTTGGCCAAGGTTGCAGGAAGGGGCAAGACTTGTGCTACATAGTTTACTTTAGATGTAATGTAAACATTTGCAACTGCGACCTTTTGGAGTTCGTCGAGTTTCCTTATACTATGTTCTTGTACACAGGCTCGCATGCTGTTCAGTAGTTTCCGATAATTAACTGCAATAGTTTTCTGGATGGACCGTTTAAAATCAATGCCAAGGCATTTCATTGTTGCGAGTTCTGGTAGCAAGCTTTGGGTTTGTAACCTGATGCCACGTCCAATATGAAATATCCCGGACTTCGCTTCATTAAGTTTTGCGCCTGAAGCTTGTTCGTATTTCCTGACTATCTCCAGCGCAGTCACGACTTCATTGCCACTCGTGGCGAGTAATCCGACATCATCAGCGTACGCATTGCATACGATCTTTTCTCTCCTAATTTGTAATCCCTGGAGATGTTGTGTGAGGGAAGCGAGGAGTGGTTCAATAGCAATGGCAAAGAGTGCCATGGACATGGGGCACCCTTGCCGGATGGAGCTGGTAACTGTCCATTAATTACAAATCTCGCTGCGTTGTTCGTTAACGTATTGCGGATGACGGCAATAAAGCGAGGTGGGTATCCCATTGCGCTCATAGTCCGGAGTAGGAAATGGTGATTGACCCTGTCAAAAAAAAGCTTTGTCAAGGTCAAGGGACACAAGGGCACATTTTATTTTGCAAACGTCGGCCGTGGCAATTATATCCCTGTAATCACAGAGGGTCTTCAAAATCTTTCTATCTTTACCGACACTCGTTTGGTAAGGGCCGGTGACAGTGGTCATTGTGCTGTTTAATCTTCGCACTAGTACTCGACCAAAAATCTTATAATCGCTGTTCAGCAATGTTATTGGCCTAAGACCGCTTATAGTCTTAGTACCTGATGTTTTGGGCACTAGCACTACGATGCCTTCCCGAAGCTCTTTTGGGATATCGTTTTCAGGGTTTAACAGTTCATTGCAAATGAGAGTGAACTTGTCTTTTATGAGGGAACTGAATGTTTTATAAAATTCGGCTGGAATACCGTCCGATCCCGGAGATTTGTTCGTCTTGCTTTCTACTATTGCTTCTTCGACGTCTTCTGCAGTCACTTCTGAGATGAGGGATTGTGCTTCCGCGTGGTTTATTCTCCTTTGTAGGGTTGGACAGAACCTCGTCTTGAAGGCGTTCGTTAACTGGTTGAGAGGACATGAAGGAAGCGAAATGTTGTACGATCGCCTTAATCTCAGAGGTTTTCGTTAGCTTCCTTCCGTCATTCAGTTGTATTGCAGTGAATATTTTGCGCGACGCTCTTTTGTGCTCACGGATAACGTGATATACGGAAGTTATCTCATTCGGCACCGTATCCTGCACTCGTGACCGTATTTTGTAACCTTCCAGTTGTTTACGTCTAAGGGCCAAGATTTTCGCCTTGATCTTTTTAATTCTTGCATAGTTTTCAACAATCGAGGCATCTGATTTGAATAAATCTCTTAGGCATTGAAAGTAAAATTCCCTAGTACTTTTGTACCAGAAGCTTTTTTGTCTGGAGTAGTTTAGGAAAAATCTCCGTATTTTCGGCTTGACATGTTTCAGCCACCAGTCGGTAGCAGTGTTGTACGAGGCGAACCTGCTCTCACACTCCCTCCATAGTGCGTGGAACGCCTCCTCGCACGCCTGGTCTTCTAGGTGAGACACGTTCAGCTTCCAGGTCCCTCTACCTCTAAAGTCCCATGTTTGGCCATATTGATTGCACAGATGTACGCTGCATGATCCGAGAAAACGACAGGCCATATTTCCGATTGCAGGATGTTGCGCTTTAAATTATGTGAGACATACACTCTGTCTAAACGACTCGCCGAGTGGCTGGTCACATGAGTGAATCCGGGGGCTGCACCGTGCAAGTGCTCCCATGAGTCTACTAGACGTAGTTGCGTGACTATCCGTTCAAGTTCGATAGACTTATTGAGATTGGGAGTTTGGTTTTTGGCATGCAATACGCAATTAAAATCACCTCCGAGGATAATGTGCTCCTGTCGGGATCCGAACAGAGGGACAACTTCTTCTTTAAAAAACTCCGCCCTGCGTTATCTATTGCTAGATCCCGATGGGGGATAGACATTAATGATTCGTACGTTATTGATTGTACCTGCTATGCCTTTACTGGTGGTTAATTTTACAACATCTTGGACTATTATGCCCTCTTTCGTGAGGATATCTGTACCCATTTCCGTTCCAATCCCTGGATTTGTGAAAGCATTGAATCCCGGTATATGTTCAAGGTCAATATCTGTGACTTCTTGCAAAAGGAGAATGTCTACGTCAGCGGCATATATAAAATCTTTGAGGTTTTGTAATTTGAATGAGCTGTGAGCCTTATTGAGATTTACTGTGGCTATCTTGTACGTTTGTACTTCTGTCATCGGTCGTTCTGGCTGTTCAATCATGAATTCGTTCTTCAGTTCTTCGTTCCTTCTTTAAAAGTCGTATACTAAAAAAACAGCTTAATAATACTCATCAGTATCAAAAGGATCCGGAACATGTCGCTTTGAGAGATCTGTCATGGAAGTGTCTTCTTTCCGAGTGTCGTCATCTTTTTGGAGCTGTGCATTATCTAACTCAGATTCGTGAATTTCGTTCATTTCTTCATCCGCTGGGTCATCTGCCACTTCGTCCGCCCAGGTGGTGTGCGTAGGCGTCTGGGGTGGGTCATGGGGAGCCTCCGGAGAGGGAATTCTTTCTGGTTTCTGTGTGGGTGGTTCCTTTGGTAACCGTCCTTCAGCGCCTTTTTTCCCCAGTGCAGAGACAGGGGTTTTTTTCGGGTGCTGGTGTCGCTTTCTTATCGGAAGAGGACTTTTGACTTAAGCTGGCTGCTATTTCTTTTGCCTTTTGTCGCAGAAGTGCAGCGGCCTCCTCTGCCCCTTCGGATGCAATCCTGCGCTTCTTGTTTCTCCTTCCGGACTTCCTTTTTGGTGAACTCTCTGTGGTTTCAGACCCACTTTCTGGTTCCTGCGGAGTGGTAAGCTCTTCATTTGCCGAAGGATCTGCACCATTTACAGGTTCGGTTTCCTGTGTCGGCCGAACTTCGGCTGTTGCTGTTGGCGGTCGGGAATAAGTGTGCTGACATCCATTGGGATTTCAGGCTCTGCAACGATCGCTCCTGCAGTTGGATCAGGGACCAAAACTGTAGCCGGTTGCGCTCGAGCTGCAGCGGCGTAAGTTCCAGGCAGTGAGGTCATGGCTAGTGGCCTGGCGGGCTCGCCGGCGGGTAGCTGCGCCACGCGCCTCTGTATACAATTGGCGCGCACGTGGCCAGGTTTGTTACAGACCGAACAAGTTCTGGGTTGATCGTCATAAATAACAATTCCTCTATATCCGCAGACGTTTACATATGAAGGAATATGTTTCCGTAGTTCTACTCGGAGTTGTCGTACACCGTTTAGAACGGGAAAATTTATGCGCGCTCGACCACTTTTCAGCAAAATTGCTAAGCACTGTACCGAACGGAGAAATTACAGCATTTATATGTTCCGCAGTAATTTCAAAAGGCAATTCAAAAATTCGGATAGTGCGTATTCCAAACCCAGCATGAGTGATAGCAACCTCCCCAACACGTCCGTCTGAATACCTATATTTCATAGTACCTCCACAGGATTCAACTACCTTCGAGCATAGCTCCGCACTACTCAACTTGACAAATACCACACTCGCTATAATCGACAGATGAATACCAATAATGTCGTTTCATGATAGTTTTACATCCTGCTCTAACCAATTTTCTATCTCATAAGATTTCGGTCTAGTAGATCGATTCTCAAATGTCAATTTCAAAGTATCCTTCCTAGTCGGTCGTTCCATTTCTTGTTCCATCATTACAATCGGTTCATACCTTTCCCACAGTTCAGTAACGAAAGCTATTTGCTGCAGCAAGCGCCGACACTTACCACGCGAAGACAAGCTGTCGCAGCGCATGGCACGGAGCGTCCTGCCCCTAGCACGACCGCGAGCAGACTGACCTCGCGGCTACTCCACCGCGGCAGTAGTATTTAGGTTTTCCTTATTATGTCTTCCAGTGGTCGGTAAGAAGCTGATGATAAAGTAGTTTTGTATCTGTATAGTTTTAGTTTAAAGGGGGCCCCAATGTCATTTTTGCCCTGGGGCCCTTGATGATACAGCTACGCCACTGTGTGGAATGAAATAATTAGAGGAAGGATGACAGCCACAACCACTGTTACAGATAAATTTAATTATAAAAAAATGGAATAGTATGGACAATTCCTACATATGGAACAGGCAAGGAGTTTGATTTCACCACAAGGAAGTAAGTGAGGGAGACGACGCAAAAAGTGGATAAATAGTGCTGAAGAAGAAAAGGATCGATGGCGCTTAGGATTCGAGAAGCGGCGAAATCCTGTAGCACAGTGAAATACTTTAATCTTTATCGGTGACATTTACACATACTGAAGGGCGGATAGCAAATGGTACTATTTTGTACTCTTTCGAAACACCAAGAAATTTCATTTGCTTCCTCTAGTGTTCCTTAAATCCGTCCTGGATGTTGGAACTCGAGTCTTGTCGCTTACTTTCAGGGTGTTTTCGGAGCTGTGATAAGTAAATCTGACACCAGAGTTAAATGAAATCCTTTCACCGGCGAAGAGAGCGGGACTCAGAGGAGGCCTCTTGAAACCCCACCCCTGCCTCACAGGGAACACAGGGCCTCCCTGTGCGTGCGTCCGTGTAGGGGGCGGAAGGCCGAGGGCGAAGCAACGGAAGGGAGAGGCGGCAGGGGGCGGAAAGGCAAAAGAGGGCCGCAAGGCGGTGCCCGTGTGATCCTGTGAGCGAGATAAATTCTCGCACGAGCCCATGTGCATACTGCTGGAATTGATTTTCGAAGTTGTATATGGTGTTTGCGTCAGTGTATTTAACTCACAAGGAAACATCATCAACTCGACCTCATATTTTCTTGAGAAAAAAAGTACATGAGCTATATGTCAACCCCAGAAATCGATATGACGCGAAAATTTGTGCCATTATTCAGATACCACGTAGTTACGGCCTCCTTAAAGTACAGCTTTTAAACATTTGCGCCGCGGTGGAGTAGCCGAGCGGTCTAAAGCGTCTCGCTGCGGAGCGCGCTGTTAGTCGCCGTGGAGGTTCGAGTCTTCCCTGGGGCATGGGTGTGTGTGTTTGTCCTTAGGTTAGTTTACATAGGTTTAAGTAGTTTGTAAGCTACGGACTGATGACCACGCAGTTTGGTCCGCTAGATTTACAAACATTTGAACATTTGATTTTGAAACATTCGCGCGCTCGCGTTGTTCCTCACTCGGCCTGCTTCACTGCGTCCGCTTAACCCTCGAACGGGCGAGCTGAGGTATAGAGTACCCCACGTCTTGTTTACCACTAGTGACAACGCTTCCTCCCGTCAGCGATTACGTGCACGCCAAGTATTGCTCTCCTGTTGTCGCAGCTACCTACTGCTGCAATTAGTTTTACTGTGGAGCTCTCTGTGTGCCTGTGTTGCCAGAACGCTGCTGGTGTATAAAGTACCTCATGTGCATGCTGCTGAAAGTAAATACACATTTCTCATGTACACAAGAACGTGCATCGTTATTCATAACAGAACAGTAGTTTGAAAAATTGATTAGCTTCTTACTTATTCAGGGAAATGACGTCTGAGGAAATAGCCAGAAGTCTGCAGGAGTAGTCAGATTTGTCAGACGAATCTGATCACGAACTGTGCAGCAATGGCAGTGCACAGGAAGAGGAAGTAATTCAGGAAAGTGATCGTGACAGTGATTCGGAACAAGATGTCCTGTCTGGTACTGAAGGTGGCAGTTATTCGAGTGCAAATGTGTGTGTTTTTTTTTTTTTTTTTTTTTTTTTTTTTTTTTTTTTTTTTTTTTTTTTTTTTTTAGGCAGATGTTACTTCACAAAGTAGTGAAAAACTCAATACGTCAAGCGGTGTAAAGTGAGAAGTAAGAATATAGTGAACGTCGTTCCTGGTCCTAGAAGCAGTGCAGTTGACGTCATTAGCAAATCTTCTGCTTTTCATAATATGATAGACAATGGTATGGTAGATAATGTTGTCAGCCCTACAAGTTTGTATATTCACAAGAAAAGTGAATCAATACAATACTCTCGTGACAGAGATGCAAAGGAGATATTGAGGAGTGAAATACTGGCTGTACTGGGATGTTTATATCTAATAGGAGTAAAGAAAGGACACCACACTAACGCACACGAGCTATGGAACTCAGACGGAACAGGACTGCAAGTTCTAAGAGCAGGCATGAGCTACAAAAATTTCTGTTTTTACTCCGATCTTTATAATTTCATGACAAGGACACACGAACTGAAAGAAGAAAAACTGACAAACTAGTAACCATTCGTCCTCCACTAAGAAACGTGGGAGGTGGGTAACGGGTGACCGAGCAAAATATGTATCAAATGTTCAAATGTTTGAATAGTCTATGGGACTTAACTACGGGGTCATCAGTCCCTAAACTTAGAAACTACTTATGAACTACTTACCAACTAGGACAGCACAAATATTCATGCCCGAGGTGGGATTCGAACCCCCGACCGTAGTGGCCGTGCAGACCGTGACTGGAGCGCCTTAGTCTCCTCGGCCCCCGCGGCCGGCAAAATATGTATGAACAATCATTATGTGCAATATATGCAAACAGTTTGTTTGTAAGAAACATGTTACAAAGACTTGCAACAATTGTAACCAGTAAGTCTTTGTTCAATTGTGGCGTATTTGGCGAGTCCTAAAATGTACAGAACACGTAATAAATAGAATGAAACTTTTCACTCTGCAGCGGAGTGTGCGCTGAGGCTAAGCCATGTCTCCAATATATCCTTTCTCCCAGGAGTGCTAGTCTTGCATGTTTCGCAGGAGAGCTTCTGTGAAGTTTGGAAAGTAGGAGGCGAGGTACTGGCGGAAGTAAAGTTGTGAGGCGGCATCGTGAGTCGCGTCGGTATAGCTCAGTCGGTAGATCGCTTGCCCGTGAAAGGCAAAGGTCCCTGATTCGAGTCCCGGTTCTGGCTCACAATTTTAATCTGCCAGGAAGTTTCACGTAATAAATAAATTGAAAAATGAAGTATGTAAACCTGTACTGAAACACATTTTGTTGCCTTTTCATGAAATATGTAAAATTTACTCTAAAATCATCAAATAAAAACTCAGATTTACAATGATTATGACCAGTATGTGTATTCACAAAGTAAACGCGAGTTTTGCAAAGTTTGATATCGTATTATGAAATTTATGCTTTGTGGTATAATACACCCCGCGCGCCTATTCGACGCCTGGCAATGCGGCGCACCCGCGCGAGGATTAAACCTCCATGCAAAGTGCTGTGCTATGAAGTGACAACAGCGACGCCCCCGAAATGGAAAATTAGAAGAGCTAGAGAAGTGGAGGAGGAAATAATATTACAAAATGAAATATACGTTCTGTAACTCTTTCAAGTTTCCTCCACTTCAATAGTGTCAGCTTTACATATAACAAAATGTTGTTCATAAAAGGTATTGAAAATTAAATTACGTTACACTGCTTGGTGAAAAACAGTCTTATTCGTTTCCACTGCAGTGTAGCGCGGTATAAAAATGTACAAAGCAAAGATACCTTCGACACCATTTACACGTTATAAATTGCGAACTTTGATATAATGAACAATACTCCACCAGCGTCAGTATTTCACGGGAGGTTCACAGTGTTCTGGCCGGTCACTGGTGTAGTCTCTTAGATACAATGCGTACCGGAATACTGAACTAAACACTGGTGCAAATAACTACCTGTGAAAAGAGAATGCAAATGCCCGTCTGCAGATATTGTTAGCATTATTGACTGAACGAATGTGACATCTTTTGTACCCGTTTTTGCACGAGATCGACCTGATGTCATTTCTAAACTAAAACTGTTGTTGTTGTTGGTTTTTGAGGAGACTAAACAGCTAGGTCATCAGTCCCCTGTTCCTAGCTTAGAGTCCACTGTCAATAACGTAAAAATAAACCAAAGATTTAAAAATGATAGCGCACATAAGGGACAGACTGACAACGGTCAAGACACTAACAACGAAAAAGATGAAACACAAGAGAGAAAACGAAGTCGGAATCTCACCTAAAACTGCACAGCAGAAAAACTCGGCTGGCTGATCACAGAGATAAACAGGATGAGCCAGCCATACTGCACACACTAAAAACCCCTAGTTACTTCACATAAGGGCCTGTAAAAATCTGTTAAAATTGCTGGATTGGTGGTGGCCTAAGACAGCAGGCCACAGCACCCATCACTAGATAGAGTCGTAAAAACCAGCCGCGCGAATAAAACTTAAAACTGCGTTAGCCATAGAGGCGTGGTCGCCTAAAACTAAGGGTAGCGCGTCTGGGAGATGAAAAGAGTGCCGCAAGTTGGCTAAAATCGGACAGTCCATCAAACGATGGGCCACTGTCATGACTACAACACATCGACACACGGACGGGGACTCACGGCAAAGGAGATGCCCGTGGGTTAACCACGTGTGCCCAACACGGAGGCGGCAGAGGACAACCGCCTCTCGGCGGATCGGCCGCAGTGAAGACTTCCACAGGGCTGTGGACAGCTTCACTGCCCGAAGCTTGTTTGGTGCATTCGTCACAGACCACTCGGCGCTCCAAGCCTCGCGCACCTTCCGGTGCAACACCAATTTCAGATCAGGTTCCATGACGCCAATATCTAGCGGTGGTTCCATAGTGGCCTGCTTGGCTAAGCGACCTACATGCTCATTCCCTGGGATGCCGACGTGACCACACAAAGACCACCAAACGGCTTAGAGAGCAAACAGTATCTTGGATCGACCATAGCAATGGCTGGCGAGAAAAACACTGGTAGATCGCTTGTAAGCCACTCAGGGAGTCAGAACAGATGACAAATGACCGCCTGGGGCACGCTTTGAGGTGTTGCAGAGCCCTGAGAATGGCGACCAGTTCGGCAGAGAAAATGGTACTCTCAGCTGGCAGAGAATGCTATTCCACATGGTCGTCATGAAGAAACGCATACCCAGCATGGCCATCTACTACGGAACTATCTGTGTAGACGGCTTTTGCGGCATGGAACGAGTCTAGGAGTTGTAGAAACTGGTGACGGAGATGTCTAGCGGAAATTGAGTCCTTAGACGTACGGGAAAGATCCAGACGGAGTTGCAATTGCGGAATAGACCAAGGAGGGTTTCAAAAGGAATAGTGGAACGTGGGAAGGAGTGGAGAGGATGCGAGGGACGAAAGAAGGGAACGAGCACGGACTGAGATCGGGCCGTCGTGGAGAAATAGGGACCGCAGGGTCTGGAAAAATCTGTCGGCGGTTCGGATGGAGGGACGAGGCCTGAACATGGGCGACGTATGAAGCCAGCTGGTGTGCCGGCCGCGGTGGCTGAGGAGACTGAGGCGCTCCAGTCACGGTCTGCACGGCCATTACGGTCGGGGGTTCGAATCCTCTCTCGGGCATGGATATTTGTGCCTTCCTTAGTATAAGGTAGTTGATAAGTAGTTTTTAAGTTTAGGGACTGATGACCCCGTAGTTAAGTCCCATAAGCTTAACAAACATTTGAACATTTGAACCGGCAGGTGTTGCCTGTGGAACCGCAGCGGGAGGACTCCACCTTCGACAAGGAGGCTTGTCACAGGGCTTGTGCGAAAAGCCCCTGTCGCCAAACGAATACCACAGTGTAAAATTGGGTCTATTGCCTGCAGTGCTGACGGCGCAGCCGAATCGTAGACTATACAGCCATAGTCTAGGCACGGCTTAATGAGGGCCTTGTAAATTTGTAAGAGCGTTGGGCGTGAAGCTCCCCAAACAGTGTGGCTGAGACAGCGCAGGTTGTTGAGTTGTCGCCAGCACTTTTGTTTTAACTGGCGTAGGTGCGGCACCCAGTTTAGACGGTCATCAAACACCATACCTAAGAATCTGTGTGTCTCTTCAACTTGTACCAGGTCGCCAGCTAAATAAAGTTCGGGTTCCGGGTGTACTGCCTGACGTCAACATAAATGCATCACACGGGTTTTGGATGCAGAAAATTGAAAGCCGTGGGCAAACGCCCACGACTGTGCCTTTCGAATTGCGATCTGCAAACGCCGTTCAGCTACGCAGATGGTGGAGGAGCTGTAATACATGCAGAAGTTATCGGCATACAAGGAAGTAGAAACCGATGACCCCGCAGCTGCAGCAAGACTATTTATGGCGACTAAGAATAAAGGAACACTAAGAACGGAACCTTGTGGGACTCCGTTCTCTTGACAGTGAGATGAGCTGAAACAAGAACCAACACGAACACGAAAACAACGAAACGCCAGGAAGTTCTTAATGAATGTAGGAACTGGGCCCCGTAAGCACCAACCGTACAGCGTAGACAGGATATGATAGCGCCAGGTGGTGTCGTACGCTTTCCGCAGCTCAAAGAAGACGGCAACCAGGTGTTCACGGCGAGTAAATGCTGTACGAATGGCCGGCTCCAGTGACACGAGATTGTCGATAGCGGAGCGGCCTTGACGGAACCCACCCTGTTGTGGCGCCAAGAGTCCTCGGTCATCGAGGATCGACATGAGCCTCCGCCTCACCAACCGTTCGAGAAGCTTGCATGGAACATTGGTGAGGCTGATCGGGCGGTATCAGCCACCTGCAGATTTGCCCCAGGCTTAATCATCGGAATGATAATACTATCCCGCCAGGAGGTCGGAGAAACACCCTCAAGCCATATGCGATTAAACAGGGCGAGAAGTTCGCTCTTAGAGTCTGCTGATAGGTGTAGGAGAAACTGGCTGTGAATGCAATCGGGTCCAGGGGAGGTATCCGGGCATGCAGCAAGGGCACATTCAAACTCCCACTCATTAAATGGGACGTTATATGATTCCCGACGTCGTGTTCGAAATGAAATCTGATGGCTTTCTGCTCGCTCTTTAAGGGTGCGAAAGTCTGCACCATAGGCAGCAGTCTCCGATGTACGTGCAAAATGATCTGCCGTGTGCTCAGCAACGGCGACAGGGTCAGTACACAGCATACCCAGAACGCTGAGGCACGGAATTCCCGCCGGTGGGCGGTGCCCGAAGAGGCGTCGAACTTCCGACCACACCTCGGAAGGAGAAGCGAAAGAACCAATGGATGCGACATACTTCTCCCAGAAGGCCCTCTTACTGTCTTGTATCAGTCGCCGGGCCCGTGCCCGGAGACGCTTGAAGGCTACAAGATGTTCGACACAAGGGCGACGTCGGAGGCGCTGTAGTGCCTGCTGACGTTCCCAGATGGCATCAGCAAACTCCGGTGTCCACCAGGGCACCGACGGACGATGGAGCGAACCGCATGTGGTGGGAACAGAGTTTTCGGCTGCAGAAACGATGGCCTCTGTGACCTGCTGAACGGCGGCATCAACATCTTCTGGAAGGGGAGAGGAAATCACAGCAGCTGAAGAATAAGCTGGCCAGTCAGCAGTCAGCCCTACGGAGGGACCAGCGAGGCGGATGGTGGGCAGGCGAACACTGTGGGAGCGACAGGAAGATCGAAAAATTGTCGTTGCTACACAGGTCGTCATGGACCCTCCAGGTGAGACGTGGAAGGAGGCTAGGGCTGCAGACAGACAGGTCTATGGCAGAATACGTACTATGTGCTGTGCTAAAGTGGGTAGGAGCACTGGTGTTAAGAAGGCATAGATTCTGCTCTGACAGGAAAGACTCAACATCCCCACCCCAGGCCGAGGTCTGTGTACACCCCACAGAGGGTGGTGGGCGTTGAAGTCCCCCAAAAGAAGAAAGGGTGGGGAAGTTGGGCGACCAAGGCAGCGAGGTCTGTGGGAGAGATGGCCTTATCTGGTGGAAGGTAGACAGAGCAGACAGTAAAATCTTGTACTAAACCGGAGTCGAACAGCGACTGCCTCTAGAGACGTTTGAAGAGGCACAGCAGCACTGGGGACAGAGGCGTGGACATAAACACAGACGCCGCCGGAAACTCTGTCGTGGATGGTTCGGTTTTTAAAACAGCCCCGATAGCCTCGGATGGCTGAGGTCCTCTCGACGGGGAACCATGTTTCCTGCATGGCTAGACAGATCGCAGGGAAGTGGCAGAGTAATTGCCGCAGGTCCCCAGATGGTGTAAAAACCGCCGCAATTCCATTGCAAGATTTCGTTAGCAGTGTGCTGAATAGCTGTAATGTAAGAGATCAAATGGTCATTCAGTAGGGGCACCTGCTGCCAATTCTGCAGAATCAGCAGGATCGAGAACCATGGGTTCTGGCGATCCTAGGAAGGCGAGATCCTCTGGGGATGCAAGGATATCCACCTCGTCTTTAGAGGCCAAAGATGTGAGTGAGCGCTCCTTTCGAGCCACTGAAGGGTCCTTAATTTTTCTTTCTTCTTTTTGGTCTTCTTAGTTCTCTCCCGCTGGCCCTTTGGTGGTAAGGGCTGGGAGGACTTCCCAGAAGCGACATCAGGGACAGTCGAAGAGCTGGATTAGATTAGATTAGTTATTCGTTCCTTAGATCCATGTTGAGGGGATCCTCGTGGATGTGGAACATGTCAAGAATAGCCCTGGAAGCACTTCGATCAGCGGTTGTTGGATCCTTTAGCCAAAGGCTAGGATTCCCTGGCGCACTCTGAGAATCCTCGGAAGGGAGTGTCCCGAGAGACCCCTTCCGATCAAGAGAGACCGGGGAAGACTGTTTCTTCTCCGGCTGGGGAGTGGGGACAGGTGTCTCCGATGGTGGGTGGGGGGGCGGGAGTTGCTCCTACAGGTGTTGAGGAAGCGATAGATGGAGACGGGTCCCCACCTGTCATGGAAGATTGACGGCCCTTAGGGCCCACAGGAGGAGACAACACTGGTGGTTTCACTGGTCTCGAGGAAACAGTTGCTGCTGTAACTGTGACAAAAGACGTTTCCATACGGACAGGGTGTAGCCGCTCGTATTTCTTACGTGCGTCATAGAAGGTCAGCCGGTCCAGGGTCTTTATTTTCATAATTTTACGTTCCCGATGTAAAACAGAGCAGTTCGGCGAGCATGGCGGGTGATGTTGCCCACAATTCACACATAGCGGAGGTGGGGTGTATGGGGCGTCCGGGTGAGGTGGCCGCCCATATTCACTGCATGTTGGGCTGGAAGTACATCGGGACGACATGTGCCCGAACTTCCAGCACCGGAAACACCGCATAGGAGGGAGGACATAGGGCTTCACTTCACACTGGTAGACCATTATCTTGACCTTCTCAGGCAGCGTATCGCCTTCGAAGGCCAAGATAAAAGCACCGGTGTCAACCCTATTTTCCTTAGGACCCCTGTACACCCGCCGGAGGAAGTAGACACCTCGTCGCTGCAGGTTTGCTCGCAGCTCGTCATCGATCTGGGACAAAAGATCACGGTGATAAATGAGACCTTGGACCATATTTAAGGATTTGTGGGGCGTCACACTCACTGGGATATCACCCTGCCTGTCGCAGGCAAGTAATGCCCGTGACTGGGCCGAGGACGCCGCCTGTATCAGAACGGCCCCACTCCTCATCTTCGAAAATGAATCCACTTCACCAAACTTGTCTTCTGTGGTGTCGACAAAAAACTGAGGCTCAGTGGAGGTGAAGGATTCGCCATCAGTACGTTCACAAACTAGATATTGAGGCGAGTACGGCTCTGATCTATTAAGTGCCCTTAGTTCCTCACATGGGGTGGACAGGGACGGAAACGTCTTAGGGTCATAGGTAGAGGTGTTAAACTCTGTTTTGCCACGCTTAGAGACGCCGTTTCCGCGACCGGCCACGCTTTTATTTGCTCGTTTCATTTTCGTCCCACGAGCAGCTAGGGAAAAGAGGTCCACCCAGGCAGAGCCCCGCTGGCCTGGGGAAGCCTTATACAACTGAGGTGCGGCAGGTTCCTCAGACGTTGCTCGCTAGAGACTGTTCAATCTCAACAGCCATGCATCTCCTCGGCACGTAGCACACCTTGAGATTGGTTTTTTTTATAGAGGTGTGTACCGTCCTCGCGATCCGGGCGATTAAGCCAAGATCCCCGGGCTCTGAAACGTACAAAGTACCACCGTCGCGCCGAACGATGGTCGTTGAAGCACGCAAAGAGCTTACGGTGTAGCGGACTGTTGGCACGACACAGTCGACGGCTCAGGACCCCGTTAATTGTGGCTGTTTAGTTACGTAAATTTTTCGTTGTTGTAAAATGAGTTATCTTTCGTGACACAATACCATATTTCTTCTTGAAACCGTAATCCCACCCAGCAGATGCCTTGAAATTTTTTGAGGCCCACCTCCACTGCGGCTTGAACGCCCCACTGCTGTATGTTGACAGCGTCGATCGGCAACTTATCGCTGTATGCATTGTTAAATTTATCGAAATACATTAAATTTACTTTTGCAAACTTTTGACGATGCGTACCACAGCTTTTAACGTATTTGTTCCAAACGTACAGATCCCTTTCCTCTTTTAGTAATTTAAAGTTGCTCTTGACGGTGTTCAAAGATTCCCCTTTTCTCCACATTTCCAAAACTCAACGACTCGTTGCATATAATCTTCTGTTACGGAGCCGGGCATAGATGTATTCGACAATTTAAAATCATCAAAGCAGCTTTCACCATTACTAACGACCTCGATTGCACGCCCCGTTGGAGCAATGAAAGTGATCAACGAATCCAACGCTAGTGAAATGGCAGCGTCGTCACCGTCGACGTCATCCTCTTGTAAATCTGCACCGAACGTCATTCCGCTGTTTTATTCTATATCTAGTACGTCTTCATCAGTGCAAATGCCTATATCTGCAACGCACTTGAGAGATATAAAGAAAAGCATAAAGAAATCTCCATGTATTTTCTTTTCCTGTGTATATTACGTCTATAACTGCAAATGATTTTGCTTACCGGTGAGAACTTTAAAGAGCTCTAATTCTTTGACATTTAATCGTTGCAGATTAGTCGTCATTCCGTACCGCACCTGGAAGTTTCACACGACAGCCCGTGGGTTAATTTACATCGTGAACACAAACCTCTTACTGGACTCTGCTCACAGTACTAGACGTCGGGGCATTAAGCGGCCGCAGTGAAGCGGGCCGAGTGAGGAACAACCCGAGTGCGCGAATGTTTAAAACCTATACTTTGAGGAGGCCGTAACTGAATAATGGCCCAAATTTTCACGTCATATCGATTTATAGGGCTGATACCTAGCTCATGTACATTTTTTCTCAAGAAAATAAGAGGTCAAGTTGATGATGTTCCATTGTCAGAAAAAGAGTCACGCCGCGGTGGCGTAGCCGAGCGGTCTAAAGCACCTCGCCGCGGAGCGCGCGGTTGCTCGCCGTGGAGGTTCGAGTCCTCCCTGGGGCATGGGTGTGTGTGTTTGTCCGTACGTTAGTTTACCTAGGTTTAAGTAGTTTGTAAGCTACGGACTGATGACCACGCTGTTTGGTCCGATAGAATTACAAACATTTTGAAAGAGTCACACATCCACATAGCTTTCATTAGAAGAAAAAAATTAATAAATCTCCATCCAAAATATGTTCGAATATTTTATTGCGTCAGGTTTTCATGATTCTGAAGTAGAAAGAAGAAAGGAAAGAAGGAAGGTTAGGGTTAAAGGCCCTTCGACATCGTTGTGATAGGAGATGGATCACACGCTCTGGTATTTTTTGGCAGAGATATGGAAGGTAATCGGCCGCGCCTTTCGACGTACCCATCTCGGCGTTTGACTACAGTGATTTACGGAAATCAAGGAAAACGTCGGAAAAGGTCGGAGGTTGGTTTGAAGCATAGACCGCCATCCTCCCAAATACGATTCCATTGTGTCATCACTGCTCTCGCTGAAGTACAAGGGACAGTAAGAAATCCACTGGAAGGGTGTACTGTACAGAAGTGTCACGCCAACTGGGATACAGTGTCCTCTGCACTGAGTCAATCATCCCACGGAAGTACTAGGCGAAAGGTATCAGTTAAGTAAAACTTAGTGGTGCCCGTTACGTGAAGAGGTATTAAATGCGTGCTGCGAACCTTTGCGATACAGGAACCGTCGACCCTTCAAGTCCTTTTGTAGAGGACTAAAATCTTGATGTTTGCATGGACAGAAAGAGGAGACAGGAGACGGACAGAAATAGGTCAGAAGAAGAGAATGAGAGAGAGGAGATGGTGACAGTCAGGTGAATGGAGATGAACAGGGGGAAGGGAAAGAGAAGTTGAACAGAGAGAAAAAGGGGAGGAGATGGATAGAGAGAAATGAAAAGTGAAGTTTCACAGAGAAAAGGGACTAAGTTAATACTGGAATAAATAAGTACGCGGGCGACGCCGGGTTTTCAGCTAGTATGGTATAAAATGCAGAATGGTGATGAAGAGGAAAAAGAGAAATTCGTTAACATCGAATATCAATTTAAGTGTTACGGAGTAGTTTTTAAGGCATTTGTGTGGAGTGTTACCTTACACTGGAGTCAAACATGGACGATAAAGATTTCAAACAAGAAGAGTATAGAAACTTCAGAAATGTAGTGCTACAGACGGATGATAAAGATTAAATAGATAGATCGCGTAATTAAGGAGGAGATACACAACAGATTTGGGGAGAAAACTAAATTTCTGGCGTACCTCAGTAGGAAATCCATTGGTAGCACACAGTCTGAAAAATGTTCAAATGTTTGTAGAGCTTATGGGACTTAACTACGAGGTCATCAGTCCCTAAACTTACAAACTACTTATTAACTAGCTTATTCTAAATACGTCACAAACATCCATGCCCGAAGGGGTATTCGAACCCCCGACTGGCACGCCGCAGACCGCTCGGCCACTGCGGCCTGCACACATTCTGAGACATAAAGGAATCTTCAGTATTGCATTGGAGGAAAGCGTATGGGGTAAAATCACGGAGGAAGACCAAGAGGCGAATACAGTATGTAGGTTGAAATATATTTAGGTTGCTAATTTCATTTAGAGATGAAGAGGATTGCACTGGACAGTTTAGAGAGGAGAGCTGTATCATACCAGTCGCCATATTGAAGACCATCATTATCATAATATATACGGAATTGCTCTTTAAATTCACTGTGATGATGTTCTACCAAGTTTGTTTAGCTTACAAACTAAAAGCTGTATCCTTGTACTGAATCAATATTGGATACGTGTTATATGTCATTTTTTATTTTACTTCTTCTACACTTATACCTCAATTACTTTTTCTCCTGAAACATCCTGTATATGCAGACTGATGCACTGTATGACAGTGAGTAGCAAAGCTAGGATTCAAACCGGCGTTTCCCGCTCCTTATTTAGTTTTGCTCAATATAAGGGCTGTTTGATAAGTGTGGTAGGAATAGAATAAAAACTTGTTTTACAGGCGAAAACTCAGTATATTTCTTGACATAGTCTCCTTACAAAGCTATGCACTTGGTCCAGCGAGTTTCCAATTCTTTCAAACCATCGGTAAAGTAGGTCTTGTCAAACTCTGCAGAATACCTGAGACTTCCTCATTCGATGAAAATTTCTTCTCACCAAGCCAAATTTTCAAGCTTGGGAATAAAAAGAAGTCACTCGGAACAAAGTCTGGTGAATAGGCTGGGTGAGGAACCAGTTCGAATCCCAAGTCATGCACTTTTGCCATTGCGGTAACTGCTGCATGGGTTGGTGCATTGTCCTGATGAAACAGCACTTTCTTCCGTGCCAATTTAGGACTTTTCCAGTTAGTTCCTGTTTCAAACGATCCAGCTGAGCAGCATAATAGGGCCCAGTTATGGATCTGCCTTTTTCCAAATAATCTATCAGAATTATACCCTGGGAATCCCAAAAGACAGTGGCCGTCACCTTTCCAGCAGACAAATCAGTCTTCGCCTTCTTTGGTGCACTCGCTCCGCTCTTCCTCCATTATTTGGACTGTTGCTTGGTCTCTGGAGTGTAATGGTGGATCCAAGTTTCATCCGCAGTTATGAATCTGCGCAAAAAGTCCTGTATATTGCTCCCGAACAGTGGGAGATTCTGAGCAGAAATATTCTTTCGTTTCCGTTTTCGGTCTAAAGTGAGAAGGCGCGGTACCCATCGCGCACAGAGCTTCTTCATTACCAGTTTTTCATGTAAGATGTAAGGCACTCATTCAGGTGAGATGTTTACAATGTTAACTATCTCGCAAACTTTCAATCTTCGATCTCCCATTACCATATTATGCACTTTATTGATGGTTTCCCGTGTGGTGACTTCAACGAGCCGACCGGAGAGTGTTCCATCTTCCATGCGTCTCCGACCACGTTTAAACCCATTAATCCAAAAGTAAATAGTGCTCAATGTTGGTGCAGAACCCACGGGGACCCCATTCAACTCGGACTTCATCTGTGCAAATGTCCTACACTTCTAATGAAAATGTTATAATCAATACACAACCAATCTGCAAAAGTACGAAGTTTATTACAACCAGAAAATTAATCCAACAATAGTATAGGTAGGCTAACAGCGTTCCGTCGAGAAATGTGTTGATCTGTCGTGGCTTCTAGAGGACTCTTCGGCGACGACTAACTGCCGCTGGAGGCTTAAAGGGCGGAGCGTGGTGGCACTATTAGAGCCTGGTAGAGACTCGCTTCCGAGTCGCGATGCTGGCCCGCCTGGTGGATCGACCAGCAACTGAAGTGCAGGTTGGCCGGCGAGTCGTACAGTGGAGTCGGCTGATACATCGCTGCTGAGCGCGCTGTTGCTCGCCGTGGAGGTTCGAGTCTTACGGAGTTTACTACATAAAATGTTTAATGATCACACGAAATTCGTCTTTCTCCATCCTAAGGAACTAACTACACAGTTACCATTTCAGCTGGCAGCCAACAATTATCTAAGAACAGCTGCCGTTCGAAACTTGTTGTAATATCCCTGGAAATATCAGTCTTACCAACAACACTGCAGGTTCCAAAAATTTCCCTCATATAAATTTACCATACCTGTCAAACCACCCTGTTGCTATGACACCCCTGTACAGTCCTTGCACTTAGTTCCATGCACTTAACCTGTAACGCCTCCTTCCTCAGTCCAAATTCTGAACTTTGCCTCGGTCTACATGACTTTCCCCTGACACTCGGACGTCATTCTACACCAGCCCATTTCGAAGTCTGTCCCTTGGAGAAAGGACGCCCACGGGCGCTCACTGGGTCACCCTGCGAGCTTACAGGTAAGCCCTGTACAGCGAGAGTATGGCCAGCGGCGGGCATGCGAGGGCTTCTCTGCTGCTTAAGACACTGACCGCAACCAAGTCCCGAGCGCGTAGAATATTTATCAACCGATTTTGAGAAGACTATTCAGCGAAAAAATTTAATTTTCCACATCTTATAGCATGATATGTTCGCTCGATAATGATCTGACATTCCATTCTTTATTCCATTTGGTTACTGTTACTGTACTACATCCAATTAACCGCAAAATTTTAAGGATTTCGTAGACGAAAACTACGGTCGGGGGTTCGAATCCCCCCTCGGGCATGGATATTTGTGCTGTCCTTAGGATTAGGTAGTTTATAAGTAGTTCGTAAGTTTAGGGACTGATGACCCCGTAGTCAAGTCCCATAAGCTCTACAAACATTTGAACATTTTGTAGACGAAAAAAGGCATCGTGTAGACTTTTCTTATGGTTATTTTAGCACATCCAAGTCTTCGGATGAAATATAGGTGATATAACGAAATTTTATTTAAGGTTGACAGCAGAATGATATTTCTTTCAAAAATGTTCAAATGTTTGTCTACCTTATGGGACTTAACTACGGGATCATCAGTCCCTAAACGTGGAAACTACTTATGAACTAGCTAACACTAAGGATGTCACAAATATCCATGCCCGAGGGGGGATTCGAACCCGCGACCGTAGTGGCCGTGCAGACCGTGACTGTCGCTCCGCAGTCCCCTCGGCTACCGCGGCCGGCATATTTCTTTCCATTCTCGAGATATTGGGCGTTATATCCGACTGAGAGGCAATGGAAGTGTGCCCAGTTCTGTCCATGCGTACTTGGCGACGCTACGAAACTTGTCATCCTATTTTGAGAAAACTGTTTGGTTTCTGACTTCAGTTGGAAATAGTTCGCCTATAAATTGAGACTGACCTGTAGCGTAGCCTAGTATTCAAACAGACTCTGAACATTTCGTCATCGAGGCAAGGTGTAAATTATGAAATCAGTTGAAATAACGGTTATGTCTTTTCTCAGTATTTTCTTGAGTAGTTGTGTTGTTGTGGTCTTCAGTCCGGAGACTGGTTTGATGCAACTCTCCACTCTATGCTGAGCAAGCCTCCTCATCTCCTCATCAGCCGACATCAGTCTGAATCTGCTTACTGTATTCATCTCTTGGTCTCCCTCTGTGATTTTTCCCGCACAAATTTTTTTTTTAAATTATTATTATTATTATTATTGGCCTCTGAGTAGTCCCCATACAGCCATACGAATAATTAATCATAAGGACTTTCTTTGGTACGGTTATGAAAGCAAGTTTGCAAAGCAGGAGAACAAACATCGAAGAAATGATACAAAACAAAGACAAGAGCAATTTGAAATAGCATATCGTGATTAAACATGATTTTGTCTTCTACACATCAGTTCATCGCCGCCGTTATAACGGAGATGCGTTCTTTGTACATTGCAAAGTCTGTGGTTGCCAATAATGTTGAGACAGATATTGGTAATTCGAATTTGCTTCTCACAACATACTTTACCAACTTTGATGTGAGCTATCAGCTGTTCATGCATTAAAAAAATAAAGTAATGTGTGTCTCCCGCTTGGACGCAGTCACAAAATGGAGGCGTCACTATGCCGATCCGATGTACGTGCTGCACATATCGACGATGGTTGAATTTCAGCCTCGCTATTATGACTGCAAGCTTTTGTGAACCCCTAACTCCATTGTACCGAGGTCTGGTTGGTAGCACTGGTGTTACTATGCATCATCATTCGAATGTCCTCATCGCCACCGTCCATGGTGGTAACAAGTAGTTCACTCTGTAGAAAAGAACATAGATTTTGCGTCTATTCAACACGCAGTGTAAACAGAAAACTGAGTTGTTTGTGCTAGCGGACCTCACACACTTCGCTCCAATGTTGAATTCGTGATTGCTTGATGTTTAAGGATGTGTCCCACCAATCGATCCCTTCATTTAGTCAAGGTACACTATAAATTCCCTTTCTCACCAATTCTGTTCCGTACCTTTTCATTAATTACTCTATCTGCCCACCTAATCTTCAGCATTCTTCTCTAGCACACATTTCCGAAGCCTCTATCCTCTTGCTGTCTAAACTATTTACCGTCGAACTTTCACTCCCATACAAAGGACACACACTCAAATTAATATTCGATGTTAGCAAATTTCTCTTTTTCAATAACGCTTTTACTCCCATTACGATTCTGCATTTTATGTCCTGTGTACTGCTACCGTCATATCTTATTGTATTATCCATGTAACAAAACTTATCCACTACCTTTATTGTTTTTTTACCTAATGTAATTCCTTCAGCATCGCCTGATTTTCTAAGACTGCATTCCTTTACTCTTGTTTTTCTCGTGTTAATGTTCTTGAGTAGTATTTACATAAATCTTACAAGGGCAACAAAAAATGTAAAAACAGAAAAATTAAAGGTGCCTATAAATGCCAATAACATTCGCAACTCTAATATTTTTCTTGTTTCAATTCTTTGTTTTGTGTAATAATACACTAAACACACGTAAACCTGCTTCGCCGACCGCGGTGGCCGAGGGGACTGAGGCGCTTCAATCACGGTCTGCACGGCCTCTACGGTCGGGGGTTCGAATTCCCCCTAGGGCATGGATATTTGTGCCGTCCTATCGAGTAAGTAGTTCATAAGTAGTTTGTAAGTTTAGGGACTGATGACCCCGTAGTTGGGTCCCATAAGATTTACAAACATTTGAACATTTTGAAACCTGCTTCAAGAACTGTATGTTAACTACATATCTAAGAGAATCTCTTTATTTTGCTCAGTTGTATGTCAAAATTTTTGTGTGTTTCAAGCAACTTCCAGCAAATAATTCCAACGAAGCGTGAATAATTTCACCTCGCGGTTTTATTCATGAACTTTCGTTTTTGAAGTTAAAAATATGTAGCTATTTGTTGCACGATCTAATCGTGAGTAAATCTTAAACCCATTACTACACATTATGAATTAATATAATAACAGCAGAACCAAGGGGCGCTGCTGGGATCCTGGATTTGTCTGCCGATTTTTATCAGCCGGTCTCTTCTTCTTCCTTCATTTCTTAATTCAGGTGGAAGTCTGTAAACTCTGCCACGCTTCTTGGCTCGAAAGAACACCCAAAAGCACGCTATACAAATCCGAATATGGGAATATTCACAACACTTCTTATAGCAGGAGGTAACGTATAGGACCAAGATGGCGGAACAACTTTTGTGCCGAGATTATAGCGAATCATGAGCTGCAGACGGTGGCAAGCGGCGTCGAAAATGATGGCCATACTTTCCCTATAGAAGTACTAGTGTCTAGGACTCCACTTCACAACGTATGCGCAATGCTGTGTTACGTACCTATGACATCAGTTAGTTACATCTTATTGCCCAGGTCTTGTGCTTCGTATTAACGTAATGACGCTAAATTATGAAAGATGCCAGTTGCCAATATCACTAACTTGGAAGAACAGTTTTGTTTATGGAAAAAGATTATTTCCCTCGATGTCTTGTGTCACGTTAAGTTCTGAATACGACGAAGTAGTATAATGTACAATATTAACATGTATTTCTTCACAAGATGCGGTACGCACATTTGAAACCAACGCATTGTCACACGGAAGAGCAAATTATATATACAGGGTGCCCCATTGTAATCTACTCTGGCCGATATCACTGGAGTTGCACAGTTCTGCAAAACATGTCTCCCCTGAGTGTTGTAAGGTTTGAAGGGGGTCATGGAATGGTTACCTAGAAATGACACTGAGCCATTTTTTCAAGGTCAATCCAAGGTGAAGTTCATTTTTTTCCCAAATGGAACCCCTATTTTTTATTCTACATGAAAAATGCGCATTTTTTGTAGGGAACAAACACAGATGCCTAATGCACATAGGCAGTTAAGTTGGCAATATGTGGCAACAAACGAATTCAGTAGTAGGTGCACCTTCAAGCCTGTGAAACAGTACATATAGTAAATATATATAAATGTTGCGCCTATTCCGAAAGAACAGACGTCACTTCTGATCCTGCGGTTGTTATTGTTTTTATATTCACAGAATATATGACTCCAACTGCGAATGGGCAAAGCTGAAAATATGTACCCAGCCGGGATTCGAACCCGGGTCTCCTGCTTTCTAGGCAGTTGCGCTGACCCCCTACACCACTAGGGACACAGTGATCATCGCACCTGTCAGACACAAATTTCCAGCTTCAACCGGCCCACAGTAATTCAAACTCGTAGTCACTATGCACTAATTCCCATAAAAGTAAGGGCTCCAAACTTGCCCATCACTCCCCACTAACAAAAGAATCATTGCCCGTCACTGGCATGGGCAGGGTAAAGCTGGAAATTTGTGATTGACGGAAGGCGTGCTTAGGTAGTCCTTGCAGGTGTGGTAATCACTGTGTCCCCAGTGATGTAGGAATCAGTGCAACTGCCTAGAATGCAGGAGACCTGGGTTCGAATCCCGGCTGGGTACACATTTTCAGCTTTGCCTATTCGCAGTTGATGTCATATATTCTGTGAATATGAAGGCGTATAGTAAAAGTGATAAAATGAAGAAGAAGAAAGTAAGTCTGCATAAATTATGGGGAAGTTGTGCGAAGTCAACCGGTGACCAGGTGGGAAGAGCACCAAATGTGACAATCGAAAGACTATAAAACGTGAGTAACTTACATTCACTTCGTTTGAAACAAAATGAAATGTTCATATTCTGTAAACGCTATATCTGTGTAATTTCTACGTTTGGACTCCGCTGTGCTTCTCTATTTTTAGAACAGAAGAGGGCGTGCCTCGTATAGCTAAGGTAAATGGTGGATTCATTACCAAAAACTAATAATGTTAAACATTCACTCGATTCGAAGCTCGAATCATGAAAATCGCCAAGCATTATTTCTATCACGTTTTGCTTCTGTTGAAACGCATGAATTTATACGAAATCGGCTACCAGGTGATTACGACTATCCTGAAATGAGCCGAGCAAAGTTTGTGAAAATATTTTCACCTTGTGCGAAAATAACGTTGAGTTGTGTGGTACGCAGGAGCTGTAGTCGGCCGAATCGCTGGGACTAAACCGGTTAAAATTTCATTTGCACATGTCGACACTAATCTCCATACAGATTAATCTCCGGAATTTGAAGTCCTGATTAAACGGTTGAGGAACTCGCCGCTTTCGGCAGTTCCAGTTGCTGCGTGAGGGCGAAAGTGATGAAACAGATTACGTGGGGAGCTGAGCCATTTTCTACACGAGTAGAAGGCTGCAGGGGTAATTTAGACGCACAACTTTTGGCAGCCAAGTACTAGTTAGTTTTTCTGCAGAAAGTGAGTAGCTCCTCCTTACTTGCTCCGTTGCTAAGTGCAGCATCGTTTCACGAAAGATAATCCGAGCCAATACTGAGGTGCAAAAATAGACTGCTCAGTAAGTCCCTTACGTTGAAAGTTACTAATACGGAGTAAAAGAGACTGATGTGCACTTAAATGCGATTTGCAGAGTATATATGTAGATGTTCACACAGACATACCGGGTGATCAAAAAGTCAGTATAAATTTGAAAACTTAATAAATCACGGATTAATGTAGATAGAGAGGTAAAAATTGACACATATGCTTGGAATGATATGGGGTTTTATTATAACCAAAAAAAAAAAAAAAAATAAAACAAATGAAAAAGTTCAAAAACGTCTGACAGATTGCGCTTTATCTGATCAGAAAAAGCAATAATAAGCATAACAAATTAAGGCAAAACGAATACGATGTTCTTTACAGGAAATTCTCAATATGTTCACCATCATTCATTATCAATAGATGTACTCGAGGAATAATGATGTGAACTGCACTATAAAGCATGTCCGGAGTTATGGTGAGGCATTGGCGTCGAATGTTGTCTTCAGCATACCTAGAGATGTCGGTCGATCACGATACACTTGCGACTTCAGGTAACCCCAAAGCCAATATCGCACGGACTGAGGTCTGGGGACCTGGGAGACCAGGCATGACGAAAGTGGCGGCTGAGCACATGATCATCACCAAACGATGCGCGCAAGAGATGTTTCACGCGTCTAGAAATATGGAGTGGAGCGCCACCTTGCATAAAAATCGTACTTTCCAGCAGGTGTTTATCAGCCAGGTTGGGGATGATGCGATTCTGTAACATATCGGTGTACCTCTCACCCGTCACGGTAGCGGTCACTGACGTTTTGCTATCCTGCTCCATCTGTCGCACATTTTTATTAATTAATTTTTTTATTTGAATTTTATTTTATTTTACTTTTTTTGTTCTAATAAAACGCCATGTCATTCCAAGCTTGTGTCAATTTTTACCTCTCTATCAACATTGTACCGTGATTTAGTAAGTTTTCAAATTTATACTGACTTTTTCATCACCCGGTATATTACTAGACTGGCAAATGTACCTCTGTAAGTGAAACCTGACGCCGCCATCTTGGTTTACCTCACGTTTCCGTATGGCAAAACTATGATCTGACACATGATGACGTTATAAGCTTTATTACTTTGTTTTAACATGCCATGCATTTGAACTATGTAAAAAAAAATTCTAATGTCTAAAAGCTAAGGGAATTAACTACGGAAAACACAAACAGCGATGCCCGAGGGAGGACTCACACCCCCGACGGCGAACGGCCGCGTGCACCGCAACTGGGCGCCTAGTGCGCACGGCTATTCTGTTGCGGCTGAGCTATGTAATACCTGAATTAAGCTTGAAAGGAGTACGCAAAATAGTTTTCACTTAATTTGTGCCTGTCATACAGTCTTGAACATGTTTTGTTACAAAAAACCTAAGCTATAATTCTGTAGAAAACAAATTTATGTAATATTTTGTACCATTTCATTAATCGATATAACATACTGTACTTATTTCATATCTTTGCTGTAAACCAAAGACTTTGTTTTATCTTTGGAGTGTGTCTTGCACTCGCAGTTGTTGCGTTCAGGGGAGTCGGTGTGTGACCTTCGTGAAGGAGAGTCGATGTCTGATTAACTGTTGGGTTAATCTTGTCTATGTGTTAGACTCGAAGAGTATAAATTCTGACAGTTTTGAAGAGTCGCAGCCAAGTCTGGAGATTGAAACTTTTGTATGGAAATTAATCTGTCTCAAATAAGGTAAACTTGTACTTTTCTAATGTTATGTATGGTAGCTTGTATTTGAACTATTGTAGTTGGTGTTAGTCTTTTTGCTAATGAATACTGTTTAATGCAGCTCGCGTTTACCACTTAACCCTGAGTCATTTTACCAGTTCCTTGTTCCTTTCACCAATTGGAATTGCTATCCGTTCTGTTCATTTTTCTTATGCTAGTGTTGCATAATTATTGTGTTTGTAAATTTATGTGCTTATTAGAACAGTTCAGTGTAGTGATTTTGTTCTGATAAATTGGTCTATTAATGAGAGCAGGAAGTAGTTTGTTCATAAGTGCAGTAAAGACCAAAGTTAGAGATTTTCTCAGTCTTAATGAAAGTTCAGATTATTAAGTCAGGTAATGTTAGTAACTTAAAGTGATTTGTGTGGTCAGAAGAGAAATAGATCACGTTAAGAGATGAGAAATATTTGCAGTGAGTGAGACTTGAAACCATTACCAGATTTGTAGGACATTTTCATTACGTTGAATCAGTATCGTAATTGTTGTTCAGATAGGCACATTATCAAGTGCAGTGATTTTGGTATCTAATTAATATCAAATATCTTTGTTTGGCTTCCTGTTAATTCAAGCAACAAAATTATCACTGAAGTAGCACGCTCTTTTTGTAGGCTCTCGCAGTCAAATTGTGCGTGTATAGTCTGGCTACTGCTATATGGTGCACGCTAATAGATCTAAACTTTTCATTTGCTTACATTGTCTCTCTCACACGAGATTAATGTGTACATCAATTACGAGTTTTAATTACTGTCAACTTATCAACTACTGTACAATTGAAGGTGTTATCCGTTGCGCATCAAACTAAACCACATTTACGTCAGAACATTGCATCCCATGTCAGTTACAATTTATTCTAACGGGGCAAAGGAAGGTATTAAGTCTCATTGCTTAGTCAAATTATTTTGTAACCAAAACCACAACAGAACATTTAGTTGGGAATTTTAGCGGGGACGGTCTGTTAACAAAAACAGTGACAGGCTCGTCCCACAAACACATACTACTTTTCATTACAGACAAACTCACACTACTTTTAAGCTCATACATTGTATAATCGTGTTATGAGAAGAACATGTTACATACAGTTACAGCATACTGTAAGTATCAGAAAAATACTCAGAAGAAGAAAGATGCGTGTTATCGTAGACAAATAGCACATTTGTAAAGGTCATAATATTGGTAGAAACGCCGAAGCTGATAGAAACTGTAACAGGTGAATTAAAAGCAGTAAAACAATGCAGCTCATTACTAAACCGCTGATCCTTAGGTTAAAGCCTTTTCTTTTCCCGAATTCCTAGTTGGAAATAAACTTGTACTTAGGCGTTTCATGACTAATTAAAACCGGAACAGCTAATTTCATAGCACATAAAATAACGTCTCTCGACGTTAACGCCTATTTTTGAAAATTTCAACTTAAAAGGCACTTATTTATTCCCGTTCAAAAAGACTTGATACGAAAAATCAAAGGTAGAAACACTAAACTCTATATTTGAAAAAAAATTTCAGAAATGTACTGCTATTGGCCTGTGCTTCTAGAATTAATGTATAAAAATTATTGTTGATTCAGCTTATACGGACGTACTGCAAAGAAACCGATAAGGTATTACGATGTCTTGTGTATGGATTTCTGTAGATGAAACTGTAGTACATTCAAAACATGATTGTTGGTCGGTTATACCCAGATATGCCACCCAGAGATTATGTGAATTGTTCAGAGCAAAGGCGGAAGACTGATTAACAAATAACCCCACACCTCTCAACGTTGAATTTGAAGGTACTCTCTTCAAATGGCGTAGATGAAAAAGTGCTTTGACAGATGCAACACGAAACGAAGATCTTTCAGTTCAGGGATACATGGCTTATAGTATAGCCAGCTGCACATTTATGGAGACAATTGATTACGAATTATAAGGCTCAGGTAGACCTATCTACGATAATTCTGCTTTTTTGAAGAAGGTGGAAAATAAAATAAATGAAGTGGGAGAAAATGAACAGGGGAAAATTTAACACATTTTCCAGAAAAACACCGGCCTGAAGGGCGTTTGCAAAAATTTCATTTACACTAAATGCCCCTTACCTGTCGAAAATGTACCGAAAGTGAAGTTCGCCCCCGTCACTTCCGTTGATGTAGAGGGCTCATTCTTGACGTATCGGGGCTTTTCTCTGCAGAATCAACAAAAGCTTGCAGTCGTTTACTGTGAAGCCGTCTGAGTGTTTGAAATCACTAGTTCATTCAGAATTTATTAAATTCTATAGGCCCATTACATTTATTTCAATATACGTGTTCTGATCTGCATTGCATTTTAATCTTCGAAAACTATAAACGTTTGCTGTCAGTTTAATCATTAATGTTGTGTGATGTTTTTCTTGTTGTAAACGATTGAAAATTTTGTCAACACTACGTATTTTACGTTGTTTAGTTCATCTGATGAATTCTTTTAAGGGCCTATTTTACATTACATTTAGCCTAAATGGGGTTCTTTTAAGAGCCTATTTTACATTAGATTTAGCCTAAGTGACTTAAAGAAAGTGTGTATTTTAGGCGTCTAGAATGCTCTTTTAACGATCTAAAAATCCACGGCGTATTCATTACTCTGTCAAAACATACTCTAGCTTTCGTATAAAACATTACAGCCGTATAGTACACACGAATTGACTGTCATGTCAAAACTCTATAAAGACAGCGTAGTTACGTCAGTTCCGTATTTTTACGGTTGTTTTCTGTAATTACACACACGACTACTATCACGTATATAGGATGGAATTACGGCAGCGATACTTCAGTGACACCAGTAATACTGTATACAGCCAGTCTCGTAATGCACGTCTGTGGTGTAGATGTAGGAAGGGTGGGGATTGTTCTGGAATGTTGCCCTACACCTGATTACCACGTATGTTTGAAACTGCAAACTGGGATTGACTGCACTTCCTAGGAGACAGTTGTTTCTCTGTCTTATCCCCTAAAAACATCTGTCATATTTACAGTTACGTTATAGAATCCTGAGGTATTGGCGGCAAGTGTATATGTTATGGTTATTGGTGGAAAAATTGGCGTTCAAAATGGTATACTGTGGTTGATTTAATAAATACCGCAGCCCAGAGACGAGAATACTATCAACACAAACTGTTTCCAAACGGGTTCTGGCAGTTCAAATGTTTGTAATCCTATGGGACCAAACTAGCTTGGTCATCAGTCCCTAGTCTTACAAACTACTAAAAACAAAGTTGAACTAACCTAAGGACAACACACATATCCATGCCCAAGGGAGGATTCGAAGCCCCGACGCGGGAGGCCGCGCTATCTGTAACGTGGTGCTCCAGACCGCTCGGCTACTTCCGCGTGGGCCGCGGTGAGTAGCCGAGCGGTCTAAGGCACCTCGCTGAGGAGCGCGCGGTTGCTCGCCGTCGGAGGTTCGAGTTCTGCCTGGGGCATGGGTGTGTGTGTTGTCCTTAAGTTAGTTTACCTAGGTTTAAGTAGTTCGTAAGCTACGGAATGATGACCACGCAGTTTGGTCCGATATATTAACGAACATTTGAACATTTTTGAACTCCCGCGCGGCTCTGGCAGTAGGACTACAGGTACACACACCTCTAGTGTGTCTTCCGCTCACAGAAAAGCATTGACGTGCCCGGCTCGGGTGGTGTAGTCATAGGATAGCTTGGAATGGCGTGCCATAGTCCGCAGCAATGAAAGCAGATTTTACCTTGACGCAAGTGATGATTGTTTCCGCGTACGAAGTAAATCAGGCGAACGCAGTGTTTCCTTTTATTGTTTTGTGAGTAGATGTCGGTATAGCTAGCACGCTGTTGAGTTAAAGTGCTGGGTTTTCAGCAAGTTACCTTATGAAATCTTTATGTATTAAGCTGAGTGTCCGTGTGTCTAGAATTAAGATCGTCCAGGCGTGGGAACAAGAAAGAGTACTGAGACAAGGCCCTCCCCCACGTCAGGAAAGAAACCCCTCTCCAACCCCTCCAATAATCACCGACGTTGTGCCATTTCCCCCACCACCACTCACAAACGGAGCAGCAGCTCCACCGACAATACCCTCAGCTGAAACAATCAGCACATCTCCAGTCTCAACAAACGGCTCTCCTCCACCTAGAACTTTATCCGAGGTCTTAGAAACCAGCCGCACCCCACCTTCCACCCACATCAACCAAAGCTACCTCAGAGACTGCCAATCAGAAACAAACAGCAAATAAAAAATTCCCAAGGGAAAGTCCAGAAAACTTCTTCCCCAATAAAATAGTAGCAATTGGAGCAAAAGCGAAAACAGTGGGAAACTGAGACGAATGGAGAGCATACATAAGGCATGAGCGTGCGGTTCTCCAATACTATAGCACGAAACAATTTGTCCAACTTTTCCCATCCCCAGTACCCGCGTGCTATTTCTGATTGTGAGGTAACGTATCCAAGCAAACTATCCCCATGGCCATACCTGTAGAGGAGACAATCGTAATTGGAACAATGAAAGCCGACTCTAAGTGAGAAAGAAATGATACTGACAACCGGACAGGAAGTGAATGGGACAACGTCAGTGGGGCAGAGAGACGATTAAAGTGACAGAAACAGCGATGAGGAATCGTGAGGGAAAAGAGGACATTGAAAGTTTGACACAGACAGAAAGCGGCAGTGGGAGAGACAGCAAACAAACGGACAGAGACATATGTAGACACTGACAGTGAGACGACTTTGCTGACTGTGACGGCTTAAATGGGCAACAGTATTTACAAAGTTATGCCTAAAAGTGCGCGAATATGTTCGCATGCCAAAATGTTTGGTGAGGAAGACGGAATGAGGATTGTGGCAGCTGGTTCCACACTTTTGTGTCAGAGGACAAATTCGCCTTTTCTGTGCTCCGGCAGGAGTATTTTTAGCTGTTGAATATATACTTGAAAAATTATACAACTTTACAACATATAACTCAATAAATATGAGATGGTACGAATTTATACTGTATATCGATTCCTATCATCCTTGGTTTGGATACTGCACATATAATTTTGTACATTATACAAGGCAGTCTTATTTTTATATATGAATCGTCACATCGAATAACGCTGTTCAAAAAATGTTCAAATGTTTGTATAGTCTATGGGACTTAACTACGGGGTCATCAGTCCCTAAACTTACAACTACTTATGAACTACTTACAAACTAGGACGGCACAAAAATCCATGCCCGAGGGGGGATTCGATCCCCGACCGTGATGGCCGTGCAGACCGTGACTGGAACGCCTCAGTCCCCTCGGCCACCGCGGCCGGCCGAATAACGCTGTATGGCACATTTTGCAGATTATGGGAAATCGAAAAAAAACTATTAATTCCAGAGAATTGATGGAAAATAATAATGTACCAGTAGATACATATTATTTGTGCATACAGACTCTTAAAAATACTTGGTTGTGCTTTCCAAAATTTCGCTAAGTATAGTTCTTTTTTTTTTTAAATTAGTAAGTTTTAAAATGGATAAATGCTGTATAGCACTGGATATACAGCTTTATTCCGTATCAGTCTGTACTCTGCTCTAATGGTAAGGTTGTCTAGAATCCAAAAAGTGTAAATAAGAAAATTATTACAAGATACAAGAAATGTTTATTGTAAATTGAATACATTGGTCTTAAAAAAGTAGTGGTACATTAGTCTGTTAAAGTTGAGACACAAATCTGGTATCCCAACTCAGATGTCACACTGTAGGTTTTCGTAAAAACCCCGGTATTTTGTATCCATATATTTTATCATGTCTAACAGATCCTTTATCTTCTCTTTCTGAAGCGTCAGTGCCCTGCTGCAAAGCAACCGAAAACTAGAAGACAGTGGTAAATTTATTTGATGTTCACAGAACCCAAACAACATTATTCCACTCACCTGTGTTGGAGGTTGTTTCCCAAAAACTACCTTTCCTTTCCGTGATTTATATTCCATTTCAGCATCACAACGCCTTTTCCTCTTAATATCCTGCCAAGTAGCGATGTTAATTTTCCTTTTCTGTGCGTTATTAGCGCGTTTCAAACCGCTTCGGTAAGCGTCACCTTGCTACACTCCGCCATTATTGTAACATACAGCATTGTTCCAGCAGAGGCGCGAAAACTTCATGGGTCTGCTCGCTGTTTAGTACTGCCCTCGGAAGGTAAACATGTCAACTTTTACAGCAGGCGATGCAGACTGCCGCTTACATCATTATTCCACGCAATTCTACGAAATGTCAA
Source organism: Locusta migratoria (assembly GCA_026315105.1). Lineage (NCBI taxonomy): Eukaryota > Metazoa > Arthropoda > Insecta > Orthoptera > Acrididae > Locusta > Locusta migratoria. The sequence goes on from CM048746.1 coordinate 631,151,712, forward strand.
AATGTGCCATACAGCGTTATTCGATGGCACGATTCATATATTCTCCGAGAAATATAGCATGTTCTTAGAAAGAAACGAGATGGACAGAGAGAGAGAGAGAGAGAAGGGATAGGAGAAGTACTAACTCAAGGCAGGAATAAATAAATAAATACCCTGGCAAAGCCGGGATCGCAGCTAGTATTCTTATAAGGCCCTCTGAAAATTTCCTACAAGATTTCTAGAGTCTCGAAGGATTAAATACAGTACAGACTGGTAGTATAGCATGAGCAAGAGCCAAGTGCCTCGCAGCAGACATCAGCTGAAAGCAGACTGCTGTTCGTGCAATGTTTGCTTCGGTTGCGCGGCTGCGTTCCCAGATTGGGTTTATCTTGTGAGTCCGCATCTGACCAGGGAGCACCGCTAGACACAGTGCAACCAACAATGGCCAGCGGCAACTGGGGCACACACACACACACAAGACAAATGCCGTACTGATTTATAGCTCCTCACCTCACTGTGTTCGCAGGGAGTTGGCGAGCGTTTGATGCCTCATCGCCTCCCTGTGTCCAACGGCAGCTTGATTAGCTTTCGCCCGGAAATTGACGGTGATTCTCAAACTGTTCGCCGATTGAAATAACAACTCAATTTCGAAACTGTTTATTGCTCGACGCTTATATACTGTCAGTGGTTTTACGAGCGCTATAATACAATTTTTTTTTTGTCACACTTCAGGGTATCGTCGACTAACTGAAAGAAACAAAGCTTACACACAAAATATCATGTATTAGAACACGAACATCGTGTAAGGCATAGAAATTTTCCGGAGGGTATTCAGTATTTCTCCAAAGTATATTTAGTTGATCTAGTTACATGGTAAGCGTGTTTATCCATAATCAGAATTAAAACTAACGAGTTGCTCAGACGGAACGCTGCTTGACCTGTTCGCGGTATTGACTAATGAATGCAGCTAAGTATGGTCTTCACCTGCAAGCAGTCTTTTCTAACATGTTCCTAAGTGTTCTGTAGAAAGGAAAGACTGCAACAATCCCCGTTACATAGAGAAAATCTAACTGTAATATTTTTTATTTACGTAAATCAAAACTAAGGAATATTCAGTATGTTTAATATGTGGTAAAAGCACTGAGTCAATGCCAAACTCACTCCTTCGCTACGAAGGTGTTTGGCATGTCACGGTAGCTTTAGATCGTCAGGCTTAGACTTCAGGAAAAAAGAGAGACAATATACTACTGCGCAGAAACCGCTAACAAAGAGGGTAGGATCCTCAGAAGGCATAGTCTACTGCTCCCAAAAATTTTCTGATGAGAGTAACTTAAAAATTCAAATCGTAAAAATCACAGAATCTTAAGTTACAGCCTGTCCGGATTATAACATTTTCGACTGATGGACATACATAAATCCTTCCTTCTTCCTTCCGACTCGTTTATCCTGTACAACCCTCTTTATGAGTAATGCAATCTGCAGCTGTCCGTATTCGCAAGTCAGGCCTTGGCGTTTGCCACTCATACTTCCTTACTCTACTAAACAGCCTCAGCACCATTTTAACAGGAATGGCAAGAATTTCCTTAAAATGGAGCTAGGAGTCTGTTTCCTTTCACGTTACAAGAACCACATCTGAATTCTTGCACGTGGGTACACAACATACAGTAATGTTTGCAGTGGACAATAGTCGCGACTGGGATAAAATCTTAACCATTTGGTACCTTTCATGTGACGACAATCATCTCATGACCATGGGGCTGGTTCCTCATAGCGTAAAATGTACCTGCAGCGTATATACAAATTTGGTAGAGATGATGGAAACGACGCAACGAAATTTTACGACTATCTGCGACAGATATGCTATGAGAAGGTTTCACATGGAGGCAATAAAGTTGAATGCTTGGGAAGAACTTAGCTGTAGACGTCACGTTGAAAATGAATGCAGATTGGATTATGGTAAATTGCGAATGAATCTTGCAATGTTGTCTTTTAATTTATTGTTGTTTGAACAGCGGGTAAAATAATCCAAGAGAAAAATTAATAAAACGCTGTAAATGATCTGACATAGAAACAAAATAAAGCAACCGCGAAGCGAAATGCAACAACTGGATTTTAACATATGGATCCTGAAGTCTTCAAAGGAAAATGTTCATAGAGAAAACCTCTAAAAATGCAAAATTTTCGGCTTATTGTTTGTTTGAATTAATAGTTGGTCACCTGCATTTAAGAAATCTGAGTGGAATGCTATCCGAGTTGCGGTGACGTTGTCAAGGAAGCGAATGACCGAATATGGATCTATTTCGTCCAAGCTAGCTCAATGCCCAATTAGTGAGGCACAGGAAAGATCAGACATTATTCTTAGGAGACCTGATGGTTTGGCAGAAATACTAAGTGGTGACTGTCCACTTGGTATTAGCATTGTGGTGCCTAACAGCAACCGGGCGAGGATGGCCGCGCACTCCCCACTAGTTTAGTCCCTTAGTTACACGAACTTTCAACTGCATGAATTAGATTAGGTAACGAAACAATAGAGTAGGTTGATGAGTTTTGTTACTTTGACAGTAAAATAACAAATGATGCTTGCAGTACAGACGATATAAAATGCAGAATGGCAATGGGTAGAAAAGCGTTCTTGAAAAAGAGAAATTTGTTAACATCGAATATTGATTTAAGCGTAAGAAAGTCCTTTCTGAAGGCATCTGTGTGGATTGTAGCGTTGTATGGGAGTGAAACATGGACGATAACAGTGCGGACAGGAAGAGGATAGAGGCTTTTGAAATGTGGTGCTACAGAAGAATGCTGATAATTAGGTGGGTGGATCGCGTAACTAATGAGGAGGTACTGAAAAGGGGAGAAAAGGAATTTCTGGCATACCTTGACTAAAAGAATGGCTAGATTGGTAGGATACATTCTTAGACATCAAATAATCGTGAATTTAGGATTGGAGGGAAGTGTTTGGGATAAAAACCGCTGAGGAAAACCAATAGATGGATACAGTAAGCAGATTCAGACAGATGTAGGTTGTCGTTCTTATGTGGAGTTGAAAAGGCTTCTCATGAGAGGGTATTGTGGAGAGCTCTATCAAACCAGTCTCCGGACTGAACACAACAACAAAAACAATAATATGTCACCGATTCCCATATGAGGCGATCTGAAAAAGAATGTATTCATTTCAAATTCACAATATCGTAATAAACGGACAGTAAAAAAGAAATGATTCTTTCGATCGACGAAAAACAGAGCTATTGAATCTTTATTAACGAATCATATGTATTTCAGCATCATTTACATGCTCGCGCTCGATACAAAAGCAACGACAACGAGTGTCAGTACAGCAATAAAATTTCAGAGTGGCTTCATGTTTTCTTGTGTTAAATTCAAATGTCGTGGATTCGGCCCACGATCAGTCCTGGGATTTTCATCAGTTACTTCTTTCACTTCTTTACTGTCCTCCTACTCCCCAGCTGCTTATATTAATCTGCAGATATTTCCTTATAGACCGACCGCGGTGGCCGAGGGGACTGAGGCGCGTTAGTCACGGACTGCATGGCCATTACGGTCGGGGGTTAGAATCCCCCTCAGGTACGGATATATGTGCCGTCCTTAGTCTTAGCTAGTTCATAAGTAGTTTGTAAGTTTAGAGACTGATGACCCCGTAGTTAAGTCCCATAAGGTATATAAACATTTGAACATTTTTTTTTCCTTATAGTGTCCGGCTAAGAAAGTAAAAAAAAATGCTTCGCACACCATATTTCGCCTTTATTTACAAGACATCTACAGTTCGAGTTTTTGCAGATGCTGCGATATATTTGTTGTTACTAAAGAAAAACATTTCAGTGGCGGTGGAGTGCCCGAGCAATGCAACGAGGCTTGCTGCGGTGCGCGCGGTTGCTCGCCGACGGAGGTTCGAGTCCTCCCTTGGCCACAGGTGTTGTCCTTAACATGGATGTTGTCGTTAGTGTCTGTAGCTTGTAAGTCTAGAAACTGATGACCATAGCAGTTTGGCCCAAGAGCTTTATAAACATTTGAACACTTTTGAAAATATTTCAAAAACATGAATAAATCAGCTAGCGAGAGATAATTGCACATAAAGTGCAGGATTTATAAAAATATCCCACCGAAGATCACTTGAAAATAAAGGCGAAACGTGTATGTTAAGTAAAAATGTTTTTCTGTTGCTTGGACGGTCTCTAAATCATTATGTGCAGCTTCTGATATGTTGTTACTGCGAAAAATGGCGAGTTTCAGAGTAGATCGGAATCGATAGTAACTGCAGTAGCCTCTGCGGAGCGGCCGAGCGCAATGAGGCGCTATGCTGCGATGCGCGACGCGGTTCCCCGTCTGGGATTCGAATCCACCCTCGGGCATGGATGTTTGTGCTGTCTTTAGTATAAGCTAGTTGATAAGTTCTTTGTAAGTTTAGGGACTGATGACCTCGCAGACAAGTCGCATAAGCTTTGCAAAAATTTGAACAGTCAAACTGTAGTATCCCCCCTCCCATCACCCAACAAGCAACAAGTCAGTTCCTCCTCCAAACATAACCATGCGTACTAAAAGCACTGTGGCGTCCAAACCAGTTTCTTAACTGATGACTGCTTTACGTTATGAGTGATGAACATTCTAGAATTTTTTATGCAGAAAAGTACCGTTCACTGAGTTTCGTCAGATCTAACCTGCTATCAACAGAGCTTATACGCTGTAAAGAGTTCGTGACATAAATGTCAAAATTGTGCGAATGTTTGTTAAGCTTATGGGACTTAACTGCGGGGTCACCTGTCCCTAAACATACAAACTACATATAAACTAAAAACACAAACAGCCATGGGCGAGGGAGGATTCGAACCTCCGACGGGGAATTGCCTCGCACAGCATAGCACATCAATGCACTCGGCCACTCCTCCGCGGCACATAAATGTCAACCACTGGTATTACATTGTAACGATGTAACTTTTGCAACGCGGATGTTTCCAGAATTCTGCTGTTCCCATGTAAGACCAATGGCTGACATTTATGTGATGTACTGTTAACAAAATATGCAAGCTTAGGTCTGCCAAAACCGGTATATTTTGACGCGATGTTAAGCAAATTTCGTTTCTTTGAATAAAAAAAAAAAAAAAAAAAAAAAAAAAAATGATCAACCATGACATGAAGTCAGACATATGTGATTCTAGAAAATCATAGTTACTACCAGACATTAAATAAAATCGCATATTGGCCGCAGCTCATACAGTACTGTTACTTCTGTACATTTTTTCATTGTTACTAGAAATACAAAGTAATATAAAAAGGGCCGAAATTTGTTCTGCAAGTTTTATAACTTACCCTCAATTAACTGATTTTTTTAATCACTATCAGTGTTCTGATAAATGATTTAGACATATAATCGAGAGCGAATCCTGGACTTTGGACTGGGGGAGGAAAATTTCGTGTCACTGTATCGTCTCCACATTTTCTAGAATAAACAAAGTTGTTTTGTTAATGTATTAACATATATGATTTTCGAAAGTGTTAAGTCTGAACTTTCCCTATTATATTTTGGCCCACTTTAGGTTACGGTAGTAACACCAAAAGTGGGCCTTTGCGATCGTCTTTTTACAGCTCAAAATTTAAATGAAAATAACGGCTTAACCATTCATCTGACACGAAAATTAAATAACCGAATTTGTAGAGTGGAACACTCTCTACAACTTTGCTCTCTTATGTTTATATATCGCTTCAGAGGTATTTGCAAAAATAACGGCGATTTAGGGATGTCTGTCTGTCCGTAACGTGATACCTGTTTTTAAGACTAACCGTTCAACCGATTAGCATTAAATTTGACAGACATGATTGTAGGCCGCCATAGCCCAGAAAAATACGGTAGCAATACAAAAAAAAAGTTGCTTTTAATATAATTGTAATTGAAAACGAACCGTTCATCTGACAGGAAAATTGAATAACCTAATTGGTAGCGGGGAAAATTCTCTACAACTTCTCTCTATTATGTTTTTTTTTTTTTTTTTTTTTTTTTTTTCATATCTCGCGTCCTTGCACAGATATTTGCAAAAATAACGGCGATTTGACGATGTCTGTCTCGCTGTAATGTGTTCCCACTTTTAGGTCGAACCGTTCAACCGATCGACACCAAATTTTACAGACATAATTGTTGGCTACCAGAGACCAGAACTTTGCTTTTTGAAATATTTCGAACGAGAAATTCGTTAGTAAAACAAAAAAGCCACTTGTAATGTTATTTTAATTGCAAATAAACCTTTAATCTGACGCTAAAATTGAATAAACGAATTTGTAGAGGAGAAAATTCTCTACAACTTCGTTCCCTTATGTTATTTCTTTTTTTTTTTCATATCTCGTATCGTTTGAGAGGTACTTGCAAAAATAACGGAGTTTTGACACCCTCCATTGAATTAACGAAAAGCAGCCGTTCGCAGATGTCACGTGACATTCCACGGCCAGAACTCTCTCTGGCATACGCCATTTTGCGTTTCGTATTTCATGATTTTCTTATTGTAACTTACACGTTGTCATTTCAAAGGAATGGCACACTGAAATTAATAAAAACACGTTCTTCGTACGATACATGATAATCTGGTGGCTACAAATGCCATATTAGCATCAGTTAACAACGGCCATTAATGGTATGAGATTAAAGAACGCAGCTTCTAGTTGTTAGCTATAGCGTAGTGGGCAATGCGTTAAACTTCGACGCTGAAGGTTAGTGGTTCGGACCCCGCCACTATCTAATTTTTCTCCTATAAGGGTTTCAGACACTCTTGTTAATTAATTTTTTATTATTTACAAGTGGAGGCTGCCAATTGTGAAATTCAGATTCGATTCATACTGCGCATAATGAAAGCTCATGGCCAGAAGTGTAATTCGGCAAAGCACCAAGATGCACTTCTCAACCGTTGTCGAGAAAATCGACAGTTAAAAGAAGCCGTTGCGGTGAAATACTCTCTACGATCTCTACGATTAGTAATATTGTACAGAGGCGTTGCGTAGCGGTAAGCGCTGGGGTTCGTAATACAAAAGTCCCCGGCTCGAATCTCGCAGCATGCAGCTTCTTTTTTAAAATTTGTTTTTTGTAATTCAAATGTACACACACATTAAATATATATATGATTAATAACATTTGATGTTCGAAGTCGCCAGTTTTTCCACGACAAACGAATTTCAAACAACTTATTATATGCAGCCGGCCGCGGTGGCCGAGGAGACTGAGGCGCTTCAGTCACGGTCTGCACGACCACTACGGTCGGGGGTTCGAATCCCCCCCTCGGGCATGGATATTTGTGCTGTCCTAGTTCGTAAGTAGTTCATAAGTAGTTTGTGAGTTTAGGGACTGATGACCCCGTAGTTAAGTCCCATAAGCTTTACAAACATTTGAACATTTTTATTATATGCAACTGGCGACTTCGAACATCATTATGTTTTCCGTAAACAAAGTTGTATTTCACAAATGTTGTTAATCGTATTCATAATGTTTACCACATATAGTCAACGGAAGAAGCATAAACGATATTCCGAAACGAATACGTATAGTGTAAGTCAAACCTGACGAACGACAGAACAAATTTTCAGATTGTCAATCAGGTGTGTTTCCCAACAGATAATTTAAAAAACAATTGTTCTTGTAAAAACGCATCGTTTATCAGATGTGCTCGATGTCGTGCTGTTTTCTGCTTTCCATATTTCTATGATAATTATCACTCTGGTTCGTGCGATATATATATATATATATATATATATATATATATATATATATATATATATATATATGTGCCGCGAGATTCGATACGGTGACCTTCAGAGTACCAAACCTTGCGCTTACCGCTACGCCACGCCTCTCTCCAATACTACTAATCGTAGAGATCGTAGAGAGTATTTCACCGCAACGACTTTTTTTAACTGTCGATTTTCTCGACAACGGCTGAGAAGTGCATCTTGGTGCTTTGTCAAATTATACCTCTGGCCATGAGCTTTCATTGTGCGCAGTATGAATCGAATCTGAATTTCACAATTGGCGGCCTCCCCTTGTTAGATTTCTAATTTGGTCTTAAATGTTTGCAAAAACTTATATAACTACAAATCTAAAGTGGGCCGTAAAACACGCCAGTGCGATTATTTCTCTCTCTCTGGGAAAGGCTGCAGCGCCATAGCTCCTCCACGGGATTCGCCACTGCATATAATTCATTCGAATTTATTGTTGCGTGTATCACCAGTCCTGTACGTCTCGTGTGTCCAGGTGTTTCCATCGCGTGCACTTGGGACATCGTCATAGTCTATATGTGTGTGTTGGTGTGCGTGTGCTGTGACGCTATGACGTATATAATGGGCGTGGCCCTGCAGGGAGAACTCCCCAGTGGGAGTCGTCAGTGGGGCCTTGGCGTGTCAGAGGGGCGGACCGCGTCACGTGACACACAGCGGGGACCGGCAGGAAAAATATCCCCACAGGGTGCCACTCGAACGCATACGGCTGCCTGTCTCTCTCGGTCCCGACCCAAGACCTACAGGATGTTTCACTAAGTGTGTAGCCGTACTTATACCACATTAATTAATATAATAACAAATTATTAACATAACAAAATAAGAAAAACCTGGCAATATTAACTAATATTTTAATATATGAAATAAAAATGCTATTCCTCAAGCCTTGAAAAGGGTGGGGTTCAAGTTAAAAAAAGATAATCTAGAGACATTAAATAAAATATAACTTTACAGAAATATACAAAAAATATATGAAAGGCCACAAACGGTCGCCTTTCAAGTGTGAGTTTTCAACTTGTTGTCCTGCTGCAGGACGTTCTCAGCTTCAGATTTTGGTTACAATCAACTGTAAAACGCTAACTCATATTTCAGTGTGTAAATTTGAGAATATATTAACCACTTTTTAACTGAATTGCTGGACTTTTGCTCTGTAGTCTGTAGTCAAACAGAAACCTCTGCTACTCGTACAAGAGAGGAAGTCCAATGCTGGCAGCGGTCATAGTAGCAGAAGATTCTGAGGGTAAATTACCTGTTAATTGCGGAGCAGAAGTTAAGCAGGTATATTAATTCGTTGATTTAGTTCTTTGACGAGTAACGAAAAGTCGCAAGACCTACACTACACCCGAAGGGCCCGTGTACGATGTCGTAAGCGCTCCCATGAGATATGCGAAGTTCCTTGGCAGTGGTCTTCATGTGCAAATGCCGTTCTGTTTTCACTTGCTTTAAAGCGAGAAAAGTCGTCAGTCAACAAGCGAGGTCATTCCGAACGCTCAGTGGTCTTCCAGAACTCCATGGCCTTTCTCGAACTCAGAACACCACGACCTCACACTTGTCAAAGCAAGACAGGTTTTGCCATATGTGCAGAGGCGGACTAAGGCTGTCGGAGACTAGTGCGGCGACGAAACAAATATAATATATAGGGTGTTTCACTAAGTGGGTTTGGCTCTGTAACTTACAAAAAAATAGGTGACGGGAAATTTTAATGCGGTAGGTCAACACAAGAAATGTTACACTTTTTGCGAAGCTATGAACATAGTTTATTGTATCATTTTCCGAAGAGTTACAGCACAAAGGTATAATTTTTTTTTAAATGGAACAATAGTTCTTTCTTTCGTGCATTGGATTCGTTGAAACCAGCTGCGTCCAAATCAATTAAACTACATTCCTATCACTGTTAGTTTTGGAGCTACAACCCTTCAAAGTTTCAGGGGAGATACCACAAACGCTGCGCATAATGCAATGCGCCTTCTAAATGTGGTGCGGCCGAGTTGTAACGTCGCCGGTGTCACGGAGCGAGAAGCTTCCTCGATGCGCTGTTAGACTGCCGACTGTCGCTGCACACGGCCGTATAACCGACAGTTGCAGCTACACAAACAACCGGGGCTCAATATACCGCAGTTACTGACATCGGATGACGATGGCATACACGAACAATGAGTACGTTGACATGTTGCTGATGCTCGGCGAGTGCCGACACGATGCCTCTGAAGCAGCCACGGCGTATGCCGTGAGATATCCTAGGCGAAGAGCCCCGGCAGCCATTACGTTCTTACGTGCCGAACAACGACTTCGGGAAACAGGCAGCGCCGGCCGCGGTGGCTGAGGGGACTAAGGCGCTCCAGTCACGGTCTGCACGGCCACTACGGTCGGGGGTTCGAATCCCCCCTCGAGCATGGATATATGTGCCGTCCTTAGTCTTAGTTAGTTCATAAAGTAGTTTGTAAGTTTAGGGACTAATGACCCCGTAATTAAGTACCATAGACTATACAAACATTTGAACATTCGATTTGAAACAGGTAGCTTGGTAATGCGCTGCATTAACAGGCCTGCAAGAAGTGAGGAGACGGAGATGTTTGTTTTAGTTGCACTACACCCTGATCCTCATGTCAGCTTACGAGCCGTTGCTGCAGTCGCTGGTGTCAGTCTCAGATCTGTGTGGCGTATAGTACACGGCCACAGGTTTCAGCCGTGCTGCCTGTCACTGACCCAGGAGCCGCATGGGAACGATTTCCGTGCAAGAGTGACATTCTGTGAGTGGGCCATGCGTAATTTCACGCTGGAGTCTTAACAAAGTGTTATGTTCTCTGATAAGTCCACGTACACAAATTATGGTGCAGTGAATCGCCATAACATGCACTACTGGGCCGCAGACAATCCTCGGTAGGTACGACCTGTCGACCGTCAACTTAAGTGGTCTATTAACGTGTGTTGTGGAATCCTTGGGGATGAAATCACCGGTCCACACTACATCCCAGGTTCACTGACAGGTGAGTTATATCGCACTTTTATAGCCGACAGTTTGGGTGGTCTCCTTGAACATGTGTGTCTACACACGAGAGTCCATATAGGGATGCAGCACGATGGTCACCAAGCCCATTCTGCGCCTGCTGTTGTGGAAGAACTAAACAACAGGTTTGCAGGAAGATGGTTGGGGCGCCATGGTCCTCATTCATGGCCCGCAAGGTCACCCGATTTAACACCAGTAGATTTCTTTTTGTGGGGATATCTAAAGGATCGTGTTTATGTTACTGAGCCCACATCTCCAGATGATTTAAAACGGCGCATCGAACACGCATATCGCCCCGTCACCCGGGCGATGTTACATCTCGTCCGCAGATCCTTTCGACGGCGCAATGCATTATGCATTGAGTAACATGGACACCCATTTGAACATCTCATCTAAATCAACTTCCCACCGCCATAACATCCATCACCCAACACAGCCATGTATTATGTACAGCGTGTGGTATCTGCCCCTGAAAATTTTGAAGGGTTGTAGCTCCCAAACTAACAGTGATAGGAATGTAGTTTAAAATGATTTGGACGCAGCTGGTTTCAATGATTCCAATGCACGATAAAAAAACTACTGTTCTATTTAAAAAATTATATCTTTGTGTTGTAACTCTATGGAAAATGATACATTAAACTATGTTCACAGCTCCGCAGAAAGTGTAACATTTCTTGTGTTGATCTACCGCATTAAAACTTCCAGTCACCTATTATTTTATAAGTTACAGAGGCAAACACACTTAGTGAAACAGCCTGTACATAAATAACATAGACAGGCCACAGTGCCGCCATAGTTGAAGCCAATTGGAAAGGCTGCCGCCATCTTTGAGAACGTCAGTGTCACGCCAGGTGACACTGGGCGTCTGCTAACAACTGAATCAAAGATTTTATATTAATCATTCCCAGTCTCGATTTTTTCTTAATTTCTGGGCGAAGCATTTCGGAAAGTAATTCTCACTATGGATAGCGCTTCTCGTTTACTACAGCATCCTAAGTGTAATGTTTACAATCGTCAAACTGTTGAATTATTTGATGATACTATAATGTCAATAATCGTTTGTATTTGCCGAAATATCTTCCCTATAACTACAGGAGAATTTCTTTAAAATCTTTAATTACCTTTATTCTGCCTGTGGTTCAAGTGATGTTTCATGCTTTGTAGTACATTACGTATTTATCGAGCTCTCCACGATATGCCGTTTCCTTGGTACTCTTTATGCAGCTTTTGGTTTCTGTAGGTGCTGAGGAAAAGAAAATATTGGCATTTTCTAGTAGCCGCTTTCGATCGGTGGTAGCGTACATGAACTTTTCTTCAAAATGACAAGAGCATATGTAACTATGCTTTGTAGGCTGCCACTTATCACGCCTCATACTGGTTACCTATTGGGTTAGCAACTCCTTATTTTTCAAAGGATATCTGTGTACAGAATAGTTTCATTACAGTTCATATTCCTAGGCTACTTACCCAATGGTTAATACGCTTTTGTACACTACATAAATAACTATCATTAAATTAAAACACACCAAATACATCCGTCCTTTGCCTAGATTTTTGATAGTCATGAGTTAAACATAATTTTGAAACTTGGTAAATACGAAAGTTAAGTATAATGAATCAGTGGCCTAACTATGGGGGGGGGTGAGAGGGATAGAACCCCTCCCCCAGAACCCGAAAAGAAAAAGAGAAAAGAAAAAAAGGATAAAAAAAGAAAGAAAGAAATCTTATAACAGCAATCTGGTAAAGGTAAAGATTGGAAACTTGGGGTGTTTTACCATAAGCTTTCACTGGATCGGAGTGAATTACTTTCGTCAACGGGAGTGGTAGATGGTAGTCTGTCTGGAAACTGATTAAAATTTTGCTCGTCAAGCAGGTCTATCCTCCCCCAAAGCCAAGTGCTAGTTACGCCACTGTAATGAATGTTTATAGACAAATACACGCTATTACACAGCGACTTGTATAATTTAATATCTCTTTCTTTATGTATGATATTCGAACAGTTTTATCACGGCGGTTGCTGCAATTATACGACGAACATACACTGAGCATGAGTTGCTGCTAATAATAGCGCTTACACGTTACTTTATATTACAAACAGAAGCGTCTGCTCACTCTGCTGCTTCAAACTGACGTTCTCAAATATGGCGCCCAATGTTGCTTGGTGCTGCCACCCAGAGTGCTGTAGCTTGCCTGTAGTCTCCCTATGTTGTTTATATACCTCTTTGGTCCCGACAAACAAATGCCCCGCAGTGACAAAGGCGCTTCGGCGCCAGTCCACCAGATGGACTGCAACTTCAATGCAACCAAACTCGACAAAGGCGGCAGGTGATAGACGCACAATACATTGAAGAGCTAAAGAAATTAAGTAACGACCGATCGAATATTCTGTTTCGATTCTGGTCAGTTTCGACCGAAATATTGGCTTCGGCCGCAGTTTCGGTTTCAGCCGAATCTTTAGCTTGGCCGAATTTAGCTTTATTGAACTTACTGATGAAGTCCGGCCGCGTTCTGGATGGATTCAATCAACAATAACGCTTTACCTCAGTTGACGGTGCGCCGTTTAACTGCTTGGAGTCCCCCCCCACCCTCGTAAAAATGGTGCGTACTTTGTTCTGAACTTTCCTTGGGTGTCTCCGACGGAGCAGAAAATATTTTTCCTGTCGTGGTTGTTAACATGACACACCGGCAAATGAAAGTTCAGCCAGCCGCAGTGGCCGAGCGATCTGCGGCGCGCCAATCACAGTCTGCACGGCCGCTACGGTCGGCGGTTCAAATCCCCCCTCGGGCATGGATGTTTGTGTCGTCATTAGTATAAGGTAGTTCTTAAGTAGTTTATAAGTTTAGGGACATGACCACGCAGTTAAGTCCCTTAAGCTTAACAAACATTTGAACATTTTTTGAAATAAAATTGCAACTCTTTGCTGCTTTATTGAAAACTATACTTTCAAATGAGCATAATTACGAGGCGCATCGAGGTATAAAACCTACGGTTATTTTTCTCATAATCACACGCCTACTGTCAAATTTCTGACACTTCTCTACTAATCTCTCTGCACGTGCAAAATCTTTCCACAACGAATGTCTGTCTCATAGTTTGGTAGAAAATCCAAAGAAATTCTGTTCATATATAGAGTGTACCAGCGGTAAAACACGATCAGTACCTTGACTACGCGATAGCATTGGTGATGCAACTAATGATAATACTGCTAAAGCACAACTGCTAGACATAACTTTCCGAAACTCCTTCACCAAAAAAGACGATGCAGATAAACCATAATTAGTATCAAGAGCAGTTGTCAGTACACGTAATATTTTTTTAAAAACTATATACGATGTGTACATAAAAAATTAGGCATATGAAAATATTCGTGTATTCCAGTGCAACGTAGTTCCAAAATTTCAAAGAATTCGCTCAAGAACTTTAGGAGATTTGCTGTTAGGGATAACTACATTTTGTATTTAAATGCAGATTTAAAATTTCGTTTATTGCTTCGAAATTTTGGCATAATGCTACATTCGAATAATAGTGCGTTTTATAAACCGACTGGAATACCATCTGGTATTTATGTCTAAAGTGGGAAACATAATAAACATGCAAATAAAGGAAAGCGCTATAAACATGTAAATTTTGGTGATAAACATGGTTTTTAAGTTAGAAGTGGAAGGAAAATGATGTAAAGCGGGAATGGAGGAGATTGTCAGAGAGAGCGTTATGAAGAGATGGTGAGAGTGAAGGAGGAGGTAAAGAGGCAGATAAAAAGGGGGAGGGAAGGAAAGAATGCTGTAGGAGGGGGATGTAGAAAGAGGTAGGCAGAAAAGGGGGGAGGAGGAGCCCAAGGGAAGGAGAAGGAGGAGATGGTCTAATTATCAGAGCGCTACTGGTGTGACACGTGCGTTCTCGTCTTATAAGGACGACTAACAGTGGCACGTCAAATCTTTTTCGACGGAATCATCGTCTTCTACTTCCAAGAGAACAAACCTGTAAGTACATTACGAAATAATCTTTGAAATATTATTTAACTTGAGTAGACTTAAAGTTGCACGAAACTTAAAAAATGCTTTGGATGTACTTAGTCTTCCCTCACCTGTGTCATTAAAAAGGGATATACTAATCCATTTTCTAAGAGAAAGAGTGAAGTTTATGTTAGATAAATTTCGTTTACATGATTGTTATATATTTCATAATTGATTGATGAAATCTTACGGACTGCAATAGAGGCTGGAAAAAATTTAGAAAAGATACATATAAATCGTGGAATGAAATATGTCACCTTACCATGTGTAATATAGGGGATGGTATTTGTCTGCGTATTCATTTTAAAGTATCGTTTAGATTTTTTGAACTTTCAGTAACATTCAAAAGCATTATTTTCTGAAATGTTCAAATGTTTGTAGAGCTTATAGGACTTAACTACGGGGTCATCAGTCCTTAAACATACAAACTACTTATGAACTACGGCACAAATATCCATGCTCGAGGGGGAATTCGAACCCCCGACCGTAGTGGCCGTGCAGACTGTGACTCACGCGCCGCAGAACGCTCGGCTACCGCGACCGGCTTTCGGAAATTAAATTGCAAGATTTAAGATATGTAAAATGGTTTATGCAGATATTATGATTTAGAATCATATGAATGTTTAATATCAGTACTAGATATTAAATGAAGTGAATTGGTATTTCATACAGATGGAATTCATTTTGGATGTTTTGCTCCTACTTTATCACTACAACTTAAAACCTGGTGCCATTTTTGTGCTAATTCACCATTACTTCGTAGTGTACGTTGTGGTGTTATCTTGAAAAGTACAGATGACTCTAAAAGCGATGATGACTTAGCCTTGAATTTATTTGCAGATAGGTGAAAATGGGAACGTACGGGATGTAGTTACTCTGATATGAATCCTGCTAGAACCTCACATGAAGAATCCATCTCTGAAAGCTGTGTTGTTCCTGATGAGCCATATACAATCAGCGCTGGCGGCCGGCGATGGAGTTTTCGTGATACTATTATCGCAGATCCTCAGCTGTTTAATACAGTTCGAACAAGTTTCGCAAAATTGTTTGTTCCGTATGAGTCCTTTCTCAGAATTTGTGAAATCAGTGAGATGTGGTATTTCACCGATATCATTGTCCCTCGATCCGAGGAAAGAGCTAACAGAATGTGCGGAAGATTTGATTCTACCTCACGTAAACACCCTGAAAAAATTGTCATGTACCAGCAACATGGAAATCGTATTCATATCATCCATTGTTGCATCTACTCAAGAAGATGTCGATGCCACATCCGATTTGTTTCAAATGTTTGTATTGCTTAAGGGACTTAACTACTGGGTCATCACTCCCTAAACTTACAAACTACTTATGAACTAACTAAGACGGCACAAATATCCATGCCCAAGGGGGGATTCGAACCCCCGACCGTAGTGGCCGTGCAGACGGTGACTGGAGCGCCTCAGTCCCCTCGGCCACCGCGGCCGGCCATCCGATTTGACCCATTTATATCCCCTTGCCTCAAGAAGTCACAAAAACGAACAAGGGCCATCTCCGTCATATGAGACATCGGTTAGATCAATGTTTCCTATACCTTTTTGTGTCGAAGGGGCCAGGCGGGGGAAAAGTATGGATTAGAGAAGCGTATCAGCGAAAGAGCTGGGGATGATGTGAAGAACCGCATCAAAAAGGCAAACGCTTCCTTAATACTACTGTACCCAATTTGGGAAAATAAACAGAAATATGACGTACACTTTTCTTTAATACAAATGTGAAATCTGTTGTTCTGTACGCCAGTGAAAGCTGGAGAGTGAATAGAAAGATAGCATCCCAGTTACAAACCTTCATAAATAGATAACTGCGGCGCGTTATGAATATATGGTGGCCAGTAAAAGTAAGAAATGAGGAGCTCTGGTCAATAACAAGCCAGCTACCTACAGAATACCAGATACGGGAGATAAAGTGAGGGTGGTTGGGAAACACACTGAGGAAACCAGACGGAGCAATTGAGAAAAAAAGCACTGGAAAGGAATCCCCAGGGAACAAGGAAGAGAGGAAGACCTAGGGGCACATGGAAAAGGACAGTGGAGGGGGAAGCAAAGAGAGTTGGCAAGGCCTGGGCAGAAGTGAGTCAAATGGCTAAGGACAGAGATGGATGGCGAACTCTTCTGGATGCCCTATGACCCCATAGGGGCCAAAGGAGTTAAGTCAAGTAAGTCAAGTCAGCAGCGAAGGAGAGGATGGGCAGAGAGAAAGGGACAGAGATAGGGTGAGCAGGCAGTGTAGGATGATATCCGATTACCATTCATAGTGTGTTATGAATTTACAAAAAAGATCAAATATTTGGAAAGCTATGAGACCTAACTGTTGCGGTCATCGGATCCTAAACTTACAAACTACTTAAACTAACTTACGCAAGGGAAAACGCATACACCCAGGCGCGAGGGAAGACCCGAACTTCCGACAAGGAACTGCCGTGCAGTAAGCTGCAAGACGCTTTACAGAGCATGACTATTCAGACGCGGCTGTGAAATTACAGATATTATAAATATGTGCTCTCTCTCTCTCTCTCTCTCTCTCTCTCTCTCTCTCTCTCTCTCTCTCTCTCTTTTCTCCCTTTTCCATTAAATCTGTAACAAACGCCGCAGATTGTGTGGCTTGGTACAACTGGTAAAAATAAAACTACTACTCAGTTTTTAAAACCTCTTCCGTTTACCTGTGAATCCAAATGTTTTATAGAAGTTTCGCGTTATGATTCAAAATTGAGAGCAAGATAATGCCACGAACGAAGGTAGAAAGAAAAGTAAACTCTGCAACAGCATTAAATGTCAGGTAGTATATTTTAATATAAAATGTTTAATACATAAAATCGTTCACAGGAGTGGAGAGAGTTGCAGTTTGCTGCTGGCTAATCGTCGGCGTGTGGTCGTGTTGCAGAGCCCCCAGCGCCAGCAGTTGGCTTGGCTTCTGGTGCCGCGGGGCGATGTTTAACTGGCCACTGATAAGGCGCCCAACTCTGTGGGGACCGGCCTGAATATCATGGACCACACTGCAGTACAGCACAGTAACTCTGCCGCACACAGCACAGACGGCCAGCCACCAGAGACCAAACAGAACGGCCGTCAGCCGCAGGCCGCTCTGCACACAACTGTAGGTGCACATTTCTCAACTTGTGAAACCTTAACTTTTCCCGGCGTAATGAATGTTCAAACAAATTACGGGTGACGTCGTCGACAACCGCTGATATTTCGGCAGGAGAACACCCTGCAACTCTCAAGGCACGATTGCACTTAGGAAGCAATGTGCAACCGTATTTAATACCTCGGTTTGCAAAGGGTAAACAAGGAAGATAACATACACAGTACGAGTCACAGCAGAGTCAACACAACCAAAGATGATCAAACATAAAAAATATCATTCGTGACTGTTAACAGGTCAGGCAGCATTAATTTTGTCACTCTGCTTTTTGACGAGAGACAGTGCCGGATTCCAAGCAGAATTTAAACAAAAACCACCATATCTGTTTATAAAGTCACTTGCCAGTTTAATTTCAACAGCTTCCTTAATAACACTATCCCAATAGGTGTAAGTGCATGCCAGAATCTCCGTGTTGTTGTATTCCATAAGATGACCGGTGCCAAGACAGTGTTCTGCAACAGCGGATTTGTTTGGCTGTTGTAAGCGCCTGTAACGTTTATGTTCAATACACCGGTCTTCCAAAGTCCTGATTGTCTGACCAATATATGACATGCCACAACTGCATGTCATCCTTTACGGACCCCAACAGGGCCTTTATCTTAGAAGGTGGTCGAAAAACACATTTCACATCATATTTCCGCAAAATACGACCAATCTAATTGGAAATGCTTCCTGCGTAAGGCAAAATGGCCATAGATTTAGGCCCCACTTCATTACTATCGTCACTCACCAGTTGCACAGAAGGCTGATAGCGCAATGTGCGTTTTGTCTGTCTCTCACTATAACAATTCTGACGAAAGGTCTCCTCGAGATGGGATAACTCAGCTGACAAACTTTCATAGTCTGAAATGACATTTGACCTGTGAACCAAGATACGAAGTATTCCTTCACGCTCAGCTGGATGGTGACAACTAGCAGCTCGCAGATACAAATCAGTGTGAGTAGGTTTCCTATAAACAGAATGTCCCAATGTACCACCAACCTTCCTTCTGACCAACACATCAAGGAAAGGAAGACAGTCATTCTTTTCCACCTCCATAGTGAACTGAATATTCGGGTTTATTGAATTTAGGTGATCCAAAAAACAATTTAAATTCTCACTACCATGAGGCCAAACGACAAAAGTGTCGATCAGATATCTGAAAAAAACACGCAGGTTTCAGAGTCGCTGACACTAAAGCACGTTCCACGAAATCCTACATAAACAAATTAGCCACAATAAGTGACAACGGGATTCCCATTGCGCCTCCATCAGTTTGTTCATAGTACTGACCATTGAATAAAAAGTAAGTGGAAGTCAGCACATGTCTAAAAATATTTTTTAACTCGACACCAAGCTTAACCTCAATTAGCTGCAACGAATCTGACAGAGGAACTGGAGTGAAGAGAGACACGACATAAAACCTCACTAAAAATCAGTCATTCAGACGCAATCCCTGCAATCGACGTAAATAATTCTGCTTGGAATCCGGCACTGTCTCTCGTCAAAAAAACAGAGGGACAAAATTAATGGTGCCTCACCTGTTGATTAACAGTCACTATCGATATTTTTGATGTTTGGTCATCTTTGGTTGTGTTGACTCTGCATTGGCTTGTACTGTGTGTGTTATCTTCTTTGTTTACCCTTTGCAAATCGAGGTATTAAAAACGCTTCCACATTGCTTCCTTAAGTCCAGTTGTGCCTTGAGAATGGCAGGGTGTCCTCCTGCCGAAATATCGGCGGTTGTCGACGACGTCACCCGGCAAGTTGTTTGAACATTTCTCAACTTTTTTATCTAGCTTTGCAATAACACACTTGCTACTCAATTGTATTCGTTTCCGCCTTCATCATGCAGTGCACAAAATGTTCTTACTGCTAACGCACAACATGGCATTTTTCCCTAGGAGAAATCATCCTATGCTGTTTGGTCACTAAGAACTGACTTCTTATGTACTGCCACTTAGGGAACATACATAGGAAGTAGCTTGTTAAGTTTTCTAAGTAAGATCTCGGGCAGCTGAAGTCTGAAAATGCAAGTTAAAACGCTCACTGCTGCTCTACATTACTTTGCGAGTAACCTCAGTACTTGCACAACAGAAATTTATCTAACTGCTCACCCCTTAAGGGAGTTTTAACAAACACAAAATTATATGCATAAAAAGGAATAGATAATTAAGTATGGGATGGGGATCATGAAATTATAAAGCAGAGATTTAATACTTTAAAATCATAATCTAATGAATAAAATGAACAAGGAAATAAATGTGGGGAGACAATATTAAGAACAAGAAAGCACACACCTTGTACAAAAATGAATTAAATCATAAAGTTACTGTCCTTAATAATATTGTTTCTGCCCTTTATGAATATAGAGGTAACATGGGAGGAAATTTTCAAATACAAAGTGGATAAAGGAAAGCACATTCATTCACTGACAGACACACGCATAATGCTTGTGACACATTACTCATGCGGCAGCACTTGATAGCAGCGGCAAAACGAAGCGTCAACGGCGTTTTGACAATATGGCAGGTGTCTTGAAGCACTAATTAAAAATAACACTATGCACCAAACGAACTTATGTGTGGGAAGGCAACAGCAGACTATCCGTAAGTACTACGTGGCATGCAACCACAGTGAATTACATAGAATTTACAAAAAGAAATAAATTTAGAATGAGACAAAAGATTTCCCCTCCACACAGCAGATGTAGGGCGTGCTCAGAGCATAGTGTCTTCTAACCCTTGCTACCGGAAAAAGATATCTTCTTCCAGATCTCCATAGAGGTCTCTTTTGTCACCTCTTTCGACCATGATTATGTTGATACTACCCTAAGAACAGGCCACCTTGCAATCTTGGCAAGCAAGCTTGTCTCTGGCCACCCAGCAGACGCCAATGCAGATGACATACGAAGCCATGCATCCTTAACTATAGTAAACAAGGCGGCTACTGTAAGCCTTTGTGCGGCAGTCAGTATCAAAAGCAACCTTCTGCATTCACATGAACACACAAGTTCAATCACATGGGTGGAAACATCTACATATATACTCTACAAATCACATTTAAGTGCCCGGCAGAGGGTTCATTAACCACTTTCACCACTTCCTCACTTAACCACTTAACCACTTTCTCTACCGTTCCATTCTCTAATAACGCGCGGGAAGAAAGAACACCTAAATCTTTCCGTTTTCGATCTGATATCTCTTATTCTATTGGGTGGTCATATCTCCCTAAATAGGTAGGTGCTAGCAAAGTATTTTCACATTCAGAAGTAAAAGTCGGTGATTGAAACTTCGCAAACAGATCACGCCGCAATGAATAACGTCTTTCTTTTAATGATTTCCACCCCAATTCGTGCAACATTTCCGTGAAGCTTTCCCCCCGGTAACGTGATAAAACAAAACGAGTTGCCCTTTTCTGAACCCTCTCAATATCTTCCGTCAGTCTCACCTCGTGAGGGTCCCACAATGGGCAACAGTACTTACGGAGAGGAAGCACAAGTGTGATGTAGGCAGTCGCTTTGGTGGAGCTGGTGCATCTTCGAAGCTTTCTGCCAATGAAACGTAATCTTTGGTTCGCCTTCCCCACAATATTTTCTATGTGTTCTCTCCAGTTTAAGTTGTTCGTAATTGTAACTCCTAGGTATTTGGTAGACTTTACGACCTTAAGGTTTGACTGATTTATCGTGTAATTGAAGTTCAGTGGACTTCTTTTAGTGGTCATGTGTATTACTTCACACTTTTCTTTATTTTGTGTCAATTGCCAATTTTCGCATCATGTGGAAATTTGGTCTAAATCGCTTTGCAATTGCTTTTGATCCTCTGTTGACTTCACTAACCGATAAATGACAACATCATCCGCAAACAGTCTAAGGGAGCTATTCAGATTGTCACAAGGATGCGTAGGGGATCTATAACACTTCCCTGCAATTCGAAGATCTTCTCAGGGTCACTTGCCGCTGGGACGACCACGATAAACAGGGGTACCTACCCATATCCGCGAAACTGGCCACCCTTTAAAGCGGATTGAAGAAGACCTTAAGATTTTTCATAGACAGGATTAGGAAGAAAGTAAAATCTACTAGAACAGCTGGAGATTATAATACATACGCTAAAAGCAACGCTTCATTAAATGAACAAGGCAAGTGAATACATACAGCTTTTTTAAAAACTTCGTGGACCTATTATAACAAGAGTCGTTTATTTATTTTAACCTCTGTCATTCTGTGCAAATGATTTTGTGACAACTGACTGTACCCACTAGCTTTTGGATGATATTTGGCATTTGGAGGTCTTGGTTTTCATGTGCATACGTGCGACCAAGTCGTGTTGTTGAGATTTCAGTTTTGTTATGCGCCGCCAGTGGTGAGGTCAGGTTTGAATTCTGACGTAGCACAGAATGCTGAGGACCTTTCTTCGTAAACACGGTTATAAGGGAAGTAACCACATTTTCTTTTATTAGCTTTTATTTTGTTATGGTTTGATATTTTATGATTCTTGTACATATTATTTGATGATGAGGGCTTGACCCTTGAAACGCGTCATATTTTTAGTGTTTTATACACGATATCTGTGGTTGAGCCTACTTGTCTGACAAAATAATTTTAACAGCAATTTCACATGTCTGTAGACTTAATAGGTTTAGTAAACACAAGATAAGGGTATAGTAGAATTTAAGAAAGCAATTGTTACAACAAATTAACAGCAGATGCTAATCCATGTTCATGATTGTTCGTCATAACAATTACTGTTCACTATATGTTTCGCAGCTCGTTTAGATTATGTACTTGCATTATAATTAACACAAATATGTTCGCAGCTGCACTTTCGTTGTTATAGCAAACCTCAGCTAGCTGTTATACTTCGAAATGTAACTGTAATATTACAGGTGGTGCTTCCCTGGTGTTTTTAGGTGGCATTATGTTGGGCAACCATATAGCACTGGTGGTCGTAGAAGGCAGTCACATGACGGTACGGTACAGGAATGAGATCCTCCGATGTATAATGCAACCATACCGGCATCATTTTCAGGAGGGATTCCTCTTAATGGACGACAATTCTCGCGCTCGTCATGCACACCCTGTGAATGCGCTCCTGCATGATAACGATCACGCAGGATTATGATAGCCAACATGTTTTCTAGACATGAAAGCCATCTAACATGCCGGGGAAACATTGAAAGAGGCCGTTTTCGGACGAAAAAGACATGGGGCTTCTCCACGCCCACACCGACGTGGTGACCAATTCAAAAGTGACTAGTTTTGCTAAGTTGGATCACGGGATGTGGGAACCGCGATGTTGTCCGTACATGTGGGCACGATCACCCATTAATACGGTGCATCAGGAGATAGAATTGGTCGATAGGTAAGCGAAGGTTAAAGGTATGTAATGGCAGAGAGAAAAAAAGTGCTAAGACAAGAACCGAGAGGGAAAAACCTCTGTGACAGTGGGGTAGCTTGCAAGGGCGGTAGCGGTTTTATGCTAACTGCGACAGCTCATTCTAGTTGGGTATTCTTAGTAATGGCTATCATGCATCGGGTTCCGTTGTCAGTGCTAAGGGTTGTCATAAAGATACTAGTTCAGTGAGTATGGCAGAAACATCTGTAGCATTGGCCCGCACTGCCACACCTGCCAACACCACCTAGAAGACAAGGCCTCACAACTGGCCGTGCTACGTCACACTGACCAAGCTGTGGCCGCCAGCTTACTGGCTGCCCGCTGGGACACACCCACTGCCTCGTAGCAGGCAGCCAGTAAGCTGGCGGCGGCGGCTTGGTCAGTGTGACGTAGCACGGCCAGTTGTGAGGCCTTGTCTTCTAGGTGGTGTTGCACCTGCCCAGCTGGCCAGATGTGGCCGGATGCCACGGTGTCTTGCAGCGCCTTCTCTTCCAGCGGCGGCCTCCATCCTCAGCTCGCGCGAAGACGTTCCTCTCACCGGTCATCGTCAGATCACTGCATGGATCCGTACTTCAGTGATGCTCCTTCCATCGCGGTCTTGAAGTCCTCTATCGCCTTCATCTGCTCAGGCGTCAGCTTGGTGGCGGCTATCGACGGCGGTCCTAGAATCGCAGGAGCCCCTGCCGTCTCGGAAGTGGTCGCCCCAGAGCGCTGCGCCGCAGGGGCAGCGCTGCAGCATCCACAGCCTCTTCCGATCAGGTGTTGCGCCCCAGTTCGGCGTGCAGTTGACGTTGTCGGCAGACCCTCTCCGTCTCGGCAGCGAGCTCAGCCTGGAAGGCCGCCCTCTCAGCTGCCAGGGCGGCTTTGACAACCGCAGCTGCCTTTTCGGTGGCAGTGCTTAGGTCCGCGCCGGTCCGCGTCGTCTCCTTTGGAGCGGGTGGCGCAGGCCCCCTTTCCGTTCTCGGGCGGTCAAGACTTCGGACCAAACCGCCAGAAGTGTCGGGGTGCCACAGCCGTCATCGGAGGGTCGTGTCTTCGACACCAGAAGACCAGGGACCTACAGGAGCCAGTCTGGTCCCATGCAACGCCGGCCTTAGCGCCGCGGTGGATGGAACCGTAGCAGCGGCGACAATGGCAGCTTACCTGGGACCTAGTCAGTGAGCGCTACCTTCGTCTCCTGGGTGGGGCGCAGCCTCCTGTCATCGCCCGGTGGAGAACGCGAGCTCGCCGCCCGTAGTCGTCACACGCCATCCCGGGCAGAGCGGCACGGTCCTGCCTCCACGGGGCCCTGAGGCCTACTGTCTGACTGCACAGCGATCGGCGAGCCGCACTTCCGCGCAGTCAGCCAACGCCGGCTTCCACTGCGCCAGCGTCTTCACTCGGCGATTCCTACAGCCGAGGCTCGCACCAGACCGTTTCGTTCAAGTACAGAGTTCTGTTTAGAATTTCACTTGTGTAACTGCAAGAATTACCGGTTTCAAGTCCTCAGAATTGTTGGAAAACTTATGTTAAATAAATGTCCAAATTTGGAGTCTTGTGTTATTCCACATCCCTCTCCCTATGAGTCGAGTGAGCCCATGTCCACTAGAGAAAGCCATCTTTGACAATTGTGGTGTCAGTCACATCTCAGTCAAACACGCCGTTGGCGGCGTTTTCCGGTCGATCGCGGGCAGGAGGTGCGGCAGCCGTGGCGTTCCCTCGACGTCGTCGTCGCCTGCGTCTCCGCCGACGTTGCGGCGCCACAGCAGCGCTCCCCCCCCCCCCCCGGCCACCAACGGTTTGGCTTTGGCTTGAAAAGGCCGGACAGCCTCGCCAGTTGGCGACATGGAGCCCACCACATCGAGCACACAAAGGCGCGTCTTCTGGCCGCCCGCCACAATTTCGACCCTCGTGCTCGCCAGAGCACACTACCCACCTTGCGGCGTTGCGATAGTATCTACATCCATACTCCGCAAGCCACCCGGCGGTGTGTGGCGGAGGGTACCTTGAGTACCACTATCGATTTTCCCTCCTATTCCAGTCACGTATTGTTCGTGGAAGGATTGTTGGTACACCTCTGTGTGGGCTCTAATCTCTGATTTTATCCTCACGATCTCTTCCTGAGATATACGTACGAGGGAGCAATATACTGCTAGACTCCTCAGTAAAGGTAAGTTCTCGAAAATTCGACAAAAGCCCGTACCGAGCGACAGAGCGTCTCTCCTGCAGAGTCTTCCACTGGAGTTTATCGATCATCTCCGCTTTCACGATTACCAAATGATCCTGTGACGAAGCGCGCTGCTCTCCGTTGGATCTTCTCCACTTCCTCTATCAATCCCACCTGGTACGAATCCCACACCGGTGAGCAGTATTCCAGCTGTGGGCGAACAAGTGTACTGTAACCTACTTCCTTTGTTTTCGGACTGCATTTACTTAGAATTCTCCCTATGAATGTATGTCTGGCATCTGCTTTACCGACGATTGATTTTATATGGTCGTTCCATTTTAAATCCCTCCTAATGACTATTCCCAGATAATTTATGGAATTAACTGCTTACAGTTGCTGTCCTGCTATAGTGTAGCTAAATGATAAAGGCTCTTTCTTTCTGTGTATTCGCAGGACATTACACTTCTCTACATTGAGATTTAATTGCCATTCCCTGCACCACGCGTCAATTCGATGCAGATCCTCCTGCATCTCAATACAATTTTCCATTGTTGGAACCTCTCTATATACTACCGCATCATCCGCAAAAAGCCTCAGTGAACTTCCTATGATTTCCGCAAGGTCATTTATATATATCGTGAACAGCAACGGACCCACAACACTCCCCTGTGGCACACCTAACTCCTACTTCGGAAGACTTCTCTCCATTGAGAATGACCTGCTGCTTTCTGTTATCTAGGAATTCCTCAATCCAATTGCACAATTGGTCTGATAGACCATATGCTCTTACTTTGTTCATTAAACGTTTGTGGGGAACTGTATCAAACGCCTTTCGGAAGTCGAGAAACACAGCATCTACCTGAGAACCCGTTTCTATGGCCCTCTGAGTCCCGTGGACGAATAGCGCGAGCTGGGTTTCACACAAACGCCTTTCTCGAAACCCATGCTGATTCCTACAGAGGAGATTCCTAGTCTCCAGAAATGTCATTATATTCGAATATAATACATGTTCCAAAATTCTACAACTGACCGACGTTAGAGATATAGGCCTATAGTTCTGCACATCTGTTCGAGGACCCTTCTTGAAAATGGGCATGACGTGCGTCATTTTCCAATCTTTCGGAACCCTATGCTGTTCTAGAGACCTACGATACACCACTGCGAGAAGGGGTGCTAGTTCCTTCGCGTACTCTGCGTGAAAACGAATTAGTATCCCATCAGGTCCTGCGGCCTTTCCTTTTTTGAGCGATTTTAATTATTTTTCTATCCCTCTGTCAATTATTTCGAAATTTGCCATTTTGTAATCTGTGCGGCAATCTAGGGAAGGAACTACAGTGCAATCTTCCTCTGTGAAACAGCTTTGGAAAAAGACATTTAGTAATTCCGCCTATAGAGTGTCATCCTCTGTTTCATTGCCATTTACGTCACAGAGTGTCTGGACAATTCGTTTTGACCCACCTACATAAGACCAAAATTTCTTAGGATTTTCAGCCAAGTCAATACAAAAAACTCTACTTTCGAATTCGTTGAACGCCTCTCGCAACGCTACATTTCGCTTCGTGTAATTTTTGTTTGTCTACAACGCTTTGGCTACGTTTATGTTTGCAGTGAAGTTCCCTTTGCTTCATTAGCAGCTTTCTAATTCGGTTGTTCTACCACGGTGGCTCCTTTCCATCTCTTACGACCTTGCTAGGTACATACTCATCTAATGCATATTGTACGATGGCTTTGAACTTAGACCACTGTTCCTCAACACCTTCTGTACTTAAGATAAAACTTCTGCGCTGAGCCGTCAAGTACTCTGAAATCCCCTTTTTGTCACTTTTTCCGAACAGAAAAATCTTCCTACCTTTTTTAATATTTCTATTTGCGGCTGAAATTACCGATGCTGTAAGTGCTTTATGATCGTTGATTTCCTGTTCTGCATTAACTGTTCCGAATAGTTCGGGTCTGTTTGTCACCAGAAGGTCTAATATGTTGTCACCACGAGTTGGTCCTCTGTTTAACTGCTCAAGGTAGTTTTCAGATAATGCACTCAAAACAATTTCACTGGATTCTTTGTCCCTGCCACATGTAATAAACGTTTGATTCTCCCAATCTATATCGGGTAAATTAAAATCTCCTCCCAAAACTATAACATGATCGGGAACTTATCAACATGTCCTTCTCGATGGCATCTGTAGCACGGCGGCCAGTTGTGGCATTCCTCTTGTTAAACCACATATAAACCAATGTACGAAGCGTGATATGCCAGGCTGTTAATGTTCATTTCTTTAAATTAATGCTTCCATTGGCAGGAATACCACAACAGGCGCTTCCTCGCAATCGAAATTAGCTGACTGTTCCTTTTTTTAGTGAACGGGCTTGGATTTAAATAGTATTATATTCCATTACTTATATCCATAATTTACTATATAAATTATATCCAGAGAAAACAGGCGCGTTGCCTAGCAAAACTCTAACATCCATTAAACAGTGCATAAAACTTCGAGATCTGCATAATTAAAAGTTTCTGATTTAAGTTCACGCCCTGGAATAATATTACGTAGTTCATAAACTTGAAAGTACTACACTTAATATTACTGTATGCCAAACTGTGGAAACAGTCCGATTGAGTGTTTACACACGTCAGTTCGTCCAGTCAAAGATGAATATGATGTAAATAAATTAATGTACACACACGTAACTTTTTCCAGATTCTTCGAATATATTCACAGTCACTTTTATGATATGGATGAAATGTTCCTAATATCCAAGATAAGTTCGATCAAGTCCCAAAATGTAGTTTCTATGATTATCAAGCCAAATCCACGCCTAAACCAGCACACAAGCATTCGACTGATGTTAAGTATCGACCATAACGACTGATTTCGACACTGTTAGTACCAATCACAAAACTATTACGCGGTACTAAATCTTTCGTACAAAGTCCATTAATAAAGTATAGTAACTCGTATCACACACATTTCATCGATTTATTCGGCTAAAACATGAGACTGACTTTAACAATGCGGAAATTTTGCTTTTATATGACCCCACGGAATAAATAACTACTATCTTATTCGCCCTCCATGCTGGTACTTCCGTAATCACTTCGACCTACTGTTAAATTAATAATCACAATAGTTTGATTTCTAACTTTCCCATTACGAAAGTTGACTACTGGACCATAAATAATTAAAAATATTAACTGAAATACAAACGAGGGGTTACACAGTCCAGGTCGGGCGGGAGAGCTTCCGCTTTCGTAAGGAAACCCTTGAACCTCTGCCATTCAAAAATCTTCTCAGGGTCACCTAACGCTGGGACGACCACGATAAACAGTGGTGGCCTCTTCCTGTTCGTCCGATTGTGTAACCGAACGACCACGTCCTTCCTTGACGGCAGCCTCGTCCAGTAGCCAGGGCAGCCCCCTCAGGAGTACCTTGACGAGCTTCTCACGTCTCTTCGGCGGCGTCTTCTTCTTCTGCAGGGGCTCCACGACGATGTGGGGAGCCACAACATCTTGAAGAGCCCTGCAGTCGTCCATGTTCGCCGCTAGCAGCTTGATGGTGCTGTCAGAATCCAAGGATTCGGCAGGAACCTCATACTGGCAGCAGTCGATCATACAGGTCGACCCATCAAAATATGTTCAAATGTTTGTAAAGCTTATGGGACTTAACTACGGGGTCACCAGTCCCTAGTCGACCCATCCTGTGCCTTCACACTGAATGTACACAGGAGGAATGACTGCATGATCCTCTTCAGTCTTCTTCTTCTTTCTTCCTCTCTTGGCGTTGGATACAATTTCCTGAACATCCGGCGCCTGCTTCTCGGCCTCCTCCTTGTTTCTTCTGCCCATGTTGTGTTGCGCAAGAAAGACAACTACAATTTTCTTTTACCGTGAAAACGACACACGACCTTTTTCTCTGCACTTGCCACAGCCCAGGCTCTCCTAACGGCTTTCTTTTTCGGAGGAGACGACCTACTAACCAGATATACGCGGAATCGACGTTGAGGAGTGAGATAATCTTGACCTACAGTGGACAATACTCCACGACTAACACAGGCAAGATCAGTACAAGACAGTTACTGGGTATTAGGGGTGCAGATGTATGCTGCAATCAGGAATACAAATTCAGAATCTCTAAGTAATTGTCGTACAACTCACCAGTTTCTGTATTCATGAGCAATAAAGAAAACTGAAATATTTCTTTTGTACATCTATATTCCATTTTTTGTAAAAGTTCATCAACCCCTAGGATCGTCTTGACGCAACACTTATTTTGATGTGTCGAGAACCCACATTGGACTCAGTAACGAATAAGCATTCTATACAGCCTATTAAAATGTATTTAAGTGTGTGTTTCTTAGGGAGGAGGGGTTATACGTGTGTCTTCCACATCTTCTCCTAAAATACGAAGCTTGGTACATATAGTACGTACTCTGTGTCAACAATCCCTGTAAGAAAAGAACCAACACCTTCAAAAAAAGGAAGGGTAGTCCTATACCCAACATTAACCAGATTATATTCACCCACTGTTTGAGAACGAGTGCGTTTAGTGCCTTATAACAAACTTTAGACGCTATTTGAAGTATTTACGAATCTTTTCCTTGTTTACAACCCCGACGCAATCATGAAAGGAGAAAACGTTCACTACTTACTACTTTTCCGTCGTTCGTGCAGTAAAACTGAGGCATTTGGTACGACGTTAAGATTTATTACTTATACACTACCAACTATATTAACGAGACATTACAGAGGAAGTACGTATCTTCGAAGTTATGACGCAGTATCACACATTCAGAAAATATGACGTCATACAAAATAATTTACATTACAAACAGGCCCTTCAGATAAACGGTTTCGATGTATTACGTCCGCACAACCAACTTGATTCGCAATACATTGCACAGACAACCTACTAATATCCCAAGAAACATACCCAGACAATTACATTATTGTCGGAGACAAGAGATCATTACAAATAATGTATGTCAAAATGATACCACAGGTCATAATTCAATAGACATAGACGTGAAATGGATTGAGAGTGGACCGGAAGAATAAGCATAGAGATTAGAGAAGGATGAACATGATAGACGAATCGAATAAATACTTCTCCAGGCATTGCTGGTAACTGACGATAACAGATATGGTGATCAGTTAGAACAGCTGCCACCACATCTGCCACCTATATCAGCCGTGCAATATATTTCCTCCTCTTACGAATATCTCTCGAAGTCATCGAGTAAACCGAAAGTAATATCTGGCAATCCGCAACGAAGTGTTATAGGGCCCCGACTGTTTGTTATATTTATAAACGATTTAGGAGGCAATCTGAGCAGCAGTCTTAGATTGTTCGCGGATGATGTTGTCGATTATCGGTTAATAAATTCACCCAAAGATAAAAAAACAACTGCAAAATGATTTACGTAAGATATCTGCATGGTCCAAAAACTGGCAATTGACCACGAATAATGAAAAATTTGAAGTCATCCCTATGGGCAGTCAAAGAAATGCGCAAAATTCATTTACCCGATAAATCAGTCAAATCTAAAGGCTGTAAATTCGACTAAATACCTAGGAATAACAATTAGGAACAACTCAAATTACAAAGAACACACAGGAAATATTGTAGGAAAGGCGAACCAAAGACTACGTTTCGTTGGCAGAACACTTAGAAGATGCAACAGTTCTACTAAGGAAACAGCGTGCACAGCAATTGTTCCTTCAATTTTGGGGTACTGTTGCCTATTCTGGGATCCCCACCAAGCGGGACTGACGGACGACTTAGATAAAGTTCAGAGAAAGGCAGTTCCTTTTGTATTATCGCGATATTTTGTTACCACCCAACTACATAGGGAGACATGTTCCTCATAATAAAATAAGAGAAAGATTTAGGTGTTCCTTTTTCCGGCGAATTATTAGAGAATGGAACAATTGAGAAATATCATAGAAACGTTACTATGAACCGTGTGCCATGCACTTCAATGTGACTTACACAGTATTTATGCAGATTTAGATTTTGATGAAGCAACCACGGTAATCAAAGCCTCACACGCAATGAACATTGAGGTGGCTTGCAGAGTGTGGATATGGATGCAGATTAATCGCTCAGTGTCCCCCTTGCTGTCTGAGATAGCTGTTTAAGCAAAGTGTTTTACCTTAATCAAGGTACTAAAATACTGCACAGTAATCACAGATCGCGTGGGAGTTAACTGAAGGAAACTATCGGCTTTACTCAGAACTATCAATGATGGGGAGCGGTAAGTGTACCAGTTTGACGTAAGGGACCGTAGTCGCGAAACTCACCAAAATCGTACACAGCCGCTAAACTGTACACCATCAAAACAATAAATTTGTACTACGCGGCAGTGTCTTGGTGGACATGAAATAATCTTTGCATGCTAGTGCCTTTCATTTTAGTGAGAAATAAAAGCACAGAAATGCTTAGTAAACTCTGCTAATTTTTTCGCGGTTTTTATCATTCAAATACAAACATTAGAAACGTCCAAAGATGTCACCCAATCCGTAGAACGTAGTAAAAACCTGCAGGGGGGAGAGGGGGGCTGTCGGGCTGCAGTCTGTTTAGTTTAATCTTATATATTTATTTCATTTGTGTTTTGCTCTTTTTTCCACGAAATGGATCCATAAGGAAATGTCTGCAGAAGAATTCTTCCACATGCAAGACAATGTTTTCTAATTTTCATCCAGAGCCAGAAAGAACGAGATAGGTGGTTACAGAGAGGGCATTATTAATACTACGACAATTGTTGCAAATGAGGTAAATTATTAACTGTATTTTTAGCATAAAACTGTCGTTTCTACTGAAGGTTCAAAAAGGAAGGAGTGTGAGTATACTGTACAAACTTTGAAACTGTAGTAACGAGTGTGTGGATTTCATCCTGTTTACGATATAAATACGCAATATTTGTTTCACGAAATGCAACAGGAGTACCATATGAAACTTTCTATTATAATGGGATTGGTCAAAGGTATTAACATGAAAAGCTACAAGCCAAACATGGCCCAATTGCATATTCTCAATTATTGTATCTACTTCTTCTACCAAAATTACTTAATGCCGTGTGGGCTGTCAAATGTTTGTAGTACTTATGGGACTTAACTACGGGGTCATCAGTCCCTGAACGTACGAACTACTTATGAACTAGCTAACACTAAGGACGGCACAAATATCCATACCCAAGGATTCGAACCCCTGACCGTAGTGGCAGTGCAGACCGTGACTGGCGCGCCACAGACCGCTCAAGATAACTCGACGTGGAAACAGAGTCGCGTCGATGCAACGGTGCAGGAACCACTTGTAGAATACGACGCGTTATGGAAAATCTACTGGAGGCGCAGCGTGTAGCTTTTGTAAGTTGTACGGGTGTAATAGTTGCTCATGCAGGACGTCCAAGACGGTACTGTGACTAACAGACATTGCAAACGCACTTCGAGAACTGGTTGACGGGCTATCTTCAACGTGACGCAGTACGCCTTCCTCAAATTCGGGAGCGCGGCATCGCCCTGGAGTAGCACAGTCCTGCCTCCTCACGGTAAAGGTACCCGTTTATCGTAGCCGTTGCGTAACTTGAACAAAAAGTTTGTGCGATGCAGTTTGACATTGCGGAAAACGTTCGTGATACAGTCAACTAGCAGCCTTCCGTTATCCCTACACAAGGAGCATGTCTGTGTATTCCGCAAACGTGTACTGCACCATGTTTACTCTATCTGTGATGCACACGAATTGGTCTCAAAGCAAAGCAGACGCTAAGTGACATTTAGTGATCTTTTGACGCAGTACACGTCATCGTGTCTACCCTGTTACATACCAGATCAGGGAACATTGAGACGTTTCTCTGTCCCTAACGAGACGTTGACGAGTTTCCGGCAGCGACGGATCGGCCGAGAGCATTGAGGCGCTATGCTGCGACGCGCGAGGCCGTTCCCCGTCGCGGGTTCGAATCTCCCCTCTGGCATGGATGTTTGTGCCGTCTTTAGCATAAGCTAGTTCATAAGTAGTTTGTAAGTTTAGGGAATGATGACCCCGAAGTTAAGTCCCATATAAATATTGGATCTGATACGTTTCCGGACATGCGTTCCTATTCAAAAGGTTATGAACTCACTCCCTCTAGAAGTCCTAGACGTTTGTAACGGTAATTTCCAACCATTCTGTATTAATTCACACAAGGCTGGCGCCGGTAGCGACATTTACAACGTGCTGATATGGGGAAGGTTTCCAACCGATTTCTCATACAGAAACAGTAGTTGACCGGCGTTCCCTCATGAAACGTTGTTGTGATGCCTCTTGTGAGGAGGAGAAATGCGTACCATCAAGTTTCCGACGTTGACAAAGGTCGGATTGTAGCCTATCGCGATTGCGGTTTATCGTATCGCGACATTGCCGCTCGCGTTGGTCGCGATCCAATGACTGTTAGGAGAATATAGAATCGGTGGGTTTGGGAGGGCAATACGGAACGCCATGCTGGATCCCAACGACCTCGTATCACTAGCAGTCGAAATGACAGGCATCTTATCCGCACGGCTGTAAGGGATCGTGCAGCCACGTCTCGATCCCTGAGTCAACAGAGGAGGACGTTTGCAAGACAACAACTATCTTTGCGAACAGTTTGACGACGTTTGCAACACCGTGGACTATCAGCTCGGAGACAATGGCTGCGGTTACCCTTGACCCTGCATCAGAGACAGCAGCGTCTGTGATGGTGTGCACAACGACGAAACTGGGTGCATGAATAGTAAAACGTCATTTTTTCTGATGAATCATAGTTCTGTTTACAGCATCATGATGGTTGCATCCGTGTTTCGCGACATCGCGGTGAACGCACATTGGAAGCGTGTATTCGTCATCGCCATACTGACGTATCAACCAGCGTGATGGTAGGGGGTGCCATTGGTTACACGTCTCGGTCACCTCTTGTTCGCATCGACGGCCGTTACATTTCACATGTATTATGACCCGTCGCTCTACCCTTCATTCGATCCATGCGAAATCCTACATTTCAGCAGGATAATGCACGACAGCATGTTGCAGGTCCTGTACGGGCCTTCGTGGATACGGAAAATGTTCGACTGCTGCCCTGGCCAGCACATTCTTCAGATCTCTCACCACCTGAAAACGTCTGGCCAATGGTGGCCGAGCAACTGGCTCGTCACAATACGCCAGCCACTGAACTGTGGTATCGTTTTGAAGCTGCATGGGCATCTGTACCTGTACACGCCATCCAAGTTCTGTCTGACTCAATTCCCAGGCGTATCAAGGCTGTAATTACAGCCAGAGGCAGTTGTTCTGGGTACTGATTTATCAGGATCTGTTGTTGTTGTTGTTGTTGTCGTGGTCTTCAGTCCGGAGACTGGTTTGATGCAGCTCTCCACAATACCCTATCCTAAAGAAGCCTCTTCAACTCCACATAAGAACGGCAACCTAAATCTGTCTGAATCTGCTTACTGTATCCATCTCTTGGTTTTCCTCTGCGGTTTTTACCCCAAACACTTCCCTCCAATGATAATTCACAATTCCTTGATGTCTAAGAATGTGTCCTACCAATAGATCCCTTCTTTTAGTCAAGGTATGCCACAAATTCCTTTTCCCACCAATTCCATTAAGTACCTTCTCATTAGTTACAAGATCCACCCACCTAATCTTCAGCATTCTTCTGTAGCACCATATTTCAAAAGCCTGTATCCTCTTCCTGTCCGCACTATTTATCATCCATGTTTCACTCCCATAAGGCTACACTCCACATTAACGCCTTCAGAAAGGACTTCCTTAGGCTTAAATAAATATTCGATGTTAACAAATTTCTCTTTTTCAAGAACGATTTTCTACTCATTGCCATTCTGCCTCTGTACTGCGACCATCATTGGTTATTTTACTGCCCAAGTAACAAAACTCATCTACATCTTTTATTGCTTCGTTACCTAATCTAATTCCTTCAGCATCACCTGATTTTCTTAGACTACACTCCAGTACCCTAGTTTTGCTCTTGCTAATGTTCGTCTTATATGCACCTTTCAGCACACTGTCCATTCCGTTCAACTGTTCTTCCAGGTCCTTTGCTGTCTCTGACAGAATTACTATGTCGTCGGCAAAACGCAATGTTTTTAATTCTTGAGCCTGAACTTTAATCCTTTCTCCAAATTTCTCCTTGCTTTCCTTTATAGCTTGTTCAGTGTACAAATTGAATGACACTGGAGAAAGGCTACAACCCTGTCTTACTCCCGTCCCAACCACTGCATCCCTTTCATGCCCTTCAACTCTGACAACCGCAATTTTTTTTTTTTTATTTTATTTTTTTTTTTTTTATTTTTGCTAATATATTTTGTACAAAAATTTTATTTCTGCATGCTTCAAAACTTGAAAGACTTTACTCCAATCAACATTGTCAAAGGCCTTTTCCAAATATACAAAAGCTAGAAATGTAAGTTTGCCTTTCCTTAATCTATCTTCTAAGATAAGCCGTAAAGTGAGAATTGCCTCCCACATTTCTTCTGAACCCAAACTGATCTTCCCCGAGGTCGGCTTCTACCAGCTTTTCCATCCCTCTGTAAATAATTCGTGCTAATATTTTTCAACCAGGACTTATTAAACTGATGGTTCTGTAATTT
This sequence comes from Locusta migratoria, assembly GCA_026315105.1. Lineage (NCBI taxonomy): Eukaryota > Metazoa > Arthropoda > Insecta > Orthoptera > Acrididae > Locusta > Locusta migratoria. The sequence goes on from CM048746.1 coordinate 631,187,784, forward strand.
TCACACCTGTCTGCGCCTGATTTCTTAGGAATGGAGATTATTATATTTTTCTTAAAGTCTGAGGGTACTTCGCCTGTCTCATACATCTTACACTCCGGGTGAAACAGTTTTATCATTGTTGGTTCTCCCAGAGAGTTCAGTAGCTCTGAGGGAATATCATCTACTCCAGGGCCCTTGTTTCGACTTAGGTCTTTCAGTGCTCTGTCAATTAATCTCTCAGTATAGTATCTCCTATTTCATCCTCGTCAAATTCTTCTACCCTTCCTACAATATTGTCTTTAAGTTCATTTTCTTCGTAGAGCCTCTCTACATACTCTTTCCACCTTTCAGCTTTCCTTCTTTGCTGAAAACTGGTTTTCCATCTGTGTTCTTGATATTCATAGAGCTGTTTTCTTTATCTCCAAATATCTCTTTCATTTTCCTGTAGGCTGTATCTATTTTTCCGTATTTATACATTCTTCTACATCCTTGCATTTGCCTTCTAGCCACTCCTGCTTAGCTATTTTGGACTTCCTGTCAGTCTCATTTCTTAGTCGTCTGTACTCCATTTTGCCTGTTTCAATTACTGCATTTTTATATTTTCTCCTTTCATCGATTAAATGAAGTAAGTCCTGTGATATCCAATGATTTATTGTAGGTCTTGCCTTCCTACCTATTTTGTACTATGCTGCCTTCACTATTTCATCTCTCAATGCTACCCATTCCTCCTCTACTGTTTTATTTCCCCCCGTTTCTGTCAATTGTTGCCTAAACCTCCCTCTGAAATTGTCAAGAACTTCAGGTTCCTTCAGTTTATCCAGGTCCCATCTCCTTATTTTCGTACCTTTCTGCAGTTTTTTTCAGTTTCAGCCTACAATTCATGACCAATAAGTAATGGTCAGAGTTAATGTCTGCCCTTGGGTATGTCTTACAGTTTAAAACCTGGTTCCGAAATTTATGTCTTACCATTATAAAATCTATACGATATCTCCCGGTGTCTCCTGGTCTCTTCCACGTATACAACCTTCTTTCGTGTTTCTTAAACCAGTTGTTTGTTATGACTAAATTATGCCTGACCATATTCAACTACTATCTTCCCTTTCCTTCCTTGTCCTACTACCGAATTCCAGTCTCCAAAAATAATTAAGTTTTCCTCTCCCTTAATTGACTGAATACTTTCCTTTAGGTCTTCATATACGTTCAAATGTTTGTATAGTCTATGGGACTTAACTACGGGGTCATTAGTCCCTAAACTTACAAACTACTTATGAACTAACTATGACTAAGGACGGCACAAATATCCATGCCCGCGGGGGTATTCGAACCCCAGACCGTAGTGGCCGTGCAGACCGTGACTGGAGTGCCTTAGTCCCCACGGCCACCGCGGCCCGCCCGGTCTTCATATATTTCCTCGATCTCATCATCGGCAAAGCTAGTTGGCATATAAAACTGTGCTACTGTGGTCGGTGTTGGTTTAGTATCTATCTTGACTACGATAATGCGATCAGTGTGTTGCTCATAGCAGTTTACCCGCAGTTTACCCGCATTATCAGGATCTATGCACCCAAATCGCGTGAAAATGTAATCACATGTCAGTTCTAGTATAATATAATTGTCCAACGAATACCCGTTTATCGTCTGCATTTTTTTCTTGGTGTTGCAATTTTAATGGCTAGTAGTGTATGAAACCATCTTCTTGTAAGGTTTTACATCGTGAAATCGAGCCCTTGTGGCAGGGTACACTACTCAGAGAGAGAGAGAGAGAGAGAGAGAGAGAGAGAGAGAGAGAGAGAGAGAGAGAGAGAGAGAGAGAGAAAGAGGGAGAGAGAGAAAGAGAGAGAGAGAGAGAGAGAGAATTTGTTATTCTCTTTATGTAGTCTTACTGTAACAGAACAGTAAACGAATAGCAACTTCAAGGATCGCACTCTTTGTTTAATGTACATTTTAAAATATATTAGTCTGCACAGTATAAACATTAATAATTTCAGGTGTTGAAGGTGGTCATGAATATTTTACAGTCCTGTGGAGCCACGTCAGATAAAAATTGTCTTCACCGCTGGAGGCCAGCGAACGTAATTCCTCAGTAGACGCGGCTTCAGCGTTAATTTCTGCGAGGCAGCGCGCCTCCGGCAGCTGCGCCCCTTGTTGGCGTTATTACACTCACCAACACTCGGATGCTCGGGAATAACAAGTAGCAGCCAAGACATCTGGTCCGGCACGGCTGCGCGCCCGTACAAATGAAGCGCGCACAAATTGCAAACTTCAGAACGTGTCTAATTTTCATTTTGCCTTTAGAAGAAAATTTCTTGCACAAACAAAGCATTATCTTAGAGAGTAACAATCAACACGTGCTTCTAAAATGTTACACGGTGAAAGGTGCACATTGATTTTAGCACACCTTTCATTAAAACGTTTTTGCTTTGGGCTTATGAGACAGAATATATGGGAAAGATTGAAATGAGTAGTGGCAGCCATGGGCAGGTGGCAGCACTGCGGGTCTGTGAACGTTAGCGAGTAAACAGTCCGCCATTTCAGTAATCATCAAAAATTCAAATGTTTGTTAAGCTTATGGGACTTAACTACGGGGTCATCAGTCCCTAAACTTACAAACTACTTATGAACTAGCTAATACTAAGGACGGCACAAATATCAATGCCCGAGGGGGGATTCGAACCCCCGACCGTAGTGGCCGTGCAGACCGTGACGCTCGGCCACCGTGGCCGGCTTGCATTTTCTAATACGATTAATAAATCACAGGGCAATCTACTCAATACTGTGGAGTGGATCTGACATGTTCAAGTTTCTCACACGGAGAACTTTATATCACTTGCTCAGGTGTGGCCTTACCAAAGAAATTATACATATTAGATCCTGGACAAGTAACAAGAAATATTGTTTATAGTAAAGTCATGAATTAAATGAAGGTATAAATGCAACGTATCATTCGTATTTTGATTACTATCTTTTTTTTTTATTATTTGGATACTGTAGTTAGAATTTTATATGTCACGCAAAATGTTCAAATGTTTGTAAATCTATGGGACTCAACAGGTTATTAGTCCCTAGCTCACAAACTACTTAACCTAAGGTAAACTAAATTAAGGACAGCACAAACACCCAAGCCCGAGGGGGGGAATCGAACCCACGACGGCGGACGGCCGCGCGCACCGCAACAAGGTGCTCCAGTACGCGTGGCTAATCCGCCGCGGCTGTATTTCATGCAAGACAGCGTTTTTCTTATACATTCGCTGATAAATATAACATGTTATTAAAAAAGAGGAGATGGACGAGAAAGATGGGATTGGATAAGTACTAAGGCATGAATAAAAAAAAAATACCCAGCAATGCTGGGTTTTCTACTAGTACCATGTTAAATTTCATAATTAGTTTACGGCTTATCTTAGACGACACATTAAGAAAACGCAAACCTACATTTCTAACTTTTGTAGATTTGGAAAAAGCATTTGACAATGTTGATTGGAACACAGTTTTCAAATTCTGAAATCAACAGGAGTAAAATATAGGGAAAGAAGGGTTATTTACAACTTGAACAAAAACCAAACAGCTGTTATCAGAGTTGAAGTGTAGAAAGAGATGCAGAGGTTGGAAAGTGCTATATCTCGCATCAGGAGATAATAACTAAGACACTGTCTGATACGGAAACTGTGTTTATTGACTAGACAAACTAATCATATTTTGGAAACTAAACAAACTAACTACTTCTGAAACCAATGCAAAAACGACAAACATCAACTAAAAGTTTTCTTCTTCACCAATTAGGTACAAATCAGAAAGATAACGACAGCCTTGAGAGAACTAGCAGGGAGACGGAGCCGGACGACGTATTCCGTTGCGGGAAGTCCTGGAGGCGCGGCGTCGCTAGCAAGGACTCTTTGCCGGAGGTGTCGGTCGCAATCCCTCAGCTGTGGTTCTCGTAGACGGTCGACGGAGAACTGCCGTCGTGTTGCACTGCGCCCCCCTAAATAGTCAGCGCGCAGTGATACGTGGCAATCTCGAGCTGGTCTCACTTGACTGTGCGGAGGAAAATAGTTCCGGTTTAGTGCGCTCTCTGGCGCTACTAGTCACGTCGTCTGGTGACTCCGGAACAGCCGCTTTCAAATGCCTCACTGGTATGCATCCATGCCCTTGTCCCCATCCATGCCCTTGTCCCCACGTCAGGCGAACCACCGGTTCATGTCATCCCTTCCCCACAAAGAGATGTGGCAGACGGAGGCCAGTGTTGGAGTATGGATCGACGTCCATGGCATCGGATGAGCCCAGCAGTGTGTGGTTCGCCAGAGGTGTGTGGTCGACATCTATTGGTACTGGCCAGGTTGCAGGAGTTGGCTGCCCACCATCGTCTATTGACTCTGGAGGGGCCGTAGAAGTGGTTGGTCTTGCAGGGTCTCCCGACTGTCTGGTCGACGGGTGTGCAACAACAACAGGCGGTGATCGACTGCAGTCGTCAACTGACGGCTCCAGGGGCGCACCTGGTTCAGATGCTTGCTGCAAATGGAGCCATCTGAAAGTTCAACCTCCACCATTGCTCGCCCCCAGTAGTTTTGTGACCACTGCCGGATCCCAACGGCAAACGTGGTGGTAGAACATCAGGACCCGGACATCATTGTGGATATAAAACCGGTGTCGCTGACCTCACCTAGTGTGCTCTACGGGTTGTTGTTGTTGATGGAGGAGGGAGCGAACACTGTGAGCGCCCATGGAGCTGCTCCAGTGGGCGATTTCCCTCCTGTGGAGTTGTCCTGTAAGAGCCCAAAAAGATGGACAAAGCATTGTCGAGTGAGCGGTATGATGAGAGCTTCGACATTTGATTCTTGAAAGTCCTTATGAATTGCTCTGCCAGTTTATTTTACGCAGGGTGGAAAGTTGCCTTGTGTACCAGGGCAATGCCATCGGATGCAGAGAAGCCCATGAATTCTGTGGACGGAATTGAGGGCCAATGTCGGTCACAATTGTCTGTTGTAGGCCTTCAATGTCGTAGGTGTGAGTGAGCACCTGGTTGACGTGGGTCGATTATGTGGAGGATATCCGGGAGCCGTAAGGAAACCCAGACCCGGCGTCGACTGCAATAAACCACGAGGAGCCCTGAAAGAGTCCTGCGAAGTCCAATCGGAGCCTGGACCAGGGTGTTGATGCCTCTGGCAATGGAACAAACCGACGTGCAGGAACAGCTTGTTTGCTTTGGCAGGAGTGGCAGGCTGCTACCATAGAGACAATGTTGGCATCGATCCCATTCCAGTAGATATGTTGATATGCGAGGCGTTTTGTTAGCTCGACTCCCCAATGACCACGATTAAGCAGGCTGATGACCTTTTGTTGTAGGGAAGGAGGAATGACAACCCGTGGTCGGCCGTTTTCGCCCTGGATGAGAAGAACACCATCACGGACAGAGTATTCGTGCCGTCGATGCCAATAATTTTGAACCCCTGGTGTAAACACCTGGCGTCGATCCGGCGGCCAACCTTACTGAATCAGCCTGATGATCTCGCGCAGGACTGGGTCCTCTCCAGACACCTTGGCTACTAGTTTTGCGACAATGGGAAGGGACGCGAGAGTGTGTCCTTCTTCTGCATTTAAGTAGCAGCACATTTTCAGGTCAGCGTCAAATGAAGGATCCTGACCTAATGGGAGCCAGGAGATCAGCATTGGCATGGTTAGTCGTCGAGTGATACTGAATATCATAAGAATAATTTGTGGTGTCGCACAAATATGAAGTGCGCGCCACGTACTATCGCCGCGCGCCGCCATGCACGCACGGCGCGGCGTTCTTACGACGTCAGCCACGAGCGCCCTCTGCTGCAACTCCGCTCGTGGCCACGACTGCTGCATCAGCCACTTAGGAATTAGATAGGCACCAGTTAAGACTTGGCTAGCGGATAGGCACTAGGAATCATCAGTAGGCAGGCCTCTATCTAATCTATGTATCAGCATTCTGCAGTCAAGAACTATGTAAAAGGTAAGTATTACCAAGACTCTATGAAATATAAATCTCGTTCTAATTTACTCTAGTATTTCTAGTTTCTGCTGTCCCACTGGCTGGACACCTCCGTACCTGCACACGCGTGCATCCTTTATTCCTGTGTCGGTCTCTTTCTACTCGGCCACCGACACCTACAACCGGCGGAAACGAGGCACAAAAGTGGTGACGAGGCTGGGATACAAAATAATTAGACAGAAATAAGGCCCACCGTCGGAGGCGTCTAGCTGTTTTGGTAGGTATGTTGTTATCACACCGAAAGAGAGGCAGCAGGGCTTTTTTGGTCGATCAAGATGGGAAAATGACGACCATATACATAGTCATGAAAGTTTTGTAAACCGAAGACTATGACCAAGGCCTCCTTTTCAATTTGCCCGTAGATGCCCTGTGCCGGTGTCAATTGTTTGGAGATGAAGACAACTAGTCGTTCCAGCCCATCGTCCCTGTGTGAAAGCACCCCACCATTATCAAAGGCATCTGCCACAACAATCACAGGGAGCGATGGATCAAAGGCCATAAGACATGTGGGCTGAAACAAGGCCTGTTTGAGATTGCGGAAGGCGCTGTCACAATTCGTGTCCCAATTCCATGTTACATTCTTGTGTAATAGACGGTACAATGGGGCTGTGATGGTTGTAATAATTCAGGTAGCCCAATATGGATTGAAGCTGCTTGACGTCCGAAGGGGACGGTAAATCCTGCACAGCTTGGACATGATGAGGCAGTGACCGAATGCTCATGGCACTGAGGACGTTGCCTAAGTATTCGACTTGAGGTAGAAAAAATTGATATTTTTCGAAATTTCAGTAAAGGTAGGCTGTTTGGAGAACAGAAAAAGGATGTCCAGGTTGTGCGCTAAGTGTTGACCGGACCATGATGTGACAATGATGTCATCCAGATAGTTGGCAGTGCAAGGCACGTCAGTCGTAAGAGTTTCGAGGAGCCACTGGAAAACCGCTGTGGCATTCGCGATTCCAAAGGGGAGCCTATTATAGCGGAAAAGACCAAAATGAGTGTTGATAACTAGTAAGTTGAAACTTCCTGGCAGATTAAAATTGTGTCCCGGAACCCGAACTCGAACCTGGGACCTTTTGACTTTCCGCTGCAGAGTGAAGTTTCATTCTGGGAACTAGTAAGTTGCGGGACGCCTTTTCTAAAGGAAGCAAGTAAATAGGGCGTCCTTGAGGTCGATTTTCGCGAAGAGTGTGCCCCTAGTGAGGCGAGTGAGTATCTCGTCAACCTTGGGAATGGGGTAAGCGTTGGTAAGTTTTCCACACAGTGATAGAGGAGGTAGACCCAGTGTCTACTTGGAAGTCGACTGGGTAGCCATTGACCAACACCGACAGAGGTACCTGTTTGTCGTGAACAGGAAGCACTGCATGAACATGGAGATCCTCCTGATAAGGCAGCAAGGAAGAATGACAGACTTCGGCCCTGTGCCCCGTTTTGCCACACAAGTTACATTTGGCACGGCAAAACTGACACTGATGCACAGGGTGTGTGACAACAGTCTTTGCAAGAGAGAAACTGCGTAAGGCTGCTAGCGAAGGAGGTTTGTTTACCAAACGGAAGATTAGGGAGATGGTTGCTGAGGTGCCTGTCGGCGGGTGGGGCAGCCCGCTTGCACCTCGAATGGCTCATGGAAGGAGGCGGACGCTTGGAGGGACTTTTCAAACGCCCGAATAACTGGAAGACATGCTTCTAAGGAGGGATCTCGAAGCTTTAGTAAATCCTTCCGGAAGCCCTCGTCAGGGGCATAAACCGAGATCATATACCGTCACGAGCGATGCCGCATATGATTGTCGGCAGCTTTCATTGGCACATCGAAATCCCTTGATAAGCCCTGGAGGGTAGAGATCCATTTCCGGCACGACTGTTCTTGCTTCTTGTGACAACTAAAGAATTTGTGTAGAGTTGTTGTAACATGCACTTGTGAGTCAAAGTACTCCTGCAAGCAAAACTTCAATTTGTCATAGGGTAGAGCATGTAGTTCATGCTCCGGTTTTAATTGCTGAAGAAGACTGGAAACCTCAGGACCAACGTAGGCGAGAAAGAAAGCCCTACGGCGGGCATCACCAGAGATAGCGAACGCCAAGAAATGTTGTTTAAGGCCGACAATGTAGGGTTATCTTTTTTTTATTATTTCAATGATACATAACAACCCATCACCTATGTTAAAAATGGGTCTTAATATTACAATGTTCAAGTATTATTACTGGACTAGGGTTAGCGACCAAGTTAATAATAATTACTTGTTATTATTTGAAACGAAAACCACTGGTCAACCTTGTGTTTTAATTTTATGCTACTTGACTTTGTTGTTAATACTACCCCTACTAAGTTACTGCTGTGGTGTTACATGTGTGCCAGTCGGTACAAATCTACTTGAAGGTGGCCAGCTCACTGAGCGAAACCCAGTGAGCAAGCCCCTGGCACTGGGCAGCCAATTCTGTTGTCGCCACAGCCCCCCGCAAAGAACTATCCCCAAAAAGTGTTACCCTAATAAACTAACTACTCTACACTACTCTACGTCTAGTCTTTATCGGTGTGTGGTCACATCTAACCCCCGAAAGTCGAGAATTGCGTGTGCAGTCCTAACGGACGTCCTGTACATCCCCCAGCGGCATAGCAGATGTGGCTGTCTAGTCAGGTGTTATTGTCGTAATCGGTGTATCAGTCATGATCTTGCAAGAAGTCTCGTAGCATCTTGCGTGAGATGTTGTTTGCAATGGTGTCAAGTGTTTGGAAAGTGTTCGAGGCCCTTATTAATTCATGTGTGTTATTACTGGGCAATGCCCTTCTCCAGTCCACAACCACGATGTTCTCTGGCGTTTCCACCTCAGCTCCACAGACACACGCTGGTGTCGCCTTTTTCCTAAAGCGGCATATATATGTCGGATAGGGTCAATGGCCCGTGAGAAAGTGCAATTTACCTTTAGATGACTTGAAGTGTCTCATTTTCAGTCTTTTCTGGATGTCTGGTAGGAGAGCAGGGAGCCTGGTAATGGGCCAAAAAAGGAGACGAAGGAAAAATCTTTGAAATATTGGGTGAACTTGCCTTGAGCAAGTCAGAAATAAGGCAGAAAGGGACCATATAGTTTGCCCAAGATTCCACCTGCCAATCAAACGCTGGGAAGGATGGAGGTCCCCCCCCCCAACCCTTTACTATCAGGAAGAGAATGAGGCTTGCGGTGGGCCCCGTCCATAGCTAAAGCGCTGACGGCCGCCATTGCCTGTACAAGTTCCTGCTAGACCAAGTCCATGTCGCGTAAGAGGAGCAAAATTTGCTGCGACACGTCCGGGGGTTCGGTGACTGGTTGACCGTCCGTGGTAAACAACGAGCAAGACAACAAAGAAGACTACCTACTTGACCACCAGAGTCTGACAAAAAATCATCGTCACTACTGCTATATCTCCCTGAGGAGATAATAAGTGAAAGATACGGAAAGTATGTTTATTGACAAGAAACTAATCATCTTCTGAAATAATAATAACAATAATAATAATAAAACTAACAACTTCTGAAACTATGGCAAAAACAATAAACATCGACTAAAAGTTTTCTTCTTCACCAATTAGGGGCAAGCCAGGGATATAACGACATCCTTGAGAGAACTGCCAGGGAGACGGAGCCGGACGATGTATTCCGTTGCGGGAAGTCCTGGAGGCGCGGCGTCGCTGGCAGGGACTCTTCCCCATAGGCGTCGGTCGCGATCCCTCAGCTGTGGTTCTCGTAGGCGGCCGGTAGAGAACTGCCGTCGTGTTGCACTGCACCCCCTAAATAGTCGGCGCGCAGTGATACGTGGCAGTCTCGAGCTGGTATCACGTGACTGTGCGGAGGAAAATAATTTCGTTTTAGTGCGCTTTAGTGCTCGTCGCGTTTTCTGGTGACTCCGGAACCGCCGATGTCGATCGCCTCACTAGTATGCAACCATGCAACACATCTAACCTGCATTGCGGGTTGTTCGCTCGTCAGGCGAACCACCGGTACCCGACAGGAAGGGACTAAGACAGGGTTGTAGCCTTTCTCCAATGTTATTCAATTTGTACATTGAGTAAGCTATAAAGCAAAGCAATGAGAAATTTGGAGAAGGGATTAATGTTCAGGTTGAAGAAATAAAAAACATTGCGTTTTGCCCATGACACTGTTATTTTGTCAGATATAACAAAGGACCTGGAAGAGTAGTTGAAAGGGTTGGACAGTGTGTTGAAAGGTTCATACAAGATGAACATTAAGAAGAGCAAAAGAAGGGTAATGGACTGCAGTCTAATAAAATCAGGCGATATTGAAGGAATTAGATTAGGTAACGAAATCATCAAGGTGGTAGATGAGTTTTGTAACTGGGGCAGTAAAATAACATATTACGGTCGCAGAAAAGAGGATATAAAATGTAGAATGGCAATGGGAAGAAAAGCATTTTTGAAAAAGACAAATCTGTTAACATCGAATATCAATTTAAGTTTAAGGAAGTCCCTTCTGGAGGCATTTGTGTGCAGTGTTGCCTTGTGAAACATGAACGATAACAGTGCGGACAGGAAGAGGATAGAGGCTTTTGAAATGCGCTGTTACAGAAGAATGCTATAGATGATGTGGCTAGATCGCGCAACTAATGAAGAGTTACTGAACAGAATTGGGAAGAAAAGGAATTTCTGGCTTACGCTGACTAAAGGAAGAGATCGATTTGTAGGACACATTCTTAGACACCAAGGAATCGTGAATTTAGCTCTGGAGGCAAGTGTGTGAGCTAAAAATCGCAGAAGAAGACCAAGAGATGAATACAATAAGCTGTTCTTATGAGGAGATAAAGAGGCTTGCTCAGAATAGAGCAGGGTGGAGAGCTGCATTAAATCAGTCTCCGGACTGAAAACAACAACAAACGTATGAAACGTAGCAGAAACATGATGTCATAGCTTATCATCCAATCACGTGTGATTCATTTATGGTCGCTGTCTCACTAGCTCTACCCAATTCTACGTGACGCGTCTCTTGGTGATAACTTGCGCGGACGATTCGTTATCCCCGGCTGAATAGGGCCTAAGAAGTGTGGGCTGTAGATAACAAGCTAAGACCTTGTAAAAGTAACTGGACTCCCTGACGGCCCTGCTTTCGCTGGACAATTTGAACTTTCTGCCGGCCGCCGTGGTATTGGCAAGCGTCAGATAAATACGAGTGTTATTAGTAGGGAAATCATGCATTAAGTTGCTACTACGGTTATGTATACACAACTGATAGTCACGTCTTTATTGTTTGATTATCGCAGTGTACATGAAGTACGATGGGGAAGAGAGTGTAAGCGTTTAAATACATACATCAATTTAAGAAAGGAATAAAGAGATCGAATATTGTATTCCCATTTATATTTCTCAGGAATACAAGTATCCCTACTAGTTATGGTAAGAGATAGTTACTCTTGCTTAACAGACTGTTAGTCAAGACAATACTGGCTTGAATGAAATAAGTAACAGGCTTTTATAATACTGATAGTTCTTAAAAAAGGAGCTATTTTAGGCAGTACTGGTGGACAGGAAGTTCAAAAAGTTTCGTTTTGTGATTGTGTAAAATAACTATTGGGGTCACGAAATTAGTTGCCTCACTGCAATTCGAGTGTTTGTTTATGAAATTAATATTAGCAACTTGTAACGCAGAATTCAAAGGTAATCTGCTTTACATATAGGTATAACAACTAAAAGGGGTTTGCAGACCTGTGTATGGTTCCATATATGAACGGCACATAGCCACAGTGGATGGACACTGTGAAGTTTAAGCCTGTGACGAAGGTTGCTGTCTTTCGAGCAGTTCACTCTGCTATAAGGTATTCGAATTACGGCATTAAAATGCTAATTTTCTTGCTGCATACCTAATGCTAATGTTAAATGCCTTAGTTAAGAAAACGTTATGGCATACTCCGTGTTATTACAAGACTTTGGTAGTGGCTGAGTGCTGTATTTACAACGTAAGACGATATTTTTCAGTTATGTATCTTATGGCATATTTCACAATCGATTTTTAACATCAGTTGTTTCAGTCACCCGTGTTTGATTTTTTGATGCTATGAAATATCTAAATATTGGACAATACAGTATTAAAGCAAAGACGTAAAGTGTAAAACTCTTCTAAATTAATGTTTGTGCAAATGTTTCACAATCGTAGAATATACTGAGAAAGTGCCAAAGAATCGTGTCACGATAAATTCCGTCCATATGCTCCATGCACAATGCAAAAAAAAAAAAAAAAAAAAAAAAAAAATTACCTGTTGAAATTCGGTTTCGTTAGGAAGAGGAAACGCTGTTGGCCAATTTCTACACAGAATGTGTAATAAATTTACACACAACCGATAGTTGCTGTATATTCAAGGAGTCTGAAGCTGTTTTGTTGTTATATATTTGAATTAGTAATAGTTTTCGCGACAACTCAAATGAACACTCAGTCTAATCAAAAGAATCATACGCACATTTAAAGTTCGCGCGTAAGTTTGACGTCGAGGCGCTCTTCAATTTGTCCGCGGTTCGCAGTCGGCCGATTACGCGATTGTGGGGTTTTGATAACAAGTTCTGCAAGTAGTCCCACCCCTCTCCCCAACCTTTCAGAACCCGTCTTACGGATGCGAACTCTGACAAACAGTCGAAGGAGGGCACGAGCACAGACACAGACGCACAGGAGTGCGGGGCGGGGGGTGCTGAAGCAGTTCCGTAAGATGTCTCATGATGGCGTTGCGGTCAGAAGCAGCCCTTTAAACTGGCCAGAGCAGGCGGCAGGTAGCGGCTGTCCCCACCACAACCTCCCCTCTCAAACGCCGGACAGAGCCGTGACCTCGTGGCAGGCGGCACGAGCTCTCCCCTCAGCCTCCCCTCCACACTACCCTCTGACGTGCGAGAAGCACCAAGCCCCTACTACGCCATAGCGGAGAAGCGAGGCAGCTGTCCCCGAATTGAAGCGGCTGATCGCCGCCATTTGCAGGGAAGAATCCTGGTACTGGTGTTGTGATTTCAAGTGTATGAGACGCAACAGGAGCAAAATAAAGCACAAAATAAACGCATGTTTGTTTAAAAAAAATACTGATTATTGCAGTCTGTTTAAAAAGTATCCGTGAATGAATGAAGTTTCCTAATTTTCGAAATACCGTCTGCACAGAGACACGAAATTTAAGAATGTAAGGCTCTTTTTTGATAAGGTCGAGCGACTTTTCATCGAGATATTTGCAAAAGATCATTCCATGAAACTTGTAAAGTAGCAGAGAGTGCGATTATTTTTTAATTCACGTAATTTTCAGTCAGGTCCTGTTTACTTTTCAACGACTACTCTGTACATTTTGCATATTAATTTTTGTACGTCACATTTTTTGTCAACATTCCTTTCCATATTACATAGAATTATTCTTTTTTTTTTCTCTTAAAATGTTATGGGACTTAACTACGGGGTTATCAGTCCCTAAACTTACAAACTACTTACGAACTAGGACGGCACAAATATCCATGCTCGAGGGGGGATTCGAACCCCCGACCCTAGTGGCCGTGCAACCCGTGACTGAAGCGCCTCAGTCCCCTCGGCCACCGCGGCCGGCAATTATTCTTTAAACTTCCTCAAATTTGGGTATGAATAATTGTAATAACTCATAATATTTTAAATACTCATTTAATTCGCATATCACTTTTTAACAGACATAGTATTTCTCAAAATAGTTGAGTATGCAACATTCAATCAAGTAATGACCATTTACGAAGTACAATCACCAACTGTTAAGCTTCTAAAAACAATTATTCGACTTACTTGTGCACCATACTTATATTTGATAAAAACCTCTTATACGCCTAGTTATTAATTCAGCTCAAATTAGTATTTTTAGTAATTTATATGCAAATATAATATTAGTTCAAGTGTTTGTGAAGCTTATGAGACTTAACTATACGGTCATCAGTCCCTAAACTTACAAACTACTTATGAACTACTTACGAACTAGGACGGCACAAATATCCATGCCCACGGGGGGATTCGAACCCCCTTCCGTAGTGGCCGTGCTGACCGTGACTGGAGCTCCTCAGTCACCTCGGCCACCGCGGTCGGCTATAATAGTACTTGGCATGCACCACAGTACGTTTTCTCAGTTTTAGAGAATCATTTGTAAAGAGGGAACCTAAGCAGAAACAAACGCTCATGATTTCTTATTTCTCCATGAACATACTATACGGTGTACAAGTAATGACTGATTGTGAAATGTAACATTGTTTCCGTCTTCGTCTTTGCTTCCATTCTTAAGGTTACAATTAAAAGCAGCACACGAACGAACCATGTTTACGCTCTGTTTCCCTGCAAATGGCGGCTTCCGTCACGTTCAATGTGGGGACGCGACACTAGCGCCAGCGAGCGGTCTAGTTTTTATTTATGAAGTCTATGAGAAGCACCCTCAGAAGTGCCTCTAGTGTGGTCTACCGGTACTAAGCCAGGGAGCCGTCTGACACCTGATAGCATCTTACGGAACTACGAGGGGAGCATAGGACAGTGGTTTAGGGGGGGCTGCTTCTCTGTTATGGTACTCTGTGGCACGAGGAACGTCAGCACAGTAGAACGTCAGCCAGAAGACGCCGTGTGACGTCACATCTGTCATTGTGTCACCGACCGCAGGCCGTGTTGCGGTAGGACCCGGCTACATCACACCTAGTTGGTGCCTCGTGTCCGCAATGGCGTGTCGTGGCGGCTATGGAAACGCAGAAGTTACAAACAGGGAACAGCTGCTGACATTGTGTGGTGCGACGCGGATGTTGCTGTTCGCTGTTTGTCCATCTGTTGTCAGGACGACAGGGGACACGGACGCGGCAGTAGCATGCAGCTGCTGCAATGACCGGAAAGCTGCACATATGAAACATGTTTCCTGCAGCACCTTAACATTAACTCAGACAAAAGCAGGCAGCATTGTAACGGCGTGGTTTATGAAAGGCTCTCCAAATAGTGATTAAATTTACAATGGCATACATCTACAAGATCTTTCCAAACTGGGTGTCGCGACACTCTGGTGTGTCGCGTAGTAGTATCAAGGGTGTCGCAAGACTAACAAAAAACTTGTCATAAAAAAAGCACAAAATATCCTTCTCTTCATACTACCCTGAAGACTCGCCTGCAGCTAATCACCCTTCTCTTAATTGATAAACAGTGCTATTAGGACGCTGTGTAAAATTATAGAGCCACAGATGGTGAGGTTGTCATGCGTTTATTGTCGCGTTTTGATAAAAATCATCTTCAGAATCTGTAAAGTTACAAACATCTGTAAGCCTGGTGTCACAAAAAGAGAACTGCATGGACAAAAGAGATACCAAATTGCATTAAAAACACAAATATCTTAAGTACATACCGTGGAAGGGGGTTTACATAATAAAATTGTATGGCGTGAAGGCAAATCACCCAGCGTCGTCAAAGTAAACGGTAGACGCCACCAGGTGGCTCTAGTGTAAATGACAAAGATAAGAAAAATAGAAACTATATAAAACCAAAATAGGAAGAATTAAAACCTAGTAATCCTATGAATATTTAAGTTTAAAATGGAGAGGACAGGACTATATAATACAACTGTATGCAGCTCTTCTTGTTAAACTCACACACCTATGGTGGTGCCCCATGACATGGCGAGGACAGAAAGGCGGGAGACCAGGACGTATTCAAATGGGAGTAAAATTGACGGATACTGTCAGCTATTATGAAATACCACTATTTAACGGTTGACATGATAAAATCCCTACGTTGCATTAGTACGGTTACACATATCTGTCATAAAACAAGCTGAGGTTAAAAGTCAAAATATGACCAGCACGTAATCAATGGGAGTAAAATTGACGGATACTGTCAGCTATTATAAAATATCACAATTTAACGGTTAACATGATAAAATTCCTACGTTGAATTAATAGGGTTACACATATCTGTCATAAGACAAGTGGAGGTTAAAAGTAATAAAATATGTACAATTGTCAAGAAGTTTGTATTTATTTATATTCCCCTCTCTCCTTTACACATAAGTCATAAAACACCCGGGACTTAAAATGAAAAATGACAGATGAAGTTATAAACAATTATCATGAAATGGAGTAAGGGCATATGACAGATGAAATATACACAATTGTCACAAAATGGAGTAAGAGCGATTAAAATGCTTACGTTACATTCCTAGGCTCACAAAGAAAGGACTTGAAGGCTATGACAAATGAACTAACAAACACTTGTCACAAAATAGAGTAACAAGTAATTAACTCATTAACGACTTCATATCACGTCTGGACATCCTTCTCTTCATTCAGTGCACCACAGATCACGTATTAAAGGAATGATCGGTGCACATTAATTGCGTATTCAGTCGCTAGGCGGCAGCTCTGCTCCAGCAGCAGTAGACACTCAGGGTTCGTTCAAGCAGCTGCCAGTTGCCAGATTCCAGCAAACTGTGCATGCGCAGAGCTGTTGCTGATACTCGATAACAGCTCTTCCCATGCGCAGTTTGCTGGAAATGGCCGCTACTTGTACGAACCTTCTCTGTAGTTTGTTTTCCTTCTCAAAAAAGCTGCACCTGAGCGTTTTTTAATGGATTTATCAAAGCCACGTCACCCTCGGTAGCGTTTCTTACAATTAAATGTCAATCAATGACACAGTGGCTGTAAAAGCTGTCACAGATTGTAAAAGCACTCACAATTGCCCACCGACTAAAGCTATTCATTAGCTAAATTTAGTATGGAGTATGGCTGGGTGATTAAAGGAGAGTAGTATTAAAAAGCTGCACCTGGGCGTTTTTCAATTGATTTATCAAAGCCACGTCACTCTCGGTAGCGTTTCTTAAAATTAAATGTCAATCAATGATACAGTGGCTGTAAAAGCAGTCACAGATTGTAAAAGCAGTCACAATTTTTCACTGACTAAAGCTATTCAGTAGCGATATTTAGTATGGTGTATGGCCGGGTGATTAACGGAGAGTACTATTTCAAATGCAGTGATCGTTGGTTCGAACCCTGGTATGCGTTTATCTCTCAGTTTCCTGTATGTAACATATTCTGGGACCATAAATGACATTCATATTCTTACTTGTCACAAATATTTATCCATTTTTTCCAAATACGTCGAGACTTCCTAGTTCGTGGTGAAGCAAGAACCTAACAATAGAACTTAAATAATAATTCATCACTTGTAAATAAATACACCCTCTTTATTTCTGAAAATAATGTGATAATATTGAACTGAAAGGGAACAGCCACTGTGCTGTCTAAATCAGAAATCCGAGCAGCTAATCGCCAGATGCCATTTTCAATTGATCCAACAAAACCGTATCTGGTCCTGACACGTACACCTGACAGCGAAAAACGGTTTCCGAAATTCAGTTTTCGTGTTTCGGAAGTTGGGTCGCATGTAGAAGAAGCAAGTATTGCTGTGTGAGTTAGTCATTGCTGTCTGCGGTGTTACGCTGTTTTTCTTGCGATGAGTGTACGTACTTGCTGCAGTCAGGATCAACATTAAACATGTCAATGCGTACGAGGATTTGAGTTTCGTTTACAAACTAAATTTAAGAGATACTTTATGCCCCCCCCCCCCCCCCGGCTAGAACCATTTAAATTCTACCATATGTTTTTATATTAGTGAAAGGGTGTCGTGCAAAACTGTAAGGTATAAAAGGGTGTCGCCATCAGGGAAACTTTGGTAAGCAGTGACCTACATACTTACTCTGCAAATTACTTTTAAGTGCCTGGCAGAGGCTACATCGAACCTATTATACATACATAATATTTCTCTACCATCCCATTCCCCAACAGCGGCGGGAAAAGAGCAACAACTAAATCTTTTCTTTTCGATCAAATTTATTTTATCGTGATGGTCACGTCCCTGTATGTTGGAGGCTGCTAACAAAATGCGCCTGCCGTGGTGGCTGAGGGACTGAGGTGCCACGGTCTGCACGGCCACTACGGTCGGGGGTTCGATTCCCCCCTCGGGCATGGATATTTGTGTCGTCCTTAGGATTAGCTAGTTCATAAGTAGTTTGTAAGTTTAGGGACTGATGACCCCGTAGTTACGTCCCGTAGATTCTACAAACATTTGAATATTTGAATTTAACAAAATGCTTTCGCATTCGTAAGAGGAAGTTGGTGAAGTACATTTCGCAAATAGATGTCGCTGCAAGTAATAACGCCTTTCTTTTAATGATTTCCACCGCAACTGGTACATCATTTCGGAGACACTCTCTCCCTTATATCGCTCTAATACAAAACGAGCTGCCCTTCTCTGAACTTTATACCCTCCATCAATCACACATGGAGGGGCTCCCACAATGCGTGACAATACTCCAAACTAGGACGCACAAGTGTTGTGTAGGCACTTTCTTCAGTAGAACTGTTGCATGTTCTAAGCGTTCTGACGATGAAACGTAGCCTTTCGTTAGTCTTCCATACAATGTATTCTATGTGTTATTTCCAATTTAAGTTGTTCGTAGTTGTTAAACCACTCCCATGAACCACAGACATTGCCGAGGTGGGGTGGCTTGCGTGCCTCAACGATGCAGATAGCCGTACCGTTGGTGCAACCACAGCGGAGGGGTATCTGTGGAGAGGCCAGACAAACGTGTGGTTCCTGAAGAGGGGCAGCAGCCTTTTCAGTAGTAACAGGGGCAACAGTCTGGATGATTGACTGAGCTGGCCTTGTAACATCAGATAATGTGGCTTTGCCACACAGCTACTGCGAACGGCTGAAAGCAAGGGGAAACTACAGCCGTTACCTTTCCCGAGGACATGCAGCTCTACTGTATGAACGTATGATGATGGTATCCTCTCGGGTAAAATATTCCGGAGGTAAAATAGTCCCCCATTCGGATCTCCGGGCGGGGACTACTCAGGAGGATGTGATCATTAGGAAAGACAATACTGGCATTCTACGGGTCGGAGCGTGGAATGTTAGATCCCTTAATAGAGTAGGAAAATTAGAAAATTTAAAAAGGGAAATGGATAGGTTGAAATTAGATATAGTGGGGATTAGTGAAGTTCGGTGGCAGGATGAACAGGATTTCTGGTCAGGTGAGTACAGGATTATAAATACAAAATCAATTGGGGGTATCACAGGAGTAGGATTGATAATGAATAAGAAAATAGGAATGCGGGTAAACTACTATGAACAGCACAGTGATCGCATTATCATTGTCAAGATAGATACGAAGCCAACACCGACAACAGTAGTACAGGTTTATATGCCAACTGGCTCTGCCGATGATGAGGAGATCGAAGAAATATATGAGGAGCTAAAGGAAATTATTCAGACAATTAAGGGAGAGGAAAACTTAATTGTTATGGGAGACTGGAATTCAGTAGTAGGACAAGGAAGGGAAGGGAAGATAGTAGGTGAATATGGTCTGGGCAAAAGGAATGAAAGAGGAAGCCGACTGGTAGAATTTTGCACGGAACATAATTTAGTTATAACAAACACCTGGTTCAAGAATCACAAAAGAAGGTTGTATACGTGGAAGAGACCAGGAGACACCGGGAGATACCAGATAGATTTTATAATGGTAAGACATAGATTTCGAAACCAGGTTTTACACTGTAAGACATACCCAGGGGCAGATATAGACTCTGACCATCACTTGTTGGTTATGAACTGTAGGCTGAAACTGAAGAAACTACAATAAGGTAGGAAAATAAGGAGATGGGACCTGGATAAATTGAAGGAACCTGAGGTTCTTAAGAATTTCGGAGGGAGCTTTAGGCAACAATTGACAGAAACAGGGGAACGTAAAACAGTAGAGGAGGAATGGGTAAAATTGAGAGATGAAATAGTGAAGGTAGCAGAGGACAAAATAGGTAGGAAGGCAAGACCTACAAAAAATCCTTGGATATCACAGGAGATACTAAATTTAATCGATGAAAAGAGAAAATATAAAAATGCAGTAAATGAAACAGGCAAAATGGAGTACAGACAACTAAGAAATGAGATTGACAGGAAGTGCAAAATGGCTAAACAGGAGTGGCTAGAAGGCAAATGCAAGGATGTAGAAGACTGTATAAATAGGGGAAAAATAGATACAGCCTACAGGAAAATAAAAGAAACATTTGGAGATAAGAAAAACAGCTCTATGAATATCAAGGACACGGATGGAAAACCAGTTCTCAGCATAGAAGGGAAAGCTGAAAGGTGGAAGAAGTATATAGAGGGGCTCTACAAAGGAAATGATGTTCGAGGCAATATTGTAGGAAGGGAAGAGGATGTAGATGAAGATGAAATAGCAGATACTGTACTGAGAGAAGAATTTGACAGAACCCTTAAAGACCTAAGTCGAAACAAGGCCCCTGGAGTAGATGATATTCCCTCAGAGCTACTGAAGTCTCTGGGAGTACCAGCCATGACAAACCTGTTTCACCTGGTGTGTAAGATGTACGAGACAGGCGAAGTACCCTCAGACTTTAAGAAAAATGTTATAATCCCCATTCCAAAGAAAGCAGGTGCAGACAGGTGTGAAAACTACAGAACCATCAGTTTAATAAGTCATGGTTGCAAATTATTAACACGAATTATTTACAGGAGGATGGGAAAAGCTGGTAGAAGCCGACCTCGGGGAAGATCAGTTTGGGTTCAGGAGAAATGTAGGAACTCGGGAGGCAATACTCACTTTACGGCTTATCCTAGAAGATAGATTAAGAAAAGGCAAACCTACATTTCTAGCTTTTGTAGATTTGGAGAAGGCTTTTGACAATGTTGATTGGAATAAACTCTCTCAAGTTCTGAAGCAAGCAGGAATAAAATATAGGGAGCGTAAGGTTATTTACAACTTGTACAAAAACCAGACAGTGGTTGTCAGAGTTGAAGGGCATGAAAGGGATGCAGTGGTTGGAAAGGGAGTGAGACAGGGTTGTAGCCTTTCTCCAATGTTATTCAATTTGAACATTGAACAAGCTATAAAGGAAAGCAAGGAGAAATTTGGTGAAGGAATAAAAGTTCAGGGGGAAGAATTAAAAACATTGCGTTTTGCCGACGACATAGTAATTCTGTCAGATACAGCAAAGGACCTGGAAGAGCAATTGAACGGAATGGACAGTGTGCTGAAAGGTGCATATAACATTAACAAGAGCAAAACTAGGGTAATGGAGTGCAGTGTAAGAAAATCAGGTGATGCTGAAGGAATTAGATTGGGAAACGAAGCAATAAAGGAGGTAGATGAGTTTTGTTACTTGGGCAGTAAAATAACAAATGATAGTCGCAGTCCAGAGGATATAAAATGCAGAATGGCAATGGGTAGAAAAGCGTTTTTGAAAAAGAGAAATTTGTTAACATCGAATATTGATTTAAGCCTAAGGAAGTCCTTTCTGAAGGCATTTGTATGGAGTGTTGCCTTGTATGGGAGTGAGACATGGACGATAAACAGTGCGGACAGGAAGAGGATTGAGGCTTTTGAAATATGGTGCTACAGAAGAATGCTGAAGATTAGGTGGGTGGATCGCGTAACTAATGAGGAGGTACTGAACAGAATTGGAGAGAAAAGAAATTTCTGGCATACCTTGACTAAAAGAAGGGATATATTGGTGGGACACATTCTTAGACATCAAGGAATTGTGAATTTAGCATTAGAGGGAAGTGTGTGGGGTAAAAATCGCAGAGGAAGACCAAGAGATGGATACAGTAAGCAGATTCAGACAGATGTAGATTGCCGTTCTTATGTGGAGATGAAGAGGCTTGCTCAGGATAGGGTATTGTGGAGAGCTGCATCAAACCAGTCTCTGGACTGAAGACCACAACAACAACAGTTGTTAAAATGATTTAACTCTATCGGAACAAACTGCGTGGTCATCAGTCCTTAGCTTACAAACTACTTAAACCAACGTAAACTAACCTAAGGACATCACACACACCAATGCACCAGGGAGGACTCGAACCTCCGACGGCGAGCAACCGCGCGTTCCGCAGCGAGGCGCCTTTGACCGCTCGGCTACTCTACCGAGGCTAGTTGTTATTCTTAGGTATTTAGTTGAATTTACGGCCTTCAGATGACTGATTTATAGTGTAAATGAAGATTAACAGATTTCTTTTGGCGGTCATATGGATGACTTATTTTGGGTCAACTGCCGTGGTTCACATCATTTTACAGTTGCTCTTCATCGTCTGGTGACTTTACTGGCCGATAAACGACAGCATCATCCACAAGACAGATGCTCAGATTGTCTCTTAAATCTTTTATCAAGGTAAGCAACAGTGGTGGTCCATAACACTTCCCCGAGGAACGCCAGATATCATCTGCCTTTCACACAGTGACTTTGCGTCAGTTATTATGTACTTTGTCCTTTCTGACAAAAAATCGCTAATCCAATCGCACAACTATATCGATATTCCATAAATACGCTTTGTGATTAGAAGCCGCTTGCCAGGTACAGTGTCAAAAGCCTTCCGCAAATCTAAAACTACAGAATCGATTTGTCTATAGCACTCATCAGTTTAGGCGAGTAAAGATTCTACAATCACGATACTTCCTGAATGTATGTTGTTAATGTGTCTTCATTTGCTTAAAACTGAAAGAAACCATTACTTTGTCGATGCATTAAACACTTGCTATTTAGTTGGTTGTACGTTTTCTTCGATATCCTATAATGATATAGGTTTTGATTTCAAAGAAACTGGCAAGAAAGTTTCATTTTTGGGCCGAGGGGGTGTTTGAAAATAAGTTTTCCCTTTCGACTGTGGTCAGAGTTGCGTATGAAAGGAAAAATATAGAATGGGACACTAAAGGTACGAGATATTTTTATTTTTCCACGTAATTATGAAATATTGAGACATTTGTCATGTCGCTTTATAAGCTTCGAAAAGCCGCCAAGGAAAAAATCGATAAAATCAGGGCTTTGAATACGGAAGAAGCGTTGAACGGCATGCTTTACGTCAGCATTCTTCTTCAAAGCTGGAAACAGATGGAAGTCACTTGGTGCGAGATCAGGACTGTATGGCGGATAGTATAGGTGCTCCAAACCAAGAGTTGCACTATGGTTTTGCGGTGCCGTCGCAGAGTGTGGTCTCGCATTGTCATCCAACAGCAGAACGCCAGAGCTGAGAAGGCCATGTCGCTTTTTCCTAACCACCTCTTGCAGTTTTTACAGTGTTACAGTACCGCGCAGCATTGATGGTTGCATCCTCCAAAAAGTCCATCAACAAAACTGTTCGATCGTCCCAGAAAACGGCGAGTATCACTTTACCTGCAGACGGAGCGCTTTTGAACTTCTTTCGGAGAGGTGATGACGTATGTTTCCACTCCATAGCCGTTCAACGCATCTTCCCTATGCAACGCCCTGATTCTTTCCTCGACGGCTTTTTGCAGCTTGTAAAGCGGTTTGAGAAATGTCTCAATGTACTTGTAAATTGTGTAGAAAAATGAAGATATATGTTATCGTCATATTGGAGACATTGATTACAAGGCGAGGCACTGAATTAAAAACTTGTGCAACGGCTGGAATTCGAAGGAGGACCTCGAGCTTACAAGGAAGTGATTTTATCCATTTTATTATTATCATTATTTTTCTTTCTCGGGTAGTTCGGACCTTTCAGAATGTGGGATCGTGTTTGATCCAATTTGATCGTTGAGTTGTTGGGTATGTTTATTCATATTTTTTTATTTTTTATTTATTTATTTTTATTGTATTTTATTTTATTATTTTTATTATTATTACGGAGGATGCTGGTTCCTATGACCGAACGTGTCGAGCTACCGCGCTCTTCAACTGTTTATTTTTATAAATAAAGAACAGTCTAGAATGCACTAATTTATTCATTCTACTAGTTTCAGTCTTATGTAGACCATCTTCAGGAATTTGTCTCCTTTGATGTTGTGGAGCTGGCAGGTAGCTGGGAGCCTTCCAGTGTGTCCAGTGTGACACACTGGAAGGCTCCCAGCTACCTGGCAGCTCCACAACATCAAAGCAGACAAATTCCTGAAGATGGTCTACATAAGACTGAAACTAGTAGAATGAAATAAATTAGTGCATTCTAGACTGTTCTTTATTTACAAATTTAAATAGAGTGCTGTTTACCCAATAATATAGAAACAAAAATGTTTCCAAAAATATGTTTATTTTTATTTTATTATTATCATTATTTCTCTTCCTCTGGTAGTTCGGACGTTTCCGAATGTGGGATCGTGTTTGATCCAATTTCATCGTTGAGTTGTTGGGTATGTTTATTCATATTTTTTTTTTTTTTTTTATTACGGAGGCAGTTGTGTCCTATGACTGAACGTGTCCAGCTACCGCGCTCTTCAACTGTCGGGGCATTGTGGGCAAAGCGAATACACTGTGTAGCTTGAGTACTCCACCCACCAAAACACAAATTTCCAATTCTGCCTCGATGTTCCCCTACGTAACTTGTATCAAAATAGCAGAAGCTCTCCTATTGGGGAATTTATCACGGTAGTGGCATGAATTTTAATTAAATGCGTCGCCTTATAATAAATACCTTTGATATGTCGAGACTTCTATTTGCCTCCCCAATCTAAATTGTTTGAATATTTATATAAACTACGCCTAAGGTAGAAGCAAGATCATCCCATTACTTTCAATATTGCGGTGTTTTGCCGTAGTAATGTGCAACTTTCACGAATAGATTGATTTTGCAGATCATTCTAGATCGAATCCCTATGCAACGAATGTGGAAAATAGTTAAACAGGTAATAACAGCAATATTTCCGTCGTCTCACCAAACTGGTATACAAGATCCGCCATTTAACATATTAAAACAATTGATTTGTACTTTAATTTGCATGGTTATTTAGAAAATGGATTTACAGGGAAATACAAGTTTTTGCTAATTTTTTCTGAAAAAGATGTAGTGCTTTATTCTTGAACATTTTTTACTCTACGACAGGAGGTATATTATTTCAAATTATTGTTCAAAACTGTAGCAGTAAAAGCGTACACTAGGGGATCTCCGTGTCAGCAACTGCCACACAAGTTTCACATTACTTTAGTGTGTACGCGAGAAACACAGCTGCCACACTCAAAGAAGTAGGCACAAAATCTTTCAGAATAAATATATTTCGTTACATGCAGGACATATTCAGGATTTTGGTCTTGTGAAAGGGGGGGGGGAGGAGACTGAAGTCAAAATAATATTGCACAGTAGAGCCGCAACAAAATTTTCTTAAGTAAGGAACGCCGCGCGGGAGTAGCCGAGCGGTCTGGAGCGCCACGTTACGGATCACGTCGGAGGTTCGAATCCTCCCTCGGGCATGGACGTGTGTGTTGTCCTTAGGTTAGTTCAACTTCGTTTGAGTAGTTTGTAAGACTAGGAGTGATGTCCAACGTAGTTTGGTCCCATAGCATTTGAACATTTAACTAAGGAACGAAGTTTTCTTACATTTTGTTTGTAATTTTATTTTGGCGAGTTCTAACGCTATGTCACATTCCTCTCCCTGGACATGCCACTAGTTATGGGTTTTACAAATTTTATTGTACAATAAAATGAAATATCAAATAGCGTAAAACCTAATGTCGTTTCAGCAGATTTTTCTATTAGGGGATGAAGAATTGTTGTAGAACGTCAGTAAATATTCTTGCCTTACAAATTTTACCGATGTACGCAACACTGTAATCAAACAAAATTCATACAAGCAGTCTAACAGACTCAAAACACAATATGTGAATGTCACTGACAACAGTATCACATGTATCGACACAACACAGTACAAGATTTTTAGACAAATCTCGTGTCATACCACTAACGACCAATAGGTTCGATCTTGGTCCAAAAGATCGAAAATCGGCATTGCCAGGATCGATTAAAATTTACCATTAATCAGACTCTGAAAGATCAGTTCTCCAAAGGTCAATCAAGATGCCTATCCTTTCTCTACCGTTTTGTGAGAATGTCGACAATATTGATACGAATTACACAGGGGAACAACGAGGTATAATTGAAGTTCGTGTTGAAGAGACGTTCATTCCGTGGATGCCTGCATGGCTTCTGGTGAGGTTGCGCTGAGCGTTCGCTGAGAGGGCTGGATAATCTCTCTAAAAGAAAAACTGCACCCAGAACGCAACGATCAACGTGGAAGAAGCACGATAGCACGTCCGCTAGGAACCGATTCACCCGAGTACAAATATGAGTAAAGGATTTGCCTAGTAAGCTGTAACACCCCAATTCGAATTCCACCAGTGGCACAAATTTTAATTCGGTGCCTCCGCTTATAATTAGTCTGCTATATGTAAATTTTTTCTAAGGCGTTTTTCATTGTAAATAAGCAAATAATTTCTGAACGGCAAATCAACTTAAAAAAATCTCTAGGACACTGCAAACTCGACACCCTACAACAGTCCCGACATCATTCGATATA
This sequence comes from Locusta migratoria, assembly GCA_026315105.1. Lineage (NCBI taxonomy): Eukaryota > Metazoa > Arthropoda > Insecta > Orthoptera > Acrididae > Locusta > Locusta migratoria. The sequence continues at coordinate 631,214,067 of CM048746.1, forward strand.
AAATCCTGTTTTCGGCATCCTGGATACCTTGTTTCATGTAGCCTACCTGACGCCATACGAGACTAATAAAAATTTCATTTCAGATAAAATGTTGAAATTGTGATCAAAGTACATTAAAATTATCCGCGCGGGAGTAGCCGAGCGGTCTGGACCACTACGTTGCGGATCGCGCAGTATCCCGCTTCGGAGGTTCGAATCCCCCCTCGGGCATGGATATTTGTGCCGTCCTTAGTTGTAAGTAGTTCATAAGTAGTTTGTAAGTTTAGGGACTGATGACCCCGTAGTTAAGTCCCATAGACTCTACAAACATTTGAACATTTTTTTGAACTCGCAATTACGTCCCATAAGCTTAAAAAACATTTGAACATTTTTGAACATTTGAAATATATAAACCAACAGCCGTGACAATAATGATTTTATTATCTGGCAACCAGTTTCAGCATTTTCAGTGGTATCTTCAGGCTCTACATAAATACACTCCCTGACATTAAAATTATTACACCAAGAAGAAATGCAGATGTAAATGGGTATTCATTGGACAAATATATTATACTAGAACTGACATGTGATTACATTTTCACGCAATTTGGGTGCATAGATACTGAGAAATCAATACCCAGAATAACCACCTCTGGCCGTAATAACGGCTTTAATACGCCTGGGCATTCAATCAACAAGAGCTTGGATGGCGTGTACAGGTATAGATACCCATACAGCTTCAACACGATACCACAGTTCATGAAGAGTAGTGACTGGCGTATTGGGACGAGCCAGTTGTTCGGCCACCATTCACCAGACGTTTTCTATTGGTGAGAGATCTGGAGAATGTGCTGACCAGGGCGCAGTCGAACATTTTCTGTGTCCAGAAAGGCCCGTACAGATCATGCAACATGCGGTCGTGCATTATCCTGCTGAAATGTATGGTTTCTCAGGGATCGAATGAAGGATAGAGCCACAGGTCGTAACACATCTGAAATGTAACGGCCACTGATCAAAGTGGCATCGATGCGAACAACAGGTGACCGAGACGTGTAACCAGTAGCACCTCATACCATCACGCCGGCTGATGACGAACACACGCTCCGAATGTGCGTTCACCGCGATGTCGCCAAACACGGATGCTGTAAACAGAACCTAGATTCATCCGAAAATATGACGTTTTGCCATTCGTGCACCCAGGTTCGTCGTCGCGTGCATCATCGCAGGCGCTCCTATCTGTGAAGCAGCGTCAAGAGTAACTGCAGCCATGGTCTCCGAGCTGATAGTCCATGCTGCTGCAAATGTCGTCGAACTGTACGTGAAGATGGTTGTTGTCTTGCAAACGTTCGCATCTGCTGACTCAGGAATCGAGACGTGGCTGCACGATCCGTTACAGCCATGCAGATATGATGCCTTTCATCTCGACTGCTAGGCCGAGGCCGTTGGGATCCAGCACGGCGTTCCGTATTGTCCTCCTGATCCCACCGATTCCATATTCTGCTAATAAGGATCGCGACCAACGCGAGCAGCAATGTCGCGATACGATAAACCGCAATCGCGATAGGCTACAATCTGACCTTTATCAAAGTCGGAAACGTGATGGTACGCATTTCTCCTCCTTACACGAGGCATCACAACAACGTTTCACTAGGCAACGCCGGTCAACTGCTGTTTGTGTATAAGAAATCGGTTGGAAACTTTCCTCGTGTCAGCACTTTTTTAGGTGTCGTCACCGGCGCCAACCTTGTGTGAATGCTTTGGAAAGCTAATCATTTGCAAATCACAACATCTTCTTCCTGTCGGGTAAATTTCGCGTCTGTAACATGCCATTTACGTAGTGTAGCAATGTTAATAGCCAGGAGTGTAGAATAAGCAGCAGTCAAATCTCTAAATCCTATTACACATTGTATCATACAAAAAATGAAGAACAAGCAAAAACAAAAGTAGACATAGATAGCCCTGAAGTAATATAATGGCCTACTGATTAAAATGATTGACATACAATAAATACAAGAATGTAATTAAATGACATAGAGATAAAATTACAGAAGGACGAAACTTCTACGAAGAATGGTGTTGATTCCCATATACTCAAATTTTTATTTATTTTTTATTTGTATTTTATTTTATTTTTATATTTTATTTGTTTCATTTTTAATAAATAAGGACAAAATATCTCATTTACGTAACAAAAACTTCAGGCCATAGAAATCGAAATGGTGAGGATAGGTACTAAGGTGCATTGCACACTTGGGGTGAACAACAAGGAATGGTATGTGGACGAAATAGCTAGCGTGACTGAATCAAATCATTATTGTTACGGCTGTTGGTCTATATACTTTTAATCATAATTTCAACCAGCCGTTTTCCCACTCTCCACATTAGTATGCAGCAACACCTTATAAATTTTCAAATGTTTCGGAAGGTAAGGGGCCAAATTGAAGAGTTCATTGGCTACTAGATTTTCTAACTACTCAAACTAACTTATGATAAGAACAAAATACACGCCCATGCACGAGGCACCTGTTAAGTCTCCAACAGGGAGCGGCCGCGGAAACCGTGGGGAGATGCTTTAGACCGCACGGCCGTGCCCGCGCGTCTCATTTTAAATACATTCGCGTAATAAATAGTTTAAAATATTGCGATAATTAACCTCATGCGAAGTTCCACATGAAAACCAGAGTATTAGAATTTCTTTTTTCATAAATGGGCCTGCAGCAGTGAGTATATCGTAATATGCCATTTTTAATAAGTATAATAACCATTACTGCTGTTTATTAGCTTTATTTAATTGTCCACTACAGCTGTTTCGCCGTATTTGGCATTGTCAAGTGGTTTTCCATTTGTTGCTAATATACACACAGTATCTGTATCTCTATATGATTTTTATAGGTACTTTCTTAGAAAGTCGTTTTTTAATCATTTTTAATGTAATGACTTTCTTGTTTGACAGCTATTTTGATGCTATGTCAAACAAGAAAGTCATAAAAATTATTAAAAACACGACTTTCTAAGAAAGTACCTATAAAAATCATGTAGAGGTATAGATGCTGTGTGTATATTAGCAACAAATGGAATACCACTTGACAATGCCAAATACGGCGAAACAGCTGTAGTGGACAACTAAATAAAGCTAATAAGCCGCATTAAAGGTTATTATACTTATTAAAAATGTCATATTAGAATTATGCTCCATTCGCGGAATCAAGAAGTCGGGTAAATAATGCCACGCGCTGAGCTGCCCCGCAGAACCATAGCTCAAGGACTGATCACGTGACCACCAGGCGTGAGCAAACGGAAGGCGAGCGGTCTCAACAGCAGAGCGCTTACCGTGAGTAAATAAGTGAAGAACGAATGCGAGAAAAAAGTCTGTTTTTTCTTCTTCTTTTTCCCAGCACACCCAGAAATGCCAGCCGACCGCGAGGTCCGAGCGTTCTGCGGCACGTCAGTCACAGCCTGCACGGCCACTGCCATCGGGGATTCGAGAACCCCTCGGGCTTGGATATTTGTGCCATCCTTAGTATTAGCTAGTTCATAAGTAGTTTGAAAGTTTGGGGACTGATGACCCCGTAGTTAAGTACCATGATCTCTACAAACATTTGAACAGAAAAACCATCCGTCTGAAGAGTCAAATAAGCCGCTTTTGCTTCGGTTTACACTAATAAATACAATCTCTTCTTGAGCTTCCACAATGTTATCCATATCACACATTGATTTTCCATTTTTAGCCCACTTTAGGTTACGGCAGTAACATTAAAAGTGGGCCTTTGCGATCGCCTTTTGACAGCTCAAAATTTAAATGAAAATAACGGCTTAACCGTACATCTGACACAGAAATTGAATAAATAAATTTGTACAGGAGAAAATTCTCTTCAACTTTGCTCTGTTACGTTTTGTCATATCTTGCATCGTTTCAGACATATTTGAAAAAATAACAGCGATTTAATTATGTCTGTCTGTACGTAACGTGTCCCCACCAAATTTTACAGACACAATAGTTGCCCGTCAGTGTCCAGAAGTTCCCTTTTTCAAATATTTCGGACAAAAAATACGTCAGGTTGTAATCTAATTGCAAACAAACATTTCATCTGACATGAAACCTGAATAACCGAGTTTGTAGAGGAGAAAATTATCTACAGCTCTCCTCCCTTATGTTTTTTTCGTAACTCGCACCGTTACTGTGATATATACAAAAATAACGCCAATTTGACACCGCTTCTTGATTTTACATATACAAGGCGTAGGAAATATCACGTGACATTCCTCTCCCACAACTCTCTGTCATACGCCATCTTTCTTTGTGTATTTTATGATTTTCTTATTATAACTTACGCTTTTTCATTTCAAAATAGGGGCGCATTGAAGAATTAACAAAAGCACGTCATTCATGGTACTATTAATTATAATCTAGTGTCCACAAATGTCATTTTAGCAACTGCCAGCAATATTACGTGAATTAACGTAAAGTGCCGCAGCTGTTCGCTGTAGTGTAATGGGTAGTGCGTTAACTTGTGATGTATGTGGTCGGTAGTTCGAATCCTGCCATTTCCAGATTTTTCACCTTGGCGCCTAAAAGGGTTTCCAGCTCTCTTATTAATTAGATAGAGTTGTTGTTGTGGTGTTCAGTCCGCAGACTGGTTTGATGCAGCTCTCTATGCTACCCTGTCCTGTTCAAGCCTCTTCATCTGAGAATATGTACAGCAAACTACATGTTTTTGAATCTGCTTAATGTATTCGTTTCTCGGTCTCCCTCTACGAATTTTACCCCATACGCTTCTATCTAATGCTGAATTGACAATTCCTTGATGTCTTAGAATGTGTCCAACCAATCTATCCGTTCTCTTAGACAAGATATCCCAGAAACTCCTTTTCTCCCCAATTCGGTTAAGCACCTCCTCATTAGTTACGTGATCTACCCATCTAATTTTCATCACTCGTCTGTAGCACGACATTTCAAAAGCTTCTATCATCTTTTTATCTGAACTCCTCATCGTCCACGTTTCACTGCCATAAAATGCTACACTCCAGACAAATGCTTTCAGAAAGGACTCCCTAACATTTAAATGAATATTGTATGTTAACAAATTTCGCTCCTTCAGAAACGATTTTCTTCCCATAGCCAGTCTGCATTTTATATCTTCTTTACTTCGGCCATCAGAAGTTATCTTGGTACCCAAATAACAAAATTCGTCTACTACTTTTATTGTCTCATTACCTAATCTAATTCCTTCAGCATCGCCTGATTTTCTGACACTGCATTCCATTACCCTCGTTTTACTCTTGTTAATGTTCATCTTATATCTTCCTTTCAAGACACTATCCATTATATTCAATTGCTCTTCCATATCTTTTGCAGTCTCTGACAGAATTACTATGTCATCGGCAAACCGCAAGGTTTTTATTTCTTCTCCCTGCACTTTAATGCCCTCTCCAAATTTCTCTAAACATTCCTTCACTGCCTGTTCAATGTACAGATTGAACAACATTGAGGAAAGGATACAACCCTGTCTTACTCCCTTCCCAACATCCGCATCCCTTTCTTGCCCTTCGACTCTAATATTCGCTGTCTGGTTTTTGTATAGGGTGAATATAACTCTTCGCTCCCTATATTTTACCCTTGCTACCTTCAGAATTTGAAAGACCGTATTCCAGTCGACGGTTTCAAAAGCTTTCTCCAAATCGACAAACGCTAAAAACGTAGGTTTCCCTTTCCTTAGCCTACTTTCTGAGATTAGTCGTAATGTGAGTATTGCCTCCCGTGTTCCTACCTTTCTCCTAAATCGAAACTGATCTTCCCCGAGGTAGGATTCCAGAAGTTTTTCCATTCGTCTGTAAATAATTCGTATTAGTATTTTGCAACGATGACTTATTAAACTGGTGGTTCTGTAATTTTCGCACTTGTCTGCACTTGCTTTCTTTGGAATAGGAATTACGATATTCTTCTCCAAGTCGGAGGGTATTTCCCCTGTATCATACATCTTGCATACCTGGTGATACAATGCTTTCATGACTGGCTCTCCTAACGATATCAGCAGTTCACATGGAATGTCATCTACTCCAGGTGCCTTGTTTCGACTCAAGTCCTTCAGCACTCTGTCGAATTCTTCTCGCAGTATCATCTCTCTTATCTCATCTTCCTCCGCTTCGTCTTCCATTTCTGGAATACTGCCTTCAAGTTTATTTCCCTTGGATAGGTCCCTTCCACAGTTCAGCCTTACCCTCTTTGCTCAGTACTGGTTTTCCGTCTGAGTTCTTGATATTCATACAGCTGCTTTTCTTGTTTCCAAATTTCTCATTTATTCTCCTGTAGGCGGTATCTATCTTTCCCCTAGTTATGCATGCTTCTACGGTTCTGCATTTGTCCTCTAGCCACTTCTGCTTAGCCAGCCTGCACCTCCTGTCAATCTCATTTTTCTCATTTTTGTACTCCCTTTTTCGAGTATCACTTGCTGAATTTTTGTATTTTCTTCTCTCATCAATTAAGTTCAGTATATCCTGTGTTATCCAGGGATTTATATTAGAACTTGTCCTTCTGTCTACATGGTCCTCTGCTGCCTTCGCTACCCTATCTTTCATAGCTACCCAATCTTCTTCTACTGTATTACTTTCCCCCGTTTCAGCCAATCCTTTCTTAATACTCCCTCTGAAACTCTCAACCACCTCTGGTTTCTTCAATTCGTTCAGGTTCCATCTCCTAATCTTTCTACCTTTCTGCAGTCTCTTAAGTTTTAATCTGCAGTTCATAGCCAATAAGTTATGGTCAGAGTCTATATCTGTCCCTGGATATGCCTTATAGTTTAGAACCTGGTTTCTAAATCTATTCCTTACCATTATAAAGTCAATCTGGTACCTTCCAGTGTCTCCTGGTCTCTTCCACGTATACAGCCTTCTGAAGAGCTATCTTCTGCAATGTTTAGAGTTATAGAGATGTAAGAGTGCTCCCTCTAAAACGTGCGTTTGTTCTATTTCGTGAACAAGCCGTGAAATACGTAACAATGATTTGAACACTTATCTTCTGAAGATTTGCACAACAACGGGGAGAATTTTGTGATAATAAATATTCTAAACAACATGCAGATAGTGGTAGTTACATATACAAATGGTGTCCTGGATTTCTGTAGGAACTATCTTTCCTTAATGAAACGGAAGAAAGTGCATACATTGCAACATATTACCTGTTTCTTTTATTTTTATTTTTTTTATTTTCCTAAGCGATTATTTGCTATTTGTGGAATATGCTGAAACTTATTAACTAGATCAATGCGTCTATTAAAATGTTTGTCTTTGGCATGGTTTCTATGGACGCTTTTAATGTAGATTGTATTACCTTTTCTGTAGTTGAGATATGACTTGGTTTATGTTACTTTGTTCTGCGTTAAAATAGAGAGCAAATATTCTGTTTCAAACCGTGACTACGTTTTCTGTTACAGCCAAAATAAGAAACGGAATAAGTTATCATTACGTTATTTAGAACAGTCATTGTAAAAGTGTCTCCCCAGTTTCCTTACATGTGATAAAGAAGTCTATATTTGCAATTCGCTGGTATGTATTTCATGATATGTTCACAAAATGGAACAAAATAATGCACAAATCAGAATGTTGCAGGATATAGATGTGTTCAATTAACAAGAGCGTGCGAAAAACTCTGAGGAAACAAGATGAAAAAAAGCCAGTGTTTTTTTTTTTTTTTTTTTTTTTTTTTTTTTTTTTTTTTTTTTTTTTTTTTTTTTTTTTTTTTTAGTATTATTTTGCGGTCTTTTGTTCATGTTCATTCTGGGTTGTTCGTTGAGGCTTTGAGCCTTCTTTCTTTTTCTCTCTTTTAATTGGTCGGTCCTCTTGTGGACATGGGTTTATCTTGTTTAATTTTGATCATTTCCTCGTTGACTTAGTTTTTTCGTTACATTGGGCGTCAAGCACTCTGACTGAGCACGCTAAAGTACCACGCCGACAACCCCATTACCGATCGCTGTTAGCCACCGCGCCTAGCAAGTTTCAAACCACCGTCTAAGATGTTCGTGCATCACAAACTAATTCACTGCCTATTACGCTACGGTGAACAGCTGCGAAACTAATCTGTATTTCTAGTACCATCGATGGAAGGTGTTATCTGCTAACATGGCATTTTTAGACATGAGATTGTCATTCATGGTCCTAACAATGACGTGCCTTTGATCATTTTCAGTGCGTCATTACTCTGAAATGACAACGCTTGAGTTATAATAAGAAAATTATCAAATACTGAAAGCAAGATGGCGTATACAAATGAGTGTTTCGGCCAAGGTTTCGAGCGAGGGATGTCACGTGACTGATTTCCGAACGCCAAATGTTGAGAAGCTCCATAAAACCAACCAGACATGTGCACTGTGGTTGTTATTATTTACTGTTTTAATTTTGACCGTCCATCCTTTTTATATCTATCCACCAGCACATTATTTTCTCTATAACTATCATCCAGTACACCTACCAGATTTTATTTGAAGCAGTTGAATGTCAATGAGACCAGATGACGAAACCATTGAGTGTCGAAACGGGTCGTCTTGAATAAGTAAAATAAAAATTGCGATATTGATATTTATCGTATTTATATAATACGATCGTTCCCTCAGATGAGTAAATTATGTGATAATGTGGGAGAGATATTAAAATAATAGTTTAAAGAGGTAAAAGTACAAAAAAGAGTATGTTTGTCATAGCTAAGCTCAAATATCAAATAATTTTGGCTGTTTGTTAAAATGCGGTCAGAAAGAATATTACGTGCTGGGTGCATACATATCATCACAATAGTAGAGTCGTAATCGTATCGTGCATCAATTTTTATTATTTTTATTTTTATTATTTGTGTCTGAAATGTTTGAAGAAATCGTGAAACTACATGCAAATCTAAAGTGAGTCTAAAACACGCCAGTGCGATTTTTTAACATGCTGCACAGATTTCAGCCACCCATCCGGCGTTACTTCAGCGACAGCTTCAGCCAGAAGTACTTCATCTTTGTTGAAGGTTTTGTTCCTTCTTGCGACAAGCAGTCGGTTCACAGTGGTACGGTGGCGTTATTAACAGAATTTTGTTTGTTGAACTTGTCATGGCATCTGCAGCAAAGGCAACATGAAAGGGTTTATTTTCTTGGACGACAGCCAGAATTTCTCATTTCAGCAATATAATTCTTAAATGGAATATTTTGGATGACAGCCAGACTATAATTTTCTTTCTACTGGATTCGCTGTTCGACTATTTTCCAGTTTTCTGGAAAGGTATGGTGCATTAACACATACAATAACACAATTATCATTAAGGCGAGATAGAAGCTTGGAAAAGGAAGATTCTAAAGAACTAGCTTTCATTTCTTAATGATTGTAACTTGTCTCTTTCGGCTCGGAAGTTCACAAAGACTCGTCATCTCTCTACCTTTTGTTCCGCATATGGCCTACATTTAGTAAGGTCTCGTCAAAGTAATAAATTATGCTAATTTCCTGGCGTGCTGACTTTATTGTTCTTAACCAATGCCTATTTCCACAGAATGACCTCCTCTTTCTCCATAGCATGCTTTAATGCCCACGATTGAAATTTATTTCTTTAACAGCAAAAGGCCGTTCTTCATAAGTACATTAGATCTGTATCTTCGTGAACGGAAGTAAGGACTTTATCAGTGTGAGTAAAACTGACGCACGTACCTCCTTATCACGTTTCTGTCGAAGTCGTCTATATTTTGAATGATTGATTCGCGAGGTTTTCCTTTGTTTGGCGACTGTAAGGAGTTATTAGCTTTATGCTAGGGAAGCATTCGATGCACGAACGAGCCACTGATCCCAATGAAATGTACAGTTATTGTTGCTGGATATAAATCACATAATGTCTTATTCACATTCAAAATAATTTTCTTCTCCAAACTGCTTAAAACTGATGCTTTGACTCGTTTCTTAGGAGGACTAAGCATGTCATATTGTCATGGAGTTTTGGTAATTCTTGATATTTTATGTTTAGCACTGGAGGAAGGAGATGTCAGAAAAGAAATAGTAGGTAAGAGCATTAGCAATAAAACCACTGTTATACGAAGATAATACTGCTTAGATTTCCTTGCTTACATGGTATGGTTTCCATTTTTGTTAGTTTTTTTCTGAAACCTTCCATATAATGATGAAAAAATTATGGTTGCTCACTTCTAAATATTCTCTCTTTATGAAGAAAAACTTGATCATCCTCCATGAATTTTTAATTTACTACTTTTAACTGCTGTTCTACTAGGAACAGACTGCACACAGTAGGTACACAGGCCGCTAAATGCAGTAACGAAGCTACATAACGTGTTTGATGAATTGGTGTGTAGTAAAACTCAAAATCAATAGCGACATGTTACTTACTGGTAATACTTATTCAAATATATGCAAGTGAATTCACCTACAGAATTATACCACTGTGCGCCAAATACTCAGGAGATATAACGTCGTAACTAACTCATCCTGAGCTACACTTTCTTTTGTTTTAGATTTTTGTCTTTTTTGTTTAGAATTTATTTCTTAAGTGAATTTCCATTGAGCCTAATACGACTCAGCTTTCGTATTATTTTTTAATTTTCTCGTACTTTGCTATAGGTGAACTTTGGCTCACTATTTTTCTTTCTGGTTGTTCTGTTTTCAGTAATGTGTGATTCAGATAAGAACCGTTCCACGTAACTACCAGCTGCGTAGGTTCTGTGTGTGTGTAATATATTTGCATAAAACATATAGAGAGATGGACCGAAATTAATTGTAGGGCTATCAAATCATTCATTACAACAACACGAAACAAGTTATTTTGAAATGTGCAACGGATAACCAAACTGGAACCCAGTCGTCTGTTAGATACTGTATTATCCTCCCTTTACTACTCATTGATATTAAATCATAAAATTCTTATTTAATCATTATTTACTCGGATAATCATTCTCTGGTTCACCACTATTTACACATGACATGGAGGGCATAATTGGCGTGTTCAATTAAGTGAGAGAGTGCTTTAGAACTAATCGAAACATTTATTGGAACGAGTAAACAGGTTTTGCAACCCGGGAGCCACGCAGGAGTAGCCGAGCGGTCTGGAGCGCCACGATACGGATCGCGCGGCCTCCCGCGTCGGAGGTTAGAATCCTCCCTCGGGCATGAGTGTGTGTGTTGCCCTCAGGTTAGTTTAACTTAGTTTACGTAGTTTGTAAGACTAGGGACTGGTGACCAACGTAGTTGGTCCCATACGATTACAAAAGTTTCAACTATTTATTTATTTATTTTACCAACACTTATTTACAACGTTAACTGATATCCCTTAATACTATTTGATCTCCTAACTAATTCCATTAATATCTCTCCTCTCTTGTATTGAGTAAACAGAATGCGATCAGGAGGTAAAGGGAACATTGATAATCCACACGCACATCTTGTTTCAGACTCATTAAAACTCTACTATTGGCCCCACATACATATAAATCTAGGAGAATCAACGGAGAGCAGAAATAACTTTGCGATCGCGTAGCATTAAAAATGCTCTTAATCTCAGCGAAAGTTCACCACATAATTCAAACAAGCAAGGATGATAATATGAAAGATACGAAAAATAAAATGACTGCATTTAAAGCAGCACTCACTATTGCTGTTTCTGACGTGAAGAAGCCCGCGAATGAATCAATAACACTGGACATTCGCTCAGAATAAAGAAATGGCGCCAATATTCGCCTAACACAGGCATGGCCAACATATTCGCCCGCGCCCCGCTAGCGGAGTACACTGTAGTTGACCGGCCCGGCCGCGACCGTGTGTCGCTGCTGCCCCACTACACACGCCGCTGCGCACAGTGCGCGGGGCAGGGGCGTGGCAAAGGTCGCCCATGCGGCCTAACACAATGAACACAAAAATAAATCCAATTATATCGACCCCATCCTTACAGATTGAACTTATCCACACTGGTCTACAACATTATTCCTTTTGTGTCCCAACTTCGTCGCCGCTTTTGTGTCCCAGCCTCGTCGTAGGTGTCGGTGGCCGAGTGGAATGAGCCCGACACAGGAACAAAAATAGCACGCTGGTGCAGGTACGGAGGGGAGCAGCCAGAAACTACAAACACTAGAGTAAATTAGAAAGAGATATATATTGCACAGAATGTAACAATACTTAACTTTTACATAGTACTGCAGAATGTTGATACATAATTGTTAGAGGCCTGCCTAGTGCCTGTACGATAGCAAAGTCTTCACTGGTGCCTATCTGATTACGAAGGTCCTAACTCGTTGCTATCTCAGTCCCAGTGACCGGTGTCTTTCCGTGGTGGCCACGAGCGGGGTTGCAGCAGAGGGCGCTCGTGGCTGTCGTCGTGAGAACGCCGCGCCGTGCGGGCATGGCGGCGCGCGGCGAAAGTAGGTGGCGCGCACTTTGTACTTGTGCGACACCACACCCCTCCCCCCCAAACCGCCGCGCCGTCGTGGCGTAGGGCTGAGGGCCACGGCGACGGCACTGGGAGGAGGGCCTGGGCGGGGGCGTTACTGGTGGGACGGGCGTCGTAGCTGAGGCTGGGATCGAGACGCCGTCCGCGCCCCGGCATCAGCCTTGCGATCCTCCAGGGAACCCACCGAAACCTGGGGAAGGGCGCACCCTGCCGCCCAGATTGAGCAGGTCATCTTCTTCTGAGGTGCGTGGCCCAAGCTGGGGGGGGGACCCGCACGGTCCCGGAGTCCCTCTCGGTGATGCTGTCAGCTGCGGCGGCGACGGAGGCGGAGAGTCGGACTGCGTAGGAGGCGCGTCAACCTCCATAGGGATCTCGTAGTCCGGGGACGAACGATGTGGTTGTGCTCCCTGGCGGTGAACTGGGCCTGGAATCAAGAAACCCGAGACAGGATCGCGCGGTCTGTGCAGGCGCAATTGGTTTGCGTGGCGCCGCAGCTCCGACCCTGTGGAAGAACGTACAACATACATATTGCGACCGAGCACGCGCTGAATGGTGCCCGGTAACCATTTCTTCTTGTTGCCAGCAAACACCCCGGCGTAGAAACCTGAAAAAGCGTAGCGCCATACGAACCTACTCGGTGTGTGGGAGGCTGCAGCAGGTGAAGGAGAGTGCGGTGACGGCGGCCGTGTAGCAGCTCGGCAGGAGACGGGCCGTCACGTGGCATGCACCGATACGTAGACAGGAAAATTTGAAGAGCTTGCTGCCTGGAGTGCTGACCTTTCATCTTCTCCATGTGAGACTTGAACGTTCGAACGAAACGTTCTGCTTCACCATTGGACTGAGGGTGAAAAGGTGCGGTGGTGATATGCTGAATGCCATTCACACGACAAAACTGTTGAAATTCCGTACTAACAAACTGAGGTCCATTGTCACTGACGATAGTTTCAGGCAATTCTCGATGCAAAACACTGATGTTAAGGCACTGATTGTACTAGACGCTGTCGTTGAGTTCATGGCAATCACAAAAGGAAACTTGCTGAAAGCGTCTACAACAATTAACCAGCGCGTATTCCAGAAAGGTCCGGCAAAGTCAATATGTAAACGTTGCCATGGTCCCTTGGGTCCTGGCCACTCTGAGAAACGCTGTGGAGGAGCCGCCTGATGTTCCGCACAAACTGTACACTGTGATGTCATGCTCACTATCTGAGCGTCCATACCAACCCAGGTACAATGACGTCTGGCCAGTTGCTTTGTCCTAACAATGCCCCAATGTCCTTGATGCAGGAGGCGTAACACTTCTCGTTGCAGGGAACGAGGAACAATCACTCTTGCTTGGTCGTTGTCCGTATGTAACAACAGAACACCCTGACTTAAGGATAATGCATGACGTTGTGCAAAATAACGTCGAACCAGAGGCCGCTCAATGTCTTTGGCTCTGGCAGGCCACCCTGAGCGAACAAAACGTGCTACCACACTTAGGTCTGCATCCGCAGCTGTTTCCTGTGCAACCCGACGAGAGTTCAAAGGAAAGTCTGCGACAGCGGAAGCATCTCTGGAGTCTATCTGACAACATGCCATTTCTGAAGAATCAAATGATACATCCTGGCCAACCGGAAGTCGTGAAAGTGTGTCCGCGTTAGCATGTTTAGTGGTAGGTCGGTACAAAATCTCATACTGATAATTAGACAATATCAAGGACCATCTCTGAAGCTTTTGTGCCGTACGTGGCGGAATCGGCTTTGTGGGTGAGAACAACGACGTGAGAGGCTTGTGGTCTGTCAACAAATAGAATTTTCTGCCATAGAGATAATGATGAAACTTTGTGACGCCGTAAATGATTGCTAAGGCCTCCTTTTCTATCTGACTGTAATTCTGTTGCGTCAGCGTCAGTAGCTTGGATGCAAAGGCAATAGGACGATCGTGACATCCAATACGATGCGACAGAACGGCACCCACACCGTACGACGAGGCGTCAACTGCTAGCACTACAGGCTTCTGTGGGTCAAAGGGAATCAAACATGCATCACTGAGTAGTGCAGACTTTAGTTTGTCAAAGGAAACCTGACAATCTTTGGACCATACAAAAGGAACATTCTTCCTACGTAAGTGATGCAGTGGAGCTGCAATCTGAGAGGCATTGGGAATAAACCTGAAATAATAGTTCAGCTTTCCCATTACTGCTTGCAATTCGTGCACATTCTTAGGAGGAGGCAAGTCTTTGATTGCTCGAAGATGTGACTGTAAGGGATGTATTCCTTGGGCATTAATCACATGACCTAGGTACTCTATTTCAGTTTGAAAAAACGAACACTTTGCTTTATTACAACGTAGACCTGCTGCAGTCAAAACTTTGAAAAGGCACTCCAGGTTTGCTAAATGTTCTTCAACTGTACGTCCGGATACCACAATATCATCTAAATAGTTCGAACAACACGGTACAGAAACTGTCAGCTGTTCCAAAAAACGCTGAAAAATAGCGGGAGCGGAAGAACTGCCAAAGGGTAGGCGTTGAAATTGAAAAAGGCCCATGTGAGTATTAATGACGAAAAACTTTTTTGACTCGTCATCAAGTGGAATCTGTAAGTATGCCTCTGCTAAATCAATCTTGGAAAAGAAGCGAGACTGTCCTAATTTGTCCATCAGTTCCTCAGGTCTGGGCAGGGGATAAGTGTCGACAATTGTTTGACTGTTCACTGTAGATTTGAAGTCCGCACAGAGACGAAGTTTTCCTGACGGCTTAGGTATAATCACTATAGGCGAGGCCCACTGACTCGCAGAAACAGGAGAAATCACCCCACTATCTTGCCAACGTTTAAGTTCTTCGGCAACTGTATCACGCAAGTCGATAGGCACTCGTTTAGCTTAACGAAATTTTGGAACTGCAGATTCTTTTAAAGTTACATGTGCCACGAAGTCTTTTGCACCACCTAGTTCCGGCGAAAACAAGTCACTATATTTGTCACATAAAGCATTGATTTTGTCCTGAGGCACTACTGACGAAATTTGAAGCACATCTCTTTGAATTGATAAACCAAACAAGTCAAAAGCATCTAGTCCAAAAATGTTCTGTGTCGATTTGGCCTGAAGAACTACAAAAGCAACTGTTTTTGTTATACCTTGGAAAGAGGCAGGCAGGCTACACGTTCCTAGCACGGGAATATTTTGACCTGTGTACGCTGTTAACACTTGCTGTGACGGCGACAATTTTGGCGAACCCAGAAGTTCATAAGCGTCTTTATTTATTAATGTGACAGCGGAACCAGTATCAAGCTGAAATTGCACCGACTTATTTTCTATGAAGAGAGTCACAAACAGTTTTTGCTTGCGGCGCTCGACAGGGCCGCGAATGTGGGCAACGTCTGTTACGGTTTGTTTACTGCCCTTGCGCGGGCCGCATAGTGAAGTGAGCGGCGCAGACTCGGCACGCAGCGGATTAACAACACTGTCACTAGATGGCACTACCGCCGGATCGGCGTCCGCGCAATGCGAGGCTACTACAGAGTCACTAACTACTGCACTAAACTTTTGAGTAGCTACTCCAAGTCTACTGTCACCATCTACACAGTACTGGGAACTAGTACAATGAGCAGTTGCAGAAGCCACTATTTTCACTACCGGAATGCACTGTTCATAGTCATTTTGCTTGTCCCGAACCCTTTTCCGTTGCACTGTTTTGCGCGCTCGTCGGCGCTTGCTACGTGGTGCACTATATAGTTTTGCCATAGGCGCAGAACTACTTTCTTGCAATTGAGATCCAAGGAAAGCACTGTTCAATTCCACAGCCCGTATAACATTCACAGAATGAACTGTTCTCGCAGTCTGCGAAGCACTGTTTCTAACGTGTCTGTTCTTTGAGTTTTTAATTTGCATACACACAGACTGTACATGTCCTGATTTGCCACATTTATAACAGGTTGCGTTGCGCCTAGGGCAATGAGCACGCTTGTGGCGAGACACACACTGGGGGCAAGACTTACGAACATTTTTCTGAAATGAGCGATGGCGCCCGTTATGCAAATTACTGTGTCTAACACTACGGGGCGACCTTTGCGTCGCACTTTTACACTGGCTACTGTTCACTGTCTGTTCAGCACGGCCGGTAGAAAAATAAGAATCACTAGTGCTACAATGAGAACTACGGCTAGGAAAGCGTCTGTTGCGGCGCACTGATTTTACACTGTGGCTTTGCATTTCTATATCTGCTAAGTCAAAAGTATCATGCGCTTCTATAAGCTGCAGTACACTGTCTAATGAGGGGTCAGACTGTTTCAGAATTGCTGCTCTAATTCTGGGGTCCTGAATATTCTGCGTAATCGCATCTCTCAACATCACGTCACTATACGAAAGTCCACAAGAGCAAGTAAATTTACATTGGCGGGTTAAGCCCTTCAATTCCGTAATCCACTCTTGGTGTGACTGCTGCGGTAATTTTTTAAGTCTGAAAAATCGGTACCGCGCAGCGGCTACGAGAACTTTCCTCTCGTAATGAGCATTCAGTGCATCTACAATTTGTTCAAAGTCTACATCACGAGGAGAGGCGTGAGGGAAAAGTTTTTGCAATAATACGAAGGTCCGGGGGCCCACAATCGATAAGAAAAGGTTCTTCACTCTCTGACCTGTAATTTGATGAGCCGCGACGAGTTCTTGACACTGTGCGAAGTAGTCGCTCCATTCTTCCTCACGTTCGTTGTACTGGCGGAACGTAGGGAGCGGTACAGCGGCAGGTGTGGGCTGCTGATGTGACGGCTGTTGTTGTTGGTGAGCAGCCTGTGCTGTCAACTGCGACACGGCCTGCAGTAGTTGAGTGATTTGCGCCGTCTATAACTGAATAATTTCCATTAAGTTTGGGTTCGGGGTAGTGGCCATGCTGACCGATTAGGCGCCGCGCATACAAGTAAATTATAACAAAACACAAATGCAATACGAAAGAGGACGCTCTGCAACAAAAAAGTCCACAAACATGTCACTGAAAATGTTCCCTCAAAAATCTTATAATAAGGGTGGGTGGGCGGGAGCAATTTCTGCGTGCTCCGACTGCTGCTGTCTGGCTGCTACAAGCGGGCTGGTCCACGGTTCGTCTATCACTCCTCGTCGCCACTTTTGTGTCCCAACTTCGTCGCCGCTTTTGTGTCCCAGCCTCGTCGTAGGTGTCGGTGGCCGAGTGGAATGAGCCCGACACAGGAACAAAAATAGCACGCTGGTGTAGGTACGGAGGGGAGCAGCCAGAAACTATAAACACTAGAGTAAATTAGAAAGAGATATATATTGCACAGAATGTAACAATACTTAACTTTTACATAGTACTGCAGAATGTTGATACATAGTTGTTAGAGGCCTGCCTAGTGCCTGTACAATAGCAAAGTCTTCACTGGTGCCTATCTGATTACGAAGGTCCTAACTGGTTGCTATCTCCGTCCGAAGTGACCGGTGTCTTTCCGTGGTGGCCACGAGCGGGGTTGCAGCAGAGGGCACTCGTGGCTGTCGTCGTGAGAACGCCGCGCCGTGCGTGCATGGCGGCGCGCGGCGAAAGTAGGTGGCGCGCACTTTGTACTTGTGCGACACCACAATTCCTCTCATTCCCCACTAATCGTTTACAGAAAGAGACATAAACCGATGGGTACTTTGTCTCGTGGCTGGATTCAGATTCAAATACTTAGTTCCCAGATTATTCATACTAGCTGAACCCCCGCTGCTTCGCATGCGTAGGCTGGTTAGTCTGCACTAGTTGTTTCTTTTTCATCCTGATGAAGAATCCATATCTTAAATTTCGTAGATATAGCTTGAAATTTAACAACACCATATTTTTGAAAGTCAATTTTTGCGTCTCGTATTTCACCCCCTTATTTGTTGAATTTCAAAAAATGCCGAAACACGTGTCTTTTAAATTCGAACCCTGAATTGAAATCCGAAATTTTGTAGTTGTAGCTTGAAAATTGCCTAAATAGCCACGCATTTTCAAAAAATGTTTCATCCCTATTTCACCCCCTTACGGACGGAATATCGAAAAATCGCTTCTTAAATGACGCCTACAGAATACGATCAACACCCTCCACAAATTTCAAGTTTCTATCTTCAGTGGTTTTGGCTGGGCGATGATGAGTCAGTCAGTCAATCAGTCAGTCCGTCAGTCAATCGGGACACTTCCTTTTATATATAGAGATTATAAAATAGCTAGAATTTGCCTTAGGCAAAAAATAATCCTGTCTAAACTGTTATTACAAAATAGAAAATTAATCCCAATGTCACATTCCTCACCTTTACCTCAGAGCTCCCCACACTTACGGCCTCTTCAGTCAACATACAGACTCACTCATGGCCGATCCACCTGCTCAACCACCTTTCTCTTCAAGTTGCCTAGCAGCCGCCCTCTCGTTCGTCCACGCCAGCTCGAGGTCTCTGACGACCTGTTCACTTCCCTCCAACTGCATGCTATCGACCAAGTCATCCCAAACTCAAAGGAACCTCTCTAGAGATCCTCACAAAAACAAGAAGGTGGCAAACCTTCCCCAAATTCATGCACCAGCTATCTCTGTTAGCACTCATCCAAGCACAGACCTCACCACATTCACTGACAGAAGGACAGGGAATTGGGTTATGTGGAGCCGAGCTCCTTATTTTCCTTGTTATTACAAATACATCTCACAACAAGCATTCCTATTTCCACATAACTGACGTAATGAACTTAGAGCCTTTGAATATATACATGGTGAGTCACCTAACATTACTGCTGGATATATTTCGTAAACCACATCAAATACTGACGAACCGATTCCACAGACCGCACGTGAGGAGAGGGGCTAGTGTAATTGGTTAATGCAAACCATAAAAAAATGCACGGAAGTATATTTTTAACACAAACCTAGGTTTTTTTAATGGAACCCCGTTAGTTTTGTCAGGCCTGACATGTCGGGACACACTCTATTCCACCCCGTAATTGAAAACGGAAACCATGTGTGTACGTGTACCTCACCCCTCATGGTAATGTACATATGCGTCAGCGAAAAAGACCAATAAAGGTGTTAGCATGTGGACGTAATAGGCTGTTCCAGTCTCTTCTGTAGCTAAGGTACATCACCGTTCCCTTTGGGTCCCTACTCAATTCGGTGATCTCCGATACACACGACCGAACAGCGGAGGAGTGGTACTCAAGCGTCAACTTTAGGTTACGATATCTTCGGATGTAATAAACATTTTACAATGCAACATACGGCACTGATTACGTATTTGTTTATATGTTCAGATGTGCTAACAAAACTAACGGGGTTCCATTTTAAAAGAACCTAGGTTTGTGTTAAAAAAAAACATACTTCCGTGCCGGCCGCGGTGGCCGAGGGGACTGAGACGCTCCAGTCACGGTATGCACGGCCACTATGGTCTGGGGTTCGAATACCCCCTCGGGCATGGATATTTGTGCCGTCCTTAGTATAAGGTAGTTGATAAATAGTTTGTAAATTTAGGGACTGATAACCCCGTAGTTAAGTCCCATAAGCTTAACAAACATTTGAACATTTTGAACATACTTCCGTGATTTGATGTGGTTTACGAAATATATCCAGCGGTAATGTTAGGTGACTCACCATATATATATCACGTCATCGAAAAAAACGATTGGTAACTGGAAAGAGCATGAGAGGGTACAAACGGTACCGTTTGACGATTTTGTCTTTACACGTTGACATCATGAGAGAGGTGCGATTTTATTGTAAACACATTTGCACAGCCGCTCCGTATCGCTATCTATGATGATCTGCCGCGTACGCTCCAGGATGTGAACACTTCGTTTCCATAGTGGACTGAAGACATCACCACCACTATTTGTGAGTGGAAACAGAGGAAACAGCCCGACCAACAATGACAGGATTCCTGTTTACAGCCTGCAGGCCTCCTGTCACAACAGGATAGGCGTTTTGAAGAGCCATACTTCCCCGGGACAAAAATAAACCCAGTGTAAACACAGACACACACGCAGTGGTGGGCCAGCGCCGTGGCACGCGTACACTGTCTTGGAAGAGCTCCGTCCTGCTGAACTATTAGATATCTTGTTACACTGTTGCTGTAAAAGAAACCTCAAGATATTTTACTCAAGCAAAACCGTCAACAGTTTTCTTAACTATACTTAAGCTACGTAATTTTTAATTCAAACTACCTGAAAACCCAGCGTCGCCCGGGTACTTATTTATTCCAGTCTTATCTTAGTCCATCTCATCTTCCCTTTTCCCTCTCCGTCCACCTTCTCTTTCCCTCTCTACGTCTGTCCATCTCCTCCTCTCACCCCTCTCTGTTTTTTCATCTCTTCTCCCTTCTCTCTGTTCATCTTCCCCTACCCAGCTCTCTGCCTATCTCCATCTTCCCCTTTCTCTGTCGAACTCCTCCTATTCCTCTTCAGTTCATTGCCTACTTCATCCGTGAACAATTATATAACTCAGTTAACATGATCAGTGAAGTGGTCTCTAAATGTTTTGCAACGTACCCTCCACCATGCCCTGTATAAAATTTTACGCAGACCGTGTTATTCCTCTTATTTTGAAGTGTAAGTGTGCAATCTTTCATCAAGATTGGAATAAAATCGTTGATTTCGACATTCGTAAGTAAAGCACTGTCTGCACCATACAAAATTATAGAAAGACAGTGACTATTTCCTTGTTTCGAAGGTAGTTTTCGAAGTGTCATAGTAACGGGATGAACAGCTCATTAAAACGGCTCATTAAATGCGAAAGAACATAATGCGGCTGTTTCTCACGCATCTGTTTGTGACGTCATATGTCCTGAACTATAAGGAGGAGAAACAAACACAAATCGGAGCGCGGATTTTGAACAGAACGGCTCAAACGTAAAGTTTTAAGGACAATTTATAGTAACAGGCAATTATCGCAAAATATTTAATTCGCGGTACGAAGGCAGAAGAACACCAAAGAAAACCCCAAGATTGCATTTTTATCGTATTGTGGCTCAATAGCACGGAAAATTAGCCGGCTCTTGTGACAGATAATGTATGTGCTGAAACACCAGGCACATACAACATTTCTTGTGTGCATGAGCAGTTACATGACGGCCAGGCTATTCGCACTATAGAACAGCGCCGTATTAAAGGTGTTTAAGTTAACGCTATCTCGAAAAGGCAGCTGTAGTGAATCATGTTCTTCTATTGTTAAACGGACGAATGGCTACTGCAATAGCGCAATAAAAGAGGTAATAGAAATCGAAGTATCGGACAAACATTCCCAATAAAGACGGTGGTTGAAAGCGCAGTGCGGCCTGGGAACCAGTTATCGGGTAGCTGAAGCGGGCACGACGGTCGTGCTATCAATACATTACCGAATGCGGTCAAGAATTGATGACCGATGACGTCACTGGCGGCTGTGCATCTTATAAGCACGGCAGCGGCATCGGAAGGACAGTCAACCACTTGACAATGGCAGAGGAGATCTCCGCCGAAAGCTCGTGGGCAGAACACCAGCTGACGTTCCTTGAAACCCGACAGTGTTTTATGAATGGATACCGGCACGGTAGTATGGATTCATACATCCCCATCTCTAGTCATTGAAAGTGCTCTGCTTTTCCGTTTCTGAAAATGAGTGTAATTCAAAGTAAGAATAGCAATACATAGTTAAGGAACTTTCTCACAGTTAAAATGTAGGCGTTAAAATGGAAGTTGTCTGAGCGAAAGGCTGTTGGCCCACTTAAGCTGTTTTTTATTAGAGGCCTGGAGATCTGCACAACCGGTTTCACAACTTTATAGTTGCATCTTAAGGTGCAATTACTGTACAAAAATGATTTTTTAATGAATATTTAGATTCAACTGTTACGCATTAAAAAAGGAAAAATCCAAACTATTTGTGTATCAGAATGTTAAATGGAAATTTTTTGTAAGCCAGTAGGCTATTTATTGCAATAATTATATTTTATATTACTTACAATGTTTTGCATATAATTCCTAGGATTGATAACGAGGAATAATGGTCATGTCCGATTGCTAGCAACTTCCCTCAGTCCGTCTGAAATAAAATCAGTTGACCACCTGGTTCGTGTCATTTTAGATATAATGTTGAAACTCGGCAATCAGTTTGACAAGTATTTTTTGGCTGGTTTATAATTCAAACGACGTGATGGGTAGCCCTACAATAGAGCAACTATTATGATAATTTCTGAGAAGCACAAATGATATAATCCGATTTTTCCATTTACGATGAAAATACAAAAATTGGGCTTCATCAGCTCCCTCAGGGTGATGAAAGGTTGCATTTCCGTCCTGGACAGTTGTGCAGAAACGCCGTAGCTGACAAACCGTCATGTGTATCAGCCGCAAAGACCTTTTAAAATAAACTAGACTCCTTAACGGCGCGGGTTAATTTGAACTTTCGGACGGCAGCCATGAAACTGGAAAGCGTCAGATGAATACGAGTGTTTTTAGGAGATAAATTGTGTATTATATAGCTACTGCGGTATATAGACTCAGTTGATAGTTACGTCTGTACTGTTTGACAATTGCAGTATACGTGAAACACAATGTTGAAGACCTACTCAGTGTTTAACTTAAAAGTAACTTGTTAAGATTTTGGGCAACAGAAGTTTGCAACATGCAAGTTTAAACGCTCACTGCTGCTCTAACTTACTTTACGAGTGGCCACAGTATTTGTACAATGGTAATTTATTTAACTGCTCTCACTTTAAGGGAGTTTTAACAAACAAAATATTAATGTTAAAAAGGGAATAGATAATTAAACATGGTACAGGTAGCATGAAACTATAAAGCAGAGGTTTGATACTTTAAGTCATTACCTGTTCACCAAAATGAACAAGCAAGTAAACATGGGGAGACCGCCAGCCGCGGTGGTCGAGGGGACTGAGGCGCTTCAGTCATGGTCTGCATGGCCACTATGGTCGGGGGTTCGAATCCCCCGTTGGGCATGGATATTTGTGCTGTCCTTAGTTGTAGGTAGTTCATAAGTAGTTTGTAAGTTTAGGGACTGATGACCCCGTAGTTAGATCCCTTAAGCTTAACAAACATTTGAACATTTGAACATGGGGAGACCATATTAAGCTCAGTAAAGCACATATCTTGTACAAAAGTGAATTAAATCATAAACTTACTGCCCATAATAAAATTGTTTCTGCCCTTTATGAATATAGAGGTAACATGGGAGGAAATTTGCGAATACACAGTGGGTAAAGGAAAGCACATTCATTCACTGACCGACACGCATAATGCTTGTGACACATTACTCATGCAGCAATACTTGATAGCAGCGGCGAAACGAAGCATCGGCGGCTTTTGACGAATTAGTGGGTGTCTTGAAGCACTAATTAAAACACACTATGCACCAAACGAACTATTGTGCAGGGAGGCAGTGGCATACTATCTGTAAGTACCATGTGGTGCTCAACCATGGTGAATTACATAGGATATACAAAAGAAATTAATTTAGAATAAGCAAGTAAAGCATACGCAAGAGTTCATACAAAAGAAAGTATAAGTGAAAGCATGGCTGAAGGTCGAAGTAAAGACCATTATGAAAGCACGTGGTGGAGTCGGTCATACCAAGACAGGAAAGATGGTATCAAGCTAGAAAATCTGACAAATATTTAGCATACTCTCGGATACAGACACGACGCAAAAACGTTAGTTAAAAAAAAGCAAGGAAATTCAAACATAATAAGTTTACACAAAGACTGAAGGCCACACACGTGAATTATAACTTATTAAAACTGGACACAAAATCATCAACTGAATGAGAATGCAAATACAAAATCTAAACTGCATTACTCGAGTTCTGTAAATGAAGAAACACTTTGCCTCGCATGGCGAACGAATTACTCAAGGAAACGGTTACTGATAAACCAAGACTGCCTGATCAAACAGAAAGCAAATCTCTAACAGCATGCCATCCCATCAGCATGATTCCACGATGTAGTTACTTCGACGGTCGCAGCAAGAGAGAAAACTAAGGCCACGTCTAAAAGCTTTTCCCTCCACACACCGGATGTAGAGCGCTCTAAAAGCGACCAGAGCGCGTTCAGATCATAGTGTCTACCAACCCCTTGCTACCTGAAGAACATAATACCCTCTTCTAGAGCTCCAGATAGGTAGTTTTTGTCACCTCTTTCGACCATGATCATGTTGGTACTACACTAAGAACAGGCCACATAGCCACCTTGTCAAGTAAGCTTGTTTCTGGCCACCCAGCAGACGCCAGTGCAGACGACTTACGAAGCCAAGCGTTCTTAACTAAAGTAAACGATGCCTAAAGCGCGAGGCGGCGACTGTAAGCCATTGCGTGGCAGTCAGTCATTATTGAAAGAAACCTTCCACATTCACATGAACACACAAGTTCAATCACACGGGTGGAAATATATATATAAATATGGGGCATTTATCATTAATAAAAAGAATAAAATATTTGATATACTAATAGACAATATTAATGACGGAGAAACACTTAAGTGTAATGAATAACTCAAAATGGAACACGATCACACATTCAGTGTGATTCGATTTAATAAAGGAATAAAAATAATGAATACTGTCTTCTCATTTATATTTGTCAGGAATACAAATATCCCTACCAGTTGTGTTCAGAGACAGTTACGCTAGCTTAACAGGCTATTAGTCAATTCAATGTAGGATTGAATGAAATAAGTAATAGGCTTTTACAACACTTGTAGCTCTTCAAAACAAACTACTTTAGACAGTACTGGTGGAGAGGAAGTTCAAGAAGATTCATTTTATGATTGTGTAAAATAACTATTGGGGGGCACGAGAGCAGTTTCCTCACTACAGTTCGAATTTTTGTTTATCAGATTAATCTTAGCAATTTGAAACACGGAATTTAAAGGTCATTTGCTTTAGAAATAGGTATAACAACTGAAAGGGGGTTTCAGAACTGTGTATGGTTCCATATGTGAGTGACACATAGCCGCACTGGTTGCACATTGTGAACTTGAACCCAATGTCGGTACATGCTGTCTTTTGAGCAGTTCACACTACTGTAAGTTATTTCACTTATAGCATTAAGAATGCTAATATTCGCGCTACATACTCTAATGCTACTATTAAATACACTTAGTTAAGAAAAATTTACGGCGTACTTCCTGTTCTAAAAGAATTTGGTAGTGGCTAGTTGCTGTATTCATAAGGTAAGACGCTAATTTACAGTTATGTATCTCATGGGGTATTTCATTTTCACAGTCAGTTATTAACATTAGCTGTTTCAGGCATCCTGTTCCATTTAATGATGCTATAAAATATCTAAATACTAGAGAATACAGCAAGCACTCAAGCAAAGACGTAAATTGTTGTGAAACTCTTCCGAAATTAATGGTTATACGATAGTTTCACCATCGTATAATATACTGATAAAGTGCAAGAAAATCGTGTCTGACGATAAATTCCGTTCATATGCTGCACTTAGAACGCTAAAAAGCTAAATGTTTTAATGCGGTTTAGTTAGGAAGAAGAAATGCTGTTGGCCGTATGTATAATAAATTTACACACAACCAATAGTTGCTGTATATTCAACAAGTCTGAAGCTGTTTTGTAGTTATATATTTACATGAGACATGGTTTTCGCGACTTTACTCGAATGAATACGCCCTCTAATCAAAAGATTCTTCCACGCGGAAGTTTGCCACCATAATAGCAGCCAATTTGCCCGCTGTTCGCGGTCGGCCGCTTTCGGGATTGAAGAGGCTTGATCAGCCGCCAGATTGAAGACGACTGACTGTGGTTCGATGGGGCGCTAGGTGCGAAGTCGAGACTAGTTGTGGTGGATACCGACCAGTAAACCTCGTTAATCGTTTTATGTATGATAATTTGGACAACGTGATGATGTGCTTGACTTGAGAGTTATGTTCACAATAGTTGCAAATGAGATAAAAAGTGAGATAATTTTATTTTATAAAATGTATCATATGCTAGTTGATTAAGAGACATAAAACTTACACTCCTCGACATTAAAATTGCTACACCACGAAGATGACGTGGTACAGACGCGAACGTTAACCGTAAGGAAGAAGATGCTGTGATATGCAAATGATTAGCTTTTCAGAGCATTTACACAAGGCTGGCGCCGGTGGCTATAACTACAACGTGCTTACATGAGTAAAGTTGCAACCGATTTTTCATACACAAACAGTAGTTGGCCGCCATTGCCTGGTGAAACGTTGTTGTGATGCCTCGTGTAAGGAAGAGAAATGCGTGCCATCTCGTTTTCGACTTTGATAAAAGTCGGATTGTAGCCTATCGCGATTGCGGTTTATCATATCGCGACATTGCTACTCGCGTTGGTCGCGATCCAATGACTTTTAGCATAATATGGAGTCGGTGGGTTCAGGAGGGCAATACGGAACGCCGTGCTGGATCCCAACGGCCTCGTATCACTAGCAGTCCAGATGACAGGCATCTTATCCGCATGGCTGTACCGGATCGTGCAACCACGTCTCGATCACTGAGTCCACAGATGGGACGTTTGCAAGACAACAACCATCTGCACGAACAGTCCGACAACATTTGCAGCTGCATTGACTATCAGCTCGGAGACTATGTATGCGGTTACCCTTGACGCTGCATCACAGATAGGAGCGCCTGCCATGTTGTACGCAACGACGATCCTCGGTGCACGAATGTCAAAAACTCATTTTTTTTTTTTTCGGATGAATCGAGGTTATGTTTACAGCATCGTGATGGTCGCATCTGTGTTTGGCTACATCGCGGTGAACGCACATTGGAAGAGTGCATTCGTCATCGCCATACTGGCATATCACCCGGCGTGATGGTATTAGGGTGTCATTGGTTACACGTCTCGGTCACGTCTTATTCGCATCGACGGCACTTTTAACAGTGCCCATAACATTTGAGATGTGTTACGACTCGTGGTTCATGCACGACTGCATGCACGACTGCATGTTGCACGGCCTGTACGGGCGTTTTTGGATACAAAAAATGTTCGACTGCTGCCCTGGCCAGCATATTGTCCATATCTCTCACCAACTGAAATCGTCTGGTCAATGGTGGCCGAGCAACTAACTCGTCACCATACGCCAGTCACTACTCTTGATGATCTGTGGTATCGTGTTGAAGCTGCATGGGCATCTGTACCTGTACACGCCATTCAAGCTCTGTTTGACTCAATGCTCAGGTGTATCAACGCCATTATTACGGCCAGAGGTGGTTGTTCTGATAACTGATTTCTGAGG
This sequence comes from Locusta migratoria, assembly GCA_026315105.1. Lineage (NCBI taxonomy): Eukaryota > Metazoa > Arthropoda > Insecta > Orthoptera > Acrididae > Locusta > Locusta migratoria. The sequence goes on from CM048746.1 coordinate 631,241,644, forward strand.
ATCTATGCACGAAATTTGCGTGAAAATGTCAATTCTAGTATAACATATTTGTCCAGTGAATATTCGTTTATCATCTGCATTTCTTCTTGGTGTAGTAAATTTCATGATCAGTAGTGTATATTTACTGTGAGGATTTACAGGGCGATATGACCAAATAAACCACAGGTCATGCACTAAAATAACTGTGCTTGGAGGCGGGTGGCTATATCTTATACTACTCAAAATGTTAATAGTACATACGCACGATGTTTCCCTGTTACTATTGTATTGATTGCAGGTAGTCATAATTGACCAATGTTACATTATGTTTTAGTTTCGGCTGATTATTTAGCGTGCCATGCAATGGCAATTTTTTATATTTCCTCCAGTGCTTTCAGAACAGTACCTTTACTTTCAATGAGCAAAAAATCTAAATTATTTTCTGTGCTTGTAATAGAATGTCGGTTGTCTTTTAAATGTTCACTTAGACTACTCCAATTTTATTTGAACACCTACATTTTTACTGTGTGAAAGTTGTGGTCTTCAGTCCGCAGACTGGTTTGATGCAGCTTTACACGCTACCCAGTCCTGTGAAAATCTCTTCATCTGAGAATACGTTCGGCAACCTACATCCTTTTGAATCTGATTACTATATACGTCTCTCGGCCTCCCTCTACGATTTTTACCCCACACGCTTCCTTCTAATGCTAAGTTGACAATTCCTTGATGTCTCAGAATGTGTCCAACCAGTCTAACTCTTCTCTTAGTCAGGATATTCCAGAAACTACTTTTCTCCCCGATTTGGTTAAGCACCTCATTAGTTACATGATCTACCCTTGGCGCTTGCCTTGGCACTTTTTTCCCTCTGCCCTTAAAACCGCTCTTCTTTCGAAGTTTTCGACCAATACTATCTCCCGATATGGACCGTATTAATGGGTAATCTTATCCACACGTACGGAACACATCACAGTACCCGCTCCTGTGACGCCTACATTAACTTACTAACACATGCAGAGGTGACAGTAGAACTCTTGAGTTGGTCACCATGCTAGTGCGAGCGTGGAGGGGCTCCACTCTAAAAGCCTTTATAAAAAAAAAAAAAAAAAAAAAAAAAAAAAAAAAAAAAAAAAAAAAAAAAAAAAAATCTAATTTTCATCATTCGTCTGTCATCTCTTTGTCTGAACTCCTTATTGCCACGTTTCACACCCATACAATGCTACACTCCAGACAAATGCTTTCAGAAAGAACTTCCTAACATTTAAATTAATATTGGAAGTTAACAAGTTTCGCTTCTTTAGAAACGCTTTTCTTCCCATAGCCATTCTGAATTTTATATCTTCTTTACGTCGGCCACAGAAGTTATATTGCTACCCAAATAACAAAATCCATCTTCTACTTTTATCGTCTCGTTACCTAATCTAATTCCTTCAGCATCGCCTGACTTTCTAACATTCCATTCCATTACCTTCGTTTTTCTCTTGTTAATGTTCATCTTATGTCTTCTTTTCAAGACATGTCCATCCCATTTAATTGCTCTTCCAGATGTTTTGCGGTCTCTGACAGAATTACTATGTCATTAGCAAACCGCGATGTTTTTATTTCTTCTCCCTGCACTTTAATGCCCTCTCCAAATTTCTCCAAACATTCCTTCACTGCCTGTTCAATGTACAGATTGAACAACATTGGGAAAAGGCTACAACGCTGTTTTACTCCCTTCCCAACCTTTGCGTCCCTTTCTTGCCATTCGACTCTAATAACTGCTGTCTGGTTTTTGTGTAGGTTGAATATAACTCATCGCTCCTTATATTTTTCGCCTGGTACCTTCATAATTGCCGGCCGCTGTGGCCGAGGGGACTGAGGCGCTCCTTTCACGGTCTGCACGGCCACTACGGTCGGGGGTTCGAATCCCCCCTCGGGCATGGATATTTGTGCCGACCTTAGCAGTAGCTAGTTCATAAGTAGTTTGTAAGTTCGGAACTGATGACCCCATATTTAAGTCCCATAAGCCATACAAACATTTGAACATTTGAACCTCCAGAATTTGGAAGATTGTATTCCAGTCGACATTGTCAAAAGCTTTCTCCAAATCGACAACGCTAGAAACGTAGGTTTGGTCTTCCATAGCCTTGTTGTAATGTGAGTATTGCCTCCCGTGTTCCTACATTTCTCCTAAATCCAAACTGATCTTCCCTATGTATACGTATTGTAGCTGTGTGTGCCCCTCATATAAAATTCTCTGTGGGAGTAGCAAGTTGTTCAACTCGTTAGTTTCTTCTGTAGTGTTGGTAGCAGTGTCAGTTGTGCTCTGTACAGTGGCTGATGGAAGAGGGAGCAAAGTCACCGCTCGCAAGTGTCGAGGCTCCAGAACGGGCGCGCTGGCTGCTTGGTTTAAAATTCTATTCCCGCTAAAGTGCCGGCGTATCCCATTATGCCCCAGTGATTGCCGAGGTGCGCGGCAAGAAAGAGTCCGCCGCTGAAGTAGAATAAAACTGCCATTAAATTTTGATTACGCTGCCAGCCGAGGTAATTCGAGTGGGGAAACTTCGGCACGCAGCCACTGTTCGCGTGGACGCGTATTTACGGGGCCCCGTAGCAGGCGTAGGGCGCGCGGCGTGCGTTTTCTGGACATGTACATCTACATCTACATGGGAGACTCTGAAAATCACATTTAAGTGCCTGGCAGAGGGTTCATCGAACGAACGTTATACTATTTATCTTAGATTCCATTCTCGAAGAGCGCGCGGGAAGAAAGGACAACTGAATCTCTGCGTTCGAGCTCTGATTTCTCGTATTTTATTCTGATGATCAATTCTACCTATGTAAGTGGGAGTCAACAATATATTTTCGCATTCGGAGGAGAATGTTGGCAATTGGAGTTTCGTAAGTAGCCCTCGCCGCAGCGATAAGCGCCGTTGTTGTAATGATTCCCATCCCAGATCCTGTATCATTTCTGTAATGCTGACTCCCCTGTATCATGACAATACGAAACGAGCTGCCCTTCTTTGGACTCTTTCGATGTCCTCCGTCAAACCCACCTGATAAGGATCCCACACTGGGCTGCAATACTACAAAAATGGACGGACAAGTGTAGTGTATGCAGTTTCTTTTGTAGTTCTGTTGCATCTTTTAAGGGTTCTGCCAATAAAACACAGTCTCTGGTTCACCTTTCCCACGATATTATCTACGTGTTCTTTCCAGTTTAAGTCTGAAGTAATAGTAATTCGTAGGTATTTTCTGGAGTTTACGGCCTTCACTTTTGACTGATTTATCTAGTAAACAAAGTTTAACGGATTTCTTTTCGCATTCATGTGGACGACTTCACACTTCTCATTATTTATAGTCAATTGCCAATTTTTACACCATAGTGATATCTTATTCAGAACGTTCTGCAGTTGGTTTTTGTCTTCAGATGGTTTTACTAGACTAAATGACGGCGTCATCTGCAAACGATCTAAGAGAGCTACTTAGATTTTTCCCATAAATCGTTTATGTAAATAAGGAACAGCAGTGGACCAATAACACTACCCTGTGGAACGCCGGATATCACATCTGTTTTAGTCGATGCCTTACCATCGATTACTACGAACTGTGTCCTCTCTGCAAGAAATCCCCTGTCCAATCGCAAATATGTGGCGATATATCATAACCACGCAATTTGATTAAAAGTCGTTTGTTAGGTACTGTGTCAGAAGCCTTCCGGAAATCAAGAAATACGGAATCGATTTGCGAACCCTTTTCAATAGCATCCTTCACTTCGTGTGAATAAAGAGCTTGTTGTGTTTATCATGAACGATATTTTCTAAATCGGTGTTTACCTTGCGTCAATAGATCATTCTGTTCGAGATAATTCATAATATTTGAATACAAGATATGTTCCCAAACCCTGCTGCAAATTGACGACAATGAAATAGGCCTGTAGTTTAGTGGGCTACTCCTACTGCCTTTCTTGAATATAGGTGTGACCTGTGTAACTTCCCAATCTTTTGATACAGATCCCTGTTCGAAAGAGCGGTTGTATGTGGCTGTTAAGTATGGGCATACAGTCCGGACCAGGAGACTTGTTCTTTTTAAGTGATTTTAGTTGCTGCACTTCACTAATGGTATCTACTTATACGTTGCTCATTACATTGGTGAATGATTTTCGAAAAGCTATGTTTAGTAACTCTGCTTTAGTAGCGCTGTAATCAGCAGGATCGCCAATATTATCACGCAGTGAGGGTGTTGTTTGTGTTTTGCCCCTAGTACATTTAACAAATGACCAAAATCTCTTTGGGTTTTCAGTCAAATTTCGAGAAAGAGTTTCGTTGTGTTAAGTATTGTAGGCATCTTGCATTGAAATCCTCGCTAAATTTCGAGCTTCTGCGTAGGAGCGCCAATCCTGCCTATGCAGCTGAGGGAACCGCAGACGCGTTTGGACGACAGCGCGGGGTGTTCCCCGACCAGTGCGAGTACAGGGTCTGGTGCTGGACGGCAAATGGAACTGTCGGTCTCCATTAATCAGGTGAGTGCATTTTGGTGTTTACTGAACGATCCCTGCCTCCTTCCTTCGTGAGCTGCCATGGGAGTTGTGTAGATACATTAGTATGTACTGGATTACATTGGATTTGTTATGGATCACAGTGGAAAAATCGACCAGTAAAGTACTTAAGATAGGACTGGACAAATAAAATTTCAATTTAAGCATATCCTGTATTCAAATATTATGAATTACCTCGAACAGAATAATCTATTGACTCAAGGTCAACACGGATTTAGAAAATATCGTTCATGCGAAACACAACTAGCTCTTTATTCACACGAAGTGATGGGCGCTATCGTCAAGGGTTTGCAAATTTATTATTTCTTGATTTACAGAAGGCTTTTGACAACGTTCCTCACAAACGGCTTTTAATCAAATTGCGTGGTTACGGTATATCGCCCCAAATTTGCGATTGGATAGGTGATTTCTTGTCAGAGAAGACACAGTCCGTAGTTATCGATGGTAAGGCATCGACTAAAACAGAGGTGATTTCAGGCGTTCCACAGGGTAGTCTTACTGGTCCTCTGCTGTTCCTTATTTACATAAACGATTTAGGGGAAAATCTAAGTACCTCTCTTAGGTTGTTTGCAGATTACGCCGTCATTTACCGTCTAGTAAAATAATCTGAAGATCAAAACCAACTACAGAACGATTTGAATAAGATATCAGTATGGTGTAAGAATTGGCAGTTGACTCTAAATAATGAGAAGTGTGAAGTCGTCCACATGAGTACGAAAAGAAATCCGTTAAACTTTGTTTACAAGATAAATCACTCAAAAGTGAAGGCCGTAAACTCCACAAAATACCTAGGAACTACAATTACTTCTGACCTAAGTTGAAAAGAACACGTAGATAATTTCTTGGGAAAGGCGAATCAGAGACTGCGTTTTATTGGCAGAACTCTTAAAAGATGCAACAGAACTACGAAACTGCATACACTACGCTTGTCCGTCCTTTTATGAAGTATTGCTGCCCAGTGTGGGATCGTTATCAGGTGGGTTTGACGGAGGACATCGAAAGAGTCCAAAGAAGGGCAGCTCGTTTCGTATTGTCACTATACAGGGGAGATAGCGTTACGGAAATGATACAGGTTCTGGAATGGGAATCATTACAACAATGGCGCTTATCGCTGCGGCGTGGGCTACTTACGAAACTTCAATCGCCAACATTCTCCTCCGAATGCGAAAATATATTGTTGACTCCCACTTACATAGGTAGAAATGATCATCAGAATAAAATACGAGAAATCAGAGACCTAACGGATTGATTCAGGTGTTCATTCTTCCCGCGCGCTATTCGAGAATGGAATGGGAGGTAAATAGTATAACGGTGGTTCGATGAACCTTCTGCCAGGCACTTAAATGTGATTTGCAGAGTATCCCATGTAGATGTAGATGCAAATGGAACTGGCGGCATCCATTAATTAAGCGAGGGCATTTTGGCATTTTCTGACCACACCCTGTCTCATTTCTTCGTGAGCTGTCATGAGAGTTGTGTAGATACCTTACTATGTGCTGGATTACGTTTGATTTGTTGAGGATCACAGTAGAAAAATCCAGCAGTAAAGTACTTGAGACAGGGCAGGACAAATACGCTGTTTGGAGCGCAGACGCCCCCGAGCGCTCACGCTGCTTGCCCACGGGCACTGCCAGCATGGAGACCCCCTCCCCTTCCACCTGCCTGTTAACATTGCCTGCTGGCTGGTGCGAGCCCGTTCACTTCGCGACTTCACCCATAGTGTTATCGGTGTCAAAGCTTACTTGACGTTCATGGTAGAATAAAATGAGTGACTGGAAAATATATTGAAATAATTTACAGTAGCATCCGTCGAAAAGAGTACCGACAGCAGTTTAAGTTGGTTTCTTGACTCTACAGTATGTTCACAACTACACATTGGCCTGAAAGTCGTTTTTTTTTTTTTTTTTGACTGCTGAGGACTTTGGCACCATCATCTGGTCTTGTATTATCTGCAATTGTTCCTGGTAATGGTGATAGTTTAAAGGCGCAAAGTGGACTTGAGAGTTTTAATAATAGATACGTTATTGCTTATCGTACATTTCAAGTGTTTGAAGTCTTTAATAAGGATATTGGTAAATCGTATTACTCGTGTAACATGCCATTTCTTGTTAGAACTCGTAATCATCGTAGAGTTAATGAAAAAGTAGGTGTTGGAATTTGGATTAAAAGAATGATGAATTGTAGTAAGATTAGAGCTATTGGAGATGTATTATTATCGTCATTGAAATAAAGAAGCATTTTTAATTAAAAGAGCTCGTGATGTACAGTTTATTTTCATAAGGACACACAGCAAAAAAGAAACCTATTGGGTCACGGGTAGTGACTCATCCCAAGTCATCCCAGTAACTGATTCACCAACAACAAATGGAGAAGAAAACTATTACAGGGGGATACCAGCAATTGGGGGGGGGGGAGTTGTGACTCCCCTGCGCAGCATGTTATACATTGCCGGGATTAAATCAAGTTTATATTGATATACAGGGTTTCCCAACTATCTTGTCCACCCAACATATCTCTGGAAGAATAACAGCTATTGGAAAACGAGTTTCACCGGTATCAATGTACGGCTGGGCCCCATGAATGTACATATTTGGAAACATTCTAAAACGAAAGCAAATGTTTTTTTAACACAAAACTATGTTTTTTTTAATGTACACCCTATTTTTTTTCTTCTACAATCCATAGCATGGTAAATCACATAAACAATGGCGTTGATTGCATTGCAATATTCCAGTTACATCCCGAGATATTGCGACGCGAAGTTGACGCTTGAAATACGCGAAACGCGCGGCTAGCGCACGTCCTGAGACTCAGGCGAGTACCCCATGCAGCTCGTTTCTCGTATTTCAAGCGTCAACGTCGCGTCGCAATATCTCGGGATGTAATTCGAATATTGCGATGCATGGTATGGACTGCTGAAGAAAAAATATGGGGTTTACATTTAGAAAAACATAAGTTTGTGTTAAAAAACACATTTGTTTTCGTTTTAGAATATTTCCAAATATGTGCATTCATGGGCCCCAGCCGTACATTGATACCGGTGAAAGTCGTTTTCCAATAGCTGTTAATGTTCCAGAGATATTTTGGGTGGACAAGATAGCTGGGACATCCTGTATAACTTCGATAAGTTAACTTCGCTATGTGAAAGTACCTCGTAGGTAGGCTTTACGCAACTGCTCTGCGTGACCTTGGCGCTGTTCCGGCTGCTGCCGCCACGCCCGTGCTACTAGATTTACCTAGCGCGGGCCGGGATTAAATCAAGTTTAGGGCGTGGTCGCTGTCCTGTCCCCCTGCTACTTCGGCAACACGCACAACACGAAGGCGTCGCGGGTTGCCGGGTAGCTAGGCGGGCAGTTCACGGGCTTCTACGAGTATACACAGGGCGCCAGCAGCATGTCCAGATGGGGCAGTAAAACCAGACCTACTCGCGTCCGCCGGGCACGTGATCGTGGAGTTACGACCGGCAGATATCCTTCCGCGTACCTATTTAAGGACGAGCACTGCCTTGCCACGGCCCGATATCTACCCCTCCTACCAACTGTGATCCCTTCCCCGTAGCATCAGCACCCCTCCCCTCTCTCCCGTCTCTTTTCCTTCCCGCCCGCTTGGCTACCCCTCTCCCATGCCCAGAGTCTCGTCAATCCTTCTCTCCCCTCCTTACTCTCTCTTCCCTCCCCTTCTCCTACTTCCCCCATCCCCGTCCAACCTCCGTCCCACTCCCTGCGGGGGCGACTCGACATTTTACCAACATGTACAGTGCCAGTGTGTCCAGTGTCGTGTTGCTTTTAATCCGTGCCTCCGTGTTCGCCGTCCGCAAGTTTTATTCTGTGCACCGTCCAGTGTCTTCGTGTATTGTCCTTAGTGTTTCTGCAATTTACTTTTAACTCGTCACCGTGGCCAACTGTTTTTACTGACTATGTGTGTTTTTTATTACTACTCGTCTGTTCATCGTTCCCTGCTATACGTTTGTCCCGTTTCGTCCATGTACGTTTTAGTCTGTCACAAACTCAGCGTGTAAATTGTTTTAACGTTTCACAATTTTTGTTCCTCTTTTTATGCTTTCTCTTATTGTCAATTCATGTATGTCACATGGCTGAAGAGCAGCCACCGCAGCTGCTGCCAGCCTGCCAACTGTTTACAGTTGGCTTGAAAACACAATAAAGGAAAAAAACTAGCCACGGCAGTGGGACGTCAGCCTAGAGACCTGATACGCCTCCGCCCTCCGTCTCCGCCGCCCAGCCGCTCCGCCCAGGACGCCCTCGGGTTCCGCAGCGTCGCCGCCGACTGTGGGGACGGCCCACTGTAGGTCGCGTCACTGACGTCCGAGAGTGATTGAAATGGACTTGCAATCTATGGGACTGTACACCAGTGGATTTCTAATTTCGTGTCTGTTATTTGGTTTCTTGTGTAATTGTAGCGTACAGAGGAGTACTGACCTGTGTTGTTTTTTCGACTAATAAACGTTTATTTTGGAGCATTACTTAAGTGACTTTCCTGCAGTAGATATTTAAGTCGCGTGACGTAATCACTTGCGTGCGAATTTTAAAAGGGCTCGTAGTAGCCTTTTCTGGGTCTTTCTGGATCGGATGGGCGTTCATCATGGTTCGTAGGAATGTTGGCAATACCAGAGATAGTGTCGTAGCCGACGTCACGTGATGTCTTGTGGTGCCCTCTATATTGCCTATATATAAGGCGTTCACTCAGGTTCTCATCGCAGTTCGCCACTCTGCCTCTGAAGATGTCTTCCCAAAGATGAAACGTTAGGGGAAAGTTTTATAAATCGACCACGGCGTATGAGCCCGGAAGTTTTAAATGAAGTTGACGCCGGCCGTGAAAGCTTACATTCTATGATCGACACAGAAGATATCCGAAGCCCTCAGATCTGTAAAAGATAAACGTTCTCCTTTATCGGAAAGTGCGGTTCATAAAATTCCATGCTCCTAGGGTAAAGTCTACAACGGAAAAACAAAGAGAAATGTAAACTCACGTCTACAGAAGCACAATAGTCTACGCCGCCTTGGAAAAAAATTTAAAATGAGCAGTGACGGAACACTGCTTACATTCAAGACATCATATAGTAAAGTTCTCTGAGCCGGAAATTTTACCTTATATGACTAATTATTATCTACGGTTGTATAGAGAAGTGTTTGAAATAAATAAACATAATGTTAATTTCAATCGAAAAGAAGAGACTATGAAACTCAACGATGTATGGACTGTGGCTCTGCAGAATCGATAGATTGTTTTATCTTTGATATGGTTCGATAGTATAGCTTTATCTGTGATAAGGATTATCTCTGCTTATCGCGTGGATCTTAGCTACGCCCCGTTTAGACGGTATTTCAGAAGCTCTCAGACCCCCGACCCGTCAGTCGGCAAGACTCAACAGACGGACAACCTCCGAAGAAGTCCGACGCAGCATCGGACTAAACGTAAGGAAGCAGAAAGATTCCAGTCTTACAGCGCGGAAGATATACTAACTGAATTCTTACTGAGATTCATCTGACTGGACCAATGGTGTTGATGACCAGTAATTTTAGTCCCAATAATAACAGCCCACTTCAGATTTGTAGTTTTATAAGTTTTTGCAAACATTTTGAACAAAAATAATAATCTAAATAATAAAAAGTTTATTAATTAGAGTTTCTGAAACACTTTTAGGAAAAACGAAATTTAGGTAGTGGTGGGTTTCGAATCACTCACCTTCAGCGTCTTAGTCAAACGCATTGCCTACTACGCCACTGATAACAGTTAGATGTTGCGTTCTTTAATTTAATGCTATTGATAGCCGTTGTCAACTGATGCTAATATGGCATTTTCAGACACTTGATTATCATTTATCGTACGAAGAACGACGTGTTTATGTTAATTCTTCAGTGCGCCATTGCTTTGAAATGACAAAGTGTAAGTTACAATAAGATAATTATCAAATACGCAAGATGGCGTATGCCAGAGAGACTTCTGGGCGAGAAATGTCATGTGACATCTGCGAACGGCTGGTTTTCGTTAATTCAGTGGAGGGTGTCAAAACTCCGTTATTTTTGCAAATATCTCTCGAACGATACGAGATATGAAAAAATCATAATGGACCAAAGTTGTAGAGAATTTTCTCCTCTACAAATTCGGTTATTCAATTTCCGCGTCAGATGAACGGTTTATTTGCAATTAAAATTACATTAAAAACGGCTTTTTTGTATTACTAACGTATTTCTTGTCCGAAATATTTCAAAAACCTAGGTTCTGGTCTCTGGTAGCCAACAATTATGTCTGTATAATTTGGTGCCGATCGGTTGAACGGTTCGACCTAAAAAGTGGGAACACGTTACAGCCAAATAGACATCGTCAAATCGCCGTTATTTTTGCAAATATCACTGCAACGATGCAAGTTATGAAAAAAACATAACAGAACGAAGTTGTAGAGAATTTACCCCTCTACCAATAACGTTATTCAATTTTCTTGTCAGATGAACGGTTCGTTTGCAATTACAATTATATTACAAACGGCTTTTTTTGTATTACTACCGTATTTTGTGTCCGAAAAAGGGAGGTTCTTGTCTCTGGTGGGCAATAATTATGTCTGTAAGATTTGGTGCTGATCGGTTGAACGGTTCGTTATAAAAACAGGAGACACGTTACGGACAGACATACATCCCAAAATCGTCGTTATTTTTGCAAATATCTCTGAAACGATACGAGATATGAAAAAAACATAACAGAGCATAGTTGTAGAGAATTTTCTCCTCTACAAATACGGGTATTCAATTTTCATATCAGTTGAATGGTTAAGCTCTTATTTTCATTTAAATTTCTAGCTGTCAAAAGACGATCGCAAAGGCTCGCCTTTAGTGTTACTATAGTAACCTAAAGAGGGCCAATACATTTAAACAGAGTTATAGTGTAAAGAAAACACACGTTTCTTTATTTTTCATAAGTAGTAGGTTCATTCTCAATTTCACACTTCTCAGTAATATTATCTATATTAAGTTAGTAAACGTTTGATTAAAAATTAATGTATTCCTTGTTTCGTATTTTATTTCTGTTTTGTGTTCGTGGACCGAAAATTTGCTCAACAGAAGTAATCGAACAAATCCATGTTTTTATCACTAAATCCTTTTTGAAGGATGTTTAAAAAATTGATCTTTCAGGAGCTGGTCGCAGTCGCATTACGTTTCTTGATGTTTATGTACGTTTGTCTGCGAAGAGATGGCACGAATACATTACCTATGAGGCCCTCTATTGCATTGTTGTGGTATTTACTCTTTGACAGGAGTTTCATGTTCCAGAACAAAGTCTTTTAAGTATATGGCATGCTTTCCGACTGAATTTTCTACAAACTGTGCTTTCCACGGTGATCTTCCACTACTTTCCTCAGCCGCTGTCAAGTGAGTGAATGGGTTCCTGTGCCACTTCCATGCCTCCCCATTCCATGAAATCATTGTGGAGGTCATAGTCTGATTTATTCCTGTGAAACATACATATTTTTCTGTACCCACATGGTATTACGAGGCGCGTCCAGTCGGTTGCTCGCCGTGGAGGTTCGAGTCCTCCCTGTGGCATGGGTGTGTGTGTTTGTCCTTAGATTAGTTTACCTAGGTTTAAGTAGTTTGTAAGTTACGGACTGATGACCACGCAGTTTGGTTCGATAGATTTACAGACATTTTAACATTTGCGGCGCGTCCAGAAAGTAAGTTCCGTTTGGTAATAAAATTAGATTGTACACAGATACAGAAGAAATTTTTATTGCACAAAATTATACAACTCTTAAACTACTTTTCCGCTTAACTGCCGAAATTTTGCAGGCATTTGTCATAGCGTGGCACCATGTTTTGTATACCTTCTTCATAGAAATCTGTCGCCTGTGTCTTCAACCAGTTGGAAACAGTTTCTTTCAGCTCGTCGTCATTGGTGAAGTGATGACCGTCAAGGAAAAACTTGAGATGTAAGAACAGATGAAAGTCGCTAGGAACGAGGTTAGGGCTGTACGGAGGATGGTCAAACAAGTCCCAGCCAAATCCCTGTAGCAGGTTTTTCGTCACATTTGCAGTGTGTGGTCGTATGTTGTCGTGAAGTAAAACAACACCTTTTTCAAGGCGCAATTTCCGAAGTGTCTCGCAATAAGCCTCTGCTTTGATTGTTTGACCACGCGGTAAGAAGTCAATGAGTAGGATGCCTTTCCAGTCCCAGAACACTATGCACATCATTTTCCGAGGTGTCATGATTTGCTTCGGCTTTACCTTTGGTGGGGATGAAGTGTGCCTCCATTCCATTGATTGCCGCTTACTCTCAAGGGTGTCGTAAGAAACCCAGGTTTCATGTCCTATGACTATCCGTCTCAGAAATTCTTCGCCGCTTTCAACATAACGTGTCAAAAACGCAAGTGCACTACCCATCTGTTGTGTTTTGTGTTGCTCAGTGAGAATCTTTGGTACCCAACGTGAGAAAAGTTCACGGAATTTCAGTGGTTTGCTAACAATTTGATGGATCAGTGATCGTGAAATTTGGGGGATGTCCATAGTGAGTGCACTAATTGTAAACCTACGGTTTTCCTGGATCTTGTCATCAATCGCGTGAACCAGTTCTTCTGTAACCAAAGGTGGACGCCCACTTCGTTCTTCATCGTGCACATCACTACGCCTGCCATTGAACTGTCGGATCCATCTTCTCACCATCGAATCACTCATCGCATTTGGTCCGTAAACATCGCAAATTGCCGATAAATTTCACTTGGTTTCACTTTCCTCGCATTCAGAAACCGAATCACCGACCTGATTTCACAGGCGGCGGGATTTTCAATCAACGCCGACATTTCAAACAACCACAACAAAGCGTACGTAACTGACAGCGATCTCCAAATGGCGCACGTTCTTCTCCTTGATACGCATGTCTACAGAGCATGTGCGGAACTGCAATCGCAGCGCTGCAGCGGAGATAAATTGAAACGGAACTTACTTTCTGGACTCGCCTCGAATTTCCTTGGATGATGTAATAAGGTCATTAATAAATCGCTGATATGTCGTGTTTGTATCCAATGTACAGTGACGTAAGCGTGTTTAAAATAAGACTCCCAATCAGGCTTTTCAAAATTCCACCTATATTTTGGAGCTCTTTTTTTTCAGAGGAAATCGATTTCCAGCGTTAATGATGAGACGTCTATGATGCGTTCACCGGAAATTTGTTCAAGAGTATCCTTTGCCCTTGTGGTCTTTCTGACGAAGGATTAGATCTCGGTTCGATACATGTTGTTATCTTGTTGACCAGCAGGTACGTTTTTCTTTCGGATCATGTATTAGTTGCAGATCTTCGGTGTCCGTCTAATCAAGCAAGACGTGACTGCAAGCCGCAGCCGAGCGCATAGAGGCTCAATGCTACGATCCGCGAGGCCGTTCCCCCTCGGGCGTAGATGTTTGTGCCGTCTTTAGTATAAGCTAGTTCATAAATAGTTTGTAAGTTTAGGGACTGATGACCCCGCAGTTAGGTCCCATAAGCTCTACAAACATTTGCACATTTTTTGAACGTGACTGTAATCATCTTCACCATAGCGCAAACGTCGTTATGACTATTGAAGACGCCCATAATAGATAATGCAAGAAATAATATAATTCAAACGCTTTCCAGTTTTAGCTGGGGTGATGACACACAGCTTCTGATGAGGTCTTCCTTGTTGTTGTTATTGTTGTGGTCTTCAGTCAGCAGACTGGTTTCATGCAGCTCTCCACGCTACCCTTTCTTGTGCAAGTCTCTTCATCTGAGAATACGTTCGGCAACCTACATCCCTTTGAATCTGATTACTATATTCGTCCCTGCATTTTATATCTTCTTTAATTCGGCCATCAGAAGTTATCTTGGTACCCAAATAACACAATTCATCTACTACTTTTATTGTCTCATTACCTAATCTAATTCCTTCAGCATCGCCTGCTTTTCTGACATTTCATTCCATTACCCTCGTTTTACTCTTGTTAATGTTCATCTTATATCTTCCTTGCAAGACACTGTCCATCCTATTCAATTGCTCTTCCAGATATTTTGCGGTCTCAGGCAGGATTACTATGTCATCCGCAAACCGTAAAGTATTTGTTACTTCTCCATGGACTGTAATGCCCTCTCCAAATTTCTCCTTCCATTCCTTCACTGCCTGCTCAATGTACAGATTGAACAACATTGAGGAAAGGCTACAACCCTGTCTTACTCCATTCCCAAACTCTACGTCCGTTTCTTGCCCTTCGACTCTAATAACCGCTGTCTGGTTTTTGTATAGGTTGAATATATCTCTTCGCTCCCTATATTTTATCCCTGACACCTTCAGAATTTGGAAGAGTTTATTCCAGTCGACATTGTCAAAGGCTTTTTCCAAATCGACAAACGCTAAAAACGTAGGTTTCCCTTTCCTTAGCCTATCTTCTAAGATAAGTCGTAATGTGGGTATTCTTCGCGTGTTCCTACATTTCTCTTAAATCTAAACTGATCTTCCCTGAGGTCGTATTCCACAAGTTTTCCATTCGTCTGTAAATAATTGGTGTTAGTATTTTGCACCCATTACTTATTAAACTGATAGTTCTGTAATTTTCACACTTGTCTGCACTTGCTTTCTTTGGAATTGGAATTACAAAATTATTGAAGTCGGAGGGTATTTCCCCCGTCTTATAGATCTTGCATACCAGGTGATACAATGTTTTCACGACTGGCTCTCCTAATGACATCAGCAGTTCAGACGCAATATCATCAATTCCAGGGGCCTTGTTTCGACTCAAGTCCTTCAGCGCTCTGTCTTATTCTTATCGCAGTATCATATCTCCTATATCATCTTCCTCCACTTCGTCTTCCATTTCTAGAATACTGCCTTCAAGTATATTTTCTTTGTACACGCCCTCTACATATTCCTTCCACAGTTCAGCTTTCCCCTCCTTGCTTAGTACTGGTTTTCCGTCTGAGTTCTTGATATTCATACAGCTGCTTTTCTTGTCTTCAAATATCTCTTTTCTTTTCCTGTAGGCGGTATCTATCTTTCCCCTAGTTATGAATTCTTCTACGGTTCTGCATTTGCCCTCTAGCCACTCCTGCTTAGCCAGTCTGCACTTCCTGTCAATCTCATTTTTCACACGTTTGTACTCCCTTTTTCCTATTTCACTTGCTGAATTTTTATATTTTCTCCTCTTATCAATTAAGTCCACTATATCCTTTGTTATACAGGGATTTCTATTAGGCCTTGTCCTTCTGCCTATATGGTCCTTCACTACCCTATCCCTCAGAGCTACCCATTCTTCTTCTACTGTAATACTTCCCCCCGTTTCAGCCAGTCCTTGCCTAATGCTTCCTCTGAAACTCTCAACCACCTCTCGTTCCTTCAATTTGTCCAGGTTCCATCTAACCTTTCTGCAGTCTGCTTTAAGTGCCTTTCTGGACATCCAGAGCAAACGGTCCAATACGCTCTAAAAGGGAGCCAAAAATGTGCTTTTACAGGAACTATTGGAGAACTCGATGAAACTCGCACTAAAGCTGCTGAATGGATGCAAAACTGGACATACAACTTAAACGGATATTTTTGTAGTTTGTTTTTAGTAGACTTCCAAATAATTGTTTAGAAATAATTTCTGTTTTTAATTTTAAAGCAAATCTCATTGTTTATATCTATTTATTGATTGATTTTGTTTGTAGATATGTTAAAAACAATTATACTTGGAAACCACATACGATACATCAGAAATAATAAATCAGTACACTTACCAGCTGCCCGCTCTGATATAGCCACCCTCAACTGTGGTCGCTTGGGTCTTTAATCCAATGAAATACAAATATTGTTTGTTTGGATCTATTTGATTTGTTTGTTCTTCACATCACCGGGAATGTTCTGTCAGTGACGTCATTCGACCCAAGTGAACGTATAACTAACCAGTGTGACGAATTTCCTAAGCTCTTTTATGACGGGCTTGAACAAGCAACTAATTTCTCCGTAGATGTGACATTAAAAGATAATGAGCAACCACGTCTTCTCAGGACACGCCCCGTTTCCTTCGCATTACGCAATCAAGTCGCGCAGGCTCTTATAAAGTGGCGAAATCAAGGTGTTAAAACGCCCATTTCAGCAAGCCAGAAGGCTCCTCTTTTTGTTGTTGTTTAACAACTATCTGGCAAACATATGATTTGTGTTGACTTTAAGCCCACTGTGAATCCTCAGACAGTGATTGACACTTTACTGTTGCCTCACCTTCACGAGCTTATGGACAGATTAGGAGCTAGCAAATATATTTCAAAAATTGATCTTCAGGTTGCATATCTGCAACTTTCGTTCCAAGAGTAATCACAGAAACTTCTAGTTATCGATAAGACATGGGCCTCTTTAAGTTTCTCAGGCTACCGCTCGGTTGTGCCTCTGCTCCGACAATCTTTCAGAGATATCTGGAACAACTAACAGAAGCTATACCTTGTTGCTCAAATTCTCTACACGATACTGTAGTGTTTAACAATTTACGAGCGCTTTTCACAGTCCAATCGGAAGCTGGTCTCATGAGAACAAATGTGTTTTCTTTCAGACTGAAATTTAATATTTAGGTTACATCAACAATTTGTAGAGTGTTCATCCGTTGCAGTTACATTTGCAAGCCATTCGAGTGCTCGAGGCTCCCACAAACAGTACAGAATTGCAATTTTCCCTAGGTAAAATCTCACATCAAATTTATTCCTAACGCATCGCAACTAGCGGTACCGCTGCATCGCCTACAGCAGAAGAATGTTATATTTGTTTGATGAAAGGAATGTGACATCGCTTTCCAAGTGTTAAATACGCTTTAATGAGTGATTGCTGTCTTGTACGTTTTGATCTTGACAAAATCAACATCCTGTTGTGTTAACCGCGGACGCGTCAGCCTACGGTATTGGAGCTGTCCTCTTTCATCACCATTGGCTCCTCAAATGTTCAAATGTTTGTACAGCTTATGTGACTTAACTACGGGGTCATCAGTCCCTGAACTTAGAAACTACTTATGAACTAGCTAATACTAAGGACGACACAAATATCCATTCCCGAGGGGGGATTCGAACCCCCGACCCTAGTGGCCGTGCAGACTGTGACTGGCGCGTCACAGAACGTTCGGCCACTGCGGCCGGCTTGGCTCCTCAGACAGACCGATCGCTTTTGTTTTGTAATTGTTGAACAAAGCCTTGGGCAAATTATTTGCAAATCGAGAAAGAGGCATTAGCAGTCATCTATGGTATTACCAAATTCCACCAATATCTGTATGGTCGGAAGTTCTACCTGGTGACTGATCACAAGCCGCTTCAGTCCTTGTTCCACCCTAGCAAGCCCATATCTAGTTGCACAGCACAGAAGCTGCAATGTTGAGCGCTCACAGTGTCTTCCTACAATTATGAAATTATCTACCGGCCGACGTCTAAACATGCTAATGCCGATACGCTATCACGTCTTGCTGTTGGCCATGATATTGATTTTGATGCCTCAGTAGCTTCCACATAGATGCAAGTGATTCTGCGGTCCTCGATCAGTTCCCTCTCGATCAGTGGAAGGTTGCCCAAGCAACAGCGGCGGACCCAGATCTTCAAACCATGTTTCGCTACGTCCGCACAGGGTGGCCTCACCCAGTGACATAGATTGTTAGCCTGGTGGTTCGAGGCAACGTTTCTCGCTGACTTTACATATCAGTGCTGCAGACTGTAATTTTGCTCCGTATAGAACAGGAGCAGTTGTTTGTGGTGATCCCTCAGTCATTGTAAGGTCAGGTGCTTCAGTTACTGCATCAAGGTCATTGGGGTGTGGTCCGCAGGAAACAATTGGCACACACACATTGCTCATGGATCAATATGGACATGCAGATAGAGAGAATGAAGGCTAATTGCCAAGCTTTTGCGGAAAACCAACCCGCCCCTCCTCAACGGCTCTCAGAATGAGCCACCCCGACCATGCAATGAGAGCGCATGCATTTAGGCTTTGCGGGTCCATTCTGGAATACAGATCATCATAGTGGATGTTTACAGTAAAGCTCCTATCGTGGTCCCTATGAACTCTAAGACGACTTGTAGCGCCCTCAAAGCCCTTCAGTCTGATTTTTGTATAGAGGAGCTACCAGAACTGATAGTGACGGACAATGGTCCACAGTTTGTATCGAGGGAATTTGCTAAGCGAAAGGTATTCCCCATCTGACCACTGCTCCGTTCTACCCTCAATCAAATGGCGAAGCTGAATATTTTGTGAGATCCATCAACTCACAGATGGCCAAGCTCAAGTACCACCACACACGTGAACAACTTCTTCTGAATTTCCTCCTACCACTCCCAGCCACGCAACGGACCATCACCTGCGGAGTTCTTGCACGGACGGCGGTACAGCACTCTGAAGCATCTCATGCACCCACCACAGTCGCCGCCCGCTCCGTAGAATCAGGCACAGTATCGGGCAAAAAGATCTGTCTTCTTCAGGTCCTATGACGGACGCAGGCGTAGGGAGCGCGGTACCATCAATAGACAGCTTGGCACTAACATGTTTTTATTGCAGGGTGCAGATTGCGTGCAATGCAGACACAGAAACCAAATTCGCCCTTCTGAACTATAGAATGCTGCCACTTTGTGTCGACAGATTCGCTGTCTCCTCGGATGGGGAACCCACGACTCATGAGACGTCACGGGTTCTCGACCCCAAGCACATGCAACTCAACGCTTCGTCTCCAACTTCAGCGCATCTGACGACTCAACCTCCATCGGACGTCGTGATTCAACCGACGTCCGCCATCGCAGGTTCATCGTCACGCGTCGAAGGTCCTTACTACGTAGAGGTCCACATGCAGTCGAGATCGTCCCTCCTGCACCTGCATCTGTTCTACCTACGCCCGTGTCCTTGGGGGAGCAACCTTTGGTGCGTTTTCTGCGCGGCGTCTCGTGCTAAGCGCAGAACGGATGGCGGGTCACGACCACTGGGCACAAATTCGAAACTCGGTCCGTCGACAGCTCCCAAGATCAGACCTACCTCGCCACCGTTTCGCCTACTACACAACGATGGTGAGAAGGATTGGAGGGGGGAGAGGTTTGTTGTGGCGTTAGACAGTTCCAGGAAGTTCAACAGAAGAGCACCATCTGCGAGAGCCAGGAGTGACTTATTACAAGCCAGAAGAGTTTATTGTTACATTGCACATCTATGTAATTAGTAAGAGAAATTTTTTGCCAATACAAGCACATTGAAAGTAACTACTACTAAAAGTATACGTGAACTAATCAATTCCTTTATTTGCAGACCCATGTCCACATCTTTGTTCCTCATGGTCCACCATCTTCTACTGCCGCATCCCGGAGATATAAATGAAATACCTTCGACTTCAAGAAGAATACAGTGATTTCAACTTCAAAGAAAGCAAGAGCAGACAAATGTTAAAGTTACAGAAATAACAATTTAATAAATCATGTTTACATAATACTAAGGCTAATTATTTGCAGACGAAATGAAAAATCCCTGGATCCTGGCCTTTTGGAAGATCATTTTGGATTTAGGAGACATGTTGTAACACCGGAGGCAATACTCAATTACTACTTATTTTAAAAGATAGGTTAAGGAAAAAAAACTACTATTTTCAATATTTATATATCTGGAGAACGGTTTCTAAAATGTTTCTGAAATACATCCTCTCAAATTCTGTAGATAGCAGGGGTAAAATATTGAGAACGAAGAGTTACAAAAACCGGACAGCACGAAAGGGACACAGTGGTTGGGGAGGGAGTAAGACAGAGTTGTAGCTTTCCCCAAATGTTGTTCAATCTGTTCATTGAGCAAGCCATGAAGGAATGGAAGGAGAAATTTGGATAAGGATTTAAAGTTCAGGGAGAAGAAATGAAAAATTTGCGGTTTGACGATGACATTGTAATTCTGTTAGACAGCAAAGGACCTGGAAGTCCAATTAAATGGAATGGACAGTGTCTTGAAATGTGGGTATATGATGAACATTAACAGGAGTAAAACAAGGTTAAAGGAAAAAAATCTCAGAAAATCAGGCGATGCTGAAGGAATTAGACTGGGTAATAAAACAGTAAAAGTAGTGGATGAGTTGTTATTTGGGTTGAAAAATATGTTATGATGGCCAAAGTAAAGAAGATATAAAATGGAGAATGGCATTGGGAAGAAAAGCGTTTCTGAAGGAGAGAAGCTTTTTGACTTCCAATATTATTTTAAATGTATGGAAGTCCTATCTGAAAGCATTAGTCTGGAGTGTAGCATTGTATGGGAGTGAAATGTGGACCATAAGGAAATCGGACAAAAAGATGACAAACGATTCAAATGTGCTGCTAAACACGACTGATGAAAATTAGATGCGTAGATCACGTAACTGGTGAGGAGGTGCTCAACAGAAGTGGGAAGAAAACTAGTTTCTCGCATATCCTAAGAGAAGGGATATGTTAGTGGGACACATTATTATACATCAAGGAATCGTTAACTTAGCATTGGAAGGTAACGTGTGGGGTAAAAATCGTAGGGGCAGATCCAGAGACAAATTAGTAAGCAGATTAACGAGATGTAGGTTTTCTTATCTATTCTCAGATGAAGAGGCTTGCACAGGACAGGGTAGTGTGGAGAGCTGCATCAAACCAGTCTGCGGAGTGAAGAACACAACGACAACTACAACTACATCAGTAAAAGAATTCAGACCCGCAATATTATCTCTTCGAATATCATCTGACTTTGCACAGCGGGGTATTGATTTCAGTTTCCGTATTGCAATATTAACAACATTTGTTTGCTTATTTTGACAGTTCTCCTGTGTATTTAAAACATAACGCCAGTCCTTTGCTTTTACCGACAGGTTAAAGTTACAAAAGATTTCTCTGCAAGGACAATGTAATGTATATAGTTTGCCATGTGATTTTCGTGCGTAGATATTGAATCCGTTCGGTATACGAATAACCATGCCTAGAAAACAATAGTCTTTCAAAAAACACTGGAGTGGCTACTAAGCTCAGGATTGCGCAGTCGCCTGGCTAGGACAACAGAATTTTTTGAGAAAGCCATCCAACAAGGAGTCCATCTATACTGAAGAGCCGGCCGCGATGGCCGAGGGGACTGAGGCGCTCCTGTCACGGTCTGCACGGCCACTAAGGTCGGGGGTTCGAATCCCCCCTCGGGCATGGATATTTGTGACGTCCTTAGTGTTAGCTAGTTCGTAAGTAGTTTGTAAGTTTAGAGACTAATGACCCCGTAGTTAAGTCCCATAAGCTATACAAACATTTGAACATTGGATTTACTGAAGACGTCTAGAACACTTAAAGCACAGGCATATAGGTGTTGTTCTTACGGGCTTCACCTTGAACTCTAATTCCTTCTCCAAATTTCTCCTTGCTTTCCTTTATAGTTTGCTCGGTCGGGGGTTCGAATCCCCCCTCGGGCTTGGATATTTGTGCCGTCCTTAGTATAAGGTAGTAAATAAGTAGTTTGTAAGTTTAGGGACTGATGACCCCGTCGTTAAGTCCCATAAGCTTAACAAACATTTGACATTTTATAGTTTGCTCAATGTACAAATTGAATAACACTGGATAAAGGCTACAACCCTGTCTTACTCCCTTCCCACTCATTGCGTTCCTATCATGCGCTTCAACCCTAATAAATAATTGTTCAAATGTTTGTTAAGCTGTGGGGACATCATTCCATAAAATTACAAACTACCTATAAACTAACTTAAGACAATACAAATATCCATGCCCGAAGGAGGATTCGAACCCCCGAAGGGAAACGGCCTAGCGCGTCGGAGTATAGCGCCTCAATGCGCTCTGCCTCACCGCCGCGGCCCTTAATAACAGCAGTTTACTTTATGTACAAGCTGGAAATAGCTTATAGCTACCGGTTAGTAAATGTCAGTAAAACAGAATGTTGTATCGCTTTGTGGATCAGAATCAGCACTTTGTCAACATCACATTTGCCCGAAATGTGGCGAAATCCTTTCTGTTGCAATAGCCGTAATTATTAACTGCAGTGACAGCCAAAGTACGAGGCCCGCATGCAAACTGCGCTGCTGAAAATGATATGTCAAAACACCGGTGATTGAGAGCCCTGATTTAAGGGTGTTACCGGTTTGACAGTCAGCTGTAAATGGTGCGGACTGCATGTAATTACTGCAGCAACAAACAGCTGACGCAGGCGTCAAGTTGTTGTGACGCGTGACGTTTGACGTGGCGATGCGAGTGACGGTCGCTGCAGCACTTTGTGGTGTGTGTGTGTGTGTGTGTGTGTGTGTGTGTGTGTGTGTGTGCGCGCGCATCTGGCGTTGACAGGCCTGCCACGCAGCAGAGGGCGAAGTGTGTCGAGTGGCGCGCTGTGCTGTCCTGTGCTGTGCGTTGTGTTGTGAGGGAGCGACCCTCACTCTGCCCAGTCGACTGGGAGGGGTAAAGGTGTCAAGAGCGGGCCGGCGTGGACAGAGCGACGCACTCGCCGCCCGCTGTGAACGCCGACACCTCTGATGACGTCACAGCTCGCCCTAGGGCACCTATATATAGCAAAGACCTTGTAAAAATAACTAGACTCCCTGACGGCGCCGCTGTCGCGGGATAATTTGAACCTGCGCCCGGCCGCCATAGTAGTGGCAAGCGTCAGATAAATACGAGTGTTATTAGCAGGTAAATCGTGTATTAAATAGCTACTGCGAGATATATACACAACTGATAGTCACGTCTGTATTGTTTGACTATTGCAGTGCACATGAAGCTCTATGGCGAAGAGCTGCTCAGTGTTTCAATACATAAATCAATTGAAAGGAATAAAACTATCGAATACTGTATTACCATTTATATTTCTCAGGAATACAAGTAACCATACTACCTGTGTCCAGAGATAGTTACTCTTGCTTAACAGACTGTTAGTCAACACAATATAGGATTGAATGAAATAAATAACAGGCTTTTATAATACTGGTAGCTCTTCAAAAGGAGCTACTTTAGGCAGTACTCATGGACAGGAAGTTCAAAAAGTTTCAAAAAGTTTCATTTTATGATTGTGTAAAGTAACTATTAAGGTCACGATATTAGTTGCCTCACTGCAGTTAGAATTTTTGTTTATGAAATTAATATTAGCAACTTGTAACGCAGAATTGAAAAATAATCTGCTTTACATATAGGTATAACAACTGAAAGGGGTTTGCAGACCTGTGTATAGTTCCATATATGAACGGCACATAGCCACAGTGGATGCACATTGTGAAGTTGAACTCTGTGACTATAGTTGATGACTTTTGAACAGTTCACTCTGCTATAAGGTATTTATTTGGCTTACAGCATTAAAATGCTAATTTTCTTGCAAGATACCCTAATGCTAATGTTAGGTGCCTTAGTTAAGAAAATGTTATGGGATACTTCGTGTTCTTAAAAGAATTTGCTAGTTGCTGATTGCTGTATTCACAACGTAAGAAGCTATTTTTCAGTTATGTATCTGATGGTATATTTCACTTTCGCAATCGATTTTTAACATTAGCTGTTTCAGTCAACCCTGTTTCATTTTCTGATGCTATGAAAAATCTAAATATTGGAGAATACAGCATTACAGCAGAGACGAAAAGTATGAAGCTCTTCCGAAATTAATATAATCGTAAAATATACTGAGAAAGTGCCAAAAAATTGTTGCTGACGATAAATTCCGTTCATATGCTGCTCTTATAACGCAAAAAACTACATGTTATAGTTCGGTTTCGTTAGGAAGGGGAAACGCTGTTGGACAATTTCTGCACCGTATGTGTAATAAATTTACACACAACCGATAGTTGCTGTATATTCAAGGAGTGTAAAGCTGTTTTGTAGTTATATTTCGATTAGACATAGTTTTCGCGACTTAACTCAAATGATTACTCTCTTTAATCAAAAGAATCTTACGCACATTTAAAGTTCGCGCGGAAGTTTGCCACTACAATGGCTGCCGAGGCGCTCTTTAATTTGTCCGCTGTTCGCTGTCGGCCGCTTACGGGATTTTGGGGGCTTGGTATATAGACAGGCATGAGCATCCGCCATTTTGTTCCTATAAATCTCAGTAAATTAGCTTACTACGCCTATTTTCATTCACTGCTTTCATATGTGATCATATTCTGGGGCTTCACAATATATATATTCACTCATGAAATTTGTTATTAACAATCCGACCCAATTCAAAAGTAATAGCAGTGTGCATAGCTACAACACTAGAAGAAAGGATGATATTCACTATTCAAGGTTAAATCTAACTTTGGCTCAGAAAGGGGTGAATTATGCTGCCACAAAAGTCTTTGGTCACTTACCAAGTAGCATCAAAAGTCTGACAGGTAGCCAACTAGTATTTAAAAAGAAATTAAAGGAATTTCTGAATGGCAACGCGTTCTACAATGTAGATGAATTTTTAGATAAAACTTAAAAGAAAAATTTAAAAAAAAACCTTAAAATATTGATTGTCAAGTATAGAGAACATTTGCTAAACTGACACGTTGCACATCATTACGAAATGTCGTATATATGATCCATGGAACAAGTATTAATCTAATCATCTAAATCGGGTCGAAGCGCGATTGTAGAATATTAAAGTCGGTACGCTTTCAGCATGGTGGGTTGTGCAGCTCCGAATTGTTCTAATCGTTCACAAAATGGTTTTCGTGTTATTTCGTTTGCAATGAATCCCGAAAGGCGTAAAATATGGTTAATAAACCGTCATGACAAGGCCTTAAAAAGTATGCGAGGTGGGTTAATTCATTTGTACTTATGCACAATTTCTACACTTTGTAAACGACAGGTTTCGTTACGTGACCTTTTCAGCGAAGGTTCCGTAGCTACGAACTACTGTTACAGACTTATTTATATATACGTTGGCAGTAACAAACAGTATCAACATTTAGACAATAACAATAGTAATTACTTTTAAATGACGCACAATGTTTTATACTAGTTATAATGGCTAATATGGCTCGTAACGATGTTTGAAGCTACTGCGATGTTAATTTTAGTTACAGTTACTGCGATGCTAATTTTAGTTACTGCATCGGCAGCCTAGTTTCCTAATGTTTGCAACAAAATGTTCGCTTTACGAGGATAATTAATTCACTGACCGGACAAGGGTATAGACAAGAATTTCGTAAACATGAATAACTATTTTCTTTCATTCTAGCTGTTCGAGTTTTAAAGGATCATTAAAGGTCGTTGCCAACATCAGTACTCTACGCCGCCGAAGTCGTAAGTAAAATTGACAAATTTTATCACAGACAGAATTTTATTAAAGGCCTCATAGCTGTTAAAATTCCATTAGCTGAAAAGTGTTTTCAAACTATGTTATTGTTGTTGTGGTCTTCAGTCCGGAGACTGGTTTGATGCAGCTCTCCACAATACCCTATCCTGAGCAAGCCTCTTCATCTCCACATAAGAACGGCAACCTAAATCTGTCTGAATCTGCTTACTGTATCCATCTCTTGGTCTTCCTCTGCGGTTTTTACCCCACACACTTCCCTCCAACGCTAAATTCATAATTCTTTGGTGTCTAATATGGGTCCTACCAGTCTATCCCTTCTTTTAGTCAAGGTATGCCAGAAATTTCTTTTCTCCTCTCATTCTGTTCAGTACCTCCTCATTAGTTACGCGATCCACCCACCTGATCTTCAGCATTCTTCCTGTGAAAATGCTTTACGTTCGTCTTTGATGACAATCGATACATTTGCTTGATTTTTGCGGACAGAATGTGTCAAACTAAACTAAAGCGCAGATTTAGTAGTCTCTGGTATCCCGTAAAATTAAGCTGTCGAATGTGTAAAAGTTGCTCACAATAACATGTGAGCAAATACCAGAAAATATATTTAACGATTTGTCAAACAATATTATAATAATTTATTACGATGAAATAATTTTTTAATCCAAATTTATATTTTCTTTTTGGTGTGTGTATTAGAAATGAAACAATGAAGCAAGAGACTTTTAAAAGCGATAACAGCGGAAAAACTCAGCTTTTTCCAAGCTCACACTAACACCGCTCGGAACAAAAATGGCAGCGGGAGCTGCCGCTACAGCAGACACTGATGTGGATGCCCGTCGATATCAAGGTGGCCTAGGTCGGTAATGCGTACAGTAGGGTGACCAGATTTCCAAAATCAAAATACGGGACATAAATTAAAACTTATTGGAAGGGATATTTTGTCAAGCATTTCGTAAATACTAAACTCCGGGCCATTAAAATTACTAAACCATGAAGATGACGTGCTACAGACGCGAAATTTAACCGACAGGAACAAGATGCTGTGAAAATCAAATGATTAGCTATTCAGATGAAAATACCTGGCAGATTAAAATTGTGTGCCGGAACCGGGACTCGAACCTGGGACCATTGCCTTTCGCGGGCAAGCGCACTACCGACTGTGCTATCCCGACACGACTCACGATGCCGCCCCACAACTTTACTTCCGCCAGTACCTCGCCTCCTACTTTCCAAACTTCTGTGAAGTTTCCAGGAGTGCTAGTCTTGCGTGTTTGCAAGACAACTTCTGTGAACAGAATGAAACTTTCACTCTGCAGCGGAGTGTACGCTGATATGAAACTTCCTGGCAGATTAAAATTGTGTGCCGGAACCGGGACTCGAACCTGGGACCTTTGCCTTTCGCGGGCAAGCGCTCTACCGACTGAGCTACCCCGACACGACTCACGATGCCGCCTCACAACTTCACATCCGCCACTACCTCGCCTCCTACTTTCCAAACTTCACAGAAGCTCTCTTGCAAACACGCAAGACTAGCACTCCCGGAAGAAAGGATATGGTGGAGACATGGCTCAGCCACAGCCTAAGGGATGTTTCCAGAATGAAACATTCACTCTGCAGCGGAGTGTGAGCTGATATGAAACTTCCTGGCAGATTAAAATTGTGTGCCATAACCGGGACTCGAACCTGGGACCTTTGCCTTTCGCAGGCAAGCGCTCTACCGACTGAGCTACCCCGACACGACTCACGATGCCGCCTCACAACTTCACTTCCGCCAGTACCTCGCCTCCTACTTTCCAAACTTCACAGAAGCTCTCTTGCAAACACGCAAGACTAGCACTCCTGGAAGAAAGGATATGGTGGAGACATGGCTTAGCCACAGCCTGAGGGATGTTTCCAGAATGAAACATTCACTCTGCAGCGGAGTGTGAGCTGATATGAAACTCCCTGGCAGATTAAAATTGTGTGCCGGAACCGGGACTCGAACCTGGGACCTTTGCCTTTCGCGGGCAAGCGCTCTACCGACTGAGCTACCCCGACACGACTCACGATGCCGCCTCACAACTTCACTTCCGCCAGTACCTCGCCTCCTACTTTCCAAACTTCACAGAAGCTCTCTTGCAAACACGCAAGACTAGCACACCTGGAAGGAAAGATATGGTGGAGACATGGCTTAGCCACAGCCTAAGGGAAGTGAAGTTGTGAGGCGGCATCGTGAGTCGTGTCGGGGTAGCTCAGTCCGTAGAGCGCTTGCCCGCGATAGGCAATGGTCCCAGGCTCGAGTCCCGGTTCCGGCACACAATTTTAATCTGCCAGGAAGTTTCATATCAGCGCACACTCCGCTGCAGAGTGAAAGTTTCATTCTGGAAACATCCCTTAGGCTGTGGCTAAGCCATGTCTCCACCATATCCTTTCTTCCAGGAGTGCAGGTCTTGCGTGTTTGCAGGAGAGGAGCTGTGAAGTTTGGAAAGTAGGAGGCGAGGCACTGGCAGAAGTAAAGTTGTGAGGCGGCATCGTGAGTCGTGTCGGGATAGCACAGTCGGTAGTGCGCTTGCCCGCGAAAGGCAAAGGTCACAGGTTCGAGTCCCGGTTCCGGCACACAATTTTAATCTGCCAGGAAGTTTCATATCAGCGCACACTCCGTTGAGAGTGAATGTTTCATTCTAGCTTTTCAGATTATTCACACACGGTTTGCACCGATGGCGACACCTACAACGTGCTAACACGAGGAAAGTTTTCAACCGATTTCTCATACACAGACAGCATATGACTGGCGTTGCCTGCTGAAACTTTGTTGTGATGCCTCGTGTAAGAAAAATAAATGCGTACCATCACGTTTCTGACTTTCATAAAGGTCGGATTGTAGCGAATCGCGATTGCGGTTTATCCTATCGCGACATTGCTGCTCGCGTTGTTCACGATCCAATGACTGTTGGCAGAATATGGAATCGGTGGGTTCAGGAGGGCAATACGGAACACCGTGCTGTATCTCTACGGCCTCGTATCACTAGCAGTCGAGATGACAGGCATCTTATCCGCATGGCTGTAACGAATCGGACAGCCACGTCTCGATACCTGAGTCAGCAGATCAGTTCGGAGACCATGGCTGCGGTTACCCTTGACGCTGCATCAGAAACAGGAGCACCTACGATGTTGTACGCAACGACGAACCTGGATGCACGAATGGCAAAACGTCATTTTTTCGGATGAATCCAGGTTCTGTTAAAACATCATGATGGTCGCATCCGTGTTTGGCAATATCGGAGTGAATGGAAGCGTGTAATGGTCATCTCCATACTGGCGTATCACCCGACGTGATGGTAATGGGTGGAATTGGTTGCACGTCAGTTCTAGTATAATATTTGTCCAATGAATACCCATTTATCATGTGCATTTCTTCTTGGTGTAGCAATTTTAATGGCCAATAGTGTATATTGGTAAAATAGATTTTAATGCAAATATTCGGTCCATAATACAGCTACTTAAATCACCATTCCTTTTTGTTAACACTCGCACTTAAAAAAAAAAAAAAAAACAGCCCATTCACAGATTGCGTGCTCCCAAACTATGGTGAACTTTTTATGCATCTCAATGTGCCATGTCACTAAACCACGACTGTTCACGATTGGTTTTAAGAACTTTCTGGATTATTCCCACTAATTATTCATTGACTCAGATCCTCTGACCTTCCCACCGAATGTTTATGGGACAGAAGTTGATATTTCGCACCGATACATTATTTCTCTGTTCTCAGGTTTTCAAACAAAAGATGTCATAGTTTATGACGAAGTTTTGCTCTAAAGAGCTAAGCCGTGTATAATGCGCAACGTCAAACCGATTTTCACTGTCCACCAAAAAAGTACTTCCATTCAACTTTAATTTCTCGCTTTGCTGTTGTAATTGCGGATTGAAATATAGTCTTCATCCCTCTTGGTATTATGTGAAAAAGTACTGCAGCTGGTGTCACTTAATAGTATAAAGCGACAGATCTAAAACATATTTCCTGATGAAATAACCACTGCACAACTGTTTGTTCGCCATGTGAACGCATTACATAGTACCAAAAGAAGGAATTTCGTAAATCGTTTCTCGTATAATGTGATTCTTCAGTTTCTCCCGGCGTATTTCATAATCAAAATATCCCGGGTGTATTGCCGGTCTATAGTTTCAACCGGGCACAATATTTCGGCGATCATACATGTCGCTATCATCAGGTGAAATGACGGACTGAGTTCCTGGAAACGCGCCGGCACGGAGATCCGCACGCTAAGACTGCTCGAAGGCCCGCGGAGCGACCCCTCAGCGGTCCGCACCCCGCGCCGCGGCCGCGCAGTGGAACCGATTGCGACGGCGTCTGAGATGACGTCGGTGTGAAGGCTCTGTCCGCCGTGGTCGTCACTTCGTTACGTTTGCTAGATTTACTCTTAATTAACCCAATCGCTGGTTCCCAAGGTTTGCTAAGATTATAGGCACAGTCACAGTTTATGAGGTAGTTACTTGTGCGAATTTCAATGGCCTCTCTAACGATGCAGTCCCTGTATCTCGACGTCTGTACCAGAATCCTACTGCGTTCATACTCCATCGCATGATTCTCCGACAAACAATGTTCAGCGACCGCCGACTTGCTCGGATACATCAATCGTGTGTGCCTCTGGTGTTCAACGCATCGATCCTCTACGGTACGCATCGTCTGTCCAATATATGACTTTCCACACTGACACGGAATCTGATACACGCCGGCCTTCCTCAAACCAAGATCATCTTTAGCGCTCCCCACCACTGCACGAATTTTATTCGGTGGACAAAAACAGTTCCAACCTGGTGTTTTTTCAAAATGCGGGCGATCTACCCTGAGACTGCGCCGGCATATGGAACGAACGCAGTGCCTATATCCTCCGTCGTGTTTTCATCCGTTTCCACAGGTTGTGTTGTAATGGTTGGGCGGAGAGCCCGCTGAATCTGCCACTCTGAGTACCCATTTTTTCGAAATACAGTTCTCAGGTGTTCCAATTCCTAGGGTAGACTCTCTGCGTCGGAGATATAGTGCGCGCCCTATGTACTAGAGTATTAAGTACCCCATTCCTCTGTGAAGGGTGGTGACAGATGTCTGCGTGTAAATACAGATCAGTGTGCGTTGTCTTCCGGTATACACTATGACGCATTGTGCCATCAGCTCTTCTCTTGACCAAGACGTCAAGGAACGGCAATTTACCCTCCGTTTCAGTTTCCATAGTGAATTTGATGTTGGGGTGTATGGAGTTCAGAGTTTTTTTGACGAACGGACAACTTGTGGATTACGAAGTCTTACACGGCCACATAAAAGTTGTTATTCAGCCCTACTAACGCAAGAAGAAGTCGTACCGCCGCAACACTTAGGCTAAATAAGGGACGATCCCGTAAAATACGGGATACAGCAACAGCGGCGACCGCGCTAATAGAAAGTGCAGGCCGACGTACAGGACCCATCTGACACGAAGTACACGACTTTTGACCACTGGGGTGAAAATCAGGTAGCAATTTCCGGCAACACGTCCTTGCTTCGCCTCTCCATCACTAGGAGCGCTTTAAGGTTATCAGCCTCGAATACCAGTGTAACAGGGCGTAGTGCTCTCAGCAAATTCCTTGAGAATCTCCCTTTGTATTTGATAGCTGTGATTCCGTAGATTGTCTTCGAATGCCAGGAAATTGATCTTCTGTTCGTCTTTCGCTTGTCCAAGTTGAATAGGTTAATAATAGAGGGCCTGTATAGAGAGAGAGAGAGAGTGGACAACCAGCCAGTGGCCGCCATATCCATCGCTGAAATTAGTAAATTATTATCGCTTTCCGCCACGGTATAATGTATTTTAAGTGTGCTCATGTCGATCTAATATCATTTTTGTACGCTGGGAAATACGGTACCAAACACGACATTTTGTAAATACATTTAGGAACACAGTATCACAGAAAAACGGAAAAATACTCATACTATATCTATTGAAATAGCAGGAACAGACTCAAAATACACTCCTTGCCATTAAAATTGCTACACCACGAAGATGGCGTGCTAAAAAAGGTAAAGCAGTCAACAATCCGAAGATTGGTTTGAACACCACAGAGCTTTACTAGGCATGGTCCTGTTTGGAGGTGGTATGCCGTTGCCTTCCTCCGACCTTCGAACTGACTTACCCAGTCAGTTATAGGGGGACCTACAGTTTAACGTGGGTTCCGAACCACGGTGCTACTCGGTATTTTCACATGAGCAATACCGCCATAGGTGAAAGAAGTGGAAAGTGACAGATAAAAATCCTAAGACCTGGCGGGGATCGAACCCCCGATCATTGGATTTGTAGTCTGGCACTCTACCACTATGCAACCGAGGCGCACGATGACGTGCTACACACGCGAAATTTAACCGACAGGAAGAAGATGATGTGAAATGCAAATGATTAGCTTTTCAGAACATTCACACAAGGTTGGCGCCGATGGCGACACCTACAACGTGCTGACATGAGGAAAGTTACCAACCAGTTTTCATACACAGCAGTTAACTGGCGTTGCCTGGTGAAACGGTGTTGTGATGCCTCGTATAAGGAGGAGAAATACGTACCATCACGTTTCCGACTTTGATAAAGCTCTGATTGTAGCCTATCGCGATTGCGGTTTAGCGTATCGCGACATTGTTGCTCGCGTTGGTCCCGTTCCAATGACTGTTAGCAGAATATGGAATCGATGGGTTCAGGAGGGTAATACGGAACGCCGTGCTGGATCCCAACGGCCTCGTATCACTAGCAGTCAAGATGACAGGCATCTTATCCGCATGGCTGTAACGGATCTTTCATCCACGTCTCGATCCCTGAGCCAACAAACGGCGACGTTTGCAAAACAACAACCATCTGCACGAACAGTTCGACGACGTTTGCAGCAGTATGGACAATCAGCTCGGAGACCACGGCTGCGGTTACCCTTGACGCTGCATCACAGATCGGAGCGCCTGTGATGGTGTACCCATCGACGAACCTGGGTGAACCAGGATGAATCCAGTTCTGTTTACAGCATCATGATGGTCGCATCCGTGTTGGGTGACATCGCTTTGAACGCACATTGGAAGCGTGTATTCGTCATCGCCATCCTGGCGTATCACCCAGCGTGATGGTATGGGGTTCCATTGGTTACACGTCTCGGTCACCTCTTGTTCACTATGTTCAGATGTGTTACGACCTATGGCTTTACTCTTCTTGTTGCAAACAAACAATGGATATACGAAAGCACATTCATTCATTGAAAGCCAGACATACACATAATGCTTGCGGTACATTACCTATGTGGGGAAAATTCATAGCGTCGGCGTTTTTGATGAGATGGCAAGTGTCTTGAAGCACAAGTTTAAAGTCACAGTCCATCTCCAATGTCATAGAATAGTGCATACATACATACATAAAAATAATTCATATAGAAGAAAGCTAGTATCAGTAAAAGCATGGCTGAAGGCCAAAGTAATTGACCATTATGAAAGCACGTGGTGTAATCAGTCATACAAGACGGAATCAAACCAGAAAATCTGATAATTATTTAGCATACTCGTCGACACAGATTCGACGCAAAAACGTTAGTTATGAAACAACAAGAATATTTAAACATAATAAGTTTACACACAGCCTGAAGGCCAAACACGAGTATTCTAACTTGAGAAAAACCTGACACAAAATCATCACCGGAATGAAAAATGCAAATACTAATTTTACACTGAATTTATTAATGGGAACAATCCTGCCTTGTTGCTTAGTCTGAGGTGATATAAATATAAACAATAATATATTGCATTATTGTTGATACTTACACTGAATTATTCGAGTTCTGTAAATTGAGAAACACTTCGCCACGCATAGTGAAAGAATTACTCAAGAAAACTATTACTGGTAAACCAAGACTGCTTGATCACAAAGAAAGCAAAGTTCTAACAGCATGCCTTCCCCTCAGCATGTTTCGACGAAGTACTTACTTCCGCGGTCGCAGGAAGAGTGAAGCTCTAAGGCCACCACACACCGGATGTAGAGCGCGCTAAAAGCCATACAGAGTGCGTTCAGAGCTTAGTGTCTACTAACCCTCTCTACCCGAGGAAGATAATACCCTCTTCAACGGCTCCCAGAGAGGACTCTTGTCACCTGTTTCGACCACGTTTAGCTTGGCACCACACTAAGAACACGGCAACCTTGCCATCTTGCCTAGTAAGCTTGTCTCTGGCCACCCAGCAGACGGTAGTGCAGACTACAAACGAAGCCATGCGTTCTTAATTAAAGTGAACGAGGCCCAAAAGCGCGAGGCGGCGACTGTAAGCCATTGTGCTACAGTCAGTCAATTTTAAAAACAACCTTCCATGTTCACATGAACACATAAGTTCAATCACATGGGTGGAAACATATATAAACATGGGGCATTGATCATTAACAAACAGAATAAAAATAATTAATATACTAATAAACAATATTAATGGTGCTGAAACACTTTAGGTTAATGACTTACTCAAAAATAGAACCCGACGACACATTCAGTGGACGTGTTTCAAAGGAAACAACTGTTGCACCCTGTTAACAAGAAGAAAAGGCTTCAGTGGGCTACGACACACCGACATTGGACAGCGGGGGATTGGGAATCAGTCTTACTCACTGACGAATTCAAGTTTAAAATATTTGGATGCAAACGCAGTCAATTTGTACGCCGTTTACCCCGTGAACGCTTGAATCTTCAGTACGTAATTCCAACCGTAGAGCATAAAGGGGGTTCCGTGTCCGTATGGGGATCCTTTGGTGGGAATAAAGTCGGAGATTTGGTGAAAATACATGGAAAAATGAACCAAATGGATTATTATGCAATTCTCCAGCGACATTCTAACACATCTGGTTTGCGTCTGATTGGAAAAGCAAGACAACGACCCGAAACATGCGTCTCGCCTGTCTCAGAACTATGTGAAGTCTCTAGAGGTTCGTAAAATATTTTTAAAAGTGGAATGGCAGCCCCAATCCCCCGATGGTAACGCAATCGAGCTACTATGGGATGAAATGGACAGGAGGATCCGAAAACGGGAACTCATGTGTGGGACACAATTGTGGGATGTCCTGCAGCAAGAATGGATATTAATTCCAACTGAAACCTTGACAAAAATGACGCAGCGCATACCAAGAACAGACCTATGCAAGGCAGTCATGAAAGCAAAAAGTGGTTATTTTGAGTAATCGAACATTTAATCGTTGCATCTTCCTGTGTATTATTTGAGGTTAATAAACATTTAGAAAATAAGAAAATGCATTTGGGGATACTGCATTTCCTTTCCATTGTCTATAATTACTGGATGTTTCCAAGCTTATGACGGGTAGTGTACATTACACATTTCACAAGAGTGGCTATTTTGAGGAATCGAACATTTAAGCGTTGCATCTTCCTGTGTATTATTTGAGGTTCATAAACATTTGGAAAACCACAAAATGCATTTGGGGATACTGTATTTCCTTTCCATTGTCTATAATTACTGAGTGTTTCCAAACTTGTGGAGGTTAGTGTACATTACACATTTCACAAGTAGTACACGACCCTGGAACGATAACCACCGGGGTGAAGCTTTGATAGCAATTTGCGGTAACACGACCTCGGTTCGCCTATCCATCACTTGGAGCGCTATAAGGTTAACGGCCTCAAAGCCCTGCATAACAGGGGTGGGCAAATAGGAGCGCGGGCGCCCACGAGCGCTCACACCGCTGGCCAGTATAGAGTCCCTGCTGACATTTGTGTGTTGCTGGGGCGAGCACTCCAAAATGGCCCTGTTTACGTCACATCATTAGAATATAGTTATCGGTAAGAACCAACCGAATATTCGCTTTCAGTTCCGTTTATGGCCAGTTTCGGCCAAAATATTGGTTTCGGCCTTTAGTTCCTTTTTCGGCCAGAAATCAGCCGAATCTTTCGCTTGGGCGAAATTAGTTTTCGTGAAGTTACTGATGAAGTCGGGTCGCGTTCTAGATGGATTCAGTCAACAGTAACGCTTTACCTCAGTTGATAGCGTGCCGTTTAACTGCTAAGGAGTCTCTCCTCCTGCGTAAAAATTGTGGGTATTTTGTTGTTAAGCACAATATGAAGCAATCGTATCTTACAGTGATATACTATGCTAGTAACTAATTAATCAGTATTATACGTCATGGAATGGGTTATCTTACTGTTATGCTGTAAAGTTTTATTAATGAATTTCCTTGAAAGCGAGGAGCTTTTTTTAATAACCAATATGGTTTTAGGAAAAATGGATCATGTGCTACTCACCATTTTCTGTTCAGTTTGCGTAAATTTACTCTGGCCATGTGGCGTTACCTCACATTTCGGTACATTTTTTTATTTTTTTCCGTGTAAGTAAATTGCCTAAATGTTAGACGGCTAGGGAGAAACGCAGAGGCTGCAGAGGTATCGACTTGATCGCGGATAGCGACATATTGTATGGTCAGCCTACCGTGAGAACCGGCTCGGCTGCGAGCCGTGCGGCGTACGTAGACAGCTAGGTGTTTCCCCGGCAACTACGATACTATAAATATTTATTTTAATTATTTATAGACATTTTTCTATAACTTCAACATTGCTATCGATTGCAGTCAGGATGACAGAAACTATTTATAATATCAGAGCCAGTTAAAATGCAGTATTAGTATTGTCCACCAAATAAAACCAGCCTTGTCGTTGGCCGAGAACACTGGACCAATGGTGTGCGAGTATAGCAAACGGAGGCGCCAAGGAAGCGCGTTGCTAAAGTACCAGTTGCCGTCGGGTCTCGAGGTAGACGTCGCGGTGCTCGGTCGCGTAATTTAGAAAAGTGACATTTATATGAAAGTTATTGTTGTCGGTTTGTTCTCGAGGGAGACGCCACAGCATTCCGTCGCGAGTGGATAAGAAAGTTTTAATAAGTGATATCAGCATATACTGTATTTATGCTACGATAGATGATATTACTGCAAGTTGACGCAGTAACTGTGAAACAGCGTTATGTAAGACAGCGAGTGAAATTCGACTGTGAAAGACTATCAATTTTAATAGTACAAGATGCTCATCTAATTAAACTTTTATATACCGCGGAATACATAAGTCAGTGTACTCTGGTTCCATAATTTGTTTGCCATCGTCGAGTCAAAATAAATTCAAGTATCAACATAAAAGGCATTTATTTGGTGTAGGTAGAAATCCTGTTATATGATACATTTTATATCAACACACTCTGTGAACTACGACCTCCTGTGGACTGCAAACGGCGGAGAAGAACTTCCAATGGGACATCTTATAAGGACAACAGGTGAGCTAAACTTAACTGGTTTGGCACATGCGTGAATGTGGGAGAGGGCACACGTCGTGGCGAGTGGAAGGAAGTGAGAGGAACTGTAATTTGATAGGCGTGTGTCCGCATGTGGCGCAACGTGGCAAGCATTAAGGTCCTATACCCTTAACGTATAGGTGGCATCCCTAATTAAAATTGACATTGTGATTTGGGACTGTAAATTAATGACAGGCATTGTGGGTCCCAGCTTTTCCCGGAGTCGCGTAGTGTCATAACCACAATCATACTGTAAGGCGGAACAGTGACTTTATTTTTCGAAATTCTTTCTGCTACTGATTGAAACTGCTATGTGTTCAGCAATGGCGAAGAGGAGATATGTTGTTTGTCGAATGCAAAAAACGGAAGTGAAGATGGCAATATAAAGCTAGCGCACTCAAGAACAAAATAGTAAAGGCTACTCTTGGAAGCAAACAAGTGATTACTTTCTGCGTATTTTGTGTTGTGGTAATCTTTTAGAGGCACTGACATTTCGTAGTATCTATTTGGCATGTTTTTTTAGTGAACCTAAATACTAAGGACTATCTTTCTACGCCGGCCGCGGTGGCCGAGGTGACTGAGTCGCTCCAGTCACGGTCATCACGGCCACTAGGGTCGGGGGTTCGAATCCCCCCTCGGGCATGGATATTTGTGCTGTCCTAGTTCGTAAGTGGTTCATAAGTAGTTTGTAAGTTTAGGGACTGATGACCCCGTAGTTAAGTCCCATAAGCTTAACAAACATTTGTATCTTTCTACAAGAAGGTATGCAGAAATTTGGAATTTGTAGTAGCTCTGCTGTAGTCTCGTTAATTCGAGGTGAACGGGACTGGGATCATATCGAACTACTGAAATTTGCATCTGAAAAAGAAGAAAATCAACATTAAAAATCATACCTGTGTAAAAAAATCTGACCTTTTTTAAAACAAAGTTTTTAAAGAAGCATTTACATTGGCAGCCTAAAGGCTTTAAGGTCTTTTTACAAGTTACTTT
Organism: Locusta migratoria; assembly: GCA_026315105.1. Taxonomy (NCBI): domain Eukaryota; kingdom Metazoa; phylum Arthropoda; class Insecta; order Orthoptera; family Acrididae; genus Locusta; species Locusta migratoria. The sequence continues at coordinate 631,279,639 of CM048746.1, forward strand.
GCGGTATAATGGTGGAGTGCCTTTTCCTGTGACGATGGAATGTACTTGCAGTTGTTGTTTTGTTTTATTAGGCTCTTATTTATCGTGAACTCGTAGATTCAAGACTCGAAATATGGAGACTCCACTGTATCATTCATGATCATCTCTACTTCCTCCAACGGTGAGGGGACCTGGTGTCATTCCTTTGGGGATCAGAGTATGTAAGGATTCGGAGCAATGAAGCAGCCTGCAGTGAACAGAATGTGACACAGTGTGGTATTCCCCTGCCAAATGTCTGCTGTGTGTTGCAACAGAGGTCCATGCAGTTGTGGGAAGAACGGTGGTTGATAGTGAAGGGGAATAAGTTGCGGTCGATTGAACCATCTGTTGGACTGTGGAGGAGCTCCTGCAGGTCACTCAGACGTGACCCAGACACGCCTCAGGATTGGTCACTGACCCTTTACGCACGTATTCTTACTCAATCGTAGGAACACCTGTTTTGTGACGCTCGTGCACACCAAGTTTTAACCAAATGTGCTTGATATAATGCTGAGAGGATTGAAGTGGATCTTGGTGGTTATCTGCGCTCGATTATAGCTGATAACGAATGTGACCAAGGTTTTAAAGTACTTTGATTTATGTGGACTCTGGCCTAAGATTTTAGGCTGGACATTATAGTGTACTAGCTGAAAACCAGGCTATATATTTATTTATTCCTGCCATTTTTCAGGTAACTATTCATTTGTACAGGGACTGTATATCTGTAAAATCTCATGGGAATAGTATTAGTAGTATAGAAGTATTAGATTAAAAATTGGTGCGTGATGGGGCGGTTTTCCATGAACGTTACTGTTTCTGTGCTCATATCTTATGAACTACGTGTCATAATGTGATACAATTTAGAAGATAGATTCAACTATATGTGTATATTGTCTGTAAAGTTTCCTGAGGCTACAATTTGTAGTGTACAAATTATAAATTGTAACGTCATAGAGAATGCCGTAGTTTTACTCCATATGCAGCAGAAAAAGTAGTCAGCGGTAAACTTTTTTCCTGTTATCACTTTGCTATGGTTGTCTGCGAGAAAACGTTTGAAATTTTTTTTAAAGGTTGTTGCAAGTCGCTAAATACTCTCATTCTCATATAGTGTATTTATGAATTCTCGCCATATTATATGTCCGTTATTTTGCAATTCCTATAGTTTATGGCGTCATATCTTCTGAATCATGTGTCGTGTGTAATTCTTAACCCTGCATCAATTGTTACCTCACGGTAAGGCATGTGTGTACCAAATTTGGTTGAAATCGGTCCAGTGGTTTAGGAGGAAATGAGCAGCATTGTCGCAAAATACAGCAGTCATATCTCTTGAACTATACATCGTATGTGATTCTTACACTTACGGCGACCGTCCTCATGGATTGAAGCTTACGTGTACAAAATTTCATAAAGATTGCAACAAAACTGTAGATTTGTATTGTGATGATACTGCTGCCCTCTCATCTCAATGTTATCGTACGATACCGTCTGCGTCGGACCCAGAATGGTGTGGTTCAGTAGTGATACATGTTGCGTGTGAAGTTAGTTAGAAACGAACTAGGCAGCTTAGGAATCAGTGAAGGATAGTGTCTCGGTTATACTGTGATCAAAACAAGTGATAGATTTCATTAATTAAGATATTTGTATAAGACGTTTCCAGACAGTTCTATAAACAATACTTTTGTTATCGTACATTATTTCAATAAACAGACAGACGAAGGGTACAAACTTTTGTAAAACATAGAAATTAAAATAAATAGCATTGTATATATGTTAGGCTCATAAAAAAGTTGTATTTACCAGTTAATTATATTAGTTAATTTAATAGTAGAAATTTGAATTTTGTAATTCTTTATGTATATATTGTCTGACATGAGATTTTGAAATTATTTTGAGAATTGTCAAGATAATTGACAGCTCAATATATGTTAGGAACATGTATGATGTACTCGTTAATAATTAATTGACATTTAACACTTTGGTTTGTTGTCAAACAAAAAGTAGCGTGACTAAAACTTAAAAAGATAGGTGCTATCTAAAATATTGTATGTAAAGTTTTCATTTTATATTGCGATTATTTTTGTGTACATGAAATGTTTTTGTGTTATGTTTGTTAATTGTAAATCAGTATATTCAATTGTTATGAACAATGCGTAATGTAATGCCATTATTGCCGATGTTATATATTTGCCTCACCGCCTTGCGTGGGGGGAGTTCGAGTTTCAGTCGTTTGTCAAGTGCTCTGGAAGCTATGTCACTCTGTGTTTTGAAATGGAAGTACTACCATTCTGAATCTTTGTATATGTTTAGAATTTGTATTATTTTGGCGGAGAAGAAGTTTGATTCAAATTAAACAAGAAGTGAAAAATTGTACATATCGAGTATTTATTTCTACCGCGACGCCCCAGGAGAATAATGTTGCAGCGAGCAGAACCCCCATACATCCTAATCTTGAAAAGATGAGTATTATGTTGGAAAGTGGTAGAATGAACTGCAATTACTTATATAGCATACAAATGTTTTAGTATGCAACATGTACACACATACGGACACTCTGCTTTATATATTAGAAGATTGCAGAGAGTTTGTGTGGTGTCGCACAAGTCCAAAGTGCGCGCCACCTACTTTCGTCGCGCGCCGCCATGCACGCACGGCGCGGCGTTCTTACGACGTCAGCCACGAGCGCCCTCTGCTACAACTCCGCTCGTGGCCACCACTGAACGACTGAGACTGAGATAACACTTCAGAATCAGATAGACACCAGTGAAGACTTGGCTATCGGATAGGCATTAGGCAGGCCTCTAGCAAAACTATGTATCAGCATTCTGCAGTACTGATCTATGTAAAAGTTAATTATTGTATACATTCTGTGCAATATATATCTCGTTCTAATTTACTCTAGTGTTTCTAGTTTCTGCTGTCCCACTGGCTGTTCACCTCCGTACCTGCACAAGCGTGCATCCTTATACCTGTGTCGGACTCTTTCTACTCGGCCATCGATACCTACGACGGAACCGAGACACCAAAGCGGCGACGAGGATGGGATACAAAAGTTTGGTTAACGCTTTTTTCATTCGTGTAATCTGCTAGATGTGATCATCTGCTAAGTTGTTGTAGCTACTTCCCTAACCACTTTTTTTTTCTTTTTCTTTTTTGTAGGAACATTCTACTCCTACATTAGCCTTCTTTTATTTCCACAACTAGTTAACTCCCTTTTTCTTCTTTTTAATTTCTTCACGCTCCTCTGATATTATGTTAGTCACTAAAGACCTCGCTGCTATGCACCCGATACCCCATATCCATCGGCTGCAGGTGACAACGTTGAGCAGATGCGTGTTCGGCACTCTGGCAGGCTGCCAACAAACGGCCCGTGCAGAGCAGCTGACGCCGTCCCCGGCGACAGAAGCCTTCACAGCCGCTACCCCCGCTTTAAGTGTCGGCTTCTCCGTGAGTGTTGCAAGCGTTGCCGCCTGCCGCGGGGAGAAATGAGATGCAAAGCGGTCTGCCAACTCCACCAGACAGCCTGACACCTCCCTGACAGGCGTAATCCGCCGAGCGAGTAACTCGTGCTGAAGTAAAGTGGGCTGAAAGTGCCAGCAGAGCGCGCACACATTAGTAGCAGCAACGTCATGTCACTCACTATAGTCGCGTCATGTAAGAAGGCGCTTCTGCGCACAGAGGCGGAGCGATAGGGGAAGCGTGGAGGGGAAGAGCTACGGCTGAACGTCGACAGCTGAACCTGCGGGAGAAACAATGCGTAACGCGCGGCCAGTCACACGTCTGTAGAGCGAATATTAGAGGTAGTGCGGTAACGGAGTGAGATTTGCACAACGGCTGAAAACTGGGGCGCCTTCATGTTACATGTGTCATTAGGAGGGATTTAAAATGGAATGACCATATAAAATTAGTCGTCGGTAAAGCAGATGCCAGACTTAGATTTATTGGGAGAATTCTAAGGAAATGCAGTCCGAAAACAAAGGTAGGTTACAGTACACTTGTTCGCCCACAGCTTGAATACTGCTCACCGGTGTGGGATCCGTACCAGGTGGGATTGATGGAGGAAGTGAGAAGATCCAACGGAGAGCAGCGCGCTTCGTTACAGGATCATTTGGTAATCGTGAAAGCGTTACGGAGATGACCGCTAAACTCCAGTGGAAGACTCTGCAGGAGAGACGCTCTATCGCTGGGTACGGGATTTTGACGATGTTTCCAGAACTTACCTTTACTGAGGAGTCTAGCAGTATATTGCTTCCTCCTATGTATATCTCGCGAAGAGATCGTGAGGATTAAATCAGAGAGATTAGAGCCCACACAGAGGCATACCGACAATCCTTATTTCCGCGAACATTACGTGACTGGAATAGGAGGGAAAATCGATAGTGGTACTCAAGGTACCCTCCGTCACACACTGTCTGGTGGCTTGCAGAGAATGGTTGTAGATGTAGATGTACATGTGTCCCACGGTTCTGCTGTGTGTTGACGGTATAACCTGAAAAAATTACACAAGGGGTTCATGGGCAGACACGAACTCTGCAACTGAGACGAAATCGAGATAGGCTTCACTAATCCCCGCATATGCATTCAGCAACTTTTCCTTCATGCAGATGGAGATATACCAGGCTCACACGAACTTGGAAACTTTTACCTGCTGCTGCTAAGCCGAACACTCGAACTCGAGAACTCTCCTAAACCTGTCCTCAAACAAAACCCTTGAACTCGGCAACTTTATACCGGGTGCCGTATTCCCCGTTTCCCTCGCGCTAGCCGGTCACCCGGTATGGCGAAGCGTCATGGCAATGGGCAGCTAAACGTACTTTCAGCAGGATGCGTGCTGTTGTTCCTGATGTTGTGCACATGTAATGCGTTCTTCCTGACCTATGCTGTATTCCATTAACTTTTTTTGTAATCATGTGAGTCGTTCACATTATTTTGCGAGTACAAGTACTTGTTCTTCATAAATAATTTTGGAGACAATTTGAACAGTTCTCTTGGATTGTTCACAGACGATGCTGCCTTTATAGATTAGTAAAATCACGAGAAGATCAAAATCAAATGCAAAACCATTTAGATAAGATCTTCTTAATGCGAAAATTGGCAGTTGACCCTAAATAATGAAAAGTGTGAAGTGATTCATATGAGCACTAAAAGAAAATCGTTAACCTTTATTTGCACGACAAATCAGTCAGATTTACAGGCCATAAATTTAACTAAAGACCTAGGTATTACAATTTCGAACGATCTTAATTAGAAGAACACATAGGTAACATTTCATTGGCAGAACTCTTAGAATATGCTAGCGTTCTACTAAAGGAACTGCCTACACTACACTTGTGTGTCCTATTTTGGAGTATTGCTGCGCATTGTGGAATTCCCATGAAGTGAGACTGACACATGATATAGAGGAAGTTCAGAGAAGGGTAGTTCGTTTCGTATTATCCTGATACAGGGGACAAAAAATGCGAAAGAGTTGTGGTCGAAATCTCTCTCTCTCTCTCTTTTTTTTTTTTTTTTTTTTTTTTTTTTTTTTTTTTTTTTAAAGGCGTTATTCGTTGCGGAGAGATCTATTTACGAATTTCTTGCGTCCATTTTCTCCTCCGAAAGTGGACATATTGTGATAGCACCCATGTTCTTAGGCATACATGATCATATTATTGTTATTTAGATACACCGCATATCCTGAAATTATTTTAAAAATCCTTTTATTGACGACAAAATCACTCTGTTTGGCCGTACCATATTTATAGAACATCTTTTACAGCGCCAGGCAAGTGACATTGCGATCACCTCTGACATGCTTAACAGAACTGTGGTATATTTGCTCAGCTGTTTTTCAGGTCGTGTTGCTCAGGAAGTGACGTAGGTTCTGCATAAAGGTCCCGAAGAAAGTTTCACAAAACTGAGTGTTCTGGAAATGATATGCGCTAATGTTTGCCTCCGAAACGCGTAAATACGTTTTCGCTGCCTATAGTGAACAATTTAACCGAGCAATGTGAATTTTTACCGTAGCATCATCATGCATTTTGTTCAAATTCTGAAACGCTTCTACGTATAAAGTTTTGAGTTTATAGCCTTTGCATACAACGTTAAGTTACTGTATTACGTTTACAATAAACACGTCGAAAATATGTATATTTGGGCGACTGGCTGTGCTACCTCAGCCCCCACAGTCTTGTGTCAGCTGACAGTGAAGGAAATATTATTGGTGAATCCAATGTCACTTTTTGTGAAATCGTTGTTAAACATCTAGTATACTGATACTGAAGATATTAAGGTAGTGGATAATGCGACAAGTCAGGTACTCCTTTATAAAAAAAAATTTCACATTCAGGCATTACAGGGAAGTGAAATCAGCTGGAAAACAGGGCTCGAGATATCCAACAAAAACAACTCAAATATTAAAGATTTTATCATAGAGAGTGATAATATTATGTGCAGGTGCGAAAGAAATAGTAGTCATAATCCGTATTCAGTACAAGAAAATCAGTGACGAATTCAACAAAGAAAAAAAATGTTCAAATGTTTGTTAAGCTTATGGGACTGCGGGGTCATCAGTCCCTAAACTTACAAACTACTTGTAAACTAACTTATATTAAAGACAGCACAAACATCCATCCCTCAAGGGTTGATTGGAACCCCCGACGTGGAACGGCCTCGCGCATCGGAGCATAGGGTCTCAGTGCTCTCGGCCACTCCGCCGCAGCAGCAAAGAAGAAATCTACCTATAGTATAGACAAGCGCCCGACAAAAATCATCAACGAGGAGCTGGAGTAGCAGAGCTGCGTGGTCAACGTGTTGAATAATCGAGACGTAACATAGATCAGGAAGAATATTCTTATAACAGGACTAAGAGACCATCGAAAATTGCACAAATGAGGCTATGAGGTAAACTTGGATTTCGTTATATGAACACGAAGACAATAAAATATGAATTTTCATTGAAAAATGTTTCTGATGCAGGTTTGATATTTTTGAAGAACTTATATCTTCTTTATTTGTGTGAAAAGCACGTAGTATTCATGGATGTGGAGTTTCATACTAAATTTAAATATTTCCTTTAGTTTCAGAATATTTTTGATTTAAAAGTATCAGTAACTGAAGCTCGTTATTATAAATTTCATTCCATCACCTTTCTTTCAGTTTAGAAATGTAAGGTTTTGTACATTAGTATGTAATTTATCGTTTTGTACATTTTGTACACATAGTGGTAGTCAGTCGCGAACGTAAACAAATTAGAACTACGTCCGTTGGTGGGGAACAGAGAGATTTGGGGGGGGGGGTGAGACAGGCTTCGCCCCCCCCCCCTCTTTAACAATAATGGCACGCAACGTCAGTGTTCTGTGCATTAGCGAAAACAGATTTGAAGCGTGATGTACAGCAGAAGCTAAAACTATCGTACTTACGTTCAATAAATGTGTAACACTTATCAGAAATTGTATTAAATTACAACTAAAGTAAATCTTAATTTAAATAACAATATAATAAAATAGGTTCAATATTCAAAACATTACCATTCCAAGATTTTAGTTATTTCTATGACACCTTCGCACCGGCTACAATCGTGCTGCATCTCAAGCAAGTTTCTGTAGTACCGTTCCCAGTAACATTATTTGACTGAAGTATCATATGGAGCGACTAAATGAGAAGCATCGTCTGTGAGTTTCTTCAGATTTGTTGCTATCACGTCGAAAGAGAAGACGTGCTTCCGTTTTTCAGGCCAAGAATTGGTACTGTCATTCTTCTGGAGACACCCACTTCATAACAGTCATACGAGACACCTTTGACGTCGAAAACTCGGAACCTCACGAAACCATGCTTGGAGGAACAGGCAATCATAGACAGTGGTCAGCGTAATTTCCATGCGAAACGTTGCATTGCTCAAATGTTCAAATGTTTGTAGAACTTATGGGACTTAACTACGGGTCATCAGTCCCTAAGCTTACAAACTACTTATGAACTACCTAAGTCTAAGGACGGCACAAATGCCCATGCCCAAGGGGGGATTCGAACCCCCGACCGTAGTGGCCGTGCAGACAGTGACTGTAGCGCCTCAGTCCCCTCGGTCACCGCGGCCGGCGTTGCATTGCACCTCAAGTAGCATTGTAGTAGAGAGAAACAAAGTACATGATATCAACACCATAGGAAGGAAGATACATGTAATTTAATGGCGTCAATGTATCATTACATATTCTAACAGCAGCGCCAAAAATTCTGTGCTTAAAGTACTTGCAATAGCGTAAAACATATACAGCTGCACCACACACCTGAAATAAGTCCTCGAAGTGCAGACGCGGGATTTCGATGAAGTGGTTAAAACCAAGTGGGAAAGAACAATGTGCACACCTCACTAAAGCCACGTCATCACATTCCAAATCACTTTCGCATTCAAACAATCAATAGCAAAACCACACTAATTACATGTTCAAATGATAATGTTGGTGTTTCAAGCATACTGCAACACAGACATACTTAGATGCAGCTAATTTATTGTAAATAACAGAGTGAAGTTTCACGCTGAAATAATGGTCATGTACCTTCACTTGTACAGCATGCACCTTGACGTCTGACAAAATCAGTGAGCCTTCCAAGGTAGAGTTTATATTGTCGAAAGAAGTAAACATCATGGGGTTGGCAATATTTTGTAGGTTTCGGTGGCAAGATCTTCAGCGTAACATCTTTGTTTAAAAAACTTGCATCTACAAGGGTACGAATCACACAGCAATAGTATCTTTACATCTGTTAATTGTTCGCAAATCACCGAAGTTAGAAACCGTTACATGTGTTCTTTGGCCATTTTACCACTTTTGCTTGCGTCTATGTGAATATTTCGTGTACAGCTTGTTTCAAGTTTCTTTAAAACATCTGGACCGAAAGTGCCTTGTGTCTCTTGAAAGCCGGCCGCGGTGGCCGAGGAGACTGAGGCGCTCCAGTCACGGTCTGCACGGCCACTACGGTCGGGGGTTCGAATCCCCCCTCGGGCATGGATATTTGTGCCGTCCTTAGTCTTAGTTAGTTCATAAGTAGTTTGTAAGTTTAGGGACTGATAGCCCCGTAGTTAAGTCCCATAGACTTTACAAACATTTGAACATTTGTCTCTTGAAAACAGATGTACACCTATTTGCTAGTCTGTCTGCCCCGATAAACCTACATCAGTTGTGTAGCTGTGATCACAGTTACACCCTACCTGTAGTTTTCTCTCTTCTGTAGGAAAATGTTGTTGCTGTAGACATTTCATAGTGGTCACTGTTCCAAACATTACCTTTCTCCACACCCTCCTCTGGTATAAACATGTTTACTTCACCCGCAAACTACTGTGCCTTCTGACGTATAATGTTATCGTCTTCTACGTCCTTACGTGTGACAAAGGCCTTCTCGAACTGCCCACGTTGCCTTCAGGCGACTTGGATGCAACGCGCCCGGGCAGCGAATCCGGCGCCAACGACATCGAGCGAGGCATTTCAACTGCTGTCCCCTGCACACTGTAGTGACAAACGGCTTTCGTTTCAGGGTTAGAATCAACTTAGATATGTTAGGTAACATAAAAAAATAACAAGAATGAAATGTGTGGTTTCGCACAAGTACAAAGTGCGCGCCACCTACTTTCGCCGCGCGCCGCCATGCACGCACGGCGCGGCGTTCTTACGACGTCAGCCACGAGCGCCCTCTGCTGCAACCCCGCTCGTGGCCACCACGGAAAGACATCGTTCACTTGGGACTGAGATAGCAACCAGTTATGACCTTCGTAATCAGATAGGCACCAGTGAAGACTTGGCTATCGTATAGGCACTAGGCAGGCCTCTAGCTCAACTATTTATCAGCCTTCTACAGTACTATGTAAAAGTTAAGTATTGTATAAATTCTGTTTAATATATATCTCGTTCTAATTTACTCTAGTGTTTCTAGTTTCTGGCTGCTCCTCTCCGTACCTGCACCAGCGTGCTATCTTTATTCCTGTCTCGGTCTCATTCCACTCGGCCACCGACACCTACGACGGAAACGAGACACAAAAGCGACTACGAGGCTGGGACACAAAAATATGAACATCCAAAAATAAAAGTTAACAAACGGACACTAAACCTGAATCATATAAAGATAGAATATAATCAATTAAAAATAATAAAAATGAAAATAAACCCTTAACACCAAATAATTCACCTTTAATGTGCAACTAAATTTCACCTAATATGAAGCAAAGTAAAGCAGCCACCGACCACTTTTTTCACTTCCAGCCCTCAAATTCTCATACTGTGTATTATTTCTAACTTAGGTATTAAAATGACTGTTACCAATACAGACGTAATACAAACTTTAACATCATGCTGTGACAGAAAAATATGAAGTGCTAGCTGAAAGCCCGGATACTCGTTCAACCCAGTCTTACGTTAATCCATCTCTCCTTCCTTTTGTCCACCTTCCTTTTCATTCTCTCTCTATCCACCTCCTCAAACGCCCGCCCACCCGCCCCCCCCCCCTCTCTATCTATTCATCTCCTTCTAGGCCACGCGGAAATAGCCGCGTGGTCTAAGATGCAATGCTACGGATTACGCAGCTCTTTCCGTCGGTGATTCGACTCCTTCCTCGGGCATAACTGTGTGTGTTATCCTTCACGTAAGCTGAAGTAGTTTGTAAGTCTAGGATTGATGACCACTGCAGTTTGATACCTTACATCTATAAACATTTGATCTCCTCCTAACCCCTCCTCTCTCTCTCTCTCTCTCTCTCTCTCTCTCTCTCTCTCTCTCTGTCTCTCTCTCTCTCTGTCCCTCTCTCTGTTTATCCCCTCTCTGTCCACCTCCACATTCCCCTTTCTCTCCTAATCACGTCATCGTCTTCCTGTGCAACTGTCCCCATACCTCCTCATACCATTGCATCTTACATCTGTGAAAAATTGTATAGGTTAATTCTAAAAATGTTCATATGTTTGTAAATCTATCGGACCAAACTGCGCGGTCATCAGTCCGTAGCTTACAAACTACTTAAACTAAGGTAAACCAACCTAAGGACAACACACACACACACACACACACACACACACACACACACACACACACACCGACGGCGAGCAACCGCGCGCTCCGCAGCGAGGCGCCTTAGACTACTCGGCTACTCCACCGCGGCTAAGTTAACTCTATCAACTTTCATTGTGATCAGTGAAATGGCGTCATTTATTCCAAGGTACACTCCGTCTTGCGCCATAAGAAATCTTACGTAGACAGTGATGTTCCTTGTGTGAAAGCTTTCATTAAAATTTCGTAAACAGGACATTTACAGGTGGAGTTAGCTGAAAAGTAAAGCAATTTTCAAACTTGTGAACGCAGTACTGGCGTGTCTACCTCATTTTGCGACTTATTTACTGACTCACCCTCGTGTATTAGATATGAAAACAAATGCTGTGTGTAAGATAATTAGTCAAAATCATTTATGAAGTATTATAAAATTAAGAAAGAGCTCGAATCTGAAGTGATTTTTTAATTGCCGGCCGCGGTGTACGAGGAGACTGAGGCGCTCCAGTCACGGTCTACACGGCCACTACGGTCGGGGGGTTCGAATCCCCCTCGGGCATGGATATTTGTGCGTCCTCAGTATTAGTTAGTTCATAAGTAATCAAAATATCCACGGGTGTACTGCCAGTCCATAGTGTCCAACGGGCACAATATTTCGGCGATAATACATGTCGCAATCATCAGGTGAACTTACGGACTGAGCTCCTGGAAATGCGCCTGCACGGAGATACGCACGCTACGACGGCTCGAAGGGAACTGGGTTCTAGCTTGGTAGCGGGCAATTTAAATACCCTCGCCCCGCGAAGCGACCCCTCCGTGGTCCGCGCCCCGTGCCGCGGTTGCGCAGTGGAACTGATTGCGACGGTGTCTGAGATGACGTCGATGTGAGGGCTCAGTCCGCCGTGGTCGTCACTACGTTACGTTTGCTAGATTTACTCACTTAATGGTGATTGTACAAAAACCTAGGGCATATAGTTTTAAAAAAAAACACAGACATTGCCGAGGTGGGGTGGCTTGCGTGCCTCAATGATGCAGATAGCCGTACCGTAGGTGCAACCACAGCGGACGGGTATCTGTGGAGAGGCCAGCCAAACGTGTGGTTCCTGAAGAGGGGCAGCAGCCTTTTCAGTAGTTACAGGGGCAACAGTCTGGATGATTGACTGAGCTGGCCTTGTAACATCAGCTAATGTACCTTTGCCACCTACTGCGAACGGCTGAAAGCAAGGGGAAACTACAGCCGTTACTTTTCCCGAGGATATGCAGATCTACTGTATGGAAATATGATGATGGCATCCTCTCGGGTAAAATATTCCGGAGGTAAAATAGTCCCCCATTCGGATCTCCGGGCGGGGACTACTCAGGAGGATGTTATCATCAGGAAAGACAATACTGGCATTCTACGGTTCGGAGCGTGGAATGTTAGATCCCTTAATCGGGTAGGGAAATTAGAAAATTTAAAACGGGAAATGGATAGGTTCAAGTTAGATATAGTGGCATTTAGTGAAGTTCGGTGGCAGGATGAACAGGATTTCTGGTCAGGTGAGTACAGGATTATAAGTACAAAATCAGTTGGGGGTATCACAGGAGTAGGACTGATAATGAATAAGAAAATAGGAATGCGGGTAAACTACTATGAGCAGCACAGTGATCGCATTACCATTGTCAAGACAGATACTAAGCCGACACCAACAACAGTAGTACAGGTTTATATGCCAACTAGCTCTGCCGATGATGAGGAGATCGAAGAAATATATGAGGAGCTAAAGGAAATTATTCAGACAATTAAGGGAGAGGAAAACTTAATTGTGATGGGAGACTGGAATTCGGTAGTAGGAAAAGGAAGAGAAGGAAAAATAATAGGTGAATATGGACTGGGCAGGAGGAATGAAAGAGGAAGTCGCCTGGTAGAATTTTGCACGGAACATGATTTAATCGTAACAAACACGTGGCTTAAGAATCACAAAAGAAGGTTGTATACGTGGAAGAGACCAGGAGACACCGGAAGGTATCAGATAGATTTTATAATGGTAAGACATAGATTCCGGAACCAGGTTATAAACTGCAAGACATATCCAGGGGCAGATATAGACTCTGACCATAACTTGTTAGTCATGAACTGTAGGCTGAAGCTGAAAAAACTGCAGAAAGGTAGGAAAATAAGGAGATGGGACTTAGATAAATTGAAGGAAAGCGAAGGTCTGGAGAATTTCAGAGGGAGATTTAGGCAACAATTGACAGAAACAGGTGGAAATAAAACACTAGAAGAGGAATGGGTAGCATTGAGAGATGAAATAGTGAAGGCAGCAGAGGACAAAATAGGTAGAAAGGCAAGACCTACAAAAAATCCTTGGGTATCACAGGAAGTACTAAATTTAATTGATGAAAGGAGAAAATATAAAAATGTAGTAAATGAAACAGGCAAAATGGAGTACAGACGACTAAAAAATGAGATTGACAGGAAGTGCAAAATGGCTAAGCAGGAGTGGCTAGAAGCCAAATGCAAATCTGTAGAAGAATGTATAGCAAGGGGAAAAGTAGATACCGCCTACAGGAAAATAAAAGAGACATTTGGGGACAAGAAAAGCAACTCTACGAATATCAAGAACTCAGATGGGAAACCAGTTCTCAGCAAAGAAGGGAAAGCTGAAAGGCGGAAAGAGTACATAGAGCAGCTCTACAAAGGAAATGAACTCAGAGACGATGTTGTAGAAAGGGAAGAGGAAGTAGATCAAGATGAAATAGGAGATACTATACTGAGAGATGAATTTGACAGAGCCCTGAAAGACCTAGGTCGCGACAAGGCCCCAGGAGTAGATGACATACCCTCAGAGCTACTAAAGTGCATGGGAGAGCCAGCCATGACAAGACTATTTGAACTGGTGTGTAGGATGTATGAGACAGACGAAATGCCCTCAGACTTTAAGAAAAATGTAATAATCCCCATTCCAAAGAAATCAGGCGCAGACAGGTGTGAAAATTACAGAACCATCAGTTTGATAAGTCATGGTTGCAAAATTTTAACACGAATTATCTACAGGAGAATGGAATAGCTGGTAGAAGCTGACCTCGGGGAAGATCAGTTTGGATTCAGGAGGAACGTAGGAACCCGGGAAGCAATACTCACTTTACGTCTTATCTTAGAAGATAGATTAAGGAAAGGCAAACCTACATTTTTAGCTTTTGTAGATTTGGAGAAAGCATTTGACAATGTTGACTGGAATACACTCTTTCCAATTCTGAAGTCAGCAGGGATAAAATACAGGGAAAGGAGAGTTATTTACAACTTGTACAAAAGCCAGACCGCAATTATTAGACTCGAAGGGCATGAAAGGGAAGCATCAGTTGGGAAGGGAGTAAGACAGGGTTGTAGCATTTCTCCGATGTTATTCAATTTGTACATCGAGCAGGCGGTGAAGGAAAGCAAGGAAAAATTTGGAATAGGGATTCAGGGGGAAGAAATAAAAACATTGCGTTTTGCTGATGACATTGTAATTCTGTCGGAGACAGCAAAGGACCTGGAAGAGCAGTTGAATGGAATTGACAGCGTGTTGAAGCGAGCGTATAAAATGAACATTAACAAGTGCAAAACAAAAATAATGGAATGCGGTCTTAGAAAATCAGGCGATGCTGAAGGAATTAAATTAGGTAACGGAACAATGAAGGTGGTAGATGAGTTTTGTTACTTGGGTAGTAAAATAACATGCGATGGTCGCAGTACAGCGGATATAAAATGCAGAATGGCAATGGGAAGAAAAGCATTTTTGAAAAAGAGAAATTTGCTAACATCGAATATTAATTTAAGAGTAAGGAAGTATTGTCTGAAGGCATTTGTGTGGAGTGTTGCCTTGTATGGGAGTGAAACATGGACAATAAGCAATGCAGACAGGAAGAGAATAGAGGCTTTTGAAATGTGGTGCTACAGAAGAATGCTGAAGACTGGGTGGGTAGATCGCATAACTAATGAAGAGGTACTGAACAGAATTGGTGAGAAAAGCAATTTTTGGCATACCCTGACCAAAAGAAGGGATCGCTTGGTAGGACACATTCTTAGACATCGAGGAATCGTAAATTTAGCATTGGAGGGAAGTGTGTGGGGTAAAAATCGCAGAGGGAGACCAAGAGACGCGTATAGTAAGCAGATTCAAGTGGATGTGGGTTGCCGTTCTTATGAGGAAATGAAAAGGCTTGCTCAGGATAGAGTAGGGTGGAGAGCTGCATCAAACCAGTCTCCAGACTGAAGACCATAACAACAACATTTAAGAAGTTAGAATGTTTGTAATCCGAAGGGACCAGATTCCTAAGGTCATCGGTCCCTAGTTTCACAAACTACTTAAACTAACTTATTCTAAGGGTAGCATACACAATCATGCCCGTGGGAGGAGTCGAACCTCTGGTGGGAGTGGCCACGTACTCCGCGACGTTGCGCCTCAGATCACACTGCCATTCCCGTGCGGCGCACATGGATTTTGTCATTTTGGTAAATATAGTGTTCCGATATTCTTTTTTATTTTTGGTGAATTATTAAACTTTTCACTGTTTAATGTGTTTGAATCATTGTAATATTTTTTGTAATCATAGGAACTTGAGAATGACGCCATAGTGCGCCGAACCTACAAGTGCATTGGTAATTACATGGAAGTATATTAATTTGACAAGTGAAGACAATTTTACTTGGTGATGTCAGCAACAGAAAACATCTGCACTACTTGAAGGACATGTATTTATTTCGGAGCGCTGCCAACGTTACGCTGCCCCTAGACGCGAAATATTCCTGGACGTATTTTTAAGGGCAACGTTTCCAATACTGTGATGCTACCTTGTGCTCGCTGATGCTCGCCCTTGGCAGCCATGGTACACGCTTTCTGCCGCTGCCAACAGCCACCGCACGAATCGGCAACTTACCGTGGACGAATAGTATCCGGAGCAGCTGTGTCATTACCAAATATGACAGAAATTGGAAAAACAGCGTATCCTAAAAGGTCCCAAATTACGGGTTAGAAACAGTCAGTAGATATATCGGGCTAAGTTTGATATTTCCTCAAAAACAAATATCAGTTTTCCTATGTTTGCGTTGTACTGAATCAATTTCTTCGTCAGGTTTTTTAAAGTTGCTACACAAAAGGAAATAAGTATTCAAGAAAAAATTCGCAATCAACAAAATTACTCTTGAAACTTCCTGACAGATTAAAATTGTGTGCCAGAAACGGGATTCGAACCTGAGACATTTGTCTTTCGGGGGTATGCGCTCTACCATCTGAGCTATCCCGGCACGCTTCACGGTCCGTTCTCACAACTTTGCTTCTGCCAGTACCTCGCCTCCTTCTTCCCAAACTTCACACAAGTTCTCCTGTGAGCCTTTCATGACTAGCACTCCTCATTCTGGAAACATCCCTTAGGCTGTGGCTAAGCCATGTCTCCACCACATCCTTTCTTCCAGGAGTGCTAGTCTTGCATGGTTCGCAGGAGGACTTCAGTGAAATTTGAAAAATAATAACAAAGACGTACTGGCAGAAGTAAAGGTGTGAGGACGGACGGTGAAATGTGCCGGGATACTTCAGACGGTAGAATCCTTGCACGCGAAAGGCTAAGGTCGTAGGTTCGAATCCCGTTTCCAGCACACAATTTTAATCTGCCAGAGTGAATACTTCATTCTGACAATTACGCTTGACTGTGTCCCAAGAAGAATTTCTACTACCATGAAAATTTTTTGTATCTGATGTGTAGAAAAATGTCGTTGAAATTTCTAATTTGCTCCAGTAACAGGAAAATCGAAATTTGTAGCTTCAAATAAAACTGTAGTAGGTGGCTGTACTATCTATTAGTGTCTAGGAAAAGAACCCAGAGAGATAAACCGTTTACCGAAAACACCTGAATACGCCAGCCTGAACGCAGCTCTTGAAATTCACAGTTTTTTCACGTAGTTAAATCCTTTAACTTTATATTCGAATAAAACGTGCACAAAAGCTCATTTATCTCCAAAGCAATCATGATACAATAAAAACTTTTATTTAGTTTTAACATAAATTACTGACAAAAATAGACCAAGAAGCAATTAATGGAAGAATAACATAAAAGTCACATTATGTTATTTGGATTTTGCTTTTTTAAACTCACAATTACAGGCTGCCCGTAAGTAAAAGTCTATTCTATTATTGATATTCTTCACCCTCCTCCGTTCCTCACCCCCCCCCCCTCTCTCCGTCCCTTCTCTCTTTCTGCCCCTTCTCTCTCTCTCTCTCTCTCTCTCTCTCTCTCTCTCTCTCTCACTCTCTCTCTCACTTTTAGTCGGTCCATCTCGGGGGAGGCCCGTGCCCCTGTGCTTCCCCCCCCCCCCCCTTCTTCAATTTGCCCTTGATGTACATTATTACAGTTCGGTTTTGGAACATCACCTGCGACAGCTTTGCGAAAGGAACGGCAGCACTTCCTGCGCAACTCAACCATCATTTTGTATGACAATTAGTGGGCGCATACAGCCGAAGAAGAAAGAACCACTTCGTGGCATTTACTTCTGAACTGTTCCAGAGATTCGATACGCAGTAGACCACCCCATTCGCACCATCAACAGAACAAGCTCTGCTAACGGTATACTATGCCTTGCACATCGCTGGCAACGGGTTGTACACAACGCTGGGGACTACTTTGAAGGACACTAACAGGTGCAAACATGTAACGCTGTTGTTTCGCTTGTGAATCAATAGTTGCCACTACTTAAGTTCCAACAGTCGTATAAGGAATGGAAGGGTAAATAACTTACGATGGTTTCAGTACAGGTGATATAAAATGCAGAATTGCTGTGGGAAATTGTTAAAAAGAGATACCAGATATTAATTTAAAGGGTAGGAAGGTTAGTGTGAAGGCTTTTTTATGGAATGTTGCCTTATATAGAAGTAAAGTATGGACAATAAATAGTTCAGACAAGAAGAGGGTAGAAGCATTTGAAATGTGGTGGTACAGACGAATGCTGAAGATCAGATGCATAAATTGCGTAACTGGTAAGAAAGTAGAGAACAGAATCGTGGGGAAAAGAAATCTCTGGTATACCTTGAATAAAAGAAGCGACCGATCGGTAGGACACATTCTGGGACATCAAGGAATCGTGAATTTGGCACTGTAAGGGCATGTGTGAGGTGAAAATCGCAGAGGGAGACCAAGAGACATACACAGTAAACGAATGAGGGATACCGTTCTCATGAGGATTTAAAGAGGTTTGCGGAGGATAAAATAGGATGGAGAGCTACATCTTACCCTTCTCTGGACTGAAGACTGTAACAACCAGTCTTCTGACTGAAGACAACAAGAACAATAACAACGATGGAAACATTCGTCCGGTAGATCTACGAGGTATGTCCACAATGTAAGTTCCTTTTGCTTATGCAAAACAAAGGTCTTATATTTACAGAAAAATTATTTATTGTGTAAAAATCGAAAACTGTTAAACTACTCTTCTACATAGCTTCCGAAATTGTGTAGGCCCTTGTCATAGCAGGGCACAAGTTCTTGTACGCCTTCCTCATAGAATGTTGCAACCGGTGTCTTAAAACATGTAGTTTCATGTTCTCTCAGCTCGTCTCCATTGTTGATTTGTTGACCAACAAGGACAGATTTTAGGATAAGAGTTGTTTGGTCACATTCGCCGTGTGAGATCGGGCTTTAACGTCTAAAAAACAACAACCTTTGTCAGTAATCCTCGCCGTTTGTTCTGTAGTGCGAGGGGAAATTTCTTAATGGTCTCGTAGTAACCATGTATATTGGCTGTTTGGCCCCATGGTAAGAAATCAATCAGCAAAATGCTTTTTCTGTGCACATGACTTTTGGAGCTCTCAAGATTTGCTTAGGCTTAATCTTCGTTGAGGATGAAGTATGCCTCCATTCCATTTATTGCCGTTTTGTTTCAGGGGCGTCGTACGATACCCAAGTTTCGCACCCCGTGAGTATCCGAGAAAGAAAACCATCGCCTTCTTCATTCTAGCGTGTCAAAACCGAAGCGCACTGCCTATCCCTTGTTTTTTGTGTTGTCTAGTAAGAATTTTGGGCACCCAACGTGAGCAAAGTTTTCGAAATTTCAGTTTTTCTGTAACAATTTCATGCATTAGTGATTGTGAGATTTGCGGAAGTTCCATAGCAACGGCACTAAGTATAAACTAACGGTTGTGCTTAATCTTTTCTTCAGTTGTGTGAACCAGTTCACCAGTAACCACAGACGGCCGTTCACTTCGTTCTTACTCGTGCACTTGATCACGTCCTTCATTGAACAGCCTGACTCATCTTGTAACTATTTAATAACTCATAGCATTTTATCCGTAAAACTCGCTGATTTTCCAATGACTTTCCTTTGGTTTAACTTTCTATGCATTTAGAAAACGTATCACATATCTGATTTCACTCGCGGCGGCATTTTCCATTATGGCTGACATTATAAAGAATCACTACACGTCGGCAGCAGCGATCTGAAAATGGCGTACATGCCTTTTACTTGAGTCAGAGTAATTGCCGCGCATGCTCGGAAATGCAATCGTGGCGCCGTCGCGGATAGAAATAGAGACCGAACTTACTTTGTGGATGGCCCTCGTAATTAACTGCCTACATTGAGTGATACTGAAGTCCGATTTGGATGATTCTTTGAAAATTAATATATATTGGCATTGTGATTCTTGAGTTTCTCGCGGCGTATTTGATAATCAAAATATCCACAGTATTTAAATCGCCCGCTACCGGGATAGAGCCCAGTTCCCTTCGAGCCGACGTAGCGTGCGGATCTTCGTGCCGGCGCGTTTCCAGGAGCTCAGTCCGTCAGTTCACCTGATGATTGCGACATGTATGATCGCCGAAATATTGTGCTCGTTGGACACTATAGACCGGCAGTACCCCCGTGAATATTTTGATTATATTGGCATTGTTCAGAACGCGTTTCTTCAAAAGGTGGGACGGCAAGATGACCCAGAAGTTTGGTCCCTCTAATGGTCAAATTAGTTGAGTTGGCTGACTGGCGCCCAGTCAGCAGAGAGAGGCGCTAGAAGCACACTGGCCTGCCTCTGCTCAGGCGAGCAGTTGCTCGGTGTTCCCCAAAAGCCGAGAGACGTCGGTGACCGCCATCTGCAGCAGTGACCTCCGCGCTGTCGCCGTATTTCCAGCTGAGTCGCCAGCCAGCAGTGTGGGCGTGGCTTACACCCCCTCCCCAAGGCCAGCCAGCTGTTCCCACAGCTTCCCGGGCCGCTGCCACCTGCCAGCCGCCACCTGTGGCTACAGCTGCAGGGGCTGCACTGACCACTCCGTGACTGCAGCCACAAACTTTGCAGCGGCACTTGCCCCGGTTTCTGCAGTACTGCCTGCTCAGGCTGGTTGCACACTAGAGCTGACAAAAGCAACGAAAATATGTGTCTCCGCATCTATCCAGCGACAATTCATGTCTGGAAAAAAGAAACCACTAGTACTGCAATATCAGTATTGTTGTTGTTGGGGTCTTCAGTCCGGAGACAGGTTTGCTGCAGCTCCCCACCCTACTCTATCCTGAGCAAGCAGTGGATTACTAATATTCTTCAGTACGAGTTAAGGACAGCAAATAAAAGTTCCTGTGTTTAACTTTGATGAAATTTTAGTAACTGGTACAGACTATTTTCCATGGCACGCTCGTACAAGAACCTTATTTATTTTTGATGAACTATTTAAAGGATTTATTCCTACAAATTTTAATTTATGTTGTGGTGCGGGACACTCCGGACGAAGTCTACAGAATTTACACGGTTAGCTTATGACAGTTGGTGTTGCCAGGGAATTGTATATAACTAATCAACAACGTCCTAGCAACTTAGAAAAACCTTTCTAGTGTCAGAATAATTTAATGATTAGGGACTAAAGAAGAACATGAATAACAATATTAAACATCGCAGTTATTCTGTCGCCGTTCCACCACATATGCCACAAATACCTTTTCTCCCAAATTCTGTTCAGTACCTCCTTATTAGTTATGTAATCCACCCACCTGAATCTTCAGCATTCTTGTGTAGAGCTACATTTCAAAAGCCTCTATCCTCTTCCTGTCCGCTCTGTTTATTGTCCATTTTTCACTCCCATACAAGGCAACACTCTACACAAATGCCTTTAGAAATTCTTCCTTATTGTTAAATTAATATTCGATGTTAATAAATATCTGTTTTTAAAAAACGCTTTTCTTCCCATTACCATACTGCATTTTATATCCTCTGTACTGCGATCATCATATATTATTTTACTGCCCAGGTAACAAAACTCAAGTACCACCTTTATTGATTCCTTACCTAATTTAATTCCTTCAGCATCGCCTGAGTTTCTAAGACTGCATTCAATTACCCTCGTTTTGCTCTTGTTAATGTTCATCTTATATACTCCTTTCAACACACTGTCCATTCCGTTCAATTGCTCCTCCAGGTCCTTTTCCTGTCTGACAGAATTACAATGTCATCAGCAAAACGGAAGGTTTTTATTTCTTCACCCTGAAATTATCTCCTTCTCCAAACTTCTCCTTGCTTTCCTTTACATCTTGCTCAAAGTACAAACTGAACAACATTGGGAAAAGGCTACAACCCTGACTTACACCCTTCCCAACCTCTCCATCCATTTCATGCCCTTCAACTCTGATAACTGCTGTTTGGTTTTTGTGCAAGTTGTAAATAAACTTCCGTTCCCTACATTTTACTCCTGCTGATTTCAATCAATATTGTCAGGAGCTTTCTCCAAATCTACAAAAGCTAGAAATGTACGTTTGCCTTTCCTTGATATATCTTCTAAGATAAGCCATAGTGTATTACAACTTACAATGACCCATTTTACAGAACTAAAATATTATTCCGTTTCATTCAACGTTAATCTCACAAATGCAGGGTAGGAGAAGAGAAGACGCGGTGACTGCAATCTTCTGGTTGCCTACATCCATCCAAGATTCACGCAAGCTATGTATGACGCCACAAGCGGCCAGATGGGATTCTACCACAGGGCCTCTCAAGAACTGCAACTGCCTATGCAGTAGCACCATCTCTCGTACACCACAGAAACTAGCTGTCGGTCCAAATCAAGAAAATACAGACTGTGAAATAGGCGTTACATTAGTATTTAATTAATAGGAACGGGCTTGTATTGAGTATTTTGACTTAATGTCTCATCTATATCAATTTATAGATCACGCAGTGCATGTACTACGTACAGGGAGAATGATGCGTTAAGGCACTGGAATAATACAGCGCCAAACACAGTGGCGTAGCTACTACACCAAGGGCCCCGGGGCAAAAATGACGTTGGGGCCCTCTCTAAACTAAAACTATACCACAGGCGCCGACTTTTGAAAATCTTGGGGTATGATCAGTGGCGTTTCCAATAGGGGGGAGGTGGTTGCCGGTCTGCAGCCACCCCCCCCCCCCCCCGACAGGTATTTCTAAAGAAAAATCTTAATTATATATTCCCAATTCCATGTAAAAAAGGTAAAGTAATAATTTTATTTTATTTTAGTAGTATTTCTTCTTTTGTGCTTTATCTGGTGTTAATTTAGGACCATTTTAATCTCTGAAAGGAGAAAAGTAATTTTTTAATACACAGGAAAGAAATTAACAGCCATTGATTTCAATTTCACGTTTCAGAACTACTGGGCGGGTTTTGCGACCATTTGAACCTGTTTTCCCGTAGTAGTAACTACTAAAATAATTTTCAGAGTCTTCGTCTTCTGAGACATGCGTATCAGATAATGATGTGCCTGTATTATGAATACTGTGTTCACTAACGCAAACACTTATATCAGATCGTCTTCTTGGCTTCATTCTTCTGCAAATTTATTTTCTATTCAGCATTATCAAAATAGTCCACAAACACTTCTGCTGTCATACCATGTCTGTCGTTACTAATAGGTTCACAACCCATTGTTACTTCACACAACAATTCAGTAAGTAGTATGAAAAATGACACGACTTACGCTAACACGATTCCTTGAAGGCAATTGACTTCTAAGAGAATACATAAACGTTAAATTAGTATTATACACATTTTCAAACCACTTCATTTCTAGTTATTTAATATAACAATTAAAGGTTACCGCCTTCAGTTTACGATATTGAACTAACAAGCAGCATTCGATTAACATTCGGACTATTTAGAAAATGATCACTTCACTCACATGTCAACATGAATTTTAATGCCTACGAATTCAATTACATGTTTGTTTTAGATAATCTTTTTACATCGGTGTATTACAAAAGCCAGCCACCCATCAATGAAATAAGAGAGTGAATTTAATGACAATTAAGAAATATAATGTAAAGAAAAAAATAATACCAAAATTTTCAGTGGGGTATGCCGAGCATAACCACTCAAATTTTGGGGTATGCTTGAGCGAACGAACATACCCGTAATCGGCGCCTATGAACTATACAGATGCAATACTACTTCGTCAGGTCCTTAACGCTTGCTGGAAGACATAATAAGGCAAACCTAAATACTCTTAAGTAAATTACTGTCACGCAGCAGATAATATTTAATCGTACTCGCCGCGGTGGAGTAGCCGAGCGGTCTAAAGCGTCTTGCTGCGGAGCGCGTGGTTGCGCGCCGTGGAGGTTCGAGTCCTCCCTGGGGCATGGGTGTGTGTGTTGTCCTTAGGTTAGTTTACCTAGGTTTAAGTAGTTTGTAAGCTACGGACCGATGACCAAGCAGTTTGGTCCGATAGATTTACAAACATTTTTAAAATCGTAGTCTCTAATATACGAAGCGCGTCCAGAAAGTAAGTTCCGTTTGGTAATAAAATGAAATTGTACACAGATACAGAAAAAAGTTTTATTGCACAAAATTGTAGAACTCTTAAACTACTTTTCCACATAACTGCCGAAATTTTGTAGGAACTTGTCATAGCGTGCCACAAGTTTTTGCATGCATCCTTCACAGAAGGTTGCCGCCTGTGTATTCAACCATGTGGTAACAGCTCTTTATCATCGTTGAAGTGTTGACCACCAAAGACAGACTTTAGGTGTAAGAAGAGATGAAAGTCGCTAGGAGAGAGGTCCGAGCTGTATGGAGGATGATCAAACAGGTCCCATTGAAATTTCCGTAAAAATTGTTGGTCACATTCGGTGTGTGAGGTCAGGCATTATCGTGAAAAAAAAAAAAAAAAAAAAAAAAAAAAAAAAAAAAAAAAAAAAACTTTTGACAGTAATCCTCTTCTTACACTTAAAATCTGTCCCTGGTGGACAACACTTCAACGATGATGACGATCTGAAAGAACATGTTACCACATGGTTGAATACACACGCGGCAACATTCTATGAAAAAGGCACACTAAACCTTGTGCCATGCTATGACAATTGCCTACAAAATTTTGGAAGCTATGTAGAAAAGTAGTTTAACAGTTGTCGATTTTTGTACAATCAATATTTTTTCTGTATCTGTACCAGTTCGTTTTATATAACCAAACGGAACTTACTTTCTGGACGCCCCTTGTAATTATAACTGTGAAAGTTAATTAAGCTTTCAAGCAGAAACTACTGGGCGGATTTGGGTGAAATTTTGAAGAGGGATAGAGTTGGACCTGGGTAGGACATACAGATAAAACTACCATGGAATATTTTTCGAAGTTGCTCCATACAAGGTGAATAAAGTCGCAGGCAGAAGCTAGTAAAAATGAACAATGAAGTTTTACTCAAGGACGAAAATATGGCCCCTTGCCACGAATCAAACCATGAACAGTATTGTCACACACTGCTAGTAATTCAGCAGGTGGCAGGGTGCACGTCTTAGCGGACAAGCAATAGCTTTTTATGTTTATATTCTGAGATGGGAATAATTTTTGGATTTCACTTCGTGCGTTTGAAGTTTTTTGGCAGAGTTCAAAACGTTAAAAGTCGAAAATCCGTTATTCAGCTAAAATATTATATAGAGTAGAACGTCGATTATCCGAAGTGTAATTGGGGGATATGGATGTTCGGAAAGCCGATTATTCGTATAATTCAACTGTACACTTCTACTTGGCAAAAAGAAGTATTGTACAGTAAATGTATTTATACAGTATTTGGAGGCGCGCGATCCTTCACATTGCGCCGAGCGGCACGCCGCAACACTTGGAAGGCGCAGCTGTTGCTGTGAACAGCTGTGATGCTGCAGCTAATGTACTTCTGCCGACTGGAGTGTGCCGATTGTTGTACTCAGCGACTGTCGGCTTGGCCTGTCAGCAGACCCCACTAGAAGCAATGTTCCGTCACCCTATGGCCCGGTGCGGCTACTGTGGGAAGCTTAGTTTGACGGGAGGGGGAATTGATGGACGGTAGGGTGGAAAGGTAAAAAATAAATAAATAAAAATTTAAAAAACGACCCTCTACTGTAACTTTTTCCGAACTTTGCTCACGGAGGCCGAGGGGCCCCTTGATCTCGGGGGCCCCGGGGCACTGCCCCGCCTAGCCCTATGATAGCTACGCCACTGGCCAAACAATGTTTGTTACACTGCATATGTTGGTGGTACAAAGATTTACACTCCCATGTATGTAACTGTCTGTAAGAATCGCAGGCAGGGTAATGTTTTCGTGGCTGGATAATAATAACAAACGAGTGTCGTGGCTATGAGTGCAATTTCCTGGTAAGTCCTAAAGATATTTTCATCTTTAAGCGTGGCTATGAGTGCAATTTTCTGGTAAGACCGAAAGATATTTTCATCTTTTTGTGTAATTTTTTCCTACTTCCTTCTACCGATAGGTGATGTGCATATCGTGAATAACTGATTTGCAAATGTAAACATATAAAACTTAATAATATTTTAAAACATTGCAGTTGCAGAGCTTGATAATCAACAGTGAATTAATGTATCATCAAAATGAGCTTCACTGAAATAAACGCACGAAGCGATCGCTATGTTATTTGCGAACGTGTTTCACCCACATTTTACGTATCTCCTAGTTCTTTGGAACATGCAAAAACACTTTTACTGGAGTTTTTGTGCACTGCGGCACAACGCAATATTTTTACACAATATTCCAAAACGTTAATACCGAAATAAATGCTGTATCCCTGCGGAAGGTTACGAAAACTGCAGCAGCATACTGGACAGTGACATCAGAGGCAACACAAGAATCAAATAAAGAGTCTCTGCGGGATTTCAAATCATTTACATTTCATTTTCGATTTTCCTGATTTATAAAATACATAAATTCACGAGGAAAAAACCACGCTGTGAGTATAAGATGACGTAATTAACAATTTAAGACGATCCTTAGAAAACAGAGAAATACCCTGCTGGAAAGCACTGCCAGGTTCGTCATTTACATAAAAGAGGACACCTGCATCTTCAGGGACGGTCCTGACTGTATCTGTTACTAAAAGGAACAGTACTCGTTACAAAGGTATGGTTACTCGTTACCAGTGTCACCTCTAAATAGGCCCGCTAAACTGTCTTTGAAACAGTAAAAATTGTTGTTAATGTTGATGGTACTTTAACATTTAAATTTGCCAAGTTGATACTGTACGCCTGATTATACATTTGGACCCTTATTAATGAGCATAAGTCGGTTCTGAGTTATGCTTAAAATACTGAACACTCGTTAAAGTGTAACACAACAACTACAACAGCAGCAGAAGGCACATTGTTTATAAAAAAGAATATTCAAATTTACTGGTAGGAATACCGAAAAACCGGCGGGTAAAATCATTACCTTAACCAAATTCTCTCGATGCACGCGATAGACACCATGTGCCCATTCTTTATTAAGGAGATCCAAATAGAAGTGCATCATTACAAATACGTTTTCCACCTAACATTTCATTCAGAATACGTCCTGTTTTCCATTAATTTCGGCCAGTACTCCAACACGCGACCAATGTCCCGCGACCTTTACTGTTAATTCAAATATTATGTAAGTTCCACTAGTAGTCAGATTTCTCCACACTCTCTGTTTAAAGCCATATAAGCCATATGTAAACCTAG
Source organism: Locusta migratoria (assembly GCA_026315105.1). Taxonomy (NCBI): domain Eukaryota; kingdom Metazoa; phylum Arthropoda; class Insecta; order Orthoptera; family Acrididae; genus Locusta; species Locusta migratoria. The sequence goes on from CM048746.1 coordinate 631,306,573, forward strand.
TCTGACATCTGCTATAGCTTCTTCTTCCTCCGGTATTAGGGTATTTGTCTTTCATAGCAGTTGCTTTAGCCATATAATCGAGTATCATTTTCTTGGCTTCGATCTCCAATTTTCTTTTCGGTGCACATAAGACGTTAACTGCTTTGAGGGGTGTAATTTCGTTAATGGGGACTAGCTTACGTTATGCGATGGATTTAATATTTTTCTTAGGACCTGGGGAATGGCGTTGTTTGTAGGTACCAGACCTAGTCCGGCGATATGTGTATCTGGAGGCATTGCAGTGAATAATCTTCTCGATTTGGAGAAATATGTTTTTCACCCTTTAATGTAGTTCTTTTGCGTAACATAACGTCCTTGCTGGAGTATTACGAATCTCCACATAATTTACAGGTAGATAATTGAAACTAAAAGCTGACTGAAACTAAAAGCTGACAGAACACAGCCATAAGCTTTGCTTGGTCTTTAGTGTCACTAACATCAGGCAGTCTTACTAAGTAAGGATCATGTGGCCTTGATGTGAATTTCTCTGATCTGTGATTCGTTTTGTCCTAAAATAATTAAATAAAAGGGTTAGATGTTGGTCTGTTGTGTTTTTATCCTAGGGTTTTAATCTGAAAATTCTTCGATCTGTGAGTCGCTTTATCGCTGTGTGGGAATAAAGGTATAAGCATCCCATGATTACCGAAAAAATTTAATAGTTTGCATCTGCAGCAGCTATTTGTAGAAAAGGCTTATAGCTTGTCGAACAGAATGTTTCTTTTTTAGGTCTATAGAGCTAGGGCAAAATACAGAAAGGCAAGTTATGTGTCAGAAGATCAGTAACTCCAACGGTGCCGGCCGCGGTGGCCGAGGAGACTGAGGCGCTTTAGTCGCGGTCTGCACGGCCACTGCGATCGTGGGTTCGAATCCCCACTCGGGCATGGATATTTGTGCCGTCCTTAGTATTAGTTCATAAGTAGCTTGTAAGTTTATTATTGAATTAGTTAATTGTATCAAAACGCTTTAATTTCAAGTGTCTGAAAAACCTGCATACTTTCATAAAACTTTCACACTTGCAGATATATCATACAGAATAGATACTGAATGTTACCCTATTATTCATCTTTTTTTAATAAAAAACGGGATACTGAGAATGTTCTTTTTCTAGAAAAGGAACACTGTCTACGTATAGTTAAATAGGCTGAAAGCATTGTGCAAAACACAGAATTTATAGTATATACGTGATTATGTTCATTTGAAAATACACACTGCAGGTTGAAACATTAATACAAAACAAAAACTTGTCACTTGTTTATCCTATGGTGATGGCGGAGAAGTTTTCTAGTTGCAATAAACACTGGTGGTGATCGTGACTTGGCTCTTCAATACCATGAGCTCTTAATGTTTCTTCTTGGCGTCGTGTTGTTAACATTTAGAGCTCCATAATTAATTGCCACTCCAAACGGAGAAATGAGTGATTCATCCTAGGCAAACTTTCTGATAGAGCCAATAATTTATAAGGCCATAACTCAATGCTTTTCACAATGATGTTGCCACCAAGACGTCCAGAAAGCCATTCTCTCTCTCTCTCTCTCTCTCTCTCTCTCTCTCTCTCTCTCTCTCTCTCTCTCTCTCTCCCCTCACTCAATTTCACATTCATAAATTTTACAAGCTCTATGCGTAAACAAGCTTATTATAACAAAGAGATAACAAAAACCACTTTAGCAATACACATTTTCATAGTGATAGTTTTATCATAATCATCCATCATCGTTAGAAACTAATTATTCCTTTCAGCGTTCAATCTGGAGCGTAGTACCTCTAATGAATTTTCTCCATGATCCCTATTCAACGCTAACATTGACGCCTCATCTAATGCTATGCATTTTACTCTAAAATCATTCTTCACCGAATCTAAGTACTTTCTTCTTGGTCTACCTCGACTCCTCTTACTCTCCGCTGCCGAGCTCATGAGTCTCATAGGTAACCTTGCTTCTCCCACCATCTCAGTCTGTTTGCTCTAACTGCTTCATCTACGGTGATCATTTCCAGTTTTTCTTTGATTTCCTCATTGTGGACACCCTCCTGCCATTGTTCCCATCTATTAGTACCAGAAATCATTCTTGCTACTTTCATATCTGTAACCTCCACCTTATGAATAAGGTAACATGAATCCACCCAAATTTCACTCCCATACAACAAAGTTAGTTGAAAGATAGAACAGCGCACTGTTAACTTAGTCTTGGGACTTACTTCCTTCTTGCAGTCGAGAGTAGATCTTAGCTGAGCACTCACTGCATTAGCTTTTCTGCACCTCGATGCCAGTTCTTTCACTATGTTGCCATCCTGTGAGAAAATACATCCCAGGTACTTGAAACTGTCTACCTGTTCTAACTTTGTTCCTCCTATTTGGCAGACCATTTGTTTGAATCTCTTTCCCACAGACATTACTTTCGTTTTGGAGATACTGATCTTCATACCATAATCCTTGCACCTATGATCGAGCTCTGAAATATTAGTTTGCAACCTTTCAATCGAATCGGCCATTACAACTAAGTCATCTGCATACGCGAGATTGCTTATTTTGTTTTCACCTATTTTAATCCCGCCCTGCCAGTCTACTGTTTTCAACATATGATCCAGGAATAGTATGAACAACAGTGATGACAGGTTACAGCCTTGTCTTACCCCTGAAACTACCCTGAACCATGAGCTTAATTTGATATATACTCTAACTGCTGCCTGACAGTCTACGTAAAGCCCTTTAATTGCCTGCAGAAGTTTGCCTCCTACATAGTAATCTTAAAGAACTGACAGTAGCTTCCTCCTAGGAACACGGTCATAAGCCTTTCTAGATCTATGAAACATAGATACAATTCCCTGTTCCACTCATATCACTTTTCCATTACCTGCCATGAGCTAAATATCTGGTCCTGACAGCCTCTAAGAGGCCTAAACCCACACCGATTTTCATCTAACTTGTCATCAATCAATACTCGCACTCTCCTCTCAACAATACCTGAGTATATTTTGCCTACAACGCTAATTAAAGAGATACCTCGATAGTTGTTACAATCTTTTCTGTTTCCATGTTTGAAAATTGGCGCGATTACCGCTTTGGTCCAGTCAGACGGAACCTCTCCCGATTCCCACGCCTTCTCATTTATCCTGTGAGACCTGATATTCCACTGTACTTGACGAATTCCAGCTTAATTTCATCCACTCCAGCCACTTTATTGCACTGCAATCTACTGACCATTTTCTCCACATCCTGTTTCCATCGTCGTTCCTATCCCATTCTACCTCAAAATCTGAGACAACAATGATCGTTTCACCTACACTGAGCAATTCTTCAAAATATTCCCTCCATCTGGTCAAGGCACCCACATGATTGACTAGTAGATTTCCTGACCTGTCCAAAACACTTGTTAATTCCTTCTTCCCTCCCTTTAGAAGATTGCTAATTACGCTCCAAAACAGTTTTCCCGCAATTTGACCCAGAGATTCTAGCTTATTTCCAAAGTCTTCCCGTGATTTCTGCTTGGAGTATCCGTTGGGCTTTGCTTCTTTCCTCGATATAACTTTCTCTGTCTGTCTGATTTCCAGTATGGAGCCATCTTTGAAATGCCTTCTTTTTCTTTTTACAGGCTGCCTAGACCGTCTCATTCCACCAGGCTGTCTGCTTCTTCCTGCCTTTACACACTACTGTTCCATGATATTCTCTACCTGCTTCCAGTAGTGTGTCCCTGTACCTTGATCATTCCTCTTCCAGTGACTGTAAATCATTACATTCAACTAACTGGTACCTTTACTAGATCATTGTTATGTGTTTGTGCCTAATTTCCTTGTATTGAAACTTCTTCATTCTTATCCTTCTACACATGGACCTGACTTTCTGCTCTTTTTGGCCTCACAAAACAAATTTCACTGCAGATTAAATAATGATCAGTATCATCAAAGAACCTCCGAAAACACGTATGTCTTTGACTGTCTTCCTGAATTCCTGGTCTGTTATTATATAGTCAATGACAGATCTGGTTCCCTTTCCTTCCCAATTATATCGGTGATTGTCCTTATGCCTAAAGAAGGAGTTTGTGATAACTAAGCCCATACCGGAACAGCAATCCAAGAGCTGTTTTCCGTTCCTGTTTGGCCTCCATATCCTCTCCAAACTTACCCATAACCTTTTCATAACCTTCGGTTCGATTTCCTATCCTGGCGTTGAAATCACCCATGAGTAAAACACTATCCTTATCCTTCACTCTAACAACCACATCACTAAGTGCGTTATAAAATCTGTCCATCTCATCTTGATCCGTCCCTTCACAAGGTGATTACACTACCACAGTCCTAATTTTCGTGCTGGAGATGGGCAAATCTATCCACATCAGTCGTTCATGTACATACCATATTGCAATTATGCAGGGTTCGATTGCTTTCCTGATGTAAAACCCTACACCTCACTGTGCTCTGCCTACTTTGACTCCTGACAGGTAGACCTTGTATTCTCCGACTTCGTCCTCTTTCTCTCCCCTTACTCTAACGTCACTAACAGCTAAAACATCTAACGCGATCTTACTTGAAGCCTCTGCCAGCTCTATCTTCTTCCCAGTGTAATCCCCATTGATATTAATAGCTCCCAATCTCATTCCAAATCGTTTGCCTAGTCGTTTCGGAGGAGTCCCTGGTTTGTCAATTAGAGGTGGGACTCCATCAACTCCCAAAGTCCGAGGCATTTTGCTCTGATTGTTGCCAGCATGATATTGAAGTACCTGGGAAGCAGGTTGCTAGCCTTACTTGCCCAGGGTCCCACTGGGTTTTACCCCTAACGGTTGAGGGACTAACCAGTGGCTTTGGTAGTCTTTGCCGTCTGAGCACAAAGATGGGCACGACTCAGTATATGTCCGAGATGCCCAACCTTATTCCAAAGTAACTGGTATCCCAACTGTCAGGACCACTTACTTGGCCACTCATACGTTTCCCGTGGTTCATGAACTAGGACATGACTACAGGAACCCACACCATGAACCACAATTTTATAAGTAAGGTAAAAAAGGTAAAGTAGTCAACAATCTGAAGATTAGTGTGAACAGCGCAGTGCTTTACTACTCATGGTCCTGTTTGGAGGTGGTACGCCGTTGTCCTCCACCGACCTTCGAACTGACTTACTCAGCCAGTTATAGGGGGACCTACAGTTTAATGTGGGTTCCGAACCACTCGATATTTTTCACATCAGCAACATTGCCAGAGGTGAAAGAAGTGGAAAGAGACACATAAAAATCCTAAAAACTGGCGGGGGTCGAACTCGCGACCTTTGGGATAATTTTATAAAAATTACAAAATAATTCCATACATAAAATTAACACGCCAAACACATAACATCAAAGATTTTAATATAGATATACCACTACATACAGTCCTTACTGCTAGAATAGATACAAAAGTTGTCCAAAATATAAATGGAATAAAATTAATATGGAATTGACATACAGTGTTACAAGCAGTTATTTTCATTTAAATTTCGAGCTGTTAGAAGGCGAACGCGAAGGCCCACTTTTAGTGTTACTACCGTAACCTAATTTGGGACAAAAGGAAACATTTGACGTAAAAGACCAGCATGTAGCCATCTTTATATATGAACTAGCTGAAAACCTTGCTTTGGCCAGGTGTCTATTTATTCTGTGTCTCTTAGTCCAACTTTCCTCCCCTCCTCTCTCTCCATACATATCTTCCTCTGCCATCTCTCTATTATATCCACCTCCCCCTCTCTTGGCCCATTTCTTCTGTCACTCCTCCTCCTCCCTTCCGCATCCTCGCCATTCAAGGGAAACTCATCTATATCTGTAAACTTTCGTGGTTGACACCGAAACAAAATTTACTGAAAGGTACCCATTGCCATTCAGCATACGGAGGTTGTCAAAACCCTCCACAAGAAAGTACACGGCCAATAGTTAACTTTCATGGTAAGTGCCAAAACAAAGTCTGTAGTCTGCTACATTCTGTACATTATGTAGACAGTGCTCGTTCTCTTGTGCTGAAAGTAAAAAATGTAAAATTTATTCAAAGTCGGAAAAGTGGTTTAAGTTGGGTCGAAGCCTTCATCTAGTTTTGGAGTTCAAGAGTGCATAACTTGACAAAATTGAAATAAAACTGTGTGCATGTGTCGAAGTCTATAACTAAAGTACCTTCCATCACACATATGTGATGAGCACTATCGACAAGGGATGTCAAATAGTTTCTAGATTTCCGGAAGGCTTTCGACACTGTACCTCACAATCGTCTTCTAATCAAACTGCGTGTTTATGGAATATCGCCACAATTGTGCGAATGGATTAGTGATTTCCTATCAGAAAGGACACACTACGTTATAATTGACGAAAAGTCAGCAAGTAGAACAGAAGTGATGTCTGGCTTTCCCCAGGGAAATGTTGTAGGGCCCCTACTGTTCCTGAGTAGCTCCCATAGACGGTTAGCGGACGATGCTGTCACTTATGGGTTAGTAAAGTCGCTAGAAGATCAAAAGCAACTACAAATAATTTATATATCTTCATGGTGCAAAAAATGGCAATTGACCCTTAATAATGAGAAGTGTGAAGTCATCTATATGAGCACCAAAAGAAACCCGTTAAACTTCATTTAGACGATAAATGAGTCAAAACTACAGTAAATTCAACTAAATATCTTGGAGTAACAGTTACAAACAACTTAAATTGGAAAGAAGACATAGATTGCAGGGAAAGCGGATCAAAGACTACATTTCGTTGGCAGAACACTTAGAAGATGCAACAGTTCTATTAACGAAACTGCCTACACCACACTTGTGCGTCCTGTTTTGGAGTATTGTTGCGCATTGTAGGATCTCCACCAAAGAGGACTAACAGACGATTTAGAGAAACTCCAGAGAACAGCAGTTCGTTTTGTATTTTCGCGATATAGGGGAGAGAGTGTCACGGAAATGATGCACGAGTTGGATTGGAAATCATTAAAACAAAGGCGTTATTCGTTGCGACAAGATCTGTTTGCGAAATTTCTTTCACCAACTTTCTCTTCCGAAAGCGAACGTATTGTGTTTGCAACCACCTAAATAGGAAGATACGATCATCAAAATAAAATTAGAGGAATCAGATAGAAAAGGGAACGATTTAGCTCCTCCTTTCTTCCGCAAGTTATTACAGAATGGAACTGTGTTGAAACATCATAAAAGCGGTTCGATGAACCCTCTGCCATGCACTTCAATGTGACTTGCAGAGTATTTATGTTCAAATGTTTGTAAAGCTTATGGGACTTAACTGCGGGATCATCAGTCCCTAAACTTACAAACTACTGATGAAATAACTTATGCTAAACGCGACACAAACATCCAAGCCCGAGGGAGGATTCGAATCTCCGACGCGGGAGGCCAAGCGATTCGCAACCTGGCGCTCTAGACCGCGCTGCTATTCCCGTGCGGCGAGAATTTATACAAGTCAAGTAAGGAAACTTTCATCAAGATCGAAAGAAAACTGTATACTTTGTGGAATTGTGAACATTCGAAAGTTTATGGAGACACTGCTTTTTCTCATTTTATCGCAGTCGAATGGACGCTATGCAGGAGATAAAATAGGAATTTTAGCGTCACCTACCGAGTCCAAATGTGAAGGTAACGTATCAGGGGTCTATTCAGACTCACACTTAAAATTTTATCAAAGTATGTCCAGCCGTTACGAGTTCTGTGACACACATTCAGAAATTTGATTTGGTAAAAGGCAGATGTTTTAAGTTACTCCGATAAATTTTCCCATTTTTTGTCTTCATAAGAATCTTTCCTGGACTTCAAACATTTTTTATTGCCTAATTGAGGCAGCTGTTCTCGAGTGTTGTTCTTACCAACACAATCAGCGATTAAGATTTATTTAGAGTAATAGTTCGTTTATATTTGTGGTGTCGCACAAGTACAAAGTGCGCGCCACTTACTTTCGCCGCGCGCCGCCATGCACGCACGGCGCGGCGTTCTCACGACGACAGCCACGAGCGCCCTCTGCTGGAACCCCGCTCGTGGCCACCACGGAAAGACACCGGTCACTTCGGACTGAGATAGCAACGAGTTAGGACCTTCGTAATCAGATAGGCACAGAATGAAACAATACTTAACTTTTACATTGTACTGCAGAATGTTGATACATAGTTATCAGAGGCCTGCCTAGTGCCTGTACAATAGCAAAGTCTTCAATGGTGCCTATCTGATTACGAAGGTCCTAACTCGTTGCTATCTCAGTCCGAAGTGACCGGTGTCTTTCCGTGGTGGCCACGAGCGGGGTTCCAGCAGAGGGCGCTCGTGGCTGTCGTCGTGAGAACGCCGCGCCGTGCGTGCATGGCGGCGCGCGGCGAAAGTAAGTGGCGCGCACTTTGTACTTGTGCGACACCACAATATTGATGAAAACTTTCGTACATGAGCCAACTTACATAGTAAATTCATCAAGATCGGAATAGAAACGTAGATTTTGTCGAATTTTAGGTAAAATACCCTCCGCCATTCAGCCGTAGGACTATCACCCTCCTCTTTCCTTAAAAGTCAAGTATGCAAAAATTCATCAAGATAGGAGTAAAACTGAAGATTTTGTTAAACCCCTAATTGAAGTACCATCTGCCTTGCACCGAACGAATTTTTATATACACAGTGAGCTTCCTCTTCTTTGAGTGTCACTTGTACAGAATTCGATCGAAATCAGAGCAAAACCACGGATTTTGTCAAAATCCATAATTAAAAAACCCTCCGTAGCACACAGAACTAAATTTTAAGTAAAATGTGCCCTTTTGAAGGTCAAAAATGCGAAATTTCTTCAAGATCGGAGAAAACTATACATTTGTATAAAACAGAAATTTACAGAAGCATTGAACAACGCACTTTCAGTTATCTCAAATTTTCCAATTTTCCGATATACCGCCCAAAATTTTTATTTCATACCAAACTTGTCCTCATAATTATGAACACAACAAAATAAGATCAGCCAAATCAACTGAGCCAGTGTCAAGTTATGGCGTTACCAAGGGAAATTGATATTCGTTTTTTATATAGATATAAATGTGAAACGAATGTAGAATAACTCGCTCCACTTCATTACTATTAATCTCACAAATGATTCTTGAGACACGAAACTAACTATCTAGAAATTCCCGAAGCGTGGAAGGCGTAGCGAAGCCAATTCCAGAGGAATTTGCAGGGGATCACAAGTGTAGCCCTGCGGTATTGGCCTGATCCGGGCGAAATTTTCCCGGAGTCCAATCAGCTTCTTCATCAACGATTTCAAGTTGCTTTCTAATTAACTGAGTGGTGGATGGAGAATGTAATTCGAAGCAGAGCACACATCGATCTGTCGGGCGCACGAGGGTCGACGCCCGAACTGACACTGCATGTGCATCCACACACACACACACACACACACACACACACACACACACACACACATTGACAGCTAACAAGAGCTGCAGACATGCTGTACTGTGGTGGTACGGCCACGTTATTACAGGAATGTTCCGCAGAAGGTTCAAAGGTTCAAAGGTTTGTTAAGCTTAAGGGACTAAACTACGGGGTCATCAGTCCCTAAACTTACAAACTACTTATGAACTACCTTATACTAAGGACGGCACAAATATCCATGCCCGAGGGGGGATTCGAACCCCCGACCGTAGTGGCCGTGCAGACCGTGACTGGAGCGCCTCAGTCTCCTCGGCCAGTTCCGCAGAAGGGAGCTAGCCCTGCAGAACAATGGGTCCTAATGCATATGTCACAGAGAAACCACCATGGTCCACGAAAGGGCGAGCTGATTTCCTGTCACACTGCGATCCGCGCTCTCCGTAATTGATACATGAAACATGAACAAACGAAACTACGTGCTAATGTATAGTACCTTGAAAGTGTGTAATATAAATGTTTATCACACTGCTTTGTGCTTGAGTCTGAACTGTGAAGGTTACCTTTGAAACATTCCTCCCTTAATTTTTATTATTTTAATTTAAATTTTTAAATCAGTATAAATTTTTTGCAAGTAAATGTGAGCACGAAATAGAATAAATGTAAAGAGCGGTTGGGAGAAACATTTCAGTACTGGTTACGTAGCAAAACCATCTATCTATTGAAAGGAATCTACTATGCTGTACTTTTAGAGAAATTAATGAGCTACGCACCAATAAAGTAGTTAAAATCCTTTTCTAACCTGGCTGGTACCGATAAGCAACGTGAACCTGACTGTTGGAGAAATTATGACTATTGCTGATTTTGCAACTAAGATTCCGGCTAGTTGAAAATAAAAACGGAAATGAGCGTATGGCTTTCTTGGCCGGGAGAACCCTTGCGGGTTTGTTCGGCCGCCTTAGTGTAAGTCTTTCTATTTGACACAGCATGGGCGACTTACGTGGCAATGATGATGAGATGATGATTACGACAACACACAACACCCAGTCCCCTGCCGGGAATCGAACCCGGGCCTCCTGCGTGGTAGTCAGCGATGCTGCCGTTGAGCTACGGAGGCGGACTCCGGCTAGTGATCTGTTACTAATGGAAAATGGTAAGTCGTTCTTATTCTCAGGGTCGCAGTTAGAATAATTATTTAATAAAAGAACGTGAAAAAATGGGTCCTATTGTACACAACTCCAACAATTAGATTCGTAAATCAGTGTAATTCATTATTCTTTTGTCCTGAAAAACAAATTGCATCACAGTTAAATGAAAAATGTGAAAGGAAAAAATAAGGTTCCAATCTCACTACAAATAAGTACTCGGACAAATTTCAGTAAACTCGCGAAGCAATTATTATTCAAATAAATGAAGCAAGTCTACATATACATCACATTCAAAGTTCAGTTACGTTTGTGAAATCTCATTACCTTCATACAGTCGAGATCATGTCATAAATTCAGTATATCATTTCAATTACAACTTTCTCATTGAGATATATCGTACAGACATTTTTACAATTCATCAGGGCGTATACAAGCGTAATGTGGAAGAGAATTTTGCTAGACGAGAGCACAATACAGAAGAAAAAAATGGCGTCACTACTCCTTTTTTTTAAAAGAAACAATAGTTAAATCTATGTATTATTCTAATTTCTCTTTGTTCAGAGTTAGTCTTTGACTTGAGATTTTCAGAGAATATTGCCTCTTTAAGAATTTGGTGACACATTGAAAATGACACGAAATTATAAATATAAGCATAACTAATTTAAATATGGGCAAATAAATAGTTTTGTATGTGGAAGCGCATGTAACACTACACCTTGTTGCCACGCGGGAGTGGCCGCGTGGTCTAAGGCGTCATTTTACACACTGGACGACCACTCACACCGGAGGTGCAAGTCTTCACTCGGACATGGGTGTGTCTGTTGTCCTTAGTGTAAGTTAGTTTAACTATTATGTCAGTCTAGGGACTTGACTCACTATTATTCGTGTCTGTTACAAACGATTATTTACATTTGTAAATGTTGACGATCTCGGTATATAAAAATGACTGTTTGCTTGTTTGTATTTTATACGCTGCCGTACTAACACGAATTATTTACAGACGAATGGAAAAACTTGTGGAACCTGACCTCAGGGAAGATCAATTTGGATTTAGGAAAAAAGTAGGAACACGGGAGCCAATACTCATATTACGACTTATCTTAGAAGATAGGCTAAGGAAGGGCAAACTTACGTTTTTTGCGTTTGTACATTTGGAGAAAGCTTTTGACAATGTCGACTGGAATACACTATTCCAAATTCTGAAAGCAGCAGTGGTAAAATATAGGGAGCGAAGAGCTATATTCAACCTATACAAAAACCAGACAGCGGTTATTAGAGTCGAAGGGCAAGAAACAGATACAGGAGTTGGGAAGGGGGTAAGACAGGGTTGTAGCCTTTCTCCAATGTTGTTCAATCTGTACATTGAGCAAGCAGTGAAGGAATGGAAGGAGAAATTTGGAGAGAGAATTAAAGTTCAGGGAGAAGAAATAAAAAGTTTGCGGTTTGCCGATGACATAGTAATTTTGTCAGAGACTGCAAAGGATCTGGAAGAGCAATTGAATGGAATGGACAGTGTCTTGAATGGAAGATATAAGATGAACATTAACAAGAAAAAAACGAAGGTAATGGAATGCAATGTCAGAAAATCAGGCGATGTTAAAGGAATTAGATTAGGTAATGAGGCAGTAGAAGTAGTAGATGAATTTTGTTATTTGTGTAGCAAGATAACTTCTGATGGCCGAAGTAAAGAAGATATAAAATGCAGAATGGCTATGGCGAGAAGTGCGATTCTAAAGAAGCGAAACTTGTTAACATCCAATATTAATTTAAATGTTAGGAAGTCCTTTCTGAAAGCATTTGTCTGGGGCGTAGCAGTGTATGGCAGTGAAACGTGGACGATAAGGAGTTCAGACAAGAAGGTTATAGAAGCTTTTGAAAAGTGGTGCTGCAGACGAATGATGAAGATTAGATGGGTAAATCACGTGATTAATGAGGAGGTGCTTAACCGAATTGGGGAGAAAAGGAGTTTCTGGCATATCCTGACTAAAAGAAGGGATAGATTGGTTGGACAAATTCTGAGACATCAAGAAATTGTCAACATAGCATTAGAAGGAAGTGTGTGGGGTAAAAATCGCAGAGGAAGACCGAGGGACGAATGTAGTAAGCAGATTCAAAAGGATGTAGGTTGCCGAACATATTCTCAAATGAAGAGACTTCTACCGGACAAGGTAGCGTGGAGAGCTGCATCAAACCATTCTGTGGACTGAAGACCACAACAATACAACAACGCTGCCGTACCGTTCATCAGATTACGATGAATCCTTCTCACGTGGACTTGAAAACAACAGAAAAGAGACTGCAACATTTTTTTATGTTGTGAAACCTTAACTTTTCCCGGCGGAATGAATTTTCAAACAACTTTCGTGTATGTTGCCGGGTGACGTCGTCGACCAGCGCCGATATTTCGACAGGAGTACACCCTGCACTTTCAAGGCAAAACTGCGCTCAAGGAAGCAATGTGCAAGCGAAATAAGTACCTCGGTTTGCAAAGGATTCAAAATGTTCAAATGTTTGTAGAGCTTAAGGGACTTAACTACGGGGTCATCAGTCACTATTCTTAGAAATTACTTACGAACTGGCTAATACTAAGGACGGCACAAATCCATGCCCGAGGGGGGATTCGAACCCCCGACAGTAGTGACCGTGCAGACTGTGACTGGCGCGCTGCAGACAGCTCGGCCACCGCGGCCGGCTGCAAAGGATAAACAAAGAAGATAATACACACAGTACATGTCACTATAGAATTGTTTTGACATTGTAATGGTTCGTGCCGGCCGCGGGGGCCGAGTGGTCTGCGGCGCGCTAGTCACAGTCTGCACGGCCACTACGGTCGGGGGTTCGAATCCTCCCTCGGTCATGGATATTTGTGCCGTCCTTAGTATAAGGTAGTTCGTAAGTAATTTCTAAGAATAGTGTTGCTGTGGAATGGACGCGGGTGGTTAGTTCAGGCTTGACTGGAGGGGGACGTGTCCGTAGGAATATGTGTGATGCGGTGTTATAGGTTGGGGCTATTATTTACAGAAATGAGAGTTTTGCAATGGGGAAAAGTGGGGGGAGTTCCAACAGTTTTATGTTAGGTGGTCAATACAGGTTACGCGTCGTTGGCAATGGTAGGATTGGGGAGGGGAGTGGGAGGAGTCTACCTTGCATATCTTGTTCTAAATGAGTGCTCCCTCCTTACGAAAAAATGTTCAAATATTTGTAAAGTCTATGGGACTTCATTACGGGGTCATCAGTCCCTAAACTTACAAACTACTTATGAACTAGCTAATCCTAAGGACGGCACAAATATCCATGCCCGAGGGGGGATTCGAACCCCCGACCGTAGTGGCCGTGCAGACCGTGACTGGAGCGCCTCAGTCCCCTCGGCCACCGCGGCCGACCCCTCCTTACGGAGGTTGTGGATGGACAGGGCGGATTCATGGAAGACACACATCACGGTTGGTACCAGAGGATTTGAAGATATGTTTGGAGGAATATATTTCTAGGTCGGGGTCGAAGTTCAATTGCTACAACATTCCACCCGCATGATCCCCAGGCTAAGCGTAGTGATAACAGCAGTTAGCTGAGAGAGCAGCAGGGTGGTGGTGGAAGTGTGGAATGTGGTGAGGGTTGCTTAAGGGCAGAACAGGAATCGTTATATTCTGGAGATCAGAGTCGGAGGAAGGGCTGGTGGATTTTATGCGGCTGTAGTTGTGGTTGGGGATGATTTGAAAGGTGTAGAAAATTTCAAGGAAGAGAGTAAGATTGTCAACGAAGTGGGAATCAGGGTGGAAGAGAACGATGTGTAGGTCTGATAGGCAGGATATAGAGGTAAGTGTATTGCCCATGGGGTTGATAGGGGGAGGGAGGGGCAGTGGTATTGGGAGGGGCAGAAGCTATTTCTTCGATGATATGAGTGGATCCATGCTAATTTGCTTGGAGGGTTTCTTTATCACGATGTGGATAGAGAATTGCTGGGGTAGTGGTTGGATTGGAATGTGATAGGGAACAGGACCTGCAGTGCATCAATGGTTGGTGGGTAGTCAAGGGGTTAAGGCAATCTCTGGCCCAAAGTAGGAGACCAGGTATCAAATCCAAGCCTGGTTCATATTTTCACTGGTCGCCACTTAGCATTTTCAATGCCCTGGTGCAGCAAAAGTCATGCCTGTCCTTCTTCATCTTCTCCTTAGTGGGGAGGGGTGGGCAAGTTTGAAGCCCTTACTTTTACGGGAATTAGTTTCATAACTACGAGTTTGAGTACTGTGGGCAGGGTGAAGCCGGGAATTTGTATCTGACGGGAGGCGTGATTAGGTAGTCCTTGCAGGTGCGGTGAACACTGTGTCCCCAGTGGTGTAGAGGTCAGCGCAACTGCCTAGAAAGCAGGAGACCCGGGTTCGAATCCCGGCTGGGTACACATTTTAAGCTTTGCCCAATCGTATTTGATGTCATATATTCTCTGAATATTATAACATATTTGCAACTGTGCCTTTGTCAAGTAATAGCTTGGTCCCAGAAGACTGCTAGTACAACAGATAGTAAAGAAGGTAAAAATTATGGAGTAGGAAGAAAAGCTGTTTTGAAAAAGACAGTGGGAGAACTGGTGGGAGTGTTTCTAAGTGTATGTTAAGTGGACCTGCGTTCATGTTCGAAAGATCATTGTCTGCATTACGTTATATGAGTCCTGTGTAACAAGCGATTGCCAAATGGGCGTGTTATGTATTGCGATTTACCTTGATAAAGTATTCTGTCTGTATTTATTTCCGTGTGGGCTCCCTTAACATCGATGGATGTCGTTTTTTTCATCTGTGCAAGGTTGAGATTCAGCAACATGGGCTGTTGGCTACTCACGCTTTAAAAACTAGTATTTTTCTGCGCCTGTAATGAAAGCGTAATTGTTATTATATCTTAGACTCAATGAAACTAGAAAATGACCGATGAATTGCGTTCTAGAGTTGTGTGTGAGCGAATGTGACTAATGGATATTGCAATCGTTTATCAGTAAAAGAAATAATGGTTTAAATCTGTCGTTCAGCTGTATGATCCTTTGGCAATAGTCACGGTCCTTACGTCTTTTCTAATACTCCAGTAGCGCAGAAAACCGGAAACATCTTACGCCAAACTCTCTAAGCATTTGCTCTTATGGTTATGGATATTGGACATGACATTGTATAAGTTATAGAAATTTTCGATTGGATCATAGAATAAAGGCTTTCACGGCAGATATCGTCATTACTTAGAGCTTCCGGGCTGAGATGCCGTGGTCCATACATAAAACGTTCCCCTGGCGTTTCGCCCTCGTCTGCGGAAGGCATGCTCGGAAGTAAAGCGGCGTATTGCAACGAGAGCGCGAGTAATTACGATACCTGCCGTGAAAGCCTTCATTCTATGATCAAACGCTTCTACGGGGAGGATATGTCAACATCAGTTCGGCGGTTCGAGAGCATGCGCAAGAAGAAGTTACAACAACTGTGTTCTCTCATATTCTTGTTACGCTGCAGGGACACGTGAACTTTTCCGAAATTTTTGAAAGTGAAGAGGACAAGCTCATCACATTTACAGCCGTATGGAATCAGCAATGTTGGTTGGTTGGTTAGATTTTGAAAGTGACTAAACGACAAAGAATATCAGTCCCTTGTTCCAAGTGTAAAGATTACAGGGATGATCGCTAAAAAGGGGTATAAGACTGTGATAAAAAGCACCAAGCAAAGGCGTTGACACGTCAAGGAATAAAAGCAGCAAGGAGAGAACACCGAGGAAGGAGAGAGAGAATTAAAAACGATACCTGAGGAACTGGGCTGGATGATCACAGTAATAAAAGCAAATCATCCAGCCACTGTGACACAGGAAAACCACCTACCTAAAAGTGCTAGGTAAGTGGGGGACAAATATACACCGAAAACTCAATAAAATTCAGATTGAATTATATAATTATCCACTAGCACGGATAAAACTTAAAACTCTATCAACCACAGAGGCATCGTCTGCTAAAACCGAGCTTAGGGCGTCAGGGAGGTTAAAACGGCGCCTCTGATCGTTGAGGTGACCGCATTCCAGTAAAATGTGAGCAACTGACAAATGGGTGCCACAACGGCACTGAGGTGGGCCCTCACGACGGAGAATGTGACCGTGTGTCATCCAAGTATGCCCGATACGGAGCCGATAGAGGACTACAGCGTCCCTGCAAGGGGCCCGTAGACAGGACCTCCAGACGTTTGTTGTGTCCTTTATAACCATTAACTTGTTAACATGTGCATGCCATTCTGCATCCCACAAACCGCAGGTTCGATTCCGCAGCATTAAACGTAGATCATAAGAGGCTATACCGACGACAGATTTGGTTTAGTGGTGGCCTCTTTGGCTAATCTGTCTGCCAGTTCATTTCCCACAATCCCGATGTGCCCTGGAGTCCAGATAAAGACTACTGACCGCCCGCGTTGTTCGACGGCATGGAGGGACTCTTGGATGGCTATGACCAATGGATGGCGACGAAAGCATTGATCAACAGGTCTGAGGCCACTGAGGGAGTCACTGCAGATGACGTAGGACTCCCCAGTAGTGCAGGTATGACGGATGTGGTCAAGTGCACGGAAGATGGCTACTAGCTCCACAGTGAAGACACTGCTGCCAGCCGGCAAGGAGCGCAATTCGTCATGCTCTGTATGCGTGTAAGCGTAACCAACACGACCGCCCACCATCGAGCCATCAGTGTAAGTAACGTCGGAGCCCTGTGACACGTCAAGGAGGGACAGGAAGTGGCGACGAATGACCTCTGGGTGAACCGAGAGTTTGGGGGACTGTGACAGGTCGAGGCGAAAGTTCGGACGGCGTACACGCCATGGTGTAGTACGCGATTGGAACTGGAACAGCGGAGGGAGTGGAAAAGATTCCAGTTCACGGAGGAGTAATTGGGTACGAACACCAACTGTTATACCCGACCTCGGTCGCCGTTGTGGGATAGGAAGTGGCCTGCTGGGAGAAAGGAGACGATGGTTGGGGTGATGGGGCAAGCCATGAACATGAGCAATATAGTTACACAGCAGCTGCTGGCGCCTGGTGTGTAGTGGTGGAATTCCAGCTTCCGCAAGGAGACTATTTACAGGACTAGTTCGGAAAGCACCTGTCGCAAGTCTAACACCACAGTGATGGACTGGGTCCAACAACTGCAGCGCTGATGGCGATGCTGAACCATAAGCAATGCTGCCATAGTCCAGTCGCGACAGAACTAGTGCCTTATAGCACCGTAGCAGCGTACTGCGGTCTGCGCCCCAAGTTATGTTACTGAAGCAGCGGAGGGCATTAAGGTCATTAAGGTGTTTCCAGCACTTCTACTTAAGCTCACGGATATGAGGAAGCCATGTCAGCCGGTCGTAAAAGACTGGGCCCCAAGAAACTATGCGTTTCCACCACATTGAGCAGATGGCCATCTATGTAAAGCTCAGGATGTGGATGGGCTGACCGCCGCCGGCAGAAATGCATATCGCAGGTCTTGGCGGCAGAGAACTGAAACCCATGGGCGAGGGCCCATGTCTGCGCCTTGTGTATGGCTCCCTGCAGCTGTCGTTCAGCAACACGTATACTGCAAGTGCTAAAATATAAACAGAAGTCATCTGCATACAACGAGGTGGAGACTGAGGGACCTACCGCTGCCGTTAGACCATTTATCGCGACTAAAAATACGAAGAAAACTGCCACCAGGTGTTGGCGGCGAGAAAAGGATGTCCGTATGGCGGACTCAAGGTGGACCAGGTTATCCACAGCTGAACGCCCCTTTCGGAAACCACCCTGGCATGGAGAGAGGAGACCCCTGGACTCAAGGAGCAAGCACAGTCGGCGACTCACCATACGCTCCAGCAAAGAACGTTGGTGAGGCTGATTGGTCGGTATCTGTTCAACTCATGTGGATGTTGACCAGGTTTGATCATAGGGACTATCAGACTCTCTCGCCACTGTGAAGGGAACGTATCAGAACTCCAGATGTGGTTGAAGATAGCCAGAACGTTATGCTGAGACGCAGGTGACAGCTGTTTCAGCATCTGATTATGGATACGATATGGCCCAGGCGCTGTGTCAGAACAGTCTGCCAGGGCACTGAGAAATTCCCATTCACTGAATGGAGCATTGTACAGTTCAGTACGGCGAGTCGAGAAGCATAAGTGCTGTCGTTCCTCGCTCTCTTTGAGGGCGCAAAAGGCCCTGGAGTAGGCCGCAGATGCAGAACTCTGAGCGTAGTGCTCAGCAAACAGTTCAGCAACTGCATCTGGATCGGTGTAAACTGCTCCACTCACAGAAATCCCGGGCACACTAAGAGGACACTGGTAGCCATAAACACGTCTGATCTTCGCCCACGCCTGGAATGGAGAGGTACGCGATCCAATGGTAGATACATACCTCGTCTAATCAACTGTCGGGCATGGGCACGAAACCGTTTAAAAGCAATGAGATTCTCCATAGATGGGTGCCGCTTGTGGCGCTGCAGAGCTCGCCTGCGCTCTCTAATCGCCTCAGCAATCTCCGGCGACCACCAGGGCACTGTCCGCCGCCGGGCAGATCCCAAAGAGCGAGGGATTGCACCATCAGCTGCAGAAATAATGGCTGAGGTAGCGCTGTCGATTACCGCACCTATGTTGGAGAGTGGAGGAGAACTAATGATCGCAGCAGAAGTAAAAGCGTCCCAATCAGCCTTATTCAGCGCCCATCGGGGCAGGCGTTTCTGGGGCCAGATGCGGGGGTAGTGACACGTAAATCGGGAAGTGGTCACTACCACACAAATCATCGTTGACACTCCAGTGGGTTAAGGGGAAGAGGCTAGGGCTACATACTGAAAGATCGATGGCCGAGTAAGTACCATACGTCACGCAAAAATTCGTTGGGGCACCGTTGTTTAAAAGGCAGAGGTCGAGTTGAGATATCAAAGACTCGACATCTCTACCACGACCAGTAAATATAGTACCACCCCACAATGGATTATGGGCGTTGAAATCATCCAATAACACATGAGGCGGGGGTAGTTGCGCTATCACTGTAGCCAGGACATGTTGTGGTACTTCACCGTCAGGAGGAAAGTAGACGTTGCAGAGGGTAATGTCCACTGCAGTTCTTACCCTGACAGCTACAGCTTCGAAAGGCGTTCGTAATGGAACAGCTGTGCTGTAGACAGAGGTAAGGACGTAGATGCATACGCCACCTTACGCGCTGTCACCATCTGTGCGGTTCTATAATAACCCTAATAGCCACGCAGGGGTGCTCATTACGGGAAACCAAGTTTGTTGCAGGGCAATGCAAAACGCAGGTGAAGTGCTGAGGAGTTGGTGTAACTCAGCTAAGCGGGGGGGGGGGGGGGGGTGAAATCCACCGCAATTGCACTGAAGGGTGGTGTTATTGGCATTAAACCCCATGATTGAAAAGATAGAAGAAAAAGATTACTCTGGAGGTTCACCAGTTACCGCCGATTTTGAACCGACCGAGTCCAAGATCATTGGCTCTGAGGAGTCAATGAGGGCGAGATCCGCAGGTGAGGTGAGGATCTCTAACTCATCTTCTGAAGCAGAAGATGCGGGTAGCTGTGGCTTTCGAGCCACTAAAGATTCCTTTTTCTTAATCTTTTTCACTCTTCCCTCTCGCTTCCCCTTCGGTCTGAGAGGCTGGGAGGGCTTCTTGGAAGTGGTGGCAGGTGTGGAAGAAGAGCGAGAAGCCATTCGCCCAGCAGGTTTGGTATCTGTGGGCCTTCGGCCAGGATCGTCTGAGACACCGTGAGAAGCCTCGCAAGGGTCCCGAGGGACATCTTCCGGGCGAGAGGAGCCGGAGGGGGCTTCACCTTTCCGGCTGAGAGGTGGGGACCGGTATCCCCGATGTTTGAGGGGTTGATGCTCCCACGGTGAATAGAGTGGGAGCCACCAAAGAGGAAATGCCCCCAGCTGGCAAGGGGGCAGGGACAGTAGGGGGGGGGGGGCCTGGGTGTCCACTGGCATAGTGGTACAGATGGTAGTACAGGCACTATAGACAACAATGACGAGGCTGCCGTGGCATAGGCGTTAACCAGGCGCACAGGGTGGAGGTTTAGATATTTTCGCTTTGCCTCTGAGTAGGTTAGTCGATCGCGGGTCTTATATTCCATTATTTTCCTTTCCTGGTGCAGAACCGTGCAGACAGACGAAAAAGGGGAGTGATTTAAGCCACAGTTGACACATACTGGAGGAGGGGTGCAAGGGACGTTTGGATGGACAGCACGTCCGCACTCCCGACACGTAGGGTTGGCATCACATCGGGAGGACATATCTCCAAACCTCCAGCACTTAAAACAACGCATAGGGCTTTACGTCGCACCGGTAGATCATCACCTTGACCTTCTCGGGCAATGAATCACCCTCGAAAGCCAAGAAGAAGGCACCGGTGGCAACCCCATTGTCCTTCGGACCCCTATGGACTCATCGAATAAAATGAACACCCCGCCGTTCTAAGTTTGCACGCAGTTCGCCGTCTGACTACAACAAAAGGTCTCTATGGAATATTACTCCCTGCACCATATTTAATGTCTTGTGTGGTGTTATGCTAGCGGAAACATCACCCAGCTTGTCACAGGCAAGCAATGACCGTGACTGGGCTGGGGATGACGTTATTAATACCGACCTAGACCGCATTTTCGACATGACTTCCACCTCACCATACTTGTCCTCCAAGTTTTCCACGAAGAACAAGGGCTTAGTGGTCTTCAAGGAGTCCCCATCAGTGCGGCTACAAACTAGATATTTAGGGGCGTAAGCCTCACTCTAGTTTCTCGCCCGACGTTCCTCCGATGGTGTAGACAGGGAAGGGAACGTTTGGGAATCATACTCTGCTGCATTGAAGTCCCTTTTACCTCGCTTAGAGACGCCAGGTTTGCGTGTGGCGACGCTATTACTTGCTCGTTTGATTCTGGTCCCCCGAGCAGCTAGGGAACTAAAGGTCCACCCAGGCAGACCCCGCTTGCCTGGGTAAGCCTTATACAACTGAGG
Organism: Locusta migratoria; assembly: GCA_026315105.1. Taxonomy (NCBI): domain Eukaryota; kingdom Metazoa; phylum Arthropoda; class Insecta; order Orthoptera; family Acrididae; genus Locusta; species Locusta migratoria. Next base: position 631,328,064 of record CM048746.1, read on the forward strand.
TGCGGCAGGTTCCTCAGAGGTTGCTCGCTAGCGGCTGTTCAATCTCAACAGCCATGCATCTCCTCGGCACGTACCACATCTTGAGATTGAGTTTTTTTTTTTTTTCCTATATATACAGGTTTGTGCCGTCCTCGCGACCCGGCGATTAAGCCAAGATCCCCGGGCTCTGAAACGTACAACGTTCCACCGTCACCCCGAACGATGGTCGTTGAAGCACGCACAGAGCTTACGGTGTAGCGGACTGTTGGCGCGAAACAGTCCACGGCTCAGAACCCCGGGTTCGCCAAGCCCGTACTCGGCAAATTAATGCTGAGCGCCTGAGGGGATCAGCAATGTTACGAGAGAGGATACACCCGACGCGGCGAGCACTGGCGGAAACCAACAGTAAGCTATTTCAACTTCATCTTCTGATTGGTAGTACTAATAAGTGTGATGTCTGGAATAAGATTGACAATCTTACATTCAGAACTATGGAAGCAAGTGCAGAAATTGCAGGAAATAGACAAAAGATGAAGTTTGATAGCTTATAAGAAGAACCTGTTGGTAGGCACAATGGAGGATAATTCTCGGACGGTTATTAACCTGTCAGATAAAGTTTTGACTGCAGACGAAGTTTCGGTACTTGCAAAGGGTGGAAATTTTTCAGTGACGCCCCGAAAGGTTCCTACGGAAGATATTGTGGCAAATATTGAGGCAGGTATCCGTCAGCTTTCATAGCAATCCGCTGACGTTATAAGAATGGAAGCAACTAGAATCCTACGTACATGTAAGTCACCTATAAGTAATTTGTCACAGACAAAAAGGAGGCACTGAGGGACATTAACGCAGATGAAAACATCATCGTACTATCTGCAGACAAGGGCAATGCTACCGTCATAATGAAGAGTGAAGATTATCATGAAAAGATCACGGACATTTTGGATCCCAGCAATTACAAAAAACTTCAGAAGGATCAGACATCGAAGATTTTAAAAGTGACCAATCAATTGGTTAAAGCGTCTTCTTCCTTCGCTTCAGACGACAAGAAGCATCTCTGTAAAACAGAAGCTTACTCGCCCAGACTCTATGGGTTACCGAAGGTGCATAAACAGCTAGTTCCTTTGAGACCTATAGTCAGTGCAATAGGGTCTCCCACCCGTGAGGTAGCTGGACACCTTGCCTCGTTGCTGCAACCATATGTTGGCGGAACTGATAGCCATATTAAGAATTCATGTCACTTTATCGATATTATAAAGGAATTAAGTGTGGACCCTGATGACATCCTGGTCAGTTTTGATGTGGTGTAGGTTTACCATGATCGTGGTGAAAGAAGCTATCACATGCATAGCGGATATTTTTCCTAGTGACACTGCCTCACAACAACTTATTTTGAGTATAAGAATGTTTTTTATGAACAGATTGACGGAGTGCCAATGGGCAGTACTCTTAGTCCGGCTGTTGCTAACTTGTTCATGGAGAACTTTGAACAACGGGCGCTGCAGACAGCCAGAAAAAGACCAGCCAAATGATATCGTTATGTTGACGATACATTTGTTATATGGAAACACGGCAAAGAGGAGCTGGATGCCTTCCTGCTACATTTGAACAGCATCAATCTTAGAATTCAATTCACTATGGAAAAGGAAACCAATGGTCAACTGAACTTTTTAGATGTGACGGTTATCAAACGAGAGGACGGATCATTAGGTCATAAGGTCTATAGGAAAGACACAAACACTCATCGTTATCTTCAAAAAGATTCTAACCACTACTCACGACAAAAAAGAAGCGTGATTAAGACATTAGTAAAGAGGGCCCATAAATTTTGTGAACCAGCGCACTTAGACGTTGAGATTAAACATCTTAGAGTGACATTTAAGAAGGATGGCTATTCAGACAGGGAGATAGACGTGCACTACGCCCTAGACTGACAACCAGGACGGACGAGGAATGACAACAACCCAAGTGGAAAGTTTTTCTAGCATTTATCAGTAAGGTCACTGATCGTATTGGAAAAATTCTAAGCAAGTACGATGTGGAAACTGTTTTCAGACCAACTACGAAAATAAAAAAAAAATTTTAAGATCTGAAAAAGATAGTGACATCCCCTCGCTACACCAGGTGTCTATAAAATCCTCTGCAGTTGTGGACAAGTTTATATAGGTACAACTAAAAGAAGTGTCAACACTCGTCTGGGCGAACACAAAAGGAACTGCCACCTCGGACATACTGATAAATCGGCTGTAGCGGAACCCGTGTATCAAGAAGGTGACCACGAAATTAAATTTAACGAGACGTCCGTCATAGCAAAAACGTCGCATTATTATGCGCGTTTGTACAGAGAGGCCATTGAAATTTTAAAACATCGAAATAATTTTAACAAAAAAGAGTAAGTTCTCAAACTTGATAAGATATGGATGTCAACACTGAAGCAACAGCATGACAATCTATTGATTTCAATCGAGGAGGTTGGCAATAGCAGAGACCACGTGACTGACAGCAGCGCCCTCTGTTTTGCCTATATATACGGCGCTTCTACATCTACATCTACATACATACTCCGCAATTCACCGTAAGGTGCGTGGCGGAGGGTACACCGTACCACTACTAGGCATTTCCTTTCCTATTCCACTCCCAAATTGAACGAGGAAAAAAAGAATGCCTATATGCCTCCGTACGAGCCCTAATTTCTCTTATCTTGTCTTTGTGATCTTTACGCGAAATGTAAGTAGGCGGCAGCAAGATCGTACTACACTCAGCTTCAAATTCCGGCCCTCTAAATTTACTGAACAGAAATTCACGAAAAGAACGTCGTCTTTCTTCCAGCGATCCCCAATTGAGTTGCCGGAGCATTTCCGAGACACTCGCGCATTGGTCGAACCTACCGGTAACAAATCTAGCTGCTCGCCTCTGAACCGCCTCTATGTCTTCCTTCAAACCGATCTGCTGCGGGTCCCAAATACTTGAGCAATACTCAAGACGTGGTCGTACAAGCGTTTTATACGCGGTCTCCTTTACAGGTGAAGTACATCTTCCCAAAATTCTCCCAATAAACCGAAGTCGGCTGTCTGCCTTACTCACAACTGTCCTTACATGCTCGTTCCATTTCATATCGCTCTGCAATGTTACGCCTAGATATTTGAACGACGCGACCGCATCAAGAAGCTCACTACTGATGCTGTATTCGAACATTATAGGATTGTTTTTTCTACTCATGCGCATCACCTTACATTTTTCTACATTGAGAGCTAGCTGCCATTCTTCGCACCAACTAGAAATTTTGTCTAAGTCAACCTGTATGCTATTACAGCCAGTTACAGACGACACCCTCCCATACACCACAGCATCATCAGCAAACAGCCGCAAATTACAACTTACTCTGTCCATCAGATCATTTATATAGATAGAAAATAATAGCGGTCCTATCACACTCCCCTGGGGCACGCCTGACGATACACTCGTCTCTGATGAGCACTCGCCGTCGAGAACAACGTACTGCGTTCTATTACTTAGGAAGTCTTCCAGCCAGTCACAAATCTGTGAACCTATTCCATAATCTCGTATCTTCGTTAGCAGTCTGCAGTGTGGCACCGTGTCGAACGCCTTTTTGAAGTCGAGAAAAACACAATCCGCCTGTTGCCCTTCGTCCATGGCTCGCAAGATGTCATGTGAGAAAAGGGCAAGCTGAGTTTCGCATGAACGATGTTTCCTAAACCCGTGCTGATTCATGGAAAGAAGCTTTTCCGTTTCAAGGAAATTTACTATATTCGAACTGAGAATATTCTCCAAAATTCTACATGAAACCGATGTCAACGATATTGGCCTGTAATTGTATGGGTCAGTTCTCTTTCCTTTCTTATACACTGGAGTCACCTGCGCTTTTTTCCAATCACTAGGAACTTTGCGCTGAATTAAAGATTCGCTATAAATGCAAGCTAAGTAGGGGGCCAATGCCGCAGAATAGTCTTTGTAAAACCGAACTGGTATTCCATCCGGACCAGCAGACTTTTTCGTATTTAGCTCTCTCAGCTGCTTCTCTACACCGGAAATACCTATTGCTATGTCCCCCATTTCGGAAATTGTACGTTGATCAAATGATGGTATATTTGTGCGGTCCTCCTGCGTGAAAGATTTCTTAAAGGTTAAATTTAGAACTTCAGCTTTCCGTTTGCTTTCTTCTATTACTGCCCCGGAATGATCAACTAGTGACTACGCTTACTCGCGCTCTCGTTGCAGTACGCCGCTTTACCTCCGAGGATACCTTCCGCAGACGAGGGCGAAACGTCAGGGGAAAGTTTTATGTATGGACCACGGCATCTCAGCACTGCCGTCTAAGGATTTGTGTGCATTTGAAATCAACATTGTAAGTAATAGTGCAATTAGAATACAAACCTATGGCTTTATACATGACATTCCTTATGTCCCATCTACATTTACATGTAATTTTGTGTACAATATGTATTACTATACCTAAACAGATTGTACCGAGACGTAGCATACAGTCTTTCACACAGAGTATGTCACAAACAAATTCCGAAAATGAAATATTTTTAGTTGACACATAGCTCCCCAGAAATGTAATGTCAGTGATAATTTTTTAAACAAACAACTCTGAATCTTCATAGGATGATTTATTACCTAACCCCTCATTTTCACATCGAAATGGTAGCATCTGCGACGTTTCATAGGAAATATTCAAGATCCAGAGTTTAAAACACCTCACGATAAAACAGTCACCACTAAGATTTTTTTAACGAGAATATTGTAAATTTTATGAACCTAACAGTTTGTCTAACGATTATATCAGTATCGAACAATTTACGAAAAACTAGAATTGTCATCTATTACATTTTGATAAACCATACATCTTCATGAACATTTTTTTTCACTTGTAAATTGTCGTTACCTTAAAATTTTGGTAAAATCTTGAATTTGAAAATCAATCATAAGACGTCAAGTGCGGACTCGTTTGTTGACATGAACATACAGCTCAAAGGTTATTGTATGACCTAGCGGCCGTGTAGCGAAATACGCACTACTTACCTTTAAATAATTAATTGTAATTAATTGTAATTAAAATTGTAACCTTTTATTTTACCAATTTTTGTAACCACTTATATTTTTTGTTAACCACTAAATCGAAATGTATAAATTTGTTCAAAATTTGTAGTCAATTTATTTGAAACAGAATTCGCGATTTGGGCGCCAAAATCTATGTATTTAAACATGCCGCTACTGACGGAAAGCCGGCCGCGGTGGCTGAGGGGACAGAGGCGCGCCAGTCACGGTCCGCACGGCTACTACGATCGGGGGTTCGAATCCCCACTCGGGCATGGATATTTGTGCCGTCCTTAGTGTTAGCTAGTTCATAAGTAGTTTGTAAGTTTAGGGACTGATGACCCCGTAGTTATAGCTTATAGGACTTAAGCTATACAAACATTTGAACATTTGAACTGACGGCAAGCTGCAGTTGATGGCAGTTGTAAGTTGTAAGCTGATGAAAGTTGTAGACAACTGTAGTACATTCTTGTAAGTTCGGTTGCCAGGAGCTTTACAGTGCTGTAGTGTGATGGAAGAATCAATAAAGAATCTAACAACGACTTTATTTTGGCAGAAAAACCTTGGAGAATGTGCTGCTATCAACTTGACCAAAAACTTCTCTTTCTTGAAGTTTGATTCGTTGTGTGGTTAGGAGTACTTTAGTAACAAGCAATCGAGCCTAAGCCCCATTCACACGGGCCACGCAACATCTCACATCTATTGATGAATATTAATATGTTTCCTCCAGCCAAAATATTTTGGGCAATAACCAGTAGCATGAGAGCAAAATTCAATATTTCAAAATATATTTTGAATCCCCCACCACAGTGAGAAAGTGAGGGCAATGGTGGAGGCGTTGGTCTTCAAAGTGGTGGGTGTGTGAGAGAGGGGCGGTGGAGTCAAGTGATTCTTTATGCAAAACAATCGGAAAAAGGTTGCGCCTGCACGATCGAAGTGGTATGATGTCTGAGGACAGTGGCAGTAGCGGCGGGAGCAGCAGTGGTGATCTGAGGTGTTGGCGTTGGCGGCAGCAGCGGTTGTCTTATCAGGATTCACTTGGTCTTGTGTGTGGGTGGGAAAGGAATGTGTAATGTATTGTATATGAGATTGCAATTTCATGTCACATGAAGTGGGGGCGTTACCCACAAATTAATGTTAGCTGTCAATCATCCAGGGCGGTATCCTCTGTTTGGGAAGAGTGAAATATCCCGGGTGAAGCGTTCTCCTCAACAGTCTATCCTAGGAGCGTGTGGCGAGGTCAGTCTCCAAGGAAATGGCTCTGGAACAGCATTATTATACTACTCCTGTACCAATTTATTTGGCTCTTCAGTGAACTATAAAATATTAATGATGGTTTCATCAGGTGATGTTAATGTCTTTGGTGAATGAGCACATTGTATAAGTGAACACTAACGAAAAACTGTCTTAACCCTCTTATCTGATACTCTATGTAGGGTTCATGTGGGGTAAAGGGTCAGTCAAATGTTGCTCATTTGGCATAACACAAACTCTGAAAATGCTCATTCAGTACATTAGCAAACACAGGTAAGATTTTCTGCATGTGGATGGGAATTCAAACACTCTTAGATGATGATATTGCAGTTTTATTTACCTTAACCAGTTGCTACCTCTTCCATAACATATTTAAACTGTGTCAAAATCGTAACTTTCTTGTAGTACATAAAGTCTTATACATAGATGGCCGACACTAATGTATTCCCACAATGAAACTCTCGCTGTATATAAAAAAAGTTCTCCGTACTTTACATCTTTACATCACATCACCAACTGAGTACTTAGTTTTACAACAACTTCTCCTCACAAACTGCTGCTCATATTGTACCACAGAACTGCTCTGTTCAGCTCTGCCTTGCTGGCAGACGCCATGCGGTTTAAATAGAAAAACATCTGCCTGTGACGTCACGTCAGGTGACTCTTCTCACAAACATCTAACCTCCATGAAAATTACAATATTTCTATCACTAAATGTTTGTCAGAATGATTTAATAAGTGCATAGAAGTTCGTTAAAAATATTCTAATGAATTTACAAGTAGTTATTAGCCTTCAATAAATAAAAATAATTTTTTTATAAAAATACTATCTGCCCAAGTATTGGCAGTGAGTTGTATCTTTAAAGCATGAGGGTCTTTGCCTCAAGACAACGACATCCTATGACATTTAGGACATGTGAATTACGGCTGCAAGAATATTTCAATTGCGTTGGCGTGTGCAGATTTACGCAAAACAAAATATATGTTCTTTTAGTATTCAAATTTCGTAAGTAAACAAAATTTTACAATCAATATATCATTCGTTACAACAAAATTTATCGTTTTGAATGAGACAAAAGTGCGAAAAAGTATGTAAAATACATAACTGACAACTTTAGCATGTTAAGAAAGTGACAGAACCCTGTGGATCGTTACATCTATTATGTACAGGCACTAAGACGAAGAGATAATTTGGTTTTGAAACAGGTCCAGCTACTAATAAATTTGTCATTTAATTTTTTTACTTCGTTTAATTATGCCTGAAGTGTTTGAAATTATTCCCAAAAGCATAAGTTCTTCTTATGGTGACCAGCCTCTTGAGATACGCCATCTTATTGCAGCACGACACGTGAGCTCTGAGTATACACTGAAGAGGAAAATATCATGTGGGGCTCCCATTATCACGACGAAATGCCGCAGCACGACGCGGTATGGACTGGACTAATGTGTGAAGTAGTGTTGGACACCAAGAATCCTGTAGGGCTGTCCACAAGTACGTAAGAATTTGACGGGGTGGAGATCCCTTCTGAACAGCACTTGCCGTTATTCGTAGAACCGTTTTCGACTGGTACCGCGGTTCTCGTCTCATGTGTATCTCTATACTTAAAAGATGCATTTGTTGTCCGTCTGTCTGTCTGTTCTCTTATAACTCAAGATCCAGACTACCAAATAACGTGAAATTTGGTACACGTGCACAAAATTACATGGGGGAGCTTCTTAAACTGGTTTCGTTCCATTTTTTGGAAAACCAACCGGCATATTTGAGAAAAGGTGAAAGTGCGTTTTCAATGTCTCAGTGTAAATCTATATCTTCGCACTGATCTTGATGAAATTTTGCACAATTGACATTCAAAACAAGAGAAAGTACACTGTCTACATAAAATTTCGTTCAGTGCATGGTGGATGGTACTTATGGATTTCGCCAAAGTCTCCAATTTTTCTCCGATCTTGATGAAATTTTGTACACTTGACCTTGGCCGGCCGCGGTGGCCGAATGCGACGCTCCAGTCACGGTCTGCACGGCCACTACGGTCGGGGGTTCGATTCCCCCCTCGGGAATGTATATTGTTCAAATGTTTGTCAAGCTTATGGAACTAAACTGCGGGGTCCCTAAACTCAAAAACTACTTATGAACTACCTTATACTAAAGACAAAACAAACATCCATCCCCGAGGGGTGATTCGAATCCCCAACGGGAACGGAACGGCCTCGCGCATCGTATCATAGCGCCTCAATGCGCTCGGCCGCTCCGCCGCGGCTTTTGTTGTAATGATGAGATGATGAGAATGTAAGTAAAAGTGATGGTCATACATGTGTATGGTGGGGCACGGGGGGTGCGGCAGACGGTGGTAGGACACTCCCCCTCCTCTCACCAGACCCATGTTTGTAGGGTGGACCTCACGTCCATGCAAATATAGGTTTTGTACGCTTCTACAGATAAACTTTATTTTAAACACAGGCAAAGCCGGGTACTTGCAGCTAGTTGTATAATTAGGCCTAATATCAGATATGTATAGAAAAGGGTGAAGTACTTTTAACAAGCTAGACCATAAATAGATGTCACCGTTGTTTGTTTACTCGCAACAACTGAAGCTGTACTCTTAGGTTACTGCCTAACCATATTCTGTAACATCAAAACATATTCGTAAAAAAAATAGTAAAGTACTTTTGTCAATCAGAATAGACATCTGCGGTGTAGTTTATCAAAAGTACTTTGCCATTTTCTACGAATACGTGATATTAGGACACATTACACCACACACCTCACGCGAGAGCCGCAGTACCACTCGAGGACGGTTCTATAAATAAAGGCTCGTCTGAACAACACGTTGCAAGGTATCCCACATATGCTCAATAATGTTCAAGTCAGATGAGTTTGGTGGCCATCGGAGGTGTTTAAGCTTAGAAGAGTGTTGCTGCCTGGTGTCACTCTGTAGCAATTCTAGACATGCGAGGTGTCGCATTGTCCTGCTTGAATTGCCGAAGTCTGTCGGAATGCGCAACTGATATGACCCAAGGTCAACACGGTTTTAGAAAATATCGTTCATACGAAACACAACTAGCTCTTTACTCACACGAAGTGATAAGTGCTATCGACAAGGGTTTCGTAAACCAGTTCTGTATTTTTTTATTTCCAGAAGGCTTTTGACACCGTACCTCACAAACGGCTTTCAATCAAATTGCATGATTATGGTATATCGCCCCAAATTTGCGACTGTCAGAGGACGCAGTTTGTAGTAATCGATCGTAAAGCACTGAATAAAACAGAGGTGATATCGGGCGTTCCACAGGGTACTGTTATTAGTCCTCTGCTGTTCCTTCTTTACATAAACGATTTGGGAGAAGATCTAAGTAGCTCTCATAGGTTTTTTGCAGATGACGCCGGCATTTAACGTCTAGTAAAATCATCCGAAGATCAAAACCAACTGCAGAACGATCTGAATAGAATATCACTATGGTGTTAAAATTGGCAATTGACTCTAAATAATGACAAATGTGAAATCGTCCACATGAGTAAGAAAAGAAATCCGTTAAACTTGTTCTTTCAGCTCGTCATCGTTGAAGTATTGATAGGACAAATTTTAGGTGTAAGAAGAGGATTTCCATCAAAAGGTGGTGTTTGTTTCCACGATAGTGCCCGACCTCATGTGGCGAATGTGACCAAACAACTCTTACAGGAATTTCACTGGGGCGTGTTTGATCATCATCCGTACAGCCCGGGCCTCGCTCCTAGCCACTTTCACCTCTTCGTACACCTAAAAATCTGTCCTTGGTGGTCAACATTTCAACGATGATGACGAGCTGAAAGAACATGCTACCACATGGCTGAATACACAGACGGCAACCTTCTATGAAGAAGGCATACAGAAACTTGTGCCACGCTATGACAAGTGCCTACAAAATTTCGGCAGCTATGTGGAAAAGTAGTTTAACAGTTGTAAATTTTTGTACAATAAATATTTTTTCTGTGTCTGTACACGTTTGTTTTATATAACCGAACGGAACTTACTTTCTGGACGTACCTCGTACTTTAAAATATTGCCTTTGTATTTTATATTATTTATTTAGTTTGCCAGCTAGCTCATTAAATGGGTGAAACATAAACCTTCTCAGGGACGTGATTATGCAGGTTAAATTTTCGTTGGTCTTCAACTGGCGTGAGTATTCTTACAAAGTAGTCCCACATAAAATGCTATAAAAATAATATTCAATTGCAAATGAGGTCAATGTCGAATCTATCCTTTATATTAAAATTCGAAATATTATTCTCAGTTACGTATATCATCGAAACTTTAAATGAATGTCCAACTTGAAGTAAAATCGCAAAGTCTGAATTCACTGAAGCTAAATGAAAACTGTCGTTTAACTTTTTAAGATATGGCTATCAGGAAATTATTTAATGAAATATTATTCACTTCTCGCTCAGAATAATAATAACAGTAACTCTGAATAATTATGCACTTCGTAATTTATAGATCTTTGTAAGATACCATTTTTTACCATACATTACCACAGAAGTTGGCGTAATTTTTATATAAGTCCAGTTTGGTTTTTCAGAGCTGAAATAGAAAATTATTATGTTTCTATTATTTAATTATATTTTTTTCACCCGTCCTTACTTTCTCAGTTAGGAATTCTATATTTGCCACGTAATGGCGGCGGTTGATGCAATCTGTGTCGTTAGCTTCTTGCTGAAACAAATGATAATGGCGTCCTTTGGCATTTCATATAAATGATCAGGATATTTCTAACTAACTAAAGTTCGTACACTTATTTCATTTAATACATATATTTTAAGACTTTAAAAATTTTCAAACACATTTACAGACCTCGTAACAATGTTTCCTTCATTTTCATCAAAAACATGTCATAAAACGATACAGGCGTACTACATCTTACATTACTACTCAATACTTCACACATATACCCCCCTTTTAAAAAACCCCTCACATTGAAGTTAATAAGATCAAATTGTTGCATCCTTGAGCCCCCGGTCACAAATGTACTGGACAGCGGTTCTCGGCTGACGCTACAGTTCACTCTGCGTGGTCTGATGAAGGGGGGTCACAAATAATTAACACATATTAATATTCACATAAATTTAATCAGTTGATGTAATAGTGTGTTACATCACCAATGATTTTTATGCTCGAACAACAACCAAATCCTTTATACCAAATTGCTACAGATTTCATTTCATTAATTCTGCGAATATTCCTCGTCCTTATAAGGAATGGCATGTTTGATGTCATATAACATTTACCATAATCCTTATTCACATCCTGATACACATTGTAAGTACGGTAAGTAATTACATCACGTGAGTTTGCACTTTCGAGTCCAGCAAGTGCTTTCACGGTAGCACCATTACAACGTAATACAGCAATAGTTAACCAACCATTACCAGGTTGTGGATTTGCTTCCTTAGAAAATATTGCAAAATTCACAATACACCCACGAAACACTGATGGTCCTTTAAGAATTAGTCAAACTAATATTGGCGCACAGGAAATTCTTAAAGGACCATCAGTGTTTCGTGGGTGTATTGTGAATTTTGCAATATTTTCTAAGGAAGCAAATCCACAAGCTGGTAATGGTTGGTTAACTATTGCTGTATTACGTTGTAATGGTGCTACCGTGAAAGCACTTGCTGGACTCGAAAGTGCAAACTCACGTGATGTAATTACTTACCGCACTTACAATGTGTATCAGGATGTGAATAAGGATTATGGTAAATGTTATATGACATGATTTTGATACACATCTCGTCACGATTATGAATCGACAAGCACAGATAAGAGACAATAAACAACCAGATACAACAAGGCACAACAAGCTACAACAAGATTACTTTTTAACATTACATACATTTATATATTTTAATTGTACAATGATAATAACACGCATAAAATAATTATTCTTTGTTACGAGTGTATACAAAGACACCTTTTGCTACATGATGCGTCTATATTAGTGGTACCACTAAACTTTTCAATCGTCGATTTCGGTAAAAATTGGACGGACATTACACGCTGTGTCCTATCTCTCGATCGCCGACTAAAGCACTATGTCAAACCTCTTTGAAATCTTGATGACCTGACACTGTACTAGAAGTAACCGATTTAACGCCTGCGTCAGGCTTCGGTAGCGTTGTAAAGACGTTGCCGTCATCCTCTGAGTGTTTACATATCTGAGTGTGTGCATACGCAGGTCTATACCAGTTTATCTGAGTATTCAGTGTTCTTTCAGGGAAGCCAAAACAGTCGTGGTCTAACCCGCCACTGCCCGCACCGAAACTAAGTTTATTGTGCGGTGAGTATTCAGTGTACTACAATATATTCATCTGTTGATGTCAATGCTGAGTTAGGTGTGAATCTGATGAAAGCTCACATTGTACTTATGAACGTTGACGTGAAATTGCCTGACCACTTTAACTGATATTGAATTCCATACGTGCACGACGACGAAGTACTTCTGGCTCGTAGGTTTCGTAGCAAAATGTTCAAATTTTTGTCATTCTATCGGACCAAACTGCGTGGTCATCAGTCCGTAGCTTACAAACTACTTAAACCTAGGTAAACTAACCTAAGGACAACACACACACCCATGCCCCAGGGAGGACTCGAACCTCCACGGCGAGCAATCCTCGCGCTCCGCAGCGAGACGCTTTGGACCGCTCGGCGTTTCGTAGCACTTCATGGGTATCGGTAATTAGAGGTTCTGTTTTAAAAAAGGTCCATCTAAGAATGAAGGAGATATATAAATTAAAAATAAATGCTTGTAAATCAACAAACTACTTAAACTAACTTACACTGAGGAAATCACACACAGCCATGACCTAGAGAGGACTCGAACCTCCGGCAGGAGTGTCCGCGAGTCCATAGCTTGATGTTTTAGACCACGCGGCTACTTTCGAGTTGCTTTAAATTTTATACCTTGTTCAATTGCGCATTCAGAAGTTCTGCGTTGAATGAGCAGCGTCATTACATACGCAATCTCCTTGACGCGCCACACGAAAGCAGTGAATACAGTACAATGTCGCTGCTTCTTAGCGATCTAAGATTTGAAGAAAACTTTGGTGTTGCGCTGACTTAGTGCATCGCATGCGTTATCATGTGCCGTGTTCATTTGATGTCCGCCATAGTACAGAGAGACCACAGTGCAGAGAAAAACCTTACGAATTTTGCGAAGTTACTGTTGTTGTTATGGCCTTCAGTCCGGAGACTGCTTTGATGCAGCTCTCCACCCTACTCTATCCTGAGCAAGCCTTTTCATCTCCTCATAAGAACGGCAACCAACATCCACTTGAATCTGCTTACTATACGCGTTTCTTGGTCTCCCTCTGCGATTTTTACCCCACACACTTCCCTCCAATGCTAAATTTACGATTCCTCGATGTCTAAGAATGTGTCCTACCAAGCGATCCCTTCTTTTAGTCAGGGTATGCGAAAAATTCCTTTTCTCACCAATTCTGTTCAGTACCTCTTCATTAGTTATGCGATCTACCCACCTAATCTTCAGCATTCTTCTATAGCACCACATTTCAAAAGCCTCTATTCTCTTCCTGTCCGCACTGCTTATCGTCCATGTTTCACTCCCGTACAAGGCAACACTCCACACAAATACCTTCAGAAAAGACTTCCTTACACGTAAATTAATATTCGATGTTAGCACATTTCTCTTTTTCAAAAATGCTTTTCTTCCCATTGCCATTCTGCATTTTATATCCTTTGTACTGCGACCATCACATGTTATTTTACTACCCAAGTAACAAAACTCATCTACCACCTTCATTGTTTCGTTACCTAATCTAATTCCTTCAGCATCGCCCGATTTTCTAAGACCGCATTCCATTACTTTTGTTTTGCTCTTGTTAATTTTCATTTTATATGCTCTCTTCAACATACTGTCCATTCCATTCAACTGCTCTTCCAGGTCATTTGCTGTCTCTGACAGAATTACAATGTCATCGGCAAAACGCAATGTTTTTATTTCTTCCCCCTGAACTTTAATCCCTATTCCAAATTTTTCCTTGCTTTCTTCACCGCCTGCTCGATGTACAAATTGAACAACATCGGAGAAAGGCTACAACCCTGTCTTACTCCCTTCGCAACTGATGCTTCCCTTTCATGCCCCTCGAGTCTAATAACTGTGGTTTGGCTTTTGTACAAGTTGTAAATAACTCTCCTTTCCCTGTATTTTACCCCTGCTGACTTCAGAATTTGAAAGAGTGTATTCCAGTCAACATTGTCAAATGCTTTCTCCAAATCCACAAAAGCTAATAATGTAGGTTTGCCTTTCCTTAATCTATCTTCTAAGATAAGACGTAAAGTGAGTATTTCCTCCCGGGTTCCTATGTTCCTTCTGAATCCAAACTGAACTTCCCCGAGGTCAGCTTCTACCAGCTTTTCCATTCTCCTGTAGATAATTCGTGTTAAAATTTTGCAACCATGACTTATCAAACTGATGGTTCTGTAATTTTCACACCTGTCTGCGCCTGATTTCTTTGGAATGGGGATTATTACATTTTTCTTAAAGTCTGAGGGCATTTCGCCTGTCTCATACATCCTACACACCAGTTCAAATAGTCTTGTCATGGCTGGCTCTCCCATGCACTTTAGTAGCTCTGAGGGTATGTCATCTACTCCTGGGGCCTTGTTCCGACCTAGGTCTTTCAGGGCTCTGTCAAATTCATCTCTCAGTATAGTATCTCCTATTTCATCTTGATCTACTTCCTCTTCCCTTTCTACAACATCGTCTCTAAGTTCATTTCCTTTGTAGAGCTGCTCTATGTACTCTTTCCGCCTTTCAGCTTTCCCTTCTTTGCTGAGAACAGGTTTCCCATCTGAGTTCTTGATATTCGTAGAGTTGCTTTTCTTGTCCCCAAATGTCTCTTTTATTTTCCTGTAGGCGGTATCTACTTTTCCCCTTGTTATACATTCTTATACAGATTTGCATTTGGTTTCTAGCCACTCCTGCTTAGCCATTTTGCACTTCCTGTCAATCTCATTTTTTAATCGTCTGTATTCCATTTTGCCTGTTTCATTTACTGCATTTTTATATTTTCTCCTTTCATCAATTAAATTTAGTACTTCCTGTGATACCCAAGGATTTTTTGTAGGTCTTGCCTTTCTACCTATTTTGTCCTCTGCTGCCTTCACTATTTCATCTCTCAATGCTACCCATTCCTCTTCTACTGTTTTATTTCTCCCTGTTTCTGTCAATTGTTGCCTAAATCTCCCTCTGAAATTCTCCAGACCTTCGCTTTCCTTCAATTTATCTAAGTCCCATCTCCTTATTTTCCTACCTTTCTGCAGTTTTTTCAGCTTCAGCCTACAGTTCATGACTAACAAGTTATGGTCAGAGTCTATATCTGCCCCTGGGTATGTCCTGCAGTTTATAGCCTGGTTCCGTACCTATGTATTACCATTATAAAATCTATCTGGTATCTCCCGGTGTCTCCTGGTCTCTTCCACGTATACAAACTCTTTTGTGATTCTACCAGTCGGCTTCCTCTTTCATTCCTTTTGCCCAGACCATATTCACCTACTATCTTCCCTTCCCTTCCTTTTCCTACTACCGAATTCCAGTCTCACATAATAATTAAGTTTTCCTCTCCATTAATTGTCTGAATAATTTCCTTTAGCTCCTCATATATTTCTTCGATTTCCTCATCATCGGCAGAGCTAGTTGGCATATAAACCTGTACTACTGTTGTCGGTGTTGGCTTCGTATCTATCTTGACAATGATAATGCGATCACTGTGCTGGTCATAGTAGTTTACCCGCATTCCTATTTTCTTATTTATTATCAGTCCTACTCCTGTGATACCCCCAATTGATTTTGTATTTATAATCCTGTACTCATCTGACCAGAAATCCTGTTTATCCTGCCACCGAACTGCCCTAATCCCCACTATATCTAACTTCAACCTATCCATTTCCCTTTTTAAATTTTCTAATTTTCCTACCCGATTAAGGGATCTAACATTCCACGCTCCGACCCGTAGAATGCCAGTATTGTCTTTCCTGATGATCACATCCTCTTGAGTAGTCCCCGCCCGGAGATCCGAGTGGGGGACTATTTTACCTCCGGAATATTTTACCCGAGAGGATGCCATCATCATATGTTCATACAGTAGAGCTGCCTGTCCTCGGGAAAAATAACGGCCGTAGTTTCCCCTTGCTTTCAGCCGTTCGCAGTAACTGTGTGGCAAAGCCACATTAGCTGATGTTACACGGCCAGCTCAGTCAATCATCCTGACTGTTGCCCCTGTAACTACTGAAAAGGCTGCTGCCCCTCTTCAGGAACCACACGTTTGTCTAGCCTCTCCACAGATACCCCTCCGCTGTGGTTGCACCTTTGGTACGGCTATCTGTTTCGTTGAGGCACGCAAGCCACCCCACCTCGGCAATGTCTGTGGTTCATGGGAGTGTCGAAGTTACTAGAATACTGAATTCACTAGGTGCGAGGAAACAGCGCATTACGAAATAACAAATAGTTTCTTTTTGTTCAAATTTTAACAACATTCCATCTGAGACACGATAGTTTCCTGTGGCATGTAATATCCTTATATTATGAAAGTACCGCACTGTCTCGTGTATGAGTGTTTTGTGAGTTCGCATTTTTTCTCATTACTTCCTCTGGTAGATGAATAACACGTGCGAAGTAACATCAAAGTCAACACCATCTTCATTTGTCTCGAGCTGCGTGACGTGTGAACGTCGCTCATTAAAATCAAAATGCTTTAACGAGGAGTACACACGTCTGCCATTAGCGCCTTAATGCTATACATTTTGTTTATTCCTTACAATTTAAACACGTGGAACTTTTATGTAATACATCACCTCCTTTGTCTGTGCAAACGTAAATTACTTTCTGATTCATACACTCTCACACCTTTGGTTACATGTTATTTTATAGGTATAGAAAGATAGCTTTGATGTTCATGTTCTCTTTTCTGTTTACACCTGCTTTTTACCGCAGTCACACTTGTACAAGTAAATATAGAAAATAACTCATTACTTTTATCTCTAACGGGTCCTTTTCTTTTTGTTTCATTTTTATATTTAGTTTTCAGTGAGTCGTTTGGTGATATCTGTTTCTGTATTCCGCTTGTGTCGCTGAAAATAACTCTGCGAGAAACCAATGCATTCCCTGCGGCTGCGTGGGATGTATTTCAAAAACATGGGGAACGAATTCACGGAACAAACTTGGATGTGGCGGAAATGGAAAAGTTACCACACGCGCCTTGTGAATGGCTCAACTTCTTCACGCACCCACGTCACTCATGCAAAACAAATGCATAAACAACAATTCGCAAAATGATCACATAGAATGAATCATAAAAGAAATAATCGGTACACGATTTGCTACCGAACAATATATTTTCATCACTTTAAATTAAGCAGCTTTGTATGGCCTTGCGTAGCGTGATTGCGTGACCAGAATCTTGCCGTACATTCACTTTTCCATCACACTTTTGTACATGTCATATTTGGACGCTTGTGTTTGACAAAGTTTAGTTTGTTGCATCGCTGGATGCAAGAGTTCGCTCGCTGTGTTTGGCAGTAGTTATATGTCGACTTGTCCAGTGTCTGTAATTTCGAACATGACAAATAAAGCTTCACCGCCAGTAACATTCACTGTTACCACCCGCAATGCGGAATGTAATTGCATTTTGATTGATGGTTCCGCTCGGCAACATGATGTAATGCAGATTAGGACTAATTTTGGTTTTGTTTTGACTCAGTGTTTGCTTACCCTACTTCTGTTGATGGCCTTGATGGGCTGCTATGTTATTAGATGAGAGTTCTGTCTGGATCTGTATCGTGTTTATAACTTCTTAATTTCATCTATTTTTCCCACATTTAACTTAGAAGATAACTCCGATAAATTTGCCCTTTGTAGTTTTTGATTAATAACTTCTCACGTTACCTTCTGAAGTACATGATACCTGTTAATGAATCTAGATTCCACACATGCCATTCACAAATGGATCTTCGTAATTTTTATATTCATCTTATAATACATGATATGACTTTTTATGCGACTACATGAGACATTGGTTCCACTTGTTTACATATCCGTACATTTCCATATACTTCGTATATTATACATGAATTTTTTGATATATCATCGTTGCTGCTACACCTCTATCACGGTCCTTGAGTGCGGCCAAAGATATGCTTCTTTGATCCATCCACAGATTAATCAATTGGGCCTTGAAGGTCACTGTAGTTCATATCACATGTTACTTGTATACACACATATCTCTTCAAATTACATACAGACTTTTGTTTCCACGTCAATACACACTTGGCTAATGGTACTTTATTGTTGTTAGTTTAAGCTTTTGACGTTTTAGAGTTATGTTCCTTAGCACAGGCAGTTTCATAATACATTCTAAATATGGTAGACCAATACATCCCAGAAATACATATTGATTATTCATTCTCCCTGAATACTGCAAAGATGGACCATTTTAATACTAAAGCTGTGATAATAATTTGTTGATAAAATTGTTTTAGGTTATAATTTCAATTATACATAGCTTTTATGAATTTTCTTTTATTACTATCAGGTTTTTCTATAACGAACCCTAACAAAAAATCACAATTTTACACTTTTTATACTGTAATTAACTTTAATCTGTTTATATAGTGACCTCATAGCCTGTAATTACATGACTATAATTTTTATATGGCATGTTTATTACTCGACAGTACTTTTCTATACATTGACTTTATTATACATATATGGTTTGACAATATTGTAACTGTTGTACTTGTCTTTATTGCTTAGGGGCCTGAAGATAGTGCATATATAGCACCGATATCGGTCTCTCAATTAATAAAACAATCTAAAAACAGCTGCTGGTACTTTTTTTTTTCAAGCTACACGATTCCCTAATCGTTTTGAGTGGTATAAATGGCAAAGTATTTTTTTTTTTTTTTTTTTTTTTGGGGGGGGGGGAAATATCAGGTAATATTATTAAAACTTTAAAGCTATGGACGACTTTTTACAACGACTTCAACAAAGTTAAGATTTCGTAGTTTTTCGTTGTTGCATATTCTTGTCTTTCTGCTCCTTGTATTTTAATGTTATTACCTTCAGAATTTGAAGAAGTGTGTTCCTGTCAACATTTTCAAAACCTTTCTCCGCGTATAATTAAGCTATAAATGAAGAAGTGCTATTTAATTTCAGAATTGGAGATGAAAAACATTAGTATCGATTTTTAGAACCGTGCGTGTTTCAAATCCACCACCGGCCATCGAGATTTAGGTTTTCAGTGATTTACCTAAATCAATCCAGGAAAATTACAGGATGGTTCCCTTGAAATGGCACGGCCGATTTTCTGCCCCATCCTTACCAAATGCGTTCAGAGCATGTGCTGTCGACGAGACGTCAAACCGTAACCTTTCTCTCTTCCTTCTTGGACTTGTAGTAGGATTTTTTCAAGCATATACTGTGTCCCTACTTTATGAATTGTCTCTCTCTGTATACCAACCTACATTTAAAGAATATTGGTCTGATGAAATACAGCTAGCTGGTTACTCACACGAAGTAACAACAGTATATTCAGCTGACTGTATATTTAATGGTGTTTTGAACTCTCTTGACGCAGACTGCATCTGAAGAGTCCTTTTGATTGATTCCTGGAGGTGGTGTTATCATTTACTAACTAATAAAATCAACAAGAGTTCAAAAGAAGTTGCGACAGTTACGTAGAACTTAAATTGGAAGAAACTTACAGAAATTGTTAATGGCGTAGACGAGGGAAAGACTACGTTTCATTGTCAAATAAATATACTAGAGAGCCTTTCTGCACTATTCTTGTCTTCCCTCTTATGGAATAGCGCTGCACGGTGGCATCCTTAACATCTTGGACTAACGGAAGACATCAAACAGTACTAACGACGTCAGCTATTTCGTATTATCGCGAATTAGCGGAGAGTATAATTCAAATGTTTGTAAAGCTATCGGACTCAACTTCTAGGTTATTATCCGTAGCTTACAAACTACTTAAACTAACGTAAACTAACCGAAGGACAAAACAAACACCCATGCCCTAGGGGGGACTCGAACCCCCGACGGCGAACGGCCACGTGCACCCCAGCTCGGCTAATCCGCCGCCGCGGAGAGAAGAGTACGTGCGATAAGAGAGTATGGGTAGAAGTTATTGGAACAAACGTATTTTTCCTTCTGTAGAAATTTTTAAAATATATTGCTGCCACGAATACTTTACTACGAATGGCAAAACATTTATTTCTTATATTTTTATATTTTAAAAGTCTACAGAATGAATGAATAATGACCATGGTGAAAAGAAAACAGAAATCCGAGCTCGCATGGAAAGATTTAGGGGTAAATCTTTGCCTACCTTACTATTAGAACTTGGAGCGGTCGAGGAAGGACACTACTTGTATGAATCCCCTGGTATACTCCTAAATAGGTCTATGATATCCATTATGACTTTATTTTTCCGCCAATTACTACTGAAAGAAACCAATAACTTCGTTTGTCATAAGCGTTTCATCTTTATTGTATCCAAGGCATCATCAGTGGACTGATTCATAAATTAATTTCTTCATAAAAAATTTTCTTTGCATTACTTTGTACGGAGGTTAGAAACAGTTCTTGTACATTCTATGGTTTAATGGACATAATTATTACTTATAATTTTTGTTGATATTGGTCTGCATGTTTGCTACAGGTGCTGGATGTGTGCACAAATCATTCCACCACAGCCATCTGCCCACCACCATAGAACAGGAGACGAAAATCGTTAAGACCAATAAGCAAAACAAAGAACTAATAGCAACACACGAACAGTATCACACACAGAAAGCCATGACAAAACAAAAATGTTCTAAATGAACAGACACGCTTTAATTCAAAATCTCTATTAAATTTAATAAAAGAAATGTATAAGTGAGAGCAAGCACACACAAACACAGAGAAAAAGAAAATAACATAGAGAAAGGAAGAAACAATATATTGAAAAATGAAAATAATAAAAAGAAACAGCATTGCAGTCGAAACATACACCTTAATGTACGCAACATACACACACACATACACGGCAGAGAAAAAGAGGAAAGGGAGAGAAAGACAGAAACGCCATCAGTCTAAAACAGGGAAAAATTGCGTCACAGACTGAACACACACCTTAATGAACACACACAGACAGATGGAGACACGCACACATACGCACCCCATTTACATGGGCCCCCAAAACCTGATTTCGTAAACCGATTCTCCAGTTCCGCTTTTGGTTGTCATGTCAACGTTCCAGAGTCGATTCTGGAAATCGCTTCTACAATGTGGTTTACCGCTTTCACAATAGGTTTACGTGCCCATGTAAACGCAACCGTTTCTGAAAAGTTCTTGGCTTGTCAGATTGCGTCTCCTTGCTAAGAATTAACGGCTAATATGGATAGAGTGACGTTTTCTGCAGTGATAGCGTAGTATAAATATTAGACTGAGCAAGAATCTGTCTTTTTAAGTAAATCAGTAATTGAAACATCTGTTTTGCAGACACCAAATTTGATTGAGCTAGCAAATCTGCTTCAGGCTTTCACATGTAAGCCCGAGAGCGAAAAACGGTTTACGAAATTCGGTTTTAGTCTTCCGGAAGATGTATTCAGAGGTACCCACAGGGGCGGGGTGAAAATTTTAGTAGTTTTGGCCAGCCTGGGGAGAGTGGGTTTACGAGACAATTTTGAAAACGTGAAGTAAAAGATATTTAATTTTAATATTAATTGGCAAAACAGGAGCTAATATCTCGGGTATGTGTGTGTGTGTGTGGTGGAGGGGGGGGTGTCATTTGCCAAGAGGGGGGGCATATCCAGATGTGTTACATGTAGACGTAGTGACGGAGAGGGAAGGCGATACACTCGTATCACGGACACACTCAGCAGTTGGTAACACATTCAGAAGTTTGCAACAAACCAAAAGCATTACATCAAAATAAACCACAGTCTGATGTATACAGTCGTGACGTTCACTACTGTAAAAGTTGTTACAAATTGGCAGTTGCTACGACACTAACGCTCCTAGCAGTGGGCAAGTTGCCGAAGGAGAAATGTTTCGTTATAATTATTTTGTATGTACGTCACGACGGGGCATCCTTTTAAAAGACAGGGAGGGAAGGGCAGTGCATAGTTGACAAAGTTCCTAAAACACCTCCCCTCTTTCATGCCCTGGTTTGTAAACGGGGCAGCACTGCACGCGAGGTGCCGTGTCGATATGCAACTTCAGTGCACATCTAAAATCACTCTTTTACTAACCTTGTCTTCTGTCGTAGTTGATGTCCCATTGCACAGGTGAAGTACACAGGTTGCGCATCCGTTGTACCTGAAGTGATGCTTAAAGAGGTGTTGGAATGTGGCTAGTAAGTACTGCACTACGATTAACTTTAGCTTTTGTAGGATGCCAGTGCTTGTTTTTATTGAAGAAATGCCAGTGTATATCCAAGCTCAAATATACAGACTGAGTAATTTTAAATATATGAACTAACATGAATGTGCAAGGTATCACGTTCGGCGCTCGGCTGACTGCCTCCGCAACTCGCTGCGCGCCACAAGCCACCGTTTTGACGCCAAGCGAAACTTCTAGACTAATATTGTTCAATTTATTACAAAATGTGCAAATAATTAAATCTTTGATTTAACCGAAATATAGCTTAGCACAAAAGCATGTCATAAAATATACATACAATTGTTAATAAACATAGGAAACAGGACCGGCGCAAGGCACGTGCGAAACGTGCGGCCGCACGGGGCGGCACTTTCCGAGGGGCGGCAAATCTACAGACCCCTTTTTTTCTTTTTTTTTCTTCTTTTTTTTTAGGACAAACTCCACATTCATGCCCAAGAGGGGTTTCGCAACCAAACCTCAGACGGCAGACGGAGTGACTACGGGAATTGTGGCATGACCACAGAATAAGAAGCATACAGAATGGAAAGCTGGGAGCGGCGCCTTTGATCTGTATGTGGCCAAGCGTTGCGCTCGACGCCATATTGAAAAGCAGTAAACGCGGAACTAGAGCCACTTAGTACTTTGGCTGGAAATGGACTTTTTACGAACTGCAGCTAATCTCACCGACTTTTACGAAAGGAAACGGCTTTTTATTGTGCTCTCATCTATTTTGCGCCCTCTTCTTGCACCTAATTGTAATCCAACGAAAATAAATAGGCCTAAATTTTAATACAACTACGAAAATGTACGGTGGAATCGATGATCGTTTTATTTGGTGCTTATCTCTAGGAAAAAATCCCAAATAACGCGGAGTTATGTTTGGGAAATTAGTTATAAACAAGAAAGTGACTTTACAACTGCCAGGTTTTATTTGACACGAATAAATCCGCACATAATATTGAGTCAGACTTAGCAGTACAACGTGATTACACAGAACTAATGACGTCTGGGCATATATAAAAGTTGTATTTGCTTTAGGAGTATCATTAATTTACTGATCGGAGAAGGGCATATAGAGGAATCTATCAACCACAGAACAGGAACAGCATAAAATAATTATTCCCCTCATTCTATTTGTTTGAGTATCAGAAGAGCATTCGTTGCCAACATTAGCACACTACGCCTCCAATGCCGCAAGTAAAATTTTACCTGCCTACTTACGAACTATTCTTTGTCATTCGTTTTAAATTATTCCCTGCAACGTTAAACTTATAAAATATAAATGTACTTCAACATTTCGATGCTGTTGAACTGCTGCAGCAACAGCGAGAGTTATCGTCAAGAGAAGAAGCAAGGCTACTTTTAACAATTATGCAGACATTGCTCTCATTCGAAACTGATAACATTTAACTTTCACTACACGTATGGCGACGTTCAGTTACTGCTCAGCATGTTTTGGGAAGGTGAAGAAGCTTATATCCTTATTTGTATGAGAATTATTTCGCCATTTAGGTGGTAAACACCATCGGCCACCTTTTCTTTTATTGCTGCTCGTAATAAAAACTAACACACAGTTTTTTTTCTTTTCACTGCACTGCACTGTACCAAATACTTTCTTACCTTTATACGATTCAGGCTGTTAAGATACACATTTAACAAACAAAGACGGCGCATTACCACGCCACAGAGTAGGGAGTGATCACACGTTTACTGCTTTTCAAGATGGCCGATTCCGCGCATGCGCACTAAATTTTGGTCGACAGACTACAGCAGGAGTTTCCTTTCTGTATTCTGCCTA
The DNA here is from genome assembly GCA_026315105.1 of Locusta migratoria. Lineage (NCBI taxonomy): Eukaryota > Metazoa > Arthropoda > Insecta > Orthoptera > Acrididae > Locusta > Locusta migratoria. The sequence goes on from CM048746.1 coordinate 631,352,575, forward strand.
TTCTGTTGCATGGCGCCTCGACTACCTGTCGGCCGCCCCTGTTGTACCAGGGGAGGGAGGAGGACTGATTTCTTCCTCGCCACTGTGGCAGCACCGTCGTGTTTACGCCGGAGGAACAGAGAGGAAGGGAGCAGTCTAGCGTGTACGCCAATATTCTTATGAGTGGAGCGCTGCCAGCGTTTTCTCACAGCTAATTTTGCGGAAGACGATATCAAATTAGGAAATTCAGATGCAATTTTCGATACTGCGATTATGTGTTAAGCCTGAAGCAGTTATGGAAAACCGTCCAATATAGCAGTTTGCGAGTGTTTTATTCTTCCCGTATAATGGAAAAAATCTTGAACATTACTACAGTCAAACTTCTCCAACACCTACAATGGCTAGAAGTATTCCGAATGGGTAAATACGCTGCGAGTAATTACAAGGGATAAAGATATTGGTAGTAAGCCTGGCATAAGTTGGGTTTCGACGTATTTTTCCAAATTTTTGCTATCCGTTTCTGAGTGATAGTCGGACGTTCGATTTTGAGCCATGAAACACATCTCTCCACCCGCATGAACAATTAAACTCTGACCAGCACTTTTGTTTGAAATACTACTCGCACACTTTCACTTTGCCAACATGTATTTACTGTATACTGTTTTCCGTTGAATACATTATCTGGCACAACCATTGAAAAATGCCGAGCGGGATTAGCAGAGCGATCTAAGGCGCTGCAGTCATGGACTGTGCGGCTGCTTGATTAGTGTGTAGGTTGAGGGACTGATGACCTTAGCAGTAAAGTCCCTTAAGATTTCACACAAAGTTTATTAAAATTAGCTAGATTTCTTCAGTCAGGTTAGACTCTATTTTTGAGCTGGTGCCCAGCGACTGTTTTGTGCAAATCTGTAGAGAATGTAACCAATCAGTCGCAATTTTTGTTTTTATTTTCCAGATCTACACAGATTTTGGGCACAGTGTGGGTATTCTCAATGCTCTGAGTTGTGTTTACATGTATACCGCCGTCATGCTGAACGTAAATGTCAACATGGCGGTGTAGATGTAAGTACATATTAATGAGATTATTTGTGACATTTCCTACAGATCTGTTTAAATAAAATTCCCCAAACGCCATGTGTAAAAAAAAATAAAAAATAAAACCGCAGGGGGGGCGGCAATTTAGCCGCTCGCACGGGGCGGCACTTGGGCTTGCGCCGGCCCTGATAGGAAAGTTAAATATTAATAAAAGAAGCTTGAAGTTGTGGCGGACAACTTGTATAGGCGGGAGCCAATCAGATCTCAACTTGCAATAGGGGCGGAGCTTTCTCACGGGCTACAAGGTCATATACTGTCTCTCTCTCACACACACTTTCTATTTAACACAGTTCTTCAACCAAGAAAACGTATATAACACCTAATATTTTGATATGCTAAATAAACGGCTCCATGTCAGCCCCCTCACAACGTACTTAACGATATAGTTACAATAATTTTTGCGTTACAAGCAGTAGTAAAATTTAAAGATACATAAATAATCGGGAAATTAAAGTAAAAGCACACAGTTTCACTGATTCAGTGCTATAAATAAAAACGTCGTCATGAACAAATACTTACCAATATGTGTATACTAGCTGTATACCCGCGGTTCAATAGTTAGACATTAAAGTGCCAATAAGGGCATAAATAACTACATGACTGTTTGCGACATTGTTAGCACGGAATATATAATTGTCTTGGAACGGATGGAGAGCCAAAAATCTATTGCATTACGTCCCTGTAAACGACGTTTCGAGACTTCTTGTTCTCCGAGTATACGTAGAGATTTCTAGCTCTCGATACACGGGAGCAGCCTACGTAGAGCTGTCCGTGCGAGAAACATGGGGTGGCCACATGAATACCTGCCACTTTTAATGCTTGTCCTTGACTCTTGTTTATAGTAATCGAGAAGGCCACTTTCAATGGGAACTGTAACCGGTTAACATGGAATGGCAAGTTTGTTGGGATGATGGGAATTCGTGGTATTAATACAGCCTCTCTCTTGGCTCCACCGGTGATGATGGTGGCCTGCGTAACCTGGTGCCATTGCATAATCGTGGTGCATCCAAATTACGCATCAATAAAACAGGCACACCCACCTTCAGCTCCAATTTGTGGGATGGCACCCCTGACAGTAAGTAACTACAATAACAACAATACAGTAATCGGAAACAAATGCCAAGTAAAGGAACAAAATAAACAGCAAACCTAACAGAGAAATGTAACGAAATAAACAACAAACCTAACGGAGAAAAGTAAAGAGATAAAAAAGACATCTAACGGAGAAACGAACTGTTGAGATCCTACAAATGCAAAGCGAACCAACAAAAGAACTAAATGCAAACGTTCGAATGCTATAAATAATCGAAATCACCACAGAAACAATTATTCATTGAAATCCAAAGAGAATACAATTTTAAAGAATTACGATAAAATCACAATGTTCGAACATCTATAACGTTTCATATGTAACTGCAGCGTACCGCCTGTCATCTGTTGAGTGCATTTGCTACTACTTTCGTTGCAGTTTACGTACGCTATTTATACGTGGCAGTTCGCGCTTTGTACACAAAATAGGGATTGGTATCTAGATCCCATTCTACACAAAACGTCAATGTTTTTTCTTGCCATGGTACTTAGAGCATATTTAAAGTCTTCAATTTATATACATACTTCCTTCATTTGTTACAACAATTGAATATGAATGCGGCATAAACGCCAACATTCAGATTTCTTGTGTATGTAATTATATATCAGTTAAGCCGTTTCGGCAGTATCCAAGAATCTTTTTGTATATTCGAAAGTAAAAAAGATAACAATAACAAGGAAAAAAAAAAAATTCACTATAGCAGGACTTGAACCATTGCCAAAAAAAAAAAAAAAAAAAAAAAAAAAAAAGGCAGTCTATTACATGACGCGTTAACCGCCGCGGCTAAACACGACATACTTTATTGTGCTCCTCTTGTCTTTTATTTGAAGCTTCTTACAACAGTTACGTATTTCTATGGATATATTTCAAATAAACAACTTGTAATAGACATTTTGAAAAGTAGTCTATGTCCTAATCCAAGACATAAGAAATTTCTATATGAAATTTCATCTAAATCAGTGCTGTAGTTTTAGCGTGATGCGGAAACAAACATACAAACTTTCGCATTTATAATATGTATAGGATTTGCTGCTTATTCCGCTGAAAGAAAGTAGAGTATAAAAATAGGAGAGTCCAATGATTTGCACACTCTTTCTTATATACGCATATGTTTTTGAGTTTAATTACTCTACCTTAAAAAGTCAGTGTTTTGAAGATTCTTGTCGTTTGTGGTTCAGCTGTAGCAACAACTGTAGAATTGGTTTCTTCTTAGTTGAGAAACGGTTTGATTGCTTTTGCGGTTTTATTGTTACGTCTTTGCTTCAGTTACAACTGAGGTGGCTGAGAGTGCATTAAATACTGTAGATATTGCATTCTATATACGTTTCTTATGCTCAACCCTCACCAGTTCTACTGGAATTGTAGTAAAGGAAACTTAACGTTTCTTAGTGGAAAAGCGACGTCTTTCTGGCAAATGTTTCCTTCCATTTTTTTTTTATTTTTTTTTAATAGTAAATTAATTTTTTTAGTAAAAAATCTATGGGTTACAAGATAATCGTAAATAAACTGTTCTGTACTGTACCGTTTCATACCATGCCAGGGATATTAGGATAGATAAGAAAGACGTATTCCGTGTTATTTTGTAGTAATTACCGTTTTGATGGCAATACATACGTTCCCTATTATAGAAAGTAGGTGTAAATCAGCATAGACGATACTACCCACACTCATACAATGCCGTATTCAGAAATGTAGCTTGCCGGTCGCTTAGACCCAGGGGCCGGTGCACGACAGGTGCGGCCGCACAGGGGGGCACTTTCCGAGGGGTGGCAAATCTGCCACCCCCTTTTTATTTTATTTATTATTATTTTTTTTTAATTTTCTAAGGACAAACTCAACATTCATGCCCAAGAAGGGATTCAAAACTAACCCTCGGAGAGACCGGCTTCGGGAACTGTGGCATGAGCCTACTCGAATAGTAAATGTATGTGAAAACATTCTTGATCTCTTAGCAACAAACAATCCTGAGCTCATAACGAGCATCAAAACGGATACAGGTATTAGTGAACACATATTGAATATCGAAAGTCCCAAAGTTACTAAAAATAAACGAAACGTATATTTGTTTCGGAAAGCAGATAGAAATTAAAAATAAATTGCTTCTTGAAAGATAGCTTCCACTCGTTTCTAACACTAAATGTAGGTGTAGACCAGATGTGGCTCAAATTCTACAGCAATTGACAGTTTTATACCAAATAAATTAATAAGAGAAGGAGGTGATCCTCCTTGGTACACAAGACAGGTCAGGACACTGTTGCAAAAACAGCGAAAAAGGCATACTAAATTTAAACGAATACAAAATCCCCAGGATTGGCGATCCTACACAGAAGCTCGAAATTTAGCAAGGACTTCAATGCGAGATGCCTACAATACTTATCACAACGAAACGCTTTCTCGAAATTTGAATCAAAACCCTATGAGATTTTGGTCATATGTTAAATATACTAGGAGCAAAACACAAACAATACCCTCACTACGTGATAGTAATGGCGATCCTGCCGATGACAGCGCTACTAAAGCAGAGTTACTAAATATAGCTTTTAGAAACTCATTCACCAAAGAAAACTAAATCAATATCCCAGATTTCAAATTACGAACAGAGGCCGTAATGAGTAACGTAGAAGTAGATATCATCGGAGTAGTGAAGCAACTAAAATCACTTAACAAGAACAAGTCTTCTGGTCCGGATTGTAATACCCATTAGATATCTATCTGATTATGCTGAAGCGATAGCTCCTTACTTAAGAGCCATATACAACCGCTCTCTCAAAGAAGGATCTGTACCTAAAGATTGGAAAGTTGCACAGGTCGCACCGATATTTGAGAAAGGCAGTAGGAGTAACCCATTAAACTACAGGCCTATTTCATTGACTTCAGTTTGCAGCAAGGTTTGGAACATATCCTGTATTCAAATATTATGAATTATCTCGAACAGAATGATCTATTGGCCCAAGGTCAACATAGATTTAGAAAATATCGTTCATGCGAAACACAATTGCTCTTTACTCACACGAAGTGATGTGTGCTCTCGACAAGGGTTTGCAAATTGATTCCGTATTCCTTGATTTCCAGAAGGCTTTTGACACCGTAGCTCACAAACGACTTTTAATCAAATTGCGTGGTTACGGTATATCGCCCCAAATTTCCGACTGGATAGGGGATTTCCTGTCAGAGATGACACAGTTCGAGGACACAGTTCGATGGTAAGGCATTGACTAAAACTGAGGTGATATCAGGCGTTCCACAGGGTAGTGTTATTCGTCCTCTGCTGTTCCTTATTTTCATAAACGATTTCGGGGAAAATCTAAGTAGCTCTCTTAGGTTGTTTGCAGATGACGCAGTCATTTACCGTCTAGTAAAATCATCTGAAGATCAAAACTAACTGCAGAACGATTTTGATTAAGATATCTGTATGGTGTAAGAATTGCCAGTTGATATTGGCAGTAATGAGAAGTGTGAAGTCGTCCATATGAGTACGAAAAGAAATCCGTTAAACTTTGTTTACAAGATAAATCAATCAAAAGTGAAGGCTGTAAATTCAACGAAATTCCTCGGAATTACTATTACTTCAGACTTAAATTGGAAATAAGACGTCGATAATGTCGTGGGAAAGGCGAACCAGAGATTGCGTTTCATTGGCAGAACCCTTGGAAGATGCAACAGAACTACAAAAGAAACTGCATACACTATGCTTGTCCGTCCATTTTTGGAGTATTGCTGCCCAGTATGGGATCCTTATCAGGTGGCTTTGACGGAGGACATAGAAAGAGTCCAAAGAAGGGCAGCTCGTTTCGTATTGTCGCGATACGGGGGAGACAGCATTACGGAAATGATACAGGATCTGGGATGGGAATCATTACAACAACGCGCTTATCGCTGCGGCGTGGGCTGCTTACGAAACTACAATCGCCAACATTCTCCTCCGAATGCGAAAATATATTGTTGACTCCCACTTACATAGGTAGAAATGATCATCAGAATAAAATACGAGAAATGAAAGCCCGAACGGAGAGATTCAGGTGTTGATTCTTCCCGCGCGCTATTCGAGAATTCTCTTGACTCAGGGATCGAGACGTGGCTGTTTGATCCGTTGCAGCCATGCGGATGATATGCCTGGCATATCGACTGCTAGTGATACGAGGCCGTTAGGCTCCAGAATGGCGTTCCGTATTGCCGTCCTGAACCCACCGATTCCATATTCTGCTAACAGTCATTGGATCGCGACCAACGCGAGTAGCAATTTCGCGATGCGATAAACCGCAATCGCGATAGAGTACAATCTGACCGTTATCAAAGTCGGAAACGTGATGGTACGCGTTTCTCCTCCTTATACGAGGCATCACAACACCGTTTCACCACGCAACGCCGTTCAACTGCTGTTTGGGTATGAGAAATCGCTTAGAAACTTTCCTCATGTCAGCACGTTGTAGGTGTCGCCACCGGCGCCAACCTTGTGTGAATGCTCTGAAACGGTAATCATTTGCATATCACAGCACCTTCTTCCTGTCGGTTAAATTTCGCTGTCTGTAGCACGTCATCTTCGTGGTGTAGCAATTTTAGTGTCCAGAAGTGAAGATTGAGAAATTTTAAGCAGAATAAATACGAGGTGCATTCAAGTTCTAAGGCATCCCATTTTTTTTCTAATTAACTACTCACCCGAAATCGATGAAACTGGCGTTACTTCTCGACGCAATCGCCCTGCAGACGTACACATTTTCCACAATGCTGACGCCATGATTCCATGGCAGCGGCGAAGGCTTGTATAGGAGTCTGTTTTGGCCACTGGAAAATCGCTGAGGCAATAGCAGCACGGCTGGTGAATGTGCGGCCACGGAGAGTGTCTTTCATTGATGGTAAAAGCCAAAAGTCACTAGGAGCCAGGTCAGGTGATTAGGGAGCATGAGGAATCACGAAGAAACTGTTAGCTCGATGTGCGGGTGCGTTGTCTCGGTGAAACAGCATACGCGCAGTCCTTCCCGGACGTTTTTGTTGCAGTGCAGGAAGGAATTTGTTCTTCAAAACATTTTCGTAGGATACACCTGTTACCGTAATGCCCTTTGGAACGCAATGGGTAAGGATTACGCCCTCGCTGTCCCAGAACATGGACACCATCATTTTTTCAGCACTAGCGGTTACCCGAAATTTTTGGTGGCGGTGAATCTGTGTGCTTCCACTGAGCTGACTGGCGCTTTGTTTCTGGATTGAAAAATGGCATCCAAGTCTCATCCATTGTCACAACTGACGAAAGACCCATTCATGCTGTCGTTGCGCGTCAACATTGCTTGGCAACATGCCACACGGGCAGCCTTGTGGTTGTCCGTCAGCATTCGTGGCACTCACCTGGATGACACTTTTCACATTTTCAGGTCGTCATGCAAGATTGTGTGCACAGAAATGCCAACTCTGGAGACGATCTGTTCAACAGTCATCCGGCGATCCCCCAAAACAATTCTCTCCACTTTCTCGGTCATGTCGTCAGACCGGCTTGTGCAAGCCCGAGGTTGTTTCGGTTTGTTGTCACACGATGTTCTGCCTTCATTAAACTGTCGCACCCACGAACGCACTTTCGACACATCCATGAATTTCAATTGGTGTCACACCACGCAAATTCAGAAAACGAATGATTCCACGCGATTCAAGTAAGGAAAACGTCGCCATTTTAAGTATCTAAAACAGTTATCATTATCGCCGCTGGCGGTAAAATTCCATCTGTCGTACGGTGCTGCCATCACTGGGACGTATTGACAATGAACGCGGCCTCATTTTAAAACAATGCGCATGTTTCTATCTCTTTCCAGTCCGGAGAAAAAGAAATCGGAGGCCTTAGAACTTGAATGCACCTCGAACAAAATAAAAATTTTAAATCATGGATCAGGAACAGCTAATGAACAGCCGCGGGACGTGTTGCACGTAGTCGGGCATTTTCGCAAGATGGATGGGCGCCTAACGGAGACGGAACCCTGGCGCCGGTATGCGTGTCCCGGACAGCCGGGCTCAGCTTGTAACACGCGCCGGCGATGCTCATCTCGCCCCCGAGACGTTGTTAAGAATTTTTCATTATGCACGAATAGCGGGCCCGCGGCCCGTGATAAATGACGGACTGGAAATTGCGCTGCGCTCGCCCGCCCAGGCCCCACCAGGTCAGCGTGGGAGGGCAGAGCGGGCAGGGCGTCCATCACCACAGGTTCCTGCTCCACCACCTGCTGATGGACCCTTTGTTCCTCGCGAACGGCGACTCGTGCTTTGCCCACGTCAAGTGGACACCCATATTTATTTCGCACGAGCTGAAAACCCGGAGTTGTCCGCGAATTTGTTTATTGCACACTAGCTGAAAACCGGTGTTGCCCGGGTATTTATTTATTCATTCCTGCCATTTTTCAGGGCCGAGCGGTCTAAAGCGTCTCGCTGCGGAGCGCGCGGTTGCTCGCCGTGGAGGTTCGAGTCCTCCCTGGGGCATGGGTGTGTGTGTTGTCCTTAGGTTAGTTTACCTAGGTTTAAGTAGTTTGTAATCTACGGACTGATGACCACGCAGTTTGGTCCGATAGATTTACAAACATTTGAACATTTTTCAGGTATATATTCATTTGTATAAGAGCTGTATGTCTGCAAAATGTCTTGGGGAATACATTTAGTAGTAAAGAAGTAATGATTAAAACTTGTTGCGTGATAGGGCGGTTTCGATGAACGTTAATGTTTGTGCTCATATCTCATGAACTACGTGTCGTATTGTGATACAATTTAGAAGCTACATACAACTATATATGTGTATACTATCTGTAAAATGTCCTGTCGCTACAATTGGTAGTGTTCAAATTATAAACTGTAACATCATACCGAGAGCCATAGTTTTACTCCATATTGGCTTCGCTACACCTTCCACGCTTCAGGATTTTCTAGTTAGTTAATTTCGTGTTTCAAGTATCATTTGTGAGATTAAAAGAAATGAATCGGAACGAGCTATTCCACATTCGTTTCACATTTATATATATACTAGGTGAAAACCCTGCGTTACCCAAGATGTTAAATATCTGATAGGCTGCATGTAAAACTGCAGTAGGTGTAGATGGAAAGCACATATTATAAAAATCTGGTTCCAGGCTTCCGATTCTGACTTTCCGGATATACACCAATTTCAAACCAAAGGTTTATTGATACATGAAGATGCCAAATCCATTCCGAAGTATTTAATAGATTGCTCTGTAATTTATTAATCGTAATAGAAAATGCAAGTTCCAATGGAAACTGCAGTCCCTTGAAGGTAGATTTGTGGGATATAATGGGTATTCGTTGGATGTTCCTTTCCTTGTAGCTCTATGGAAATTCCTTGTAGCTCTATGGAAATAAACTGCTTTCGCTTCCAGCCGGATGGAGCAATTTTCCATGAACGTTACTGTTTACGTGCCCGTATCTCATGAACTACGTGTCGGAATCTGATACAATCTAGAAGCCACATTCAACTATAAATGTGTATGCTGTCTGTAAAATTTCCTCTTGCTACAATTGGTAGTGTTCAAATTATAAATTGTAACGTCATACCGAGAGCCGTAGTTTTTACTCCATAAACAGCGGAAAAGTAGTAAGCGAGAAACTTTTTTCCTTTTATCATTTTACTATGATTGCCAGCGAGAAAAAGTTTAATAAAGGTTTGAAATTATGTTTAAAGTTTATTGCAAGGCGCTAAGTACTGTCATTCTCATACAGTGTATTTAGATAGTCTCACCGCATTATATGGCATTTTTTGCGATTTCTATTGGTTATCACGTAATATCTTTTGAACCATGTGCCATATGCGATTCTTAACCATGCAGCAATTGTTACCTCACAGTAAGGAATGTGTGTACCAAATTTGCTTGAAATCGGTCCAATGGCTTAGGAGAAAATGAGCAGCATTGTTGCAAAATGCAGCAGTTTTTCGCGCATCACATTGTTTATGACGTCATATCTCGTGAACTATATATCGTATGTGATTCTTACACTTACGGCGACCGTCCTCATGGAATGAAGCTTACGTGTACGAAATTTCATATAGATTGGAACAAAACTGTAGATTTGTATGCAACACGTACAAACATACGGACACACTGATCTGTATATTAGACTAGCTGAAAACCCGGCGTTGCCCGGGTATTTATCTGCTTATTTCTGCCATTTTTCAGGTATATATATTCATTTGTATAAGGGCTGTATGTCTGTGAAATCTCTTGGCAATACACTTAGTAGTAAACAAGTAGTAGATTAAAACTTGGTGCGGGAAGGGGCGGTATTCCATGAACGTTACTATTTATCTGCTCATATTTCATGAACTACGTGTCGTACTGTGATAAAATTTAGAAGGTACACTCAACTATATTCGTGTATTCTGTTTGCGAAATTTCCTGCAGCTAAAATTTGTAGTGTAGAAATTATAATTTGTAACGTCATACCGGAAGCCGTAGATGTAGTCCATGAACAGCGGAACGTTACTATTTACGTACTCATATCTCGTGAACTACGTGTCGGAATGTGATACAATTTAGAAGCTACATTTAACTATATATGTGTATACTGTCTGTAAAATTTCCTGTCGCTACAATTTGTAGAGTTCAAATTATGAATTGTAATGTCATACCGAGAGCCGTAGTTTTACTCCATAAAAAGCGGAAAAGTAGTAAGCGAGAAACTTTTTTCCTTTCATCATTTTACTATGGTTGCCAGCCAGAAAATGTTTAATAAAGGTTTGAAATTATGTTTAAAGTTTATTGGAAGTCACTAAGTGCTGTCATTCTCGTACAGTGTATTTCGAAAGTATTGCCGCATTATATGACATTTTTTGCGATTTATATTGGTTATGACGTAATATCTTTTGTACCATGTGCCGTATGTGATTCTTAACCAAGCAGCAATTGTTACCTCACGGTAAGGAATGTGTGTACCAAATTTGGTTGATATCGGTCCCATATTTTAGGAGAATATGAGCAGCATTGTCGCAAAATGCAGCAGTTTTTCGCGTATCTCATTGTTTATGACGTCATATCACGTGAACTATATATCGTATGTGATTCTTACACTTACGGCGCCCGTCCTCATGGATTGAAGCTTACGTGCACAAAATTTGATAAAGATTGGATCAAAACTGTAGATTTGTATGCAACACGTACAAACATACGGACACTCTGCTTTACATATTAGATTATCATTAGTTCATCTCTTCTCCCGTCCTCCCTGTTTGACCGTCACTTCCTCTCCCCTCGCTGTGTTTATCTCACCATTCCGTTGCTAGACCCGTTTCTTCACCCCGCTTTCTGTCCTTCTCTTCCTCCTGGCGTTTTGGTAAACTTGAAATGTGTCTATAGAAAATGTATATTGCCGAATTTGTAAGAAAATAATATTGTGCCTCCTGTTTTGTGTAGAGTAACTTGCTTGCAAGAAAATGTATAATATTGCCTCTAGTGCGTGTATCGATATGTGTACATAAATCTCTGAAGTTTCATCTTTGGCAAAGATTATGTATCACATAGCATTGTAGCTCGTGCAGAGACAGAGAGTTAGACTTGTGGTTCAGCTCGCTTAGAGAACAGTTGTGTTTTCTATATGGCTCCGATGGAGAGCAGAGGCTGCAGTGCCAGCAAATATAAGTATTGCATTTCATATAATTGTGAAAAAGGTTGTACCACCCCTGGAATGAAGGTAATAGCATTGATAAAATTATGAAATGGTTGTAACATTTAGGTAATGTAATTGTGATTATTAATAATAAGTAACAAAGTTGACCTTTCTTTCCTGTTTCATTTTACGTAATTAGAAGATTAACCTACTTCCTTTATTTGATAATTAGTTATTTGTAGATTTAAAGTGCAGTATTGATTTTGGTAAACTTGGCGAACAGATTTCTGTATTGGTACCGTAGTAAATGATTGGTATGCGACACTGCAGTTAATTGAGTATGATACTGAGTTTTGATACTCAGGTACTGATCTGCATAAAATTCTGGTAGTCGAACATTAAGAAAGTGGTTTATGTTTTTAATATCTTTCTCGCAGTCAAATTTTTTGAGTATAGTCAGTGTGTGTTTCATGTAGGATTATATGTCAGTTGTTTTGTTCAAATGTTCAAATGTTTGTTAAGCTTATGGGACTTAACTACGGGGTCATCAGTCCCTAAACTTACAAACTACTTATGAACTACTTACGAACTAGGACGGCACAAATATCCATGCCCGAGGGGGGATTCGAACCCCCGACCGTAGTGGCCGTGCTGACCGTGACTGGAGCGCCTCAGTCACCTCGGCCACCGCGGCCGGCAGTTGTTTTGTTAAATGATCCGTTGCGCATATAATCAGTTTAATGCACTGTTTCTCATTTAACAGTATATACATCAATATCAGGGCCATAATTAAACCAAATTATTGTGTTAATCAACGATGTACGTGTTCAGTTAAATCTTGATGAAGTTATCTGATGACTTAGTGATCTTGACTGTTAAACATCAATATATGACAACTATTTGTACTGCAACTAATATCATATCAGGTTTTGAATGAGTAGCCTTAAAATAGACTACTTTTGTTGTCTGATTAAACGATAGACTCAACTTTAAACATCACGTACAACTTTTAAACTGTGCCAGAATATTTTGTACCTTTTGATATTGTGTTACACTCTTCACGTCTTATCAATTTCAACACCCTGAAGTACGGAGAAAAGTTTGTTTCTTAACGTTGCCGATTTACTGACTACTGACGAAGATGCTAAGTTAGAAGTCGACGTCGTTGAAATGATGTCTTCGTCATGTACAGCCAAGGCAACTGTTTCCAAGGATACCGAGGTAGTATTTCTAAAGACTATCCTGGACTCTGACCAGAAGTGGTGCGGTATTTGCTAGAGACCTCTCTCAGACAAATCAGAAGGAGTGATTAGCCACCAAAGTTTTCGAATCTAAACTTTGCTAACGACTATTATGAAAAAAAAAAAGAAAATAGGAAACGGCGTGTAGCATCACAGAGGATGGCTAGTCTAGTCAGATTCGAAAAATGCTGTTATATGATTACGTTGTAAGCCGTTCGTAACAGAACCTAACAAATGTCGATAGGAAATCAGTGAGTGACAGCATTTAGCTTTCTATTTTGAACAGACGCAAAAGAGATTAAGTACATTTAAGTAATTATAAAAATAGATTCAGCAAAATATAAGTCTTTAAAAAACAATACAACTTTCGACAGCGTGCATAATAAATTTGTAGATGCTGAAAAGGAGTGCTGGCACAATTTTATTGAAACGATCATATATTTAATTCAGTTTTTGAGTTCACAACCTATGGCGTTCCATGGAAAGAGCAGAAAATGATATGACCAGAATAATACAAATTTTCTGAAGTCAATTTAAATACTGGAAAAGCTCTAGACAAGTTTTATTGAACACCTAAGACGCGTGATGATTGATACTAGTCTTCTGCAGACAAAATTCGAAATGGAATAATTTCCGTACTTGCATCCCAAAGCCAAAAGTCACATTTTAAATTTATGCCGAATTGATAAATATTTTTCAATTATTCTTGACGGTAATCTCAACTATTCAGATATGGAACAAATTTCTATCATTACTAGATTTGTTAATTTCAGTGAAGTCTTACGGCAGTTGCAAATAACAGAACGCGTCTTAGCTGTTTTCCACTTTTTCATGCTATTGGTGCCTGTTTGACCTACTTTATTACAAAAATGCTATCAAAATATAATTCGGTTACAAATATAGGGTTTTTCTAAATAATGGGCCCATTTTCAAAAATCCATATGTATCGAAAGGTGAGTCATATACCGTACTGCAGCGGGCCTTTCGTACCAAATTGCAATATTTCTTGGCACATTTTATCGCAACTCAGGGATTTAAACAGTTATCATTAGAATAGCAGTATTTTTCTTTGAGTTTATTACAGTGTTTTGACCAATTTCTACAGTTAATTTGTGTGTAGTAAAACGGTATTAACGTGAAAGAGATTGTCACCTCATTTAACGTGTTTCTTTTTTAATAATAGAGACCTGCCGGTTGTTTCCTTGGTCTGTGGTTTCCACAAGTTGTCCATTTTAATTTCACAATTTGACACTGGACACGCGGCGGATCGGCCGAGCCCAATGAGGCTCTATGCTGCGATGCGCGAGGCCGTTACCCGTTCCTCCATCGGGCATGGGTGTTTATGCTGTCTTTAGAATAAGGTAGTTCATAAGTAGTTTGTAAGTTTGTGACTGATGACTCCGCAGTTAAGTCCCATTAGCTTCACAAACATTTTGACACTGGAACCCTGCAATACTTGGTGGAACCTGATGTCGGTCATGGTCAGGATAGCAGAAGAATCTCAGGTGAGAATTAAATAGCCTATTCCTTAGGAAAACAAGAATCCTATTCTCACGCGTATGGATGTGCCTTGCGCATGCGCAGACGACCGAATGGGGAACCCAGCTGACAAACGAAGCCAAGTCGGGAATTTGTTTGCGAATGTGTACTCGTCTCCTGCTCATGGGAACGTAGATTTTTCGACTTAGTCGTAAGTATTTTAGAAGATGATACTATAGAGGAATTGCATTAAAAATGTAATATAACCTGTGTACAGACTTATTGAAAAACAGACATATAGCTGTTAATATGAAATCCAAACAAACGTAGAGCAAATGTAAATCAATAATTTTCACTGATTTATCCGTCGGTTCTTGGTAGTACAACATCACACTTACTTATAAGTAGATTTTTTTGTATGTTCTACACGTTCATTTCCACTTAATTAACCGGTTTACTGCTTTCTAAGACATATTCAGACTATAAACTACGTCGAAAACCGGTTATTTAAATAAAAGACAATATGGTGATATCCCAAGAACCGACGAAAGAATCAGTCAATATATCCAAATCAGATTTTTGTACATACCAAGGGCTGTATCTCTGTACCCAATAAAAATTGGACACACGTTATATGAAATTTTAACTGCAAATCGTCTTTATTACCATCTTCTAAAATATCTGCTATATTTCCTGAAGCATGCTGTAATTAACAGATGAAATATTTGTTTTTGGTGAGCATTATTTGAAGCTTAAACAAAGTGAAAGGTCTATGTATAGACACCTGAGCTTGTTCGTCATATGCTTAGGCGCCACAAACCGCAGGGGCTGGAAGTATGTAATCGCATTTTATAAAGAGGACGTTAACGCATGTGAGCTACGTAGTTACGCATGAACTGCACGAAAACAATTAAATACTGATGTAATTCTTCATGCTTTCCCGGCGAGATCTTGACATTTTGGATAAACGGGATAACTGCCGGATGTATGCGTCGCAAAGGTTACTGACAACCTAATAAAGCGACAGCTAAGCACAGCGTGGAGTCCGGCTCTAGAACTTGTTAAGGCCCAGCGGAAGGAACCAAATAACTCCACAAGAAGTAGAAACAACTCAGAAGAGGCGCTAGGCGGGCGCGGACCGAGAATGGAGCGCCTGACATCGGACGGGCCTCAAACAGCTGCCATAGCAGCAGATGTCGGCCAAGACGGGCGCGGACGTCCATTGGAGCATGTGGGCAGCCACAACATCTCAGGAGCGGCGCGAAGCGGGCGCGGACCAAGATCAGAGCACCAGACGCCAGAAGGGCCTCAGACAGCTGCACCGACCACAGACGGTGGACGAGCTGGGCGCGGATGTCCGTCGGAACAGCAGGGAAGTTTCAACACCTCAGAGGAAGCGCCATGCGGGCGCGGACCGCAAATGGAGTGCCCAATGCAGGAGGGGCCTCAAACAGCTGTCATAGCAGCAGATGTCGGCCGAGGCGGGCGCGGACGTCCGTTGGAGCATCTGCGCAGCCACAACATCTCAGGAGAGGCGCGAGGCGGGTGCGGACCAACATCAGAGCGCCTGACGCCAGAAGGGCCTCAGACAGCTGCACCGACCACAGATGGTGGACAAGATAGGCGCGGACGTCCGTCGGAGCACAAGGGAAGCCACAACACCTTATGAGCAGCGCCAGACGGGCGCGGACCACGGAGGGAGCACCCAACGTGGGAGGGGCCTCAGAGAGTTGCCGCTGCCACAGATGGCGGCCGATTGGGGCGCGGACGTCCGACGGAACGCCAGGGAAGAGGCAACATCCTACAAGCAGCGCCAGCTGGGCTCGGACCGCAGACAGAGCGCCTAGCGTCCGCTGGGCATAAATACTGGACAAGGTCCTCCAAAAACGGCAGTCTCAGGTAGCACCTGAAGAAGGCAGCGAGTTACGCGGCCGAAATATTGTGCCAGAACGACGCATACATCCGGCAGTTATCCCGTTTATCCAAAATGTCAATTAAGTACTGTTTCACGGTGACAGTCTAAAACACAAATAAATCTTTTAATCATCACAATATATCATACAGTTTCGAAAAGAGATGTTAACGCAGCGATTCATTTGCTGTTAGTTGACAACAAACGAAGTAGACAAGTCAATCAGACGGCTCAACAAATGCGTACCGTTTGTAGTTCGACGGTCTATCGCAAGGGGCGCTGCAGCTGACAACGACTTCCTTATGCGAGTTGCACGTCTCGTATAGAAAGGGCTTAAACTAACGTCTTCCTACAGATTTGTTAACGGGATAAGCCCTGTCAAACAAGCAAGTGCTGGCGGTACTTTACCAAACAGGGGCGTCTGGCGTGGTCGCTGTAGCGACGCTAGGCTGCCTCAATTACTGTTATCGAGATCACGGACAACAACTCGGCTTCCTAACACAGAAGCAGAAAACAAGTAACATCAGCCGCTGTGGCCCCGGTGGATCTCAGTGCCTGCGACGTCGCACGTTCAGCTATGTCTTGCACTACAGTCAGTGTAAATCACTGTAGGCAACAGTGATTATAGCATTGACGCGTAGGTGCATTTAATACCAGGCAGACTAATCCTTTTATCGACTTGCCAACGTACCGAAAATTGTAAAAGTTTCGGAACAAGTCCGAAAGATGCACTCAAAGATCTCTGAGTTCAACTCCTGGAAAACAGAATCTGCGCAGAAGAGAGACGTCTATCCGCTAATTCTGCCCAGACTACAGTCCCCGATTAAAATCCTCCTCTCGCCTCCAGCAAAACTCTATGGCTCCGCCAGTTACTAAAATGAGAGCACCAATGCACATCGAGGCGCCACACTCCGACCAATGCCGGCTCGCAAACGGAAGATAGATTGCTAAATCTGTCACTCCATTAAAGCTAACGAATGACGTATCTTCCTACGTTTTTCTCGGCACCGGCCACGACCACACGTCCTGCTTTCTCACGATGCGGGACGCGGGCCTCTGGGAACCGCTTAATACCGAAATGAAGGACATAGTAATAGGTATTTCCGGTGTAGAGAAGCAGATGAGAGAGCTAAATACGAAGAAGTCTGCTGGTCTGCGGCATTGACCCCCTACTTAGCTTTCGATCTTTAATTTAGCGCAAAGTTCCTCGTGATTGAAAAGAAAGAGTGGGTGACTCCCGTTTATAAGAAAGGAAAGAGAACTGACCCACACAATTACAGGCCAATATCGTTGACATCGGTTTCATGTAGAATTTTAGAGCATATTCTCAGTTCGAATATAGTAAATTTCCTTCAAACGGAAAAGCTTCTTTCTATGAATCAGCAGGGGTTTAGGAAACATCTTTCACGTGAAACTCAGCTTGCTCTTTTCTCACATGACATTTTGCGAGCCATGGATGAAGGGCAACAGGCGGATTGTGTTTTTCTCGACTTCAAAAAGGCGTTCGACACGGTGCCACACTGCAGACTGCTAACGAAGATACGAGCTTATGGAATAGGTTCACAGATTTGAGACTGGCTGGAAGACTTCCTAAGTAATAGAACGCAGTACGTTGTTCTCGACGGCGAGTGTTCATCATAGACGAGTGTATCGTCAGGCGTGCCCCAGGGGAGTGTGATAGGACCGCTATTATTTTCTATCTATATAAATGATCTGATGGACAGAGTAAATTGTAATTTGCTGCTGTTTGCTGATGATGCTGTGGTGTATGGGAGGATGTACTCTTTAACTGACTGTAATAGCATATAGGACGACTTAGACAAAATTTCTAGTTGGTGCTAGCTCTCAATGTAGAAAAATGTAAGGTGGTGCGCATGAGTAGGAAAAACAATCCCATAATGTTCGAATACAGCATTAGTAGTGAGCTTCATGATGCTGTCGCGTCGTTCAAATATCTAGCCGTAACATTTTAGAGCGATATGAAATGGAACGAACATGTAAGGACAGTTGTGAGTAAGGCGGACAGCCGACTTCGGTTTATTAGGAGAATTTTGGGAAGATGTACTTCACCTGTAAAGGAGACCGCGTATAAAACGCTTGCATGACCACGTCTTGAGTATTGCTCAAGTGTTTGGGACACGCAGCAGATCAGTTTAAAGGAAGACATAGAGGCGGTTCACAGGCGAGCAGCTAGATTTGTTACCGGTAGGTTCGACCAATGCGCGAGTGTCACGGAAATGCTCTGGCAACTCAATTGGGGATCGCTGGAGGAAAGACGACGTTCTTTTCGCGAATTTCTGTTGTGTAAATTTAGAGGGCCGGAATTTGAAGCTGCCGCCTACTTACATTTCGCGTGGTGATCACATAGACAAGATAAGAGAAATAAAAGCATATAGGCATTATTTATTTCCTCGTTCTCTTTGGGATTGGAATAGGAAAGGAAATGCCTAGTAGTGGTACAGTATACACTCCGCCACACAACTTACGGTGAATTGTGAAGTATGTATGTAGATGTAGATGTAGAATACACGGCTGGCAAGTTATTCTTTTCCGCCATCTACATTCCTCGACGTCGAAGCGAGCGACGCCCGACCTCCTGGTCCCAGAGATATGATTTGTCTTGCTGGTCTTTTCCGAGACGTTAGCCGACTTGACGCCAAACGTATTTGTTCCAAGTGACTGGCCTCCATAAATTTGCCCAGCTTTCCTGTCGCACCCGTAAAGCTATATTCTCTCAGCTCGCTGCCGCCGGCTAGACGACGCCCCTAACGCTGGCGCCAGTTTTGATTGCAAAATCGCCACGAAATATGAAGAACGTCATTCTGGGAAGATCCAAAAAATTATCTACATCTACATGGGATACTCTGCAGATCACATTTAAGTGTCTGGCAGAGGATTCATCGAACCACCATTATAGTATTTATCTCCCACTAGCTGTTCCCCGCGGTGTTAGCCGCTGTTCAATATTCAGACATTAAAGTGCCAATAAGGGCATAAATAACTACATGACTGTTTGTGACATTGTTAGCACGGAATACATAATTGTCTTGGAACGGATGGAGAGCCAAAAATCTATTGCAATATGTACCTGTAAACGACGTTTCGAGACTTCTTGTTCTCTGAGTATACGTAGAGATTTCTAGCTCTGGATACACGGGAGCAGCCTACGTAGAGCTGTCCGTGCGAGAAACATGCGGTGGCCAGATGAATACCTGCCACTTTTAATGTTTGTCCTTGACTCTTGTTTATAGTAATGGAGATATCACAATTGAATACACATTATACGTCCTGAGAAATATTTTCATGAGTGTTATACTGCCTGCCATCTGTTGAGTGCATTTGCTACTACTTTCGTTGCAGTTTACGTACGCTATTTGTATGTGACAGTTCACGCTTTGTACACAAAATAGGGCTTGGTATCTAGATCCCATTCTACACAAAACGTCAATGTTTTTTCTTGCCATGATACTTAGAGCATATTTTATTTAAAGTCTTCAATTTATATACATACTTCCTTCGTTTGTTACAACAAATGAAAATGAATGCGGCATAAACGCCAACATGCAGATTTCCTGTGTATGTAATTATAAATCAGTTAAGCCGTTTTGGCAGTATCCCAGAATCTTTTTGTATATTCGAAAGTAAAAAAGATAACAAAAACAAAGAAAAAAAATTTCACTATAGCAGGACACGAACATTGCCCAAAATAACGGATGTTTGTGACATAACTCGTTAACCCTCACGGCTAAATATGACATACCCTACAGAGCATCTCTGCTGTTGTAATAGAAGCTTCTTATAATCTTTACGTATTTCTATGGATATATTTCAAATAAATAACTTGTAATAAACATTTTGAAAAGTAGCCTATGTCCTAATCCAAGACATAAGAAATCTCTATATGAAATTTCATTTAAATCAGTGCTGTTGTTTTAGCGTGATGCGGTAACAAAAAATACAAACTTCCGCATTTATAATATGTATATGATGATTCCATTCTCGAATACCACGCGGCAAGAAAGAACACCTGAATCTCTCTGTTCGAGCTCTGATTTCTCGTATTTTTGATAGAGCTGAAGCATTGAATTAAAATTTGTTGTGCGGCCGGGAATCGAACCCAGACCTCCATGCTTACTAGGCAGACGTCTTAACCGTTAGACTACCACACCACTAACGATTAAGGCGCCTCGGAATAGTCTATGTACGATTTCCCTCCACAACACAAACCTTAATTCAGCTTCTTTGTTCCAAAGATAATTGTCACTACTGCCAAGGCTCTCCATGCAGCGGAATAGCACCTCAGCAATGGACATGGTGGAACAATTCTGTTATGGTGATATTCCCGGCCGCACCACAAATTTTAATTCAATGCTTCAGCTCTATCAATAATGTCTTTGACATATTTGAGACGAATATCCGTCTCATGGATTCTTTCATTGTATTTAATTCTCGTATTTTATTCTGATGATCATTTCTCCCTGTGTAAATGGGAGTCAACAATATCTATTCGCATATGGAGGAGAATGTTGGCGATTGGAGTTTCGCAAGTAGCCCACGCCGCAGCGTTAAGCGCCGTTGTTGTAATGATTCCCATCCCAGATCCTGTATCATTTCCGTAACGCTGTCTCCCCTGTATAGTGACAACACGAAACGAGCTGCCCTTCTTTGGACTCTTTCGATGTCCTCCGTCAAACCCACCTGATAAGGATCCCACACTGGACTGCAATACTCCAAAAATGGACGGACCAGCGTAGTGTATGCAGTTTCTTTTGTAGTTATGTTGCATCTTTTAAGGGTTCTGCCAATAAAACGCAGTTTCTGGTTGGCCATTCTCACGACATTATCTACGTGTTCTTTCCAATTTAAGTCAGAAGTAATAGTAATTCCTTCACTTTTGATTGATTTATCTTGTTTAACGGATTTATTTTCGTACTCATGTGTACGACTTAACACTTCTCATTATTTAGAGCCAACTGCCAATTTTTACAGCATAGTGACATCTTATTTAAATCGTTCTGTATTCAGTTTTGATGTTCAGATGATTTTACTAGACGGTAAATGACGCCGTCATCTGCAAACAACCTATGAGAGCTTCTTAGATGTCCCCTAAATCGTTTATGTAAATAAGGAACAGCAGAGTACCAATAACACTACCCTGTGGAACGCCCGATATCACCTCTGTTTTAGTCGATTCCTTACCATCGATTATGATGAACTGTGTCCTCTCTGACAGGAAATCCCCTATCCAATCGCAAATTTGGGGCGACATACCACAACCACGCAATTTCACTAAAGGCCGATTGTGAGGCACGGTGTAAACAGCTTTCTGGAAATCAAGAATTACGGAATCGATTTGCTAACCCTTGTCGATAGCACCCATCACTTCGTGTGAATAAAGAGCTAGCTGTGTGAACGATATTATCTAAATCCGTGTTGACCTTGGATCAATAGAGCATTCTGTTCTAGATAATTCATAATATTTGAATACAGGATATGTTCCAAAACCCTGCTGCAAATTGACGTCCATGAAATAGGCCTGTAGTTTAGTGGGCTACTCCCGCTGCCTTTCTTGAATATAGGTGTGACCTGTGCAACTTTAAAATCTTTTGGTACAGATACTTCTATGAGAGAGCGGTTGTACATGGCTGTTAAGTAACGGGCTATCGCTTCAGCATAATCAGATAGAAATATAATGGGTATACAATCCGTACCAGAAGACTTGTATTGTTTATGGGACTTAACTACGGGGTCACCAGTCCCTAAACTTACAAACTACTTACTAACTAGCTAACAGGCCTGAGCCCCAAGGGTATGCACTGGATGTACACCACAGTGATTAGACCCAGAATCTCCTATGGGGCAGTCGTGTGGTGGAAGAAGGTATAACAGCAGGTTGCTGCTAAGGAGCTTGGTAAGGTGCAGAGATTAGCCTGCTTAGTCAAAACAGGCGGAATTAGCAGCACACCAACTGCTGGGATGGAAACCATGCTGGCCATGGCCCCATTACACCTTTGGGTCAAGTTGGAGGCAGCGGCTGGTGCATATAGACTAAAAACTGGCAAAAACTGGAACCCTTTGGGGTATTCATAATCAGACACGAAAATAGTGAGTAAGGTTAATATAGAAAAGGTTGGGGAAATGCCATCCGACTATATTATAACCCCATACTACTTCAACAAGCCTTTCAATATAACAATTGGAACTAGGGAGCAGTGGGAGAGAATAGTTCGACACCGTACGGAGGATATTGTCTGGTTCACTGACGGGTCAAAATCAGTCCCAGGCGTTGGGGCCGGGGTATACGGGGTGCAGCCAAGACTGGAGGGCGTCATCTCTCTAGGAAAACTGGCCTCAGTATTCCAGGCCGAAATAACTGCCATCAGGGCGTGTGTGGAGGAGAATTTGCGTAGGTGCTACAAAGATCGTAGCATTTATATCTATTCAGACAGCCAGACAGCCCTGAGATCACTGGCAGCTCCTGCAACAAGGTCTAAAATTGTTGCAGAATGCCACAAGGTTCTGGTGGAGCTAGGGGAAAGCAATAGAGTAAATCTATTGTGGGTCCCTGGCCACTCGGGGATCAGTGGCAACGAAGATGCCGACAGATTAGCCAGAATGGGAGCAGAGACTCCATTTATTGGACCGGAACCTGTCCTGACAATCACAAAGGTAATGATCAAACTGGAGCTACGTAACTGGCTCAGAAGACAGCCCGTAGAATATTGGACCAAAGTCTATCAACAAAGACATGGCAAGGTAATTATGCCAAAGCCATGTTTTAAAAGAAGCTTTGCAATCCTGGGCCTGAACAGAAGAGAGATTAGACTCATGGTTGGATTGCTGACAGGCCATGGGAATTTCGAAAAACACCTACATACAATGGGAATAACAGACGAGGACCGTAAATGTAGGATCTGTGATGAAGGTGATGAAACTGCATCACATCTAATCTTTGAAAGCGTTGCATTGTAGAGTGAATGGTTCCCAGCCTGTGGTCTGAGGGAACTAAAATATCGTCTGCAAAAGAAATAACATTTCAAACTGTTTTTAATTTTAAATTATGAATTCGTTGTTACGTGGTCAGTCACTGGTGATGACAGAAGTGGTTAGTATCGGTAGCATCTGAAATATAATTATTTGTCTTCCAGCATTGTGAATGTCTATTGAATTCAGAAGTGATATAAAGTGTAAGAACACGTTTGAATCCATGCTGTTTGGCACTTCTGTTGCATAAAGGGAAAGCCATTCAGTAAGAGTCCAAGAAATGTCTTGCACCACATTACAATTTTCTCCTGTCTTCTCTAGGTGAACAAGGGTTTCCTGCTTCAAAACAAATGTAAGAATGGGCTAAAAGTAAGTGCCGATATAAGTGTATTTTTAGAAACAGTGTCAGACCTACCGAAAATGAGAAAAAGAAGACGAAATCTCTAAAATCACAATGTCGCAAACCGAATTGAATTCCACTTTAAAAATTTTAATAGTGTAAATATACAACTACTTTGAGTTCAGCGAATATGTATAAAAGTTATGGCTGAAGCTTATTTTGTACTGGCGCAGTTTGTTTTTCTTAAACCTTGTACTCCCTGCTCACAATAAAGAAACCAAACTGGTCAATGGCCTAAAAAACATTGACACCCACTGCTTGGACACTGAAGCATATTTAACATGAAGCATGGTGTTCAAAAATGTATTGATTTGGCAGTAATGAAAACATTTCTCACATCTTACTTATACTGAGACGGGGACGAGAAAGAAAATAATTCTTCTACACTACTCTCTACTCCTTGACTCTCTAGTACTTATTGCATATCTAGATTTAGTGTTCATGAATAAAAACTGGGGTGTGTGTGTGTTTGTCCTTAGGTTAGTTTACCTAGGTTTAAGTAGTTTGTAAGCTACGGACTGATGACCACGCAGTTTGGTCCGATAGATTTACACACATTTGAACATTTTTGAACAATAAAACCTATTATGTAAATTATTTGAATTTCCTGTCACCCAACCGATTACAAGTAGGGAAAGCTGCCCCTCTCTATCGCGGTAATTGACGATCAAACCTTTCAGTCAACTATCATAATCTGACATATTCTCTAGACGCGATGCTTCATCGTTATTCACGAGAGACTTGTTCTAACGAAAGAAAAACAAGAACCAGCCGACTAAGGCGGGAAATGGCGCCTACATGATACGCAACAATGTGAAATAATAGATCGTCGGTCAGGTCATTTCCTAGGAAACGCTTCTTCTCAGTTGGTTCTTGAATGCCTATGTGAATGGTTGTGATTCGACAGCAAACGATGGAAGACTACTTTGTTTACTAGAGGCAGTTTTCCAAGGTAAGTCATGATTCACTTCTGCGGTAAAACTTTACGACGCTTCTCGCCGGGCTCCAGTTCTTATGTTGGCAGCAGATGAACAATGAAGTGTAGAATTGCGTGAATATTTTTCACGAGCTACAGATTAGTTTTATTAAATTGATACTGTACCTGCTCTGTGATTGGCAGGCTCTTCTATGTACCCTTGTCCGTTCAGAAAAGAATAATTTTCGCTTTAACTGAAGTTGTCAAGACAAATCATTTATTGATCAACTAAGCTGCATTCATTAACCACTGGTGCCAACATAACAACTGGAGCCCGGCGAGAAGCGTCGTACAATTTAACCAGTTGGGGTAATAAATACATGCATAATATTTAATAACATTTAAATATTGATTTATGAGACGACCATACTTGAAATAGTTGCGAAATACCGGAGGACATAGCTAGATTTTGCTTTTAAGCAGTTTTAGCAGTAGCTTTATTTAATTAATTAATTTATTTATTTATTTTTTAATTTTTTTTAATTTTTGGCACTATTTGTATTCAAAGCTGTAGTCGCACTGGATTTACGTGAGTTTCTGACAATCGAAAAATTAAATGTTTTCTGGAGTTTTCCGTTTCAAATAATAAGGAGCAAGCATTTTCAGTTACGTGCTTACAAATAATGTTGCATTCTGTATGATACACGTCTTTACATGTGACCGTTTTTGAACCCCTCTTATGCTTCTTTCTTTATTTCTTAAATAGCTACTGTCGGTACCGATAAGAAACTATACTGTATGTAATGTCTTTCGTGACTATACTATCGACGTGCGTTTAAATACGTACAGAAAGGACATAAAACAAATAGCAATGCATATTTATTTAACGTAGCTTAGCATTTGTGTATTGAAAATTTATATATTGCGTCATTTTACAATTGCCGTTCCACTACAAACATTGGGGTTTAGAAGAGTGTTCGCTACGAGCTGTCAGCTTTGCCCCGTGATGTAATGCCACTCAAACATGTTGTTCATGAAATTTTCGCTTTACTAGCATAATTAATTTTCTGCGTGGACAAAGGTGCTTGCAACAACAAGCAAAGCACAGAGCAGGACCTACAAGATTAGGTTAAAATGCAGATTACGTGTCGGCTGCTGCTGCTTGACAGGAACGTGTTACTATCGACGTGCTAAATGACGGGAGGTGACGGCAGCCAATCACGAACGGCGTAGAGACAGGTAATTAAGAATGCGTTTGTACGCGCTTTACAAACAGTCCGTTGTTGTAGGTATAATTGTTTTTAAAATTAATATATTGTGAAACTGATACTACGTCGTGAATATAAGAAGTACATCGAGAACCAGTCGCTACGTAAACGTAACAGTTTATTTACGTAATGGAAATGGAGCACATTTGTTGTCAATTAAAATATTGTTGCTGATTGAATTTTAGTTCCTGTCCCGGCTTCGTTTCGCTTGATAATGTTAGAAAAGTATACTGAATGCCGTAAACGGTTAAATTGTACGACGCTTCTCGCCGGGCTGAAGTGGTTATGTTGGCACCAATGGTAAATTGGTAATGACGGCAACTCAGATGACCAATAAATGTTTTTTCGTGACTGCTACAATTAAAACGAAATTATTTTTTTCTGAACGGACAAGGGTACATACAAGAACCTGTCAACCATAGAGCAGGTACATTATTAATTTTTCTGCGAGTGAAACGAGCAGCAATAACATTTACTCTGTAGCTCGTGAAAAATATTAACGCAATTCCACACTTAATTGTTCATCTGTTGCCAACATAAGCACTGGAGCCCGGCGAGAAGCGTCATAAAATTTTACTGCCGTAAACACGTGACGTGAAGTTAGCATTATACAGTCGCATGACAACACAAAAGTTGTATCGCGAAATCTTAGTTGTACGAGGGTAATTACTTTTGCTGATTGGACAAAAATACATACAAGATCCTATAAACGACAGAACAGGAAAATCATTATTTATTTACATAATGATATGAACAACACAATAATTACGTCATTCTGTGTGAATCGAATTTATAATATTACAATTTCGTCAAAGATTTTCTACAGTGTTGTTGATGATGCCAACATAATCATGCGAGGCCCCAGGTCTGGAAGTAAAATTGTACATTTTTTCTCTCCAAAATTACGCAATCAAAAGGGAAAAGTTGTCCCCCTATTGTGACTGCTTCTATATGTACTTTTTGAAGATCTGCAGCGGTTTCGCTCCAAGGAAAGTGCTGTCTGTAACCTTATTTCCGTGTACATCACAAAATTTTTATCTCATGTCATACCTTTTGTTAGATTTATAAGTATATCGTTAAAAAGCCGTACTTTCGATATGAAACGTTTCTTCGAAATTAGGTTTCACTATAGCTCACTAAACTACATTAAGTCACTGTTTTCGATTGTGTTTTTATGCCGATACCTATTAGCACAGCTATGATTTTTTCGAGTAAAAGGTGCAATAATAACAACTCATCAGAAAATTAAAGTTACTCTCTACTATTTTGCAACATTATATTCGTACCAAAATACACTGGCAAAAACAATTACAGGATTAACTGAGGTATGCAGGTTCTGAAATATTGTCATCGGCAGAAGGGACTAATATGGTTCGACGTTTTCTGTCTGTACTACGGAGTGAAGACAACATTACGGCAACTGAGATTGCAATAACAGAAAGCTGATTCATAGGGGGCAGGTGCTGAATTGTGTTTACTGTACCAAACGAATTACACAAGAAGACGGTTCAGATAGTGTAGTGAGCAGGTTGTGCAATGCAACAACAACGCGACTTTCCTGAAGCTATGGTATGGAGAGCTATAGGAAGGTTGGAAGCGAGACAGACGCAGAGGGAGGTGGCTGTAGCTATTAGAGTGTCTCAAAGTGTAATTTCCAGGACCTGGACGCGATTTCAGACAAAAGTAACCTTTAAAAGAAGGCAATGTCAAGGATACCATAAAGAAAAATCAGCAAGAGATGACCGTTATCTCCGGTTAATTGCCCGTCAAGATAGGAGGCTGAATGCAACTCAGCTGCAACGCACCGTCCAGGCAGCAAGACGCGCAATATCAACACCGACAGTCCGAAATCGCCTTCGTAAATGTGGGCTCTGCGCACGAAGGAGTATGGCGTGTGTCCCATTAAAACCACCACTCCGTTTAGCCAGCAGAAACTGGGCAATGAAACATCAGGATTGGATTCGTAACGAATGGCGCCGTTTTCTGTTCACAGATGAGTCAAGAGGTTGTGTTCATCTGGACAATCTCCGTTCCTTCATCTGGAAAGAACGTGGAACCCGGAACAACCCTACTTATGAAATCTTTTACCCACTGCAGAAATTTTTTTTATTGGTTAGGAAAGAAGCAGCCACCAGTTTCTAATATTTCTGGTTTAAAGCCACCATAAGATCTGAGTATTGCTTCAGTATAGCCGGGTAGAACCTGTAGGTGTCAGATGGTAAAAGCTGGTGAGAACCACGGCAGGTGGTACAATAGGTAAGGTTCTCATGGGAAAGAGCATTGGCACGTTTCCCCGAATTCTAGGGAAGTCCCCCCCCCCCCCCGGCCGGCCGCGGTGGCCGCGGGGACTGAGGCGCTCCAGTCACGGTCTGCACAGCCACTACAGTCGGGGGTTCGAATCCCCCCCTCGGGCATGGATATTTGTGACGTCCTTAGTATAAGGTAGTTCGTAAGTAGTTTGTAAGTTGTAAGTTTAGGGACTGATGACCCCGTAGTTAAGTCCCATAAGGGGAAAAAGGAAAAAAAAAAAAAAAAAAAAAATGTCCCCGAGTGGCAGGCACTGGACGCCGACTGGCTGTAGTACTTAATACTTAATAAACTAATTATTTATTTCATGTCAAATTCAAGTTAGGAAACCCCTCAAAGCCAAGTTGTGGCCTGACTAGGTAAACCATATTAACTACTACTAAATTCATAAAGAAAACAATTAATATAAGACGGACGATGCATGGCAGCCATGTTTACGTGTCAAATTGTGGAGCGAAGGCAACTTTGCATCGAGCCGCCACACTTCAGTCCAGAACACGCCCTTGGAGGAGTAACATGTCGCATACGTAGGCGGTCATAAGATATAGCCGGCCGCGGTGGCCGAGGAGACTAAGGCGCTCCAGTCACGGTCTGCGCGGCCACTACGGTCGGGGGTTCGAATCCCCCCTCGGGCATGGATATTTGTGCCGTCCTAGTTTGTAAGTAGTTCATAAGTAGTTTGTAAGTTTAGGGACTGATGACCCCGTAGTTAAGTCCCATAGACTTTACAAACATTTGAACATAAGACATAGTTTAATTATTTTAGAACAATGCAAAACGGCAATATATCGAACTTTCAGTTAAAACAATGTGTGGCAAGTATAAATTATTATGCGGTTTGCTGGTATTCTGCATTCTTTAAATAAATCAGCTGGCATCCCAAGAACATCAAAATTATTCCGTAATTAGATCACTTCCTGCCGATAACTTAATAATTTCAGCCTCAGTTCAAGAACTCCGACCCGAGTGCTAGCATCTGCGTGGGGACGACGTCTGTAGAAGACGTCAGGTTGGTGAACTTTAAAAGTTTCTACTCTTTACACATTGCAGTGGGGAGTAACTTCAACCCTCTCGTACACTGTAATTGCGGTACAAATGCAAACTGTTGTGCGTCACCCATGGCAACATTAAGGAGGGAAGAAAATGATATAGGCCAGGTTAAAAACTACGCCCTATAGACATTTTCCAGTTGTATGTTCCAAGGTTGCAGATTTATTCACATTGGTTTCGAGCAATTATTGTCCTTTTTCAGGTACATTAATTGTGCCCTATAGATTTACTAAGAGCATTGTGTAATAACACTGAAGAAAAAGTGCAGAGATTATCTCTCTTCAGTATTATTACACAATGCTCTGAGTAAACCTATTGGGCACAATTAATGTACCTGAAGAAGGGCAATAATTGCTCGAAACGGTTGTCAATAAATCTGCAACTTTACAACTGGTGGCTATTTTCTTTTCTAATCCTACTTATGGACAGGAATCATCACCACATCATGGTGGTGGACGAATGGTTTGGGCAGGAATCAGTTCTGGCAAACTTACGGACCTCTATGTTGTTCAGAATGGCGCTTTGACTGCTCAGGGGTATAGAGACGAGATCCTTCAACCTTTTATTGTGTCCTACGCTGGTGCCACAGGAGATGGGTTGCTTCAGGTGGACGATAGCGCCCGTCTCCACAGAGCTGCACTGGTGGATAACATGCTTCATGCTAAGGGAATTGAATCACTGGAGTTACCAGCTTGTTTACTGGTCTTAAACACGATTGAGCAAGTTTGGGATGCACTTGTCAGACGCATTGCAGCAAGACCAGCACCTCCCTCAACAGTTGCAAAGGTGGATACTGCACTCATGGAAGCATGGCCAAATATTCCTCACAGCTGATTGGTAACCTCACATTGTATATGCCACGCAAGTTTGCAACTGTACTGGCCGTTTGAGGTGATCACAAATCGCATTAGAGTTCAAAGGTAACATTTTCACTATTATGGGAGCCCCATGGTGCCTCGCTCGAAGTAAATGTTATTTAAACCTCAAGTCAAGAGCTGAGACAGCGAAATACCGTACTGTATCACAAATTACAGTTGTAACTAATATCTGAATAATATATGTTACCATATGTATATTGTGTATGATAACTCACCGGATCTCATAATTATTTTGAACAGTGTAAATGCATACACACATACCTGAAAGCAGCTGTTTTGTGTTAAGGACTTTATTAAAGTTTGTCTAAAAATAAGTAACTGTATTGAATCTCACGCAGTATCTGATAGTTTTCCTGAGTGGAAGTCAACTGGTTAGGCGTCCTATGGTACTGTTGGTACATTCGTATTCCAAAAAATGAGCTGGAGTCGTTTCTCAGCTCGGTACACTTTTCCATTGGAGTAGAATCCCTGGGAAGGCAACCGACCATGGTTGCTGGAGTATTAATGTCACTATCGGTACCTACAGACCTACAACTTTTATACGTATGTATGTATTTATACGTATGTATATAAATACGTTTAATGGTAAAATTTTACCTGTTCCGCGGTTGCGGAAGTTAATGTTTGAAACAGATGCTCAGTGCTTTCAATTGACCAAACGTGAGAAGTATGCAGGTAGACCATTAGATTCTATCCGGAAAAAAATATTTTGTCTCGAGAATAAACGGAATTCGTTTGGTTATTTTCGCCCTCTATGCCATTTCCCCGACGAGATACATAAATCGACCGCTGGTAAAGTTTCATGACTTTTTGTGCGTGAATTGAAATATGTATGCCTTTATCGCAATAAATGAGCTTCTAAAATTGTTATAACAACGGAAATAATCTCATAAACATTTTATTACAATGTAGGTTGGGCCCTAAGTCATCTAGTTTCATCACAAACATTCACACTGTGTCCGTAAGAAAACGCGCAGTATGTGCTCGTGTCCGACAAGTTAAATTTGCAGCGGAATATTACATTTTTAATATATTGGCCAATGAGACTGTCAGAGAAAGTTGTTTGGGTAATGCAATTAAAATAATTGTTTCCTTGTAACAACACAAATGTTTCTAACAAGCACCGATGAAATAATGGAGATATATCTCCATGATTGAAATCAACAAGATGCTGGAAAATTTTGGGCAACCTTTAATGTTCTTAGAAAGCTGAACGATATGGATTGACTTGAATACCGTTTCCTGTACATTTTGACGATGATAAATAGTTCTGTTCCTGCACTGCGGTTGACAGGACCTTCTATCTACCTTTGTCCATTCAATGACATAAAATACCATCGTTAGGCAAAGATTTCATTAAAAAATTGCGCTTGTAAGGAGATACTGGCATGAAAAGAAGCAAATTTACGTGAAGAAATATATGTCTAACAACGAAATGCGTTCGTATATACCGCAGAAGAATACAACAAATCTAACTGAACATCGCACAGTGATACGTGATTGTGTATTGCGAACATCAGACGATTCCCAGCATTCAGTACCCGTGCCAACATTATGTCTGTTATTTTAGACTTTTTATTGTCTCTTTTTTATGGAACTTTTAGGTGTAATCGTGTGTTTTAATATTATTACCGTACATGGACAGATAAACCTAGAATTTTACTGGATATTTCAATGCAAATAGTGAGCAATGTTTTATAAGTCATTTACGGTTATAAAGCAGATATTATGACATTTCGGAATACTGCAGTCACTTTACAAAGGAATCTTCATTCGGTACTCTTGAGCTACACACTCACGTTTGTCCATTAGCTTTTGACACTCTTTAACCTGTCCATATACTAGAAAGTGAAATGTGTATAGTGCAGAGCTACAGCAAAATGAAACACCATGGTTTCGATACAATTCGTCGGTTTCGTCTTCCTGCATTATTGGTCTGAAACACCGCTGTTTTGAAACAGTTAAACCGACATGACCAAATAGTTTCAGTATCGACCGCGAAAGTGATCCGAAACCGAGTAGAATGAAACCCGGCGGTTTCAAAACCGTGAAACATAGCGGTTTAGAAACAGTGTAACAGTTCTGCGTATTGAAACAAGGTTTCGAAACCATGAAACAGTGGCCAACTCTACTTGAAATGCACTGTTCAGAAGAGACCTCCACCCCTCGTACTGTTACGGATTTAAGGACTGCCGTGCAGTAAATGGCTCAGATATTAGTCGTGTCCTTGCCAAGTCGTGTTTCGGCATTTCTGCGTGCTCTCGTGGGCACTACCCGATTTTAGGCAGGTTTATTTGGCTCTGCAATGTATTTTGACAGACACAAATGTATTGTAGCAGTGTTTGAAACGTCAAACATTAAACGATTAGCTAAGAATGACACGTATACAATGAGAGCAACGAATGCCACCATTTGAAATAACACATTTCTTCTTTGACAGGTGCAGAATTCTAGAAACCCTTGCCACAGGAGGAAGGAGATAACATGGTGCCCAGATGGGAATGGTGATCGGGGAGGAGGAAGATGGAGACAAAGATAAGATGGTGGATGTTGCTCTGTTACAGAGCAGAGCCACTGCAGGAAGACTTAAGTAACCCAGAAGAGGATGTTCTGGTATTGTTTCAGGCTACTAAACTGTTTCTATATTGCACTGTCCTAGATGTGTCCCAACACCTCGTGTAATGAACTGTTAATTGCTGTATCAGAGTCAACTGTGTGACGTACTATAACATTATCTAGACCCTCAACAATATCATTAAGTATTCATTATTTATACTTTATTTTACTGAAATTGATTTGATTACCATTATACTTCAACTGATAATAATTTGAAGAAAAATTAACCGTGGTCTGAAATTTGTAATAAGTTGCAAACGATGTATAATAGCAATAGGCGATACAAAAACTATAGTTGTGCGCAAAGACTTCGGTTTTTTCGCGAGATACATCAGCATGAATGTTACCGTGTATCGTACATATCAATTATTAATAAGCCCAGATATCCAAATGAGTGACTATTCTTAATTTCGTGATATCAATGAAGTTACTTGGTATCAGTCACACGAGATACTCACCT
The DNA here is from genome assembly GCA_026315105.1 of Locusta migratoria. Classification (NCBI taxonomy): domain Eukaryota; kingdom Metazoa; phylum Arthropoda; class Insecta; order Orthoptera; family Acrididae; genus Locusta; species Locusta migratoria. Next base: position 631,385,832 of record CM048746.1, read on the forward strand.
GGCTATAAAGCTCAAGACTATAAAGGCATTTCTTGATTCTTCCTACCTTTCAATAGTTAAAATGTATGGTACGGTGCAACTTTATTACTATCATTGCATTTTACTACTTATACCACATGATCGTGAAACGATGCATTGCTGTATTATACCGGCTCTTGTTCCTCTTTTGAATAGTTTCATAAAATAAGAATCCTTTAATTCCTTTGTGTATTGAATAACCCGTTAGTTTTATATTTATGAACCATTGGAGTCTACGTAAAGCACTTTCAAACCTAACATAAAATGGCCTCTCATACGGCAACCTTCGTTATTAAATCTCTCAAAAGGGACTAGTTTAATGGACGAGGTACCTGATGACTGTGAATAATTTTGAGTGAGAACAAACTTTTTCACTCTTTTTCTAGTCAACTTCAGTATTTCCCTTTCTCTGTAACCAGTCCCCTTTAAATGACGTAGGTTCTGCAATTTCTACTAAATAGTCAAAAAACGGTATAGAAAACAATTTCTCATATTCGTAACAGGAAAATCACCTACAGTACACAGGTCCTTATACTCACTTTTTAACAGGATTGTACATTCCCGAACTAAATGGTGACTAACTTATTGTTGTGTAGGCCTACAGCTTATTGCCTAAACGTACAAATCTTTGGCATTAACCCTTACACATGACAGACTCAGAAAATTAAATAACAGAAATTTAAAGTCTCTGGTTTTGACTGTGAGCTGTAGTTAGCTATTCTAATTAATAATTTTATTACTTTGCTTAAGGGTAATTAATAGGAGCAAATTTGTATATTTTCATGTCTTATATCACTGTCTGGCGGTCTCCACAATGCTACATATCTGACCATTGGTTTTGTGAATAATATGCCACATTATAACTCTCTAGACTGCTCTGGTCACATTATCAGAAGGTTTCTTTCTGCCCTTCGGAAAGTGTAACCACGAGTAAACAAATTCGTGATGTCTGACGTAAAATAATTATGTCATCAACGTAAGAGAAACACAATTAAACTATTTCTTCAGAGACATAGTTTATGTCCCCAGTTGAAAGTTTCCAAGTGATTCATAACCATTGTCCTTAAGAGAATGGGCTTACTTAACAAGTGCAAACTGTCGTTATACAAATTAAGCCAAAACAGTAAAACGTTTCTACATAATCTAAGAATGATTGTAAACACTTACCTATTACTTAATTTGAAATTATAGTTATTACTGCTTATCTGTCAGCATATGTTTTTGCAATGCTACATTTGACAATTCGGTATAGATTTACTCATCCTATATTCTTCAGATAATAATCAGCAACCCCAATCATTACATTGTCAATAAGCACACATCTGCCATAACGAGTTGTATTTCTTTTTGTGATACACAAAGCCCTTAACTGCTGACACAAGTGAGTTATACTTTTCAATAATTATATTTCAAGTGATTAAATAAATGGAAACTACTACATTTCATACAACGTAAACATAGTATTACTTCTAATGTAATGACAGAATCTAAGGTAGTCAGACACCTTCAATATCATTATCATTATCAGAAAACCAATCAAGATAATTGACATTTGACTCTAAAGTAATAACTCACACCCGACTCGCATGTACCTCTAACGTTTCTGCGACATACAAGAAGTAGTCAACATGAATTTCATATATCAATTCACACATTACCCGTCTATTACTGTGGAATGTTGGATCCCTTATCCTGGTAGGTAGGTCAGAAAATGTGAAAACGCAAATGGATGGCTTGAAGTTAGATACAGCGGAAATTAATGAAATATGAGAGCGGTATGAACATGACTTATGCTCAGATGAGTACATTATGGTAAATAAAAATTCAAATAGGAGTAATGCATTATGTCTAATAAGCAATAATAAAATAGGAAAGAAGTTAGGCTGCCATCAACAGCATAGTCAAGGAATTATCACGTGCCGGCCGCGGTGGCCGAGGGGACTGAGGCGCTCCAGTCACGGTCTGCACTGCCACTACGGTCGGGGGTTCGAATCCCCCCTCGGGCATGGATATTTGTGCCGTCCTAGTTCGTAAGTAGTTCATAAGTAGTTTGTAAGTTTAGGGACTGATGACCCCGTAGTTAAGTCCCATAGATTATACAAACATTTGAACATTTTGAATTATCACAGACAAAATAGATATGAAGGTAATACTGACTACCATAGAATATGTTTACGTGCCAGCGAGCTGTTAAGATGCTGAAAAGATTGGAATAATATACCATGAGATAAACTGTTTAGGTAGTTAAGGCATAGGAAAACTTGATTGTGACGGGTGGTTGGTATCCGACAGTAGGTAAAGAAAGAGAAAAAAAAATAGTAGGTGAATGGAAGAGGAAGCTATCTGGTAGAATAATACACAGAGCATAATTTAGTCAGCAGTAAATTTTGGTTTAAGATTAATAACACAAGAGGCTGCATCCGTGGAAGAGAATAGGAGACAGCTGAAGTTTTGAGACTAATTTTGTTATGATAAGGCTTATATTTCGAATCCAGGTTTTAAAATCTGTGATATAAGCAGGGTCAGATATGGATTAGGACCATAGGTTAAGAGCTTTGATCTGTAGATTTAAACTGAAGAAACAGCGAAAAGGTAGGAAAAGAAGAAGATGATCTTGAATAAAGAGAAGGAACCTAAGGTTGTGGAGAGTTTGACAATAAATCTTCGGAAAACAGGCGAACTACTGCTGCTGACTGTGCCAGTTGTAGTGTCCGATATTATCCGTCGACTTTGACGAAAGATGTCACATTATGTCATTGTACACGTCGCCGATTTACTTATAGTTATTACAAGTCGTAGACAATATTATTACATATCAACGAATATTTTTGGATTTAATAATTAAATCACGTGATGTAACTTCATTTTAAGGTAAACTTGTGTTTTTACTTTTCTTCCTAACCACATTCTCATAAATCTTGACGGGGTTTTCAAATAGCATTTAACCGTCGTTGCCAGTATAAGTACACTACACCGTCGCTATCATAGAATTGATCTATATATCTCAGTTCTACTTACCGATACCAACTCTTCGTATTTTCGACAGGAACTTTTGGAATCGATAAGTGTAGTTACACTATGGAGCTCAATTTTAGTTACTGACAGAAGCTCTTCGTATTTTCTACAGGAAAGTTTGGCATCGGTATCTAGGATACCACCTATGGCTATTTCTTACATGAAAGGTTGATATCGGCCTAAATTGATCTATATAGCCCAGATGTAGCTATCCTTATTTTGTAAGGGAGTGGTTGGTAGAATTGACCTATATAGGATAATTCTTTTTACTGGTACCAAATCTTCGTCTTTAATAATAATTACTGTAATTATATGCAGTTATCGATGGAACTGCTAATCCTAGTTACTTATTCCGAGATTTCTTTCCTTTGATTTTGTAATATTTCGTTATTTCGTACTACCTTGAAAGAATTTTAATATTTACAGCAATTTTTATTTTTTTCAGTTCAGTTTGTCCCCGTTTAAAAATCACGTTTTCCTGCGGCAGTTCCGTTAACTGGTTGAATTTTGTTAAATATTTCCGATATTCAGTATTTTATAATATTCTGTTTTTCGATGCACCATGATATATGTCTACATTGGTTCTTTTATGTAATAACACGTAATTTTAATTCAGAAATATTTCATTTTCATGCTTATCTATTTTTCGTTCCTCCATTCACTTTCATTTTATTAGAAATTATTTAAACATGCATACATTTCATGGTAATAAATTGTTTCACGTGCCACGCAAGATTGTTTAAGACTGAGTGTTACATTCGCCAAATACACCACGTACGTATTGCCTGTGATCAGGTATGACATCATTGTTCAAAGCTGACGGGTGGTATCGGACAGAAGAATTTATCCGAAGTTCTATATAAGATTAAATTTGAAAGTGCTATAAGGAGTTAAACAACAATCTTTATTTTGTACAGTAAAGACAATTGAAGTGACTTTGTTTTTCAACGCTTCCAGAAAGGTACGAAGTAGGGGAAGTACCAATACCCGAATAGGAAAATTTCAGTGTTATTCACTATGGAATGAGTGGTAGAACAACTGTCCGACTGCCCGCAGTGCGACGAAAGTTGCCGAATAAATTTTCAAAATGTATCCAGAGCAAACAAATTGTCGTTTCGCACGAAATTTGTTTTTCGTCTTCTTCTGAAATTCATTGCAAGGCGATGCTTTCAGCGCTTCTACGCACGCACCGCCGCTCTTACGGGTATAAGCTGCAGGACAGAAATCATATTAAACTGCCCTTTTTTTCTAACAAATGAATTAAGAGTTCACACAGGGAGGTTGCTTCAGTTCACAGAGTGCGGGACGCGGAACTTCTCCGGTGTTCTCTTGTCGACAAATCCGCCTCTTCCTCAATCCACCCCCTATTCCTACTTCTGACGTATCCTGCCCTCCATTCCTACCGGCACCCTTTTGTTTTGTTACTCGCGAGAAAGCTTTCGCTTCTCCGTAGGGAATTACAGGGAAGCGGTTACGGGAGTATAGGTAATGTATTGTGCCGCTCTTGTTTTGCAGCGCCTCCTCAGGAAGATACATATCTGTGCCGGCGGCGGAGTTTGCGGTATCACACCGACTCGGAAAACTTCGGCACGAAAATTTTCAGCGGTCTTTTTACGAGGCTCTCGTGGCCGTATAACGGCCGCAACAGAGTACTGCGTCTTCCGGGAGAAATCCTCTGCACTGGTCCGGGAAACAGAAAAAGAAAGCCTGTCTTACGAATTGATCGAGAATTCGGAGGCTTTCTAGCACTAAAATTATTCTTGCAAATGAAGACGCTGTTCCTTTGAACCAAAACCGTTACCTTAAGCAATATTACCGTGACAGATATTAAAAAATAATCACATTACTCAGTACGGGACACTCTCGGCAAATTTTTACGGTGATTTTATCCAGCTCTTGTCGATCACAGAAAACTGCTGAAACTACGGGCTTTTTTTTTTTTTTTTTTTTTTTTTTTTTTCCCTGGTTTATATAGATATGTGCGAAGTTCAAATGTTTGTAAAGCTTATGGGACTTACTGCGCGGTCATCAGTCCCTAAACTTACAATCTACTTACGAACTAGCTTATACTAAAGACGGCACAAACATCTATGCCCGAGGGGGGATTCGAACCCCCGACGGGGAACGGCCTCGCGCATCGTAGTATAGCGCCTCAATGCGCTCGGCCGCTCCGCCGCGGCTATGTGGGAAGGCTTCGGAGATCCGATAGGGTACCGGACACCAAACAGAACTTAGCTCCTATCTCCTATACTTGTACGCCGTTTACCCCATGAACGCTTGAATCCTCAGTACGTAATTCCAACTGTAAAGTACGGAGGGGGTTCTGTGATGGTATGGGAATCATTTGGAGGGAATGAAATCGGTGATTTTGTGAATAAAGATGGAAAAATGAACCATAAGGATTATCATGCCATTCTCCGGCGACATGCTAAGACATCTCGTTTGCGTCTGATTGGGAAAGGGTTTTTCTTGCAGCAACACTCAACCCGAAACATACGCCTCACTCGCGTCAGAACTATGAAGTCTCTGGAGGTTCGTAAAATGTTGAAAAACATGGAATGACCGCCCTAGTCTCCTGATTGTAGCCCAATCCAGCTGCTGTTGGATAAAATGGACAGCAGGATCCGTAAACGGGAAATCATTAGTGGAACACAATTGTGGGATGTCCTGCAGCAAGAATGAAGATTAATTCCAACTGAAACCTTCGAAAAACTGACGCAGCGCATGCCGAGAGTGTGCACGGCAGTGATGAAAGCAAAGGGTGGCTGTTTTGAGGATTCGAAAATTGAACTGTTGCATCTTCCTGTGTATTATTTGAGATTAATAAACATTTGGAAAACAACAAAAATCATTTTTATACTGTATTTCCTTTCCATTGACTATAATAACTAGGTGTTTCCAATGTTATGGAGGGTAGTGTATGGCTATCGTGTTACAGGCATTTGATGCTGTGTAGATAACACAGATCATTATATTATGCAAGTAAGTCATTTATTTACTACGTACAGTTCTCTACATAAATAGGCTTTTGACACTGTACCCCACAAGCGGCTTCTAATGAAATTGCGTGCTTATGGAATATCTCCCCAATTGTGCGATTGGATTCACGATTTCCTATCACACAGGACACAGTTCGTTGTAATTGACGGTAAGTCATGGAGTAAAACAGAAGTGATATCTGGCGTTCCACAGGGAAGCGTTATAGGTCTCCTACTCTTCCTTGTGTTTATAAACGATTTAGGAGACAATCTGAATAGCTCCCTTAGACTTTTCGCGGATGATGCTGTCGTTTATCGGTTAGTGAAGTCAACATAGGATCAAAAGCAACTGCAAAACGATTTAGACAAAATTTCTACAGGGTGCGAAAATTGGCAATTGACACTAAATAAAGAAAAGTGTGAAGTAATAAACATGACCACTAAAAGAAATCCGCTGAACTTCAATTACGTGATAAATCAGTCAAACCTTAAGGTCGTAAATTCTACCAAATACCTAACAGTTACAGTTACGAACAACTTTGACTGGAGAGAACACACAGAAACTATTGTGGGGAAGGCGAACCAATGGTTACGTTTCATTGCCAGAACGCTTCGATGATGCACAAGCTCCACCAAAGAGACTGCCTACATCACACTTGTGCGTCCTCTCCTGGAGTACTCTTCCCCCTTGTGGGACTCTCACCAGGTGGGACTGACGGAAGACATTGAGAAGGTTCAGAGAAGGGCAGCTCGTTTTGTTTTCTCACAATACGGGCGGGAGGGGGGGAGCGCCACGGAAATGTTGCACGAATTGGAGTAGAAATCATTAAAAGAAAGACGTTATTCATTGCAGCGTGATCTGTTTGCGAAGTTTCAATCACTAACCTTTACTTCTGAATGTGAAAATATTTTGCTATCACCCACCTACTTAGGGAGACATGACCATCCCAATAAATCAAATCGAAAACGGAACGATTTAGGTGTTCTTTCTTCCCGCGCGCTATTAGAGAATGGAACGGGAGAGAAAAGTTATGAATGTGGTTAATGAACCCTCTGCCAGGCACTTAAATGTGGCCGGCCGCGGTGGCCGAGGGGACTAAGGCGCTCCAGTCACGGTCTGCGCGGCCACTACGGTCAGGGGTTCGAATCCCCCCTGGGGCATGGATGTTTGTGCCGTCCTAGTTCGTAAGTAGTTCATAAGTAGTTTCTAAGTTTAGGGACTGATGACCCCGTAGTTAAGTCCCATAGACTATACAAACATTTGAACATTTTTGAACTTAAATGTGATTTGGAGAGTATATATATAGATGTTTATACAGGATGGCTCATCGCCTCATTTTTCATGTGTTGCCAGAGCAATTTTACATTAGCGAATTCCAAACAAAAGCATACGGCTTCAGAGACCGACACCGTGGCCTGCTCGTCTTTCGAATTCTATCCATCAAACTTCTACTTATGGGGTCATTTGAAAGCCATTGCGTATACCACAACTATTCACGTGTGGAATAGCTGTGTCAGTGCATGCTGCAAGACTATCAGCAGATACGACAGACGGCCGCGGCGGAGAGGCTGAGCGCATTGAGACGCTATGCTACGATGCGCGAAGCCGTTCCCCGTCGGGGGTTCGAATCCTCCCTCGGGCATGGATGTTTGTGCCGTCTTTTGTATAAGCTAGTTCATAAGTAGTTTGTAAGTTTAGGGACTGATGACCCCGCAGTTAATTCCCATAAGCCTTACAAACATTTGAACATACGACAGACGCCTTGAATATGGAAACGAGTGAGACAGCCAGTGATGCGGCGCATAGACGCCTGTATTGCAGCTCGTGGTAGACACTCTGAGCACCTTCCGTAGATAACCGCACGTACTAAATTACACTGTATGAACACAAAAGACCAACATGCATAGCGAAGTGGTGTGTTTTATGTACACCACAAGAAATGGCCCTAACACGACAACGAAAGCAAATAAACCATATGTGTACAGGACATGTTCTGCTTGTGGTCTGCCCCTCTATCGAAAACCCGGAATTTTGCTACACATTTAGTTACACTGTGTATACAGGGTGTCCCAGCTATCTTGTCCACCCAAAATATCTCTGGAACAATAACAGCTATTGGAAAACGGTATCACTGTACGGCTGGGGCTCATGAATGTACATATTTGGAAACATTCTAAAACGAAAGCAAATGTGGTTTTTTTTTTTTTTTTTTTTTAACACAAACTTATGTTTTTTTTTTTTTTTTTTTAATGGACACCCTATATTTTTACTTCAGCAATCCATAGCATGATAAATCACATAAACAATGGCGTTGATTGCATCACTATATTCCAATTACATCCCGAAATATTGCGACGCGATGTTGACGCTTGAAATACGCGAAACGCGCGGCTAGCGCATGTCCTGAGCAGCATGGGGTTATCTCCTGAGTCTCAGGACGTGCGCTATCCGCATGTTCCGCGTATTTCAAGCGTTTCAAGCGTCAACTTCACGTCGCAATATCTCGTGATGCTGAAGAAAAAATATAGGATGTCCATTTAAAAAAAAAAAAAAAAAAAAAAAATTGCTTTCGTTTTAGAATGTATCCAAATATGTACATTCATGGGTCCCAGCCATACATCGATACCGGTAAAAGTCATTTTCCAATAGCTGTTATCGTTCCAGAGATATTTTGGATGGATAAGATAGCTGGGACACCCTGTGTATAGGGTGAGTCACGTAAAACGTAACACCCCTTTTATTTCGTGAATTTGTGACAAGTGCCGAAAACCGCGTTTCGATATGTGTAACCATTCACGAAAAACATAAAATGTACAAAACTGCAAGTCTCGCGACGAATTCCTTCCACCATAAAAAAGTCGTGAGATCTCATGTGAAACCAAGTCGGTTATTTTAGTTAGTGTTCATGAAACCAACTATTCAACACCTCGTCATAATTTTTTTATCTAACTAGTTATCAACCAACATATGTAGTGACTATTAGATAAAAAATTATGACGAGGGCACAGTGGCAGGAGTCATGTGTCGCGGACCAGGCTGCATTATTTTGTATCGTAAAATTCGCCTGCTTAGTCTCTTCTTGCCATGCGATTGCCAAGCCATTATATTTATTATAGAAATAAAGATGTATAATTTTGATATAGTCACTACATATGTTGACTATATCAAAATTATACATCTTTATTTCTATAATAAATATAATGACTTGTCAATCGCATGGCCAGAAGAAACTAAGCGTTGCTGTAGTCGCGCAGGCGAACTTTAGGGTATAATGCAGCCTGGTCCGCTTAATAATGTTTCTATAGGCCTATCAATGTAATTGTCTTCTGAAGAGCTATCGAAAGGAGTTACAAGAAGTAAACGGTTCCATTAAAAAAGTACTTGCACCAAAATCTCAGTTGATACTGGTTCTGAAACCGTTCACCAAACAAAGATTTTGATGCAAGTACTTTTAATGGAACCGTTTACTTCTTATAATTCCTTTCGATATCTCTTCAGAAGACAATTACATTGATAGGCCTATAGCGCTTAATAATGTTGACGTTTGAGACAGTCTTTATAAAATTGAATAGTTGGTTTCATGAACACTAACTAAAATAACCGACTTGGTTTCCCATGAGATCTCACGACTTTTTTATGGTGGAAGTAATTCGTCGCGAGACTTGCAGTTTTGTACATTTTATGTTTTTCGTAGGATTGACGTATTGCGATGCAATCAACGCCTTTGTTTAGGTGATTTGTCATGCATTAGATTGCCGATGAAATAATACAGGTTGTCCATTTAAAATCGCATAAGTTTGTGTTAAAAAAACATATGCTTTCGTTTTAGAATGTTCCAAAATATTTATATTCAGGGGCCCCTTCCTTACATTGATACCGGTGAAAGTCGTTTTACAATAGCTGCTGTTGTTTCAGAGATATTTTTGGTGGTGAAGATAAATGGGACACCCTGCATACAGTGTCCCACTAAAATTTTCCACTCCTAATATCTTTGCAATGGCAGGGGCTTATGAAAGACATTACAATGAGACATAATAAAACGTAAATAAATATTTTCAACACAAACCTTTTATTTAATTTTACTAGACATCCCATATTGTTTTATGCAATCAGCAGTATTAGCACGAAAACTCGCGAAAAGAATGACATCGGTCGCATATCAGTTCGTGAATTACAGAGAAATTGCAAAGCGGAGTTGACTCTTTAAATAAACGAAACACGCGGCTAGCTGATGTGCCAAAACTCACACTGCTTGTCATCGTGTGCTATCTGCGCGCTTCATTTATTTAAAACGTCGAATTCCTTTCGTAATTTCTCGACTTGCAATTGACGTTTTGCGATCCTACCAACGCCATTCTTTTTACGATTGTTCATGCTAAAGATTGCATGAAAAATTATATCGGGTGTCCATTTAAGAAAACATAAGTTTGTGTTGAAAATAATATTTGTTTATGTGAGCTACAGCCGAACATTAATGACCGTGAAAATCGAATTTAAGTATTTACTGTTGGTGCAGAGATACATAAACAAGTACAATTATCATTTGTGTCGAGATCCAGTAAAATGGCACAAAGCATTCTGCCTTGTTTGGGGTGTGTGCACTACACCTCCAGTAACGCCACAAGTGTCTAGTAAGAGAGGCGGCTGGCTTGCGTAGGGCGATGAGCAGAGCAGGGCGCGATTTAATTTCAGTTAAAGCAGCCTATGGGAGTATCACACAGCCGTCACCCACTTCCTGACGCATTCAGCACAGTAGAATGCTGTTTGCTGCGACTTACCTTTGATCTGTCTACTAACCCTGCAGTTTCGTAGTCATCGGTGATATTTTCCGTATTTTTATTTCGTGACATTTTGAGTATTCCAGGGTTCTCGTGTTTTGATCCTTTTTAAAATGATCTCGCCCTTCGCTGGTGGCGAAGTGAATATAGATCGTTCATCTACATTTACATACATACAGCGAAATCCACTGCGAGATACGTGGAGGAGGGTACACTGACCCACTACTAGGCATTTCCTTTCCTATTCCACTCCCAAATAGAACGAGGGAAAAATTAATGCCTATATGCCTCTGTACGAGTCCTAATTTCTCTTATCTTGTCTTTGTGATCTTTACGCGAAATGTTAGTTGGCGGCAGCAAGATCGTTCTGCAGTCAGCTTTAAATTCCGACCCTTTAAATTTCCTCAATAGAATTTATCGAAATGTCGTCTTTTTGTGTCTTGTTGTCTTGTGTAGTTCGCGAACGAACTAGTTCGGAAGAGCTCTCCCACAGGCGAACTACGCGAACTAGTTGATCCCTCACCTCTTAGTTGATCCGCTCCTTTTCCGAAGCTTGACGAGGAACAGTGAGAGGACGCGAGAGCGCGCAGAATCGCGTGATTCTCTTCTGCCAGTTACCTTCATTTCGAGCTGAGATGCAGCACAGTTGTAGTTTCATAGTTCACTGCCACAAATTTTCTTTTCTAATGTACTCAGCAGTGTCTAAATATAACCCGCATTCCATGCTATGGCATTTCCTTCAATGACCTATTAAAATACTACGAGTGCTCTGTATGCAAAGTAGTTTAATACCATTGTATCACCCATTCGTGTAAATAACTGGTTTATTTGCTTAAGTATTTGATGTCTAATTGCCCAAAAATACGGGTAATAGCACACGCTAGGGCAACACTGATCATTATATAAACAGCTGTCATAACAAAAGAAAGAGCTCTTTTAGTAACGGTAGCAAAGGCCAAAGAGAGCGGACGAACTAAAAAGAGCGACCTACTTCGCGGCCGAGCTGCGAACTAAAAGGAAAGCTACCGCTCACGAACTAAAATATGCGCGATCGGTCGCGAACTAAAACATACGTTACTGGCCGCGAACTATTATGCCAAACGTATCTCGCTTCTTAGTTCGTTGGATTCTTTTCCGAAGACCGACGGGCAATAGTGCCAGGGCGCACAGCAGAATTACAAATCACGTGTTAGCCTTCTGCTGATGAGAGGCATTTCGAGGTGATTACATAGTTCAGTGGTATAAAATTTCTGTTTTGAAGTATTCTGGACTCTGCAGTATCTGACTAATAAATTCCATAATGCCAAGATATAGAGATAACTCTAAACTTAAACGCGAGAAATTATTCACAAACTGTTTCATTTGGTTTGCGTGATATCGTTAGCGGCTCACGCAGCAAGCGCATGATGCAGCTAAGTGGGGGAACTTCTCCCTCCACCTGCATGCGCAGACCACGCCGCTCAGCCGTCACTGTGAGCGGACGAACTAGAAGAACGAACTAGTTCACGACAGAGCTGCGAACTAAACTGAGCGCGCCCGATCGCGAACTATTATGCGCAAGTTTCGTGTCCTGTCGCCGCCGGTTGTCTTGGATGTCGGTGGCCCAGTGGAGAGAGACCGACACAGGGAAATAGGATGCACGCGTGTACTGGTACGGAGTCTGAGGTGACCAGTCAGTGGGACAGCAGAAACTAGAAACACTAACCTAGATTAGTATCAGATATTTATTTCGTAGAAATATTACAATACTTAACTTTCATAGCTGCAGACTAGTGCAATGCTTTCTTAACATAGTTTATCTCTAAGACTGATATATCCGCGGACATCCGCAGTATTTCTTACTTTGAGGATAAAATTGTGAGCTAAGCGGATATCCACGTGTTATATGCGGATAAAGAGCGATGTATCTGTCCAGTACGTCTTTCGAAATGTTAGCTGAAGCCTGTGGTCATTCTTGGAATCCTTGCAGGGCCCAGGTAGAGCGGAAGTCTGTTGTCCTCATCCCCTGGCCATAGAGGACGTAGCTGTAACCGAGGGGCCTGCACCTAACCCGTCTACGCAATCGTGTCTAATCTGCGGTCTGTCACGTGTTTTCTGGATGGCAAACCGGCCTGCTGCCCACCAGAGGTGCCATACCAAATTTCCGCTGCCTTCAGTTAGCGCTTTGTGGTGACCGAGTGACAACGCATATCGTACTGAATACAGTGACAGTTCTTTCTTAAAATGAACACGACATCAATGGATACTATATCATGTAAAGTGAAAATTTGTGATTCAAATCGTCAATTTGGAAATAATTTGGATACGTATTTGACGGCAAGGAAAAGGTCAATGATATAGTGGCCTGTTTTGCGTGTAAAAAAAAGTATATTCTTGTATTGGACACAAAAGTGGAACTTCAAAATTTGCTGAATCATTCGTGTGATACAGGACAAAGTAGCATAATTACTTATTTAAATACCAAGAGAGATGCAAACGTTCCTGAAGTTCCGCCAAATTTGTAGACAACCGCCACCGAAAAACGTTTCAGTCTTGTCAGCAAAGACATTTTACCGTTCGAAGTTGCGTGTGGATCTGGGTTTCTCGAGACGGCACACTTTCTTTTTGATGTAGGGGCGTATTTCCTAAACTATGGGTCTTACAGTCATTTAATTATGTCAATAACCGTCGCGAAAGTGCAAGTAATATGTTGGCATAGTTTCATCGCAACCGAGTGATCGGCACTGTCGTGCATAAAATACGAGCAAACACACAAACAAACATTCGTGTTTATGTATTAGATAAATGGGGACGGAAGTATTAGATTGACAATATCGTTTTATAGCAACTTTCATAATTAGATACGGTGTAGAGTGAGAATAACGCATTTAGAAAGCTGCAGCCACAGCTGCAGCCACAGCTGCAGCCGACATAGTCTCTTTTTTTCTGATATTTACCAATTAGAAGTAGACGGCAGTTTTAACAGTTGGAATGACATGCTTTGCTTGTGTCACATAACCTTTTGTGCGTTAATATAGAGAAAATAAAGTGTCTCTTTTGTAAAACTTAAACAGAACCAGCCCTACTTTTTTTTTTTTTTTTTTTTTTTTTTTTTTTTTTTGTAAAAACAGTACAATCACCTCTATACCGATCGGTTTGAGCCACTAAAATTTAAGACGATGCCTGTATTAAACAACTGACGTACTGCTCCGACCACACGGGCTCCGAAGCGCTACTGTGTGTGTCCGGAGCGTCAATGTTTTCGTGTTTGGACTAGCCTGTTTTGGAGTAGGTATAGAAAAGTTACCGTGATTAGAGAAGTCAAAGGTAGTTAATTTGTCGCAGAAATGACACTCGAACAATAATTGTATCATTACATAGCATGATTTTAAATACTGCTATCTATTACCCATTCAAATCTTTAATATCTGGAGATTCGGATAACAAACTGGCGGATGCGGATAAAGTGCCGCGGATGCGGTTGCGGATATGGGCCTTGCGGATGTGGTACGGATAAGGATAACACTTTTCTTAACCGCGCAGTTCAGTGGTGGCCGCGAGCGGGGTTGCAGGAGAGGGCGCTCGCGGCTGACGTATTGCATAGCGGGGCGCGGCGAAAGTACGCGACGCGCACTTCAGACTTGTGCGACACCACAATCTTTCCTCCAGCGATTTCCATTTGAGTTCCCAGAGCATTTCCGTGATACTCGCGCGTTGGTCGAATCTACCAGTAACGAACGTAGCTGCTCGCCTCTGAACCGCTTCCATGTCTTCCTTTAAACTGATCTGCTGGGGGTAACAAATACTTGAGCATTACTCAAGATGTGATGGTACAAGCGTTTTATACGGGGTCCCTTTTACTGATGAAGAACATCTCAAAATTCTTCCAATCAACCAAAGTCGGTTATCCGCCTTACTCATAACTGTCCTTACATGTTCGTTCCATTTCATATCGCTCTCCAATGTTACGCCTAGGTATTTGAACGACGCGACTGTTTCAAGCATATGTTCCATGTGTTCATTCAGTGCCAAATGTTCGAACATATTGGCCTTATGAAGTTTTTAACCGAGGTTTCTTCTACTCAATGTTTACTTTAATATGTGGCTTGATCCCGTTTCAAATAATTTCTTTCTATAAAACTGGTTTGTGTCACATTTTCATACTTGAAAAGAATCAAATGTCCTCAGAAACATAATCAGTAAAGTCGTTATTCGTTTCAGCAATTTGAACATGAATGTGAAACAATTACATGAATACTTGGGGAGTTTCTCTTACATGGTGGTGAGACAAATTCACTTCCTGCATCACGAAGGGATTCTACGGTGCACAAAAGTCGCATTGCAATATGAAATGGAATTAACATGTACTCGTATGTACTTTTGTACGGAAGGCGGACGGTCTTCTTCGGTTTATTCGGAGAATTTTATGAAAGTCTAGGAAGTCTCTAAAAGACACTTCGTATGCAACACCGGTCCCACTCTTTCTTGGGTACTTCTGCAGTGTTTCATTACTATTCGAACGCGGCCTGCTAGAGTTTCTTACGGTAGATCCGAACAACGCGCGAGTGTTATGCAGTTTCTTGGCAACTCAAATGCGAATCTCTGGCGAGAAGCCAACATTAGTTTCTAGGAACATTATCGATAAAGTTTAGGGATATGAAAATTGAAAGTGAGTGCATAATGATTCTAACACCAACACTGCCTTTCGCGGAAGGATCACAAATATACGAAAGAGAAACTAGGGCACATAGTGAGACAAATAGGCTGTCGTTTTTCCCTCACTCTATTTTGGAATGAAACAGAGAAAGTAATGTTCAATATTAATGTTACAAGAGACCCTATCGTGTTTTACGTCCCACTTTAGATTTGCCTGTAGTTTTATAATTTTTGATAAACATTTTGCAAGAAAATAATAAAAAATTATGGATGATACGATTACGACTCTCATTTGTGATAATGTCTATGCACCCAACACGCACTATTCTTTCTGACCGTATTTTAACAAAGAGCTTTATTATTTGATATTTAAGCTCAGCTATGACAAACATATTCTTTTTTTTAACTTTTACCTCTTTAAACTATTATTTTAATATCTCTCACAAATTTTCATTATCTTCTTCCGTTAAAATATTAACACCTGTCTTGCTTTGGTAGTTTGCTCTAGGTTTATTTTCTTTGCCTGTACTGGTTGCGAATGAATATAGCCTGGAAGGAACGAAGCGTACATTTGGCGTTCGGAAATCAGTCTCGTGATATCCCTCGCCCGAAACTATTTTTTGCATAGGCCATCTTGCTCTGTTTATTTGATGATATTGTAACTCAGGCGTTCTCATTTCAAAGCAATGGCGCACTGAAAATTGCCAAAACACATCGTTCTTAGGACAATGTATTATAATCACTGCCATCGATGGTACGAGAATCACCGATTACTCTCGCAGCTGTTCGGCGTAGGGTAATGGGCGGCGAATTAGCTTGTAAGGCACGAACATCTGAGACGGTGGTTCGAAACTTGCTGGGCGCGGTGGCTCAGCGCGCTCGGTCAGAGGGTTGCCAACGTGGTAACTCAGTATGATCGGTCAGAGGGTTCGACGCCCTCTGTAACGAAAAACTGAGTCAACGACGAAACGATCAAAATACAACAAAAACCAACGTCCACAAAGGACGGATCAAACGAAAGAACCAATCAAAAGACAGAAAAAGAAAGAGGGCTCAACGCCATCTGTAATTAAAAAAACTGAGCAAAATTCCTAACGAACTACCCAAAATAAAAATGATCAAACGAACGAAAAGCGTCGATCTACCTAAAGAACAAAAGAATATAAAAAAATAAAAATAAAAAAACCGTCACTGGTATTTTTCATTTTTGTTTATTTATTTTATCTTGATTTCTAAAAGGTTTTCGCACACTCTCGTTAATCAAACACAACTATATTCTGCAAGTTCTGAGGCGCATTGAGGCGCTATGCTCTGATGCGCGAGACCGTTCCCCGTCGGGGGTTCGAATCCCCCCTCGGGCATGGATATTTATGTCGTCTTTAGTGTAAGGTAGTTCATAAAGAGTTTGTAAGTTTAGGGACTGATGACCCCGCAGTTAAGTCGCTTAAGTTTCACAAACATTTGAACATGACCAGGATAATGTTCATGTCACATTCAGGGAAGGTTTAAATGGTGATAAAATATGGAAAAATTGCGAGGAAAATTTAGATTTAAAACATGTAAAATAATGACTTGGTTGTTCGGGGCGTTCAGAAATATACTTTGAAAGCGTAAAGTACTGTTTAAACGATATGAACCCGTATATGAACTGTCAAAGATAAAAATGAATTGCTGTTCGTTAGTCTCGCTAAAACTCGAGAACGGCTGAACCGATTTGAATATATATCATTACATAAACCACTGAATCTATTAAAATGAAATCTGACGTGGAGATAGCTTTAGCGCTCAAGTACCGAATAAGATACTTTGAAAGTGTGTAATTCACGATATTTCTTGATTTGAAGTATATAAAGCGAAATATCGAACAATAATTACTCTCTAGAAAAGCTATTTAGTCTTTGACATCTTAACTATTTTTCAAAAGTTAAACTTAACTTATAAAAATGCATTGTCCCTTTTGTAAAACGTGAATAGAACGGCAGAACAACAGGAGTATGTAAGTACTCTTTCTTTCAACGTCAAATGTGCAAAATTTTATCGCAATCGTAGGAATGAATTGATATTCCAAAGAAAAGAGCTCTTTCAGTTATACACAAATTTTTCTATTTTCTGGCCAAGTATTCCTCTCGCTTTGAACGGCGAATGTGCAAAATTTTATCGCAATCAGATGAATGGTATTGATATTTCATAAAAAATCATTGTTTTTTTCTGAATTTTCCAATTTTCCGGGAAACGTTTCCAAATTTCTATTTCAGAAGAACGTTACTCTTGCTTTGAATGTCAAATATGCAAAATTTTATCGCAATCAGATGAATGATATTGATATCCCATTGAAAAGAGCTCATTCAGTTTCTCGCGAATTTACAAATTTTCCGGATAACTTTCCCAAAATTTTAGTTCATACGGACGTTAATCGTTAGCTTAATGTCAAATGATCAAAATTTACCGCAATCGGATGAACGGTTCTTAACTTATAGTGTCAAGTACATTTAGAAGCACATTTGCGACTTTCCTTTTTAACTGTCCCTATTTATTTATTTATTTTTACTGAAAACTTTTCCATCACCATAATGAACAAAACAAAAACAGAATTACCCCTCTCCATCGTGCGAATGCCGTACTCAAGTAGAAAAAAATTGCTTGCGGTTTTTTCTAAATTTTCCTTCTTTCCGGGCAACTTTTACTTGATGCGAACCTACCTCTTGCTTTCAACATGAAATATACAAAATTTTATTGCAATTGGACGACCAGTATTTATAGCTCACTGGAAAAGGCTGTTTCAGTTTTTCCCGATTATCCTCTTTTTCCGGACAACTTTTCCATATTTTATCAGCGTTTAAACCTTCCCTGGACTTACACGAATGTTTCAAGACAAAAATTAGCCAAATCGGTTCAGACGTTCTCAAGTTGTAGCGAGTCTAACGAACAGCAATTTATATAAGTACTAAACTTATGTGGAATTGAGTGCTATCACACTTATTCCGCTTGTTATTTTAGCTGTAAAAGAAAAAGTAGTCACGGTTTGAAACAGAATATTTGCCTTTTATTATAGTTCAGAATAAAGTAACATGAACAAAGACATACCTGAAATACAGCAAAGGTAATAGAATCTACGTTAAAAGCGTCCATAGCAACCATGCCAAAGACAAATATTTTAGTACAAACATTGATTCTAATTAATTACTTTCAACATATTCCATAATTAGTTAATAACTGCTTAGAAAAAAAGAAGCAAGTTAATTTGTTGTGATGTATACACTTCCCATCCGCTTCATTATGGAACGACAGTTGCTACAGGCCGTGGTGGAGTAGCCGAGCGGTCTAAAGCGTCTCCTTGCGGAGCGCGCGGTTGCTCGCCGTGGAGGTTCGAGTCCTCCCTGGGGCATGGCTGTGTGTGTTGTCCTTAGGTTAGTTTACCTAGGTTTAAGTAGTTTGTAAGCTACGGACTGATGACCACGCAGTTTGGTCCGATAGATTTACAAACATTTTGAAGTTGCCACGGAAACCTAGGACTTCAAATGAAATGTTCAAACGTTTGAGAAGCTTAAGGGACTTAACTGCGGGATCATCAGTCCCTAAATTTACAAACTACTTATGATGTACCTTATACTAAAGGCGGCAGAAACACCAATGATCGAGGGGGGGGATTCGAACCCCCGACGGGGAACGGCCTGCGCATCGGAGCATAGCGCCTCAATGCGCTTGGCCACTCCGCCGCGGCACCTAGGACTTCATTTATATATGAAACTATCAATATCACTGTTTAGAATATTCATTATTACAGTATCCTTCCAGTTTACGTGCATCTGCTTCAGAAAACCATTGTTCAATTCGTTCTTACCTGTTTTACAGCATGTTGACAAAATAGAAAAAAAAACGCATATTTTAGAGGGATCACTATTACAAATGCACAACTCTAAATATTGCAAAACATAGCCAAGGCAAAAAAAAATGGCAGTGGCGGGTTTCGAACTACCGAATATGAGTATAACGATCTAATGCGCAGCCCAATACACTACGGTGAACAAGGATGAACTCTAACTTAATTCTCGTACTACTCATGGCAATTGTTAACTGCTAGTATGGCATTCTAGACACTAGATTGTAATTTATCGTACTAAGAGCGACGTGTTTCTGTTAATTCAGTGCGCCATTGCTTTGAAATGATATCGCTTAAGTTATAATAAGAAAATCATAAAATACAGAAAGCAAGGTGGCGTGTTCCTGAAAGAGTTCTGGGCTATTAATGTCACGTGACATTTCCGAATGCCTGGTTTACGTAAAATCAAGTTACAGTGTCAAATCGCCGTTATGTTTCCAAATATATCTGTAACGGTGCGAGTTATGAAACGGATAAACGAGCAAAGTTCAGAGAATTTTCTCCTCTACAAATTCGTTTATTCAACTTGCGTGTCAGATGAACGGTTAATCCGTTATTTTCATTTAAAATTCGAGCTGTCAAAAGGCGATCGCAGAGGCACACTTTTAATGTTATAACCGTAACATAATGTAGGCCAAAGGTCTACTGTATCGGTCACATACAGTCCAAGCCCAACAAGAAATAAAGTCGTTCGTTATTACAGTTTTAACTAATCTTAACATTTCTGGTTACCTTACATTCAGCAAGCTTGAGTACCTCTGGTAACTACCGGCAACGTGTGCGTCTTATTTTCATACATACTGTACACAGCAGTACTTAGTTACAGACAAATTTTGTTAATGTTGAACAAACAGTACGCTGTACTTGTGCTGTTGGTGTTGGGATGTTATGACTGTGGTGTCGCACAAGTACAAAGTGCGCGCCACCTACTTGCGCCGCGCGCCGCCATGCACGCACGGCGCGGCGTTCTCACGACGACAGCCACGAGCGCCCTCTGCTGCAACCCCGCTCGTGGCCACCACTGAAGGACTTCGCACTTCGGACGGAGATAGCAACCAGTTAGGACCTTCGTAATCAGATAGGCACCATTGAAGACTTTGCTATCGTACAGGCACTAGGCAGGCCTCTAACAACTATGTATCAACATTCTGCAGTACTATGTAAAAGTTAAGTATTGTTACATTCTGTGCAATATATATCTCTTTCTAATTTACTCGAGTGTTAATAGTTTCTGGCTGCTCCCCTCCGTACCTGCACCAGCGTGCTGTCTTTGTTCCTGTGTCGGTCTCGTTCCACTCGGCCACCGACACCTACGACGAGGCTGGGACACAAAAGCGACAAATGCGCAAACGAAAGAGTTGTCGCGGCCATGAAAAATTCTTCAAGGAGTAAACGGTGGTGAATAATTCGCGATCGCACCGTCGTTTCTGAGTGAGCAATAAAAAAAATTCCGCGAGGTAGAGGCACTGAAACTCTATAGACTGGAAATAACTCCGCACTGCTGAAAAACTTTGTATACCTAGAACTGAAGTAGCTATATTTGATAATATCTATATAAAGGTTTCACAGTGATAAAACTATGCCTGTAAATTATGAATTGGATTCTCTTTGAAGCTCACGGGAGAAAAGGGATTATGAAGGACACTCGGAGGAAGCGATATCGTAAAAGAACTGTGTATGCGGAAAACAGCTCAGTTTGAGAGCTAGAACGTCAGACGGAATATGGGTTTACGAGACTGCTGCACTGTGACGATCTCAAAGGAGGCGGCTGTGAGCTAGCTGTGAAAAGTGCTTGCCTCTACATTTCGATAGGTCTGCGTTCTCTCGGCTAGGGAGATACGAATGGTGCCAAGGAAATGAGAAGGATTCAATAGGGCACACCCGAGACTCCCTGCAAGTACTTGCTTCTCTCTTAATAATTGAAGAAATGGCACTGATGCGCACTGTGCACTGTGAAGTAGTCAATTATATATTATTATTCACATATGGGCCCATTAGTACCACGCAAAGTATAATGAGTTACACACTGGATTCACATTCGGGAGGACGGTGGTTCAAATTCACCTCCGGTCATCTAAATGTAGGTATTCCTTCATTTCCCTAAATAACTCATGGCAAATACCTCGATGGTTCCAATGAAAGGTTACGGCCGATATCCTTCCCCGTCCTAACCCAAGCAATCCGAGCGTCAGATCCGCCTCTAATGACTATGCTGTCGACAGGGCGTTAAATCGTAATCTTCCTTCATACAAAACTTCCTGGCAGATTAAAATTCTGTGCCGGAGCCGGGACTCGAACCTGGGACCTTTGCCTTTCGTTGTGAGGCGGCATCGTGAGTCGTGTCGGGGTAGCACAGTCGGTAGTGCGCTGGCCCGCGAAAGGCAAAGGTCCCAGGTTCGAGTCCCGGTTCCGGAACACAATTTTAATCTGCCAGGAAGTTTCATATCAGCGCACACTCCGCTGCAGCGTGAAGTTTCATTCCTTCATACAATTAATCAATGTCGTTTTTGACGGTTTACCTGCCTTTGTGTACAAATATATTTCATCTTTGCAGAATTAAGTCTCTTCCTTCTAACAGATCAGAGTGTTCCTTTCGTTTTTCTAGGTTTCCTCTGACCAACAAGCCAGTGAAATATCTTTGGTCTGGATGTTTTTCTATTTGTAACGTTTTCCTGAGTTATACACGCTACTTTAAGATCCTATTAATCGCAGAGGTCCATTTAATAGGGTAAGGTTTGGCCTTACTTGTATTTTAGTAGAATTCCGCTATCCGTTTTGTTAGACTAATGGGTGCTATTCTGTTAATGCACCCATAAAACTAATGCCTTCGTTTTCTCATATAATCTGTTTCCGTATTACTTCTCAACCTATAAGTTTCTCCATCACTAATTATGGGATCTAATATTTTCTTAATCTTTCTTTTGACTTTCATCATCCCTGTCCCTATTTAGTATTTGGCGCTTGTTTGTTGCAAGTCATATATTTCATTTTTCAAATGATGTTGATTTGATTGATTTGATTTTTTCAGGGAAGCCAAAAAGTCTTGGTCCAACCCGCCACTGCCCGCACCGAAACTAAGTTTATTGTCCGGTATCGCTCCCTGTATATCTAGTAAAGCCAACCAATGCCATTGAACAGTGCAAGGAGTCCCTTTACCAGTTCTTTATTAGACACAATTTCTTCAGGACTGGTTGTCCCAAATGTTCTGTGCCTTTTACTCTCCAATGCAATGCATTCGAAGATTAGATGTGATGCAGTTTCATCACCGTCATCACAAATCCTACATTTAGGGTCCTCTTCTGTTATTCCCATTGTATGTAGGTGTTTTTTGAAATTCCCATGGCCTGTCAACAATCCAACCATGAGTCTAATCTCTCTCCTGTTCAGACCCATGATTGCAGAGCTTCTTTTAAAACATGGCTTTGGCATCATTACCTTGCCATGTTTTTGTTGATGGGCTTTGGTCCAATATTCTACGTGCTGTCTTCTGAGCCAGTTACGTAGCTCCAATTTGATCATTGCCTGGGTGATTGTCAGGACAGGTTCCGGTCCAATAAATGGAGTCTCTGCCCCCATCCTGGCTAATCTGTCGGCATGTTCCTTGCCACTGATCCCCGAATCGCCAGGGACCCGCAATAGATTTACTCTATTGCTTTTCCCTAGCTCCACCAGAACCCTGTGACATTCTGCAACAATTTTAGACCTCTTTGCAGGAGCTGCCAGTGATCTCAGGGCTGCCTGGCTGTCTGAATAGATATAGATGCTACGATTTTTGTAGCACCTATGCAGATTCTCCTCCACAAACGCCCTGATGGCAGTGATTTCGGCCTGGAATACTGAGGCCAGTTTCCCTAGAGAGATGACGCCCGCCAGTCTTGGCTGCACCTCGTATACCCCGGCCCCAACGCCTTGGTCTGATTTTGACCCGTTAGTGAACCAGACAATATCCCCTGTACGGTGTCGAACTATTTTCTCCCACTGCTCTCTACTTCCAATTGTTATATTGAAAGGCTTGTTGAAGCAGTATGGGGTTATAATATAGTCGGCTGGCATTTCCCCAACCTTTCCTATATTTACCTCACTCACTATTTTAGTGTGTGATTCTGGATATCCCAAAGAGTTCGAGTTGTTGTCAGTTTTGAGTCTGTATGCACCAGCGGGCTGCCTCCATCTTGACCCAAAGGTGTAATGGGGGCGTATCCAGCATGGTTTCCATCCCAGCAGTTGGTGTGCTTCTAATTCCGCCTGTTATGGCTAAGCAGGCTAATCTCTGCACCTTACCAAGCTCCTTAGCAGCAACCTGCTGTTCTACCTTCTTCCACCACACGACC
This sequence comes from Locusta migratoria, assembly GCA_026315105.1. Taxonomy (NCBI): domain Eukaryota; kingdom Metazoa; phylum Arthropoda; class Insecta; order Orthoptera; family Acrididae; genus Locusta; species Locusta migratoria. The sequence goes on from CM048746.1 coordinate 631,409,468, forward strand.
GCCCCATGGGTGATTTTGGGTCTAATCACTGCGGTGTATATCCAGTGCATACCCTTGGGGCTCAGGCCCCAATTTTTGCCACAAGCTCTCCTGGTACTTACTAAAGTACCTTTTGCCTTGGAGCAAGTATTCCTAATGTGAGGGGTCCATGTCAGTTTCTCATCTAACGTAACCCCTAGATATTTCACTGACCCCTTCACAGGTAGTGCTTCATTGAAAAGCTTTAGATTCCAACTTGAGTGTTGGATATGCTTCTTTGTGAATGGTACAACAACAGTCTTCTTCGGACTAACCCCCAGATCCTGTTTTCTACACCAGTCTTGCACAATGTCCAACTCACCTTGTGCCATATTCTTGACTGTGTCAGCAAATTTGCCATGTATTACTATGACAAGATCATCCGTGTATCGTTGACAAAAGTACTGCCTAGAGTTTAATTCTCCAAGGAGATCATTCACCACAAGATTCCACAATAAAGGGGAAAGAACTCCTCCTTGCGGGCAACCCCTAGTGGTGTTGATTACCATTTTTTTATCCATCATGGTAGCCTCTACCTTTGTTCCACTGAGCATGGCCCTAGTCCACCTACATATAGTGGTCCCTAGGTCATGCACTTCTGCTGCCATAACCATGGAATCGAAGGTCGTGTTGGTAAAAGCCCCCTCGACGTACAGGAAGATGCAGATGGATATATCCTAAAAGTGTACTGCTTTCTCCACCTTCCCAATGAGTTGGTGGGGAGCTGTCTCACATAATTTACCTGGTTGATATGCATGTTGGTTTGAATGTAGAGGAGCACTACTTAACCTCCTTTCTCCAACATGCACATTAACCAGCTTTTCCAATGTCTTAAGAATCAAGGCGGACAGGCTGATTGGTCTCATATCCTTTGCCTTGGTATGATCAATTCTCCCTGGTCTTGGAATGAAGACAACCTTCACTGCCCTCCAGGCATTGGGAATGATTCCTGCTGCTAGGCTAACCCTGAATAACCTGCATAGGAATCTAATAAGATTTTCTCCCGCTTGTTGCAGGAAAGCTGGAAAGATTCCATCGGGGCCAGGTGACTTGAACGGTTGAAATGTTCCCACCGCCCATCGGACCTTACTGAAATCGACACACTCCTTGGCCAAATTCCAGTCCTCTTTGCGAATACCTGAGAACCGTTGTCTCTCAGGAATCGCATTCTGGTCTGAGTTATCCGCCAGAGTATATTGAGGAAAGTGAGTCTAGAGGAGCAGTTCCAGCGTTTCATGTGCTGTCTTTGTATACTCCCCATCCTCCTTCCTCATTTCCGATAGGCTGAAGTCAAGGTCTCTCCTATATGTCTCCCAGTCCATTTTCCTGGGATTCCTATAGGCCATGGTCTGTCTAGTTCCCATTTCAACCTTGAATTTAATATACATTTGATCTAATGAGGATGGCTCCAGGACCACATGCCACTGTTTGACGTAACTTCTCATCATCATGGAACCAAAAGTTATGTCAATTACTTCTTCCCTTCTGCTATTCCTGAATGTAGGTTCATCACCCCTATTCAGGATCTTCAAGTTGGTAGATAGGAGAAATTCAAGATTGTGGGCATTGGCATCACATCCCACCAACAGTTCGTCGCCTTGCCGATGGCAGGCTTCCGTCAGTCTCCTCACTTCCAAAGAAGTAGGAGAGCTGTCTTCGTAAGGAATGTATGCTGAGGCCAAAACAATTTCCCTCGTGCTACCTTCCTCACGTTGCTGCATCCTGATGGTCACCAGGTCCCTGGAAAAAAAATCTAACATTGGTATGAAAGGTATTCCATTTCTAACATAAATGCATGTTCTGGAATTTTTTAGATTTATAGCATAAATCAGCATACCTCCAGTACCACCGAGGCCAGATGCACCCCCTTTGTATAAATAGGGTTCTTTTATCAGGGCCACGTCAACCTCCTGTCTCCCCAGGCGACGGCTCAGGGCAGCAGTGGCCCCTTTACTGTGCTGCAGGTTTATCTGCAGCACTTACAGTCCACATCTTGCTGCCATTATTTCCTTTAAGGTCTTTGATTACCCTGACGGTGACCTGCGAGAACCTTAAAAACAGTTTCAGGCCTTGCTCTTGCATTGCCTTCAAGGACTTCTCTCCGACCTCCACCACCAGGGTTCGTCCTTCCGGAACGATCTTTCGGTTAATTACCCTCCAATCCTCTGTCAAGACTATTGGGTTCTGGACCCTTATTTTCTCGAACAGAGTCTTTGGAGGGACATCCTTAAGGATCTTTGGTACCCACATTGATACCTTTGCGTTCTTCAGGAGTTCGGTTGCTGTCTTGAGCTGCAGCTTCGCATCCTCCCATGGGGATGTAATGGGCACCTTGTCCTTAAGCCATTCTGCTGAGTGCTCCCTCGCAGACAAAAATGAGGGCACCGCGAACTGGATAGACCCTCCTGAATTTGGGTCCTGGCCCAGCGTCCCCCCCCCCAAATCTCTTCAAAGAGGGCCATCTGCATGAGCTCCTCCTGCTGCGAGGTGATGCTCACCATTGGGTATCCTCGGACAACCGCCATTCTAAAGACCAAGACTGCAGTACTATAGGTCTGTTTTCCTATTTCCTGCCTCAGCCTTTTAGGATCTCGCTTGTCCACAGAGTAGGGTTAGATTCCTCCCTATCCCTTTTGCCACCTGTCTTTGACGTTGAGGGGGCTGTGTATCCCCTTCAACCTGAGGCAGTTTCTTTTTGGGGGTCTTGGGCTCAAGCCCTTTTGATTCCCTCCACTTATGCTTAGGGAGCCATTCTTTTCCTTCCTTTTTCTTCTGTTCCTTGAGAAGTTTCCTCGTCTGAGCCCCAGACAAGGCCTTAATCCTGATCTGCTCCAAATTCTCTGTTACAGTTCCCACTTCTTGCTCAGGTGTAGACCCTCATTCAGAAGTAGGAGTGCAGTCCATCGGTCCTGATCCCCATATCTGAGTATCTGAGGTCTCAGATTGTCTCTCAGTGTTCATCTTAGTCCCACGAGATTTGGGGATTTATATGGTCCACACCACGATAACCCCGCGTGGTGCAAGGCTACTTACTCAGGGAGGTCGCCCGGTATCCCTGAGGCTCCGTTCGAGACACATCCACCCATGTGCTATGCACCCCTCGGCACGGATCGAATCTCACCTTGGATTGGGAAGGAATTGGAAAAGGAGGCAGGACGTTGTGGGACACGATTGGTCTGATCCATCAGCTGAGGCCTTCGGTATAGCCCTCAGCTTCACACGTATATGCAAGACTCTCGACCTGCACGGACAGTGCTTCGTCAAGGTGGTGTCCCCCAAAGAGGTCAAATGATGTTTGTAGTCCTACCTTTTTGTTCAACTTCTTTAAGGATTTCAAATTGTTGGATTATCTGTGCCCTAATGGTACTTCTTCCTAACTTCATTAATTCCTTTACATTTTGACTCAACTTTTGCTCTCGCCATTCTGTTGCCACTTTTCCGGAACACAGTGAAACAAGAATAGGGAGACTCCATCTCAATGTCTAACACTATTCTTTATATCAAATCAAGTCCTCCCTCCAGTATGGATGTGTGTGTTGTCCTTAGGTTAGTTTAAGTAGTTTGTAAGCTTAGGGACTGATAACCTTAGTAGTTAAGTCTCATATATTTACAAACATTTGAACATTATTTTGTTGTAGTTGTTGTGGCCTTCAGTCCGAAGACTGTTTTGATATAGGTCTCCACGCTACTGTATCCTGTGCAAGCTTTGTCATATATGAATGAAGATTTCAACCCAAATTCATCTGAGCTTGCTTAATGTATTCGTCTCTCTCTGTCTGAGATTTTACGTCACATACTTCTCTCCATCGCTGAACTGAAGATTCCTTTGAGTCTCAGAATGTTCCCGTGTTTTAGTCAAGATATGCGGGAAATTTCTCAGTTCAGTTATCCGATTTTCATATATCATCTTCAGAAAGTTTCATGCATTGTTATTATGAAACTGCGTAGATTTTCCAATTACATTTTTCTAAATAACTTTAAACTGTTATCAAACTATTTATTTATAGTTAGTTTATAAGATCATCACCACTCAAGTTTAACTCTTTCCAGCCCAGTGATGCCATATTGCATCATCATTTTTATCTGTTACTCTCGGCCTAACCATTCGACTAGAGATTAAAAAGAAAACTTCAGTAGTTTCCAAAATTCATTGTGGGTAGCTTGACTACCATTATTTCGAGAAAACAGAGGAGTATTAGGTTAGAACGATTTCACAAAATATGCATTGTACTAAAATTTGGGCTGGAAAGAGTTAACTGAAAACTGTATTAACTAACACAGTTTTCATTGTAACAATTTTCTGATAAAAATAAATTAAAATGAATAAATAAGAGAACTGTAACGAGCAAGATGTAACAGTAAATACATTTTGTTATCAATAAATAAACTTAAAATGGCGCTACAGTCGCCAGTGACGCACACTAAACAAGCTGTGTGAAAACTATAACAGCTGCCTCAATGTGAACGTTGTCTTCAACATAAAGATAGAAATTTATTGTATGTTTTAAACCACGTTTAAGGTATGTACCGGGTGATCAAAAAGTCAGAATAAATTTGAAAACTTAATAAATCACGGAATAATGTAGATACAGAAGTAAAAATTGACACACATACTTGGAATGACATGAGGTCTTATTAGAACAACAAAAGAAAAAAAAGTTCCAAAATGTTCGACAGATGGCGCTTCATCTGATCAGAAAAGCAATAATTCGCATAACAAATTAAGACAAAGCAAATATGATGTCCTTTACAGAAAATGCTCATGTTCACCATCATTTCTCAACAATAGCCGTAGTCGAGGAATAATGTTGTGAACAGAACTGTAAAGCATGTCCGGAGTTATGGTGAGGCATTGGCGTCGGATGTTGTCTTTCAGCATCCCTAAGGATGTCGATCGATCACGATACACTTGCGACTTCAGGTAACCCCAAAGCCAATAATCACACGGACTGAGGTCTGGGGACCTGGGAGGCCAAGCATGACAAAAGTGGCGGCTGAGCACACGACCATCACCAAACGTACAAGAGATCTTTCACGAGTCTATCAATACTCTATACTCTTTTTCTCTTTTTTCTCTGATAAAACCCCATGTCATTCCAAACGTGTGTCAATTTTTACCACTCTATCTACATTATTCCGTGATTTATTAAGTTTTCAAATTTATACTGACTTTTTGATCACCCGGTATTTTGTTACTGACCGAAATATGAAATACGTGTAACTGATGTGTAACATGGCATGCATGTTAACTGATTGTTACTGGTTCTGCTCTTTAGCACTGATAATTGCCACTCAGTGACGGATACTTAAATTTGCGTCAATCTTTATGTACAGCCGGTGACAGAATTCGCGAGCCCCTCGCCTAATCGCTATACACAACCGCAGAGTTCTGCTGCTTGGCGGGAAGTATATAAAGCTAGGCAACACGATCGTACATACTGTCGATTACCCATATGACACGAAATCTGGGAGGAAAAAAGTTATCTTCCAGTATCACAGCCAGTTCTAACAACACGTATTCTTTCTATGCGACGTGAAGGCGACTTCGAAAACTGATTTTAGAAATTTCTTTGCGTATTAGTCCTTTCCACATTTCTTTTCTTATAGTTCAATGAACAAAGACAGCAATTAGAATTGAGATGCTTCAGTCCGTGTATATTTTCGGACGTTACTGACACATTCAAACGGAAAAATTGCATGCATATCATAGAATTAATTCAATTACATGACTGGAGGCAAATTATCAACATTAACCACTACTTAAGGTAACCATCACCCAAGTGCAAGTCGACAAATGTCTAGTGGGTGCTACAGCGGCACACTGGCTGGAGTCACGCTACAACACTTATTCGATGAGAGAGCAGACAAAACAGATCCTGTTCTAAACACTTTGTTGTGAAGCTAAGGGTTACATTATGGTGCATCAGGTTCCGAGTATCGCTGACGGTTTCGTCCCACCACCTCGGTTGTGCGATAAAGACGACAAACGTTTGGCGAGGCAGATCATTGATGGTATTTCCGAGAGTGAAGGTATCGTATCATTTCCACTGGTTCTCTTTCGGTTGATGTTGCAACAAATTTATTAAACATAAGCCAGCTGTGCCACAACAAATTACAGTTCTCCTCAGATGTTTGGTACTTTTCCAAGTCCATGTCTTATTGAAATACCTAATATTAAGCATTCGACAACATATTGGGCTATTATAATACCAGATACGATTATGTCAAATGAATGTGCAGAGAAGCAAACAAATGATAAAAATAAGCTTACTTATCTCGCCAACTACTGATCAACGAGCAACAGTTCGACAACTGACACTTTCAAATTTTTCTTCTATTTTGAAATATGGCTAATTATGTTTCTCACGTAACAATAATAAACGCACATTATTGAATAACAATCTGTATCTGGCTTCCCCAGAGGTTAAAGAGATCTTTTGGTGTGAGTTTGTCACTGGCGAGTATCGAAGACGATGTGATTCGCATACTAATCAAAAATATCAAACCGCCAAACCACCCGCACCTATGAATACATCATGCAGTAAGTAGACGTCTGAACAATCACGTTAGATTGAAGTCGGTCATCTATTCAAAGAAGCAGGCATTAATTTGATAATGCAAACAGCAAAAACAAGTAGATAGAATAATTTGTAAAATCTCGAACCTAAGAGTCGACTTTTGGTGATTCTCCATCGTAGCAATTAGAGGAGTGAACGATTCTAAAGTTAATCCCTTGGTTTTAGAAGCCGCAGCCGATTATTCTGTAGTAGGACAGCATTACACACCGGTGGGTTTCGGTTACTGTGCAGAATACAAAACCACGGTTTTTCGTCAAAAGCGTGAGTAGTTTATTGCCACATATCAATAGGTAGTAGGCCTATGGTCCTGCAGAGATTCGATAAACGGCTATGGTATAGTATGTCTGGGTGGCGCCGGCATAAATGCGTAGATGCGTAACAAGAGGTCCTAGGATCGATCTGACATCCGCAGCACTTTTATTTTTAATTATTCACTCATTTTCACGAGTTTCAATCCGTATTTCTACATACGTAACTATTCTGCTCAGTAACAACTTTGGTAACGAATATAGTATCAAAAAGTTTTAACTCTTCATTCAGTCAGTTCGCATGATAACAAAGAGAAGTTTTGGATGAATGAACGAAATAGACAGTCTATTTGCTTCAGATGTTCTGATCAGATTGACACTGCCACCAAAAAATGCAACAGATCGTGTGAGTCATAGTGTAAGTTTTTCCACAGACAGATAATAAACGTTGATTTCAGGGCACATGTCGTATGGATTTATAAATATCAAACATTATAGTAGTCACAATTTATTAGCTGAGATAAGTGCATACTGGAAAACATTGGCTTTACGTGGGTTCAAAACTTGACAAGCACATACCAAGAGTGTAATAGCTACAACGACAATCTCCGAATGCGATTGTCTTGACAAAGGCTAATAATATCCCCTTATGCGTTTGTGTGTTGAAAGTCTCAACACTAGGGATCGCGGGATGGGTCTCACCTACTTGGCCCAATATGTATGAGAAGAAACACGAATATGAACCTTTTCCTACAATATCTCCCCTTTGTAGGCCATAGGAAAAGAGAAAACGCACGCCAAATGTTCCAACTACAGATAGGTGCAATATCAGCTAATATTGAGGCTCACCATTGCTGATGACGGTGTTTTCGGTGTTGCGAGTAGCTAAACGATTAGCTTTTGAATGAAACAGCACGGGTTTGAATAGCGTCCCTTCCTAAATACTTTTCTTATATTAACCCTTGTAGTTTTAATTATCAATTATAAAAATTTCAATGAATAGTATTTATATTTGGTTTCGTTATAACTAATTTAATTAATTAATATATCTTATTTCATCATTTAATTTTCATAATTCGATGATGTATTTAATGAAAATAATATTTCAAAAATTGTAGCACGTATTTATATGCCGAAGTTATATTACATTCCTTAGGGTGTTCATCGTCAAAGAAAAACTCCACACTATGCAGACTTTACCAAAGTATTTTAAGCGAGAAATTTCATCCGAAATATGCTTCGGTGCTATGCATACTTTATTCAAGTTTTTAAGTAAATAACTTTTCACTGTTTATTTTTGTGAATACCAAGTGTATAGACGGGAATTGTAGCACTGAACTGATACTGTAGGATTGAATGTGTTTTAATTGAGACACCTCTTGACATCAACGTTCGTGACACACTGAAACGTTTAAGTAAATTTAAATTTCATAAATAAAAGGTTTACATTGCGAGGGGTAAAATGAAATGAACAAAAATGTAAGGAGTACCGGGGAATCGAACCTTGGCCTCAAAATTTGCAACCCCAGCGCTTGTCCACTACGCTACTCACACTGCTCGTAGGCGAGAAGTCTGTAAGCAGCTTATATATTACCTATTTGTCTGTGAGACATTTTCGCCACCGTATTCGCTGTCCCTTTGGCCAACTCGGACGGGATATTTTTGGAATTTCAAAGGTTTGTCAACTTCCTTCTCCCAGGGTTTGAACAAAATCGGTGAAAAGCATCCCGCAATGTACTGTCAGTCATAAACATTCTACAGTATAAACTTAAAGACAGAATCGCTGAGTAAATGTCTGCCCCCACCCTCCCCAATCCTTGAAGGTTAAAATTCTAGGAGCAGGAACATCCTCATCCATGATCCACGGACTGAGACGCGATATTTTTGTGAAATTCAGTGTACTGTTACAGCGACAGTCGTAAAATATGTGGGGATAAAGTTTATGAAGTAGTTTCTGTTAATATTTATAAAGAAACTTTACGCTGTAGCTACGAATGACTGATCTACGAAACAGCAACGAATCTAAATCATTAATACGAACGTGTTTATGACGGATTTTTGACTCGTGGGTGTTCTAAAGTTCAAAGGCAAATGCGGTAACTTGAGAGTTATTAAAATTTTTATTATTCGATGGTTTCAGATAGCCCGCCTATTAGTTGCCATATTTAGCGGCAATTCTTACTTTATTAAACAATAAGTCTATAATAACTTCTTTATATTTGAACATTAACATGTCGTGACGATGTAAAATATAGGTGTGTATGATCTATTAAAATTGTATTCTGTCGAATATGTAACACATTAAACTCGAAACAACTATCAAATTATATCTTAATAATGACATGGCCGCGGAAGAACGACCGAGCGCATTGAGGCACTACGCTACGATGTGCGAGGCCGTTCCCCCTCGGGGGTTCGAATCCCCCCTTGAGCATGGATGTTTGTACCGTCTGCAGTATAAGGTTGTTAATAAGTAGTTTGTAAGTTTAGGGACTGATGACCCCCCAGTTAAATCCCATAAGCTTAACAAAAATTTAAACTTTTTTTTTTCTTCATGACATGGCAGTTACGTATTGATTTGAACATCTGGACTGTTTGTTGGTTTTGAGGATTTTTTTAATGTTTTTAATACCATTTCGATAGTCTTAGCTGCAAGCAAAGAACTAACCTGCGGGAAACCTAATGGTAAAACAAACTACGCTAATGTATAAACAAAAAATACAAAAGTTTCGAATCTAGGTTATAGTCTCTGTATCTGTCAGCTGGTTCAGAAGTGAGTTTTATACACAGCTTCAACACGAATTTGAAAGTAATGTTGTAGAAAATCCATTACATCACGACACAAGTTATTGGCGCTTACCTTGTATACTATCGATATACCCGGAATATTACTACTATATATCGTACAAAGAGCTTTGCAACCTACTTCGAAAAAAAAAAAATTCTCTGGAAACCTCTGATCTGAAAAAAGACATATCGTTTATGGCTGCTTACCATCAACAATAGTTATGATAAAGGTTTTCATTGTGTTTTATTTTTTATTTGGCCTTCATCGCCTTTCCAGACGAACCTGCTCCTTCTACAACGCGTTTTTATACTTGCTTCGTCTTCTGTACTATAATTATTCATAATATGTTATTTATTCCCTAAATTAATGTATAAAAGTAATAATCATTGACAAAGATACACAATATTAAAATGAAATAATAGATTAGAACGTTAAAACATACTACATCCGCTTTAAAAGAAATATACTAAAAATGATTTATTTCGTAGGTGAATTTTTTTCTATTCTATTGAACCTCGGTGTTTCTCAAACTGTCTGACTTGTTTGTTTTTTTGCCAATGGTAGCCAAACAGTGGGTCCTATGAGTTCCACTCTTATACTGTTACATACTAAACCATTATAAATAAATGAACGTCTTCTGCTAATACTGCTTCCGCAACGATTCGAACCCTATTGGGTATTCTCGTTTCTTATTATATTGGTGTCGTGTCTGTTATTTCGGACATATCCGATGTAACAGACACCATACCAATATAATTAATTACGACTCGCGAAGACGGCGTTTCTTCAATCACTTTACCGCATATGCGGTCATACGTTCGACCTCGCACGATATGGGCGCTACAGCCATAGCGTGCAACTTGTGAAAGTTTGAGACAGACGCGGGGCGAGCACCGGTAGCCACGTGGTTAAGTTCACCGCTGGCCCGAAGCGGGAGACACGGGTTCGATTCCCGTCCCGCTTCATATTTTCACTTATCGCCATTGTTTAATTTCAATGTCCTAATTCAGCACTATCATTCCTTTCCTTCCTAATTCTTATTCCTTCACCTCCTTCATAAATATTTGCCAGTTCTTGTTTCTTTTTCTTTGGACCTCCTTATCTGCTCTTCTAGGCTGAACTGAACTTCTCTCGCAAATTACGCCTTCATCGGCGATCTTGTACTCTGAACCTTTTGCAGATGTTTAGATGTTTTAAATACAGTTCTGCACATCCATGTTTTATTATTATTATTGAATCTAGAAATTGAATAGTTCTCCTCACGGAAAAATAAAAATTATTATTACGAATCCTGATGAAAATTAGTTTTATATGTTCAGAGTAAACTTACAACTGTCCCTTAAAATAAAAGTAAATAACTCTTCTCTATAAGATTCTGGCTGCTTACAAAACTAAGCAAACAAAACAAGAAATCAAATCGAAATGTTCAAATGTTTGTAGAGCTTATGGGACTTACGTACGGGGTCATCAGTCCCTAAACTTACAACCTATTTATGAACTAGCTAATACTAAAACGGCACAAATATCCATGCCTAAGGCGGAATTCGAACCAAATTGTTCAATGTTCAAAAGTTTTTAGAGTCTATGGGACTTAACTACGGGGTCATCAGTCCCTAAACTTACAAACTACTTACGAATAGCTACAACTAAGGACGGCACAAATATCCACGCCCGAGGGTGGATTCGAACCCCCGACCGTAGTGGCAGTGCAGACCGTGACTGGCGTGCCGCAGACCGCTCGGCCACTGCGGCCGGCTAAGAAACTATACTAATACTGAATGTTGATGTAGGACAAAAAGTGAAGGAGAAGAAGCACATACAAAGAGTGTAATAGCTACAACGACAATCTAAATCAAAATGTTCAAATGTTTGTTAAGCTTAAGGGACTTAACTACGGGGTTATCAGTCCCTAAACTTACAAACTAGTTATGAACTACCTACAACTAAGGATGGCACAAATATCTATGCCCGAGGGGGGATTCGAACCCCCGACCGCAATGGCCGTGCAGACCGTGACTGAAGCGCCTCAGTCCCCTCGGCCACCGCGGCCGGCACAACGACAATCTCCAAATGCAATTACATCGACAGAGGCTGATAATTGCAGAGTTTGAACCAAATCGGTGAAACCCTTCCCGCGATCTACTCTGATCATTCATAAACATTATGCAGTATAAACTGAATGACGTTGGAGTCCTTGAGAGAAAGTTCGCAAGACTCCTTGTGAATGTAATTCCAGGACTGAGAACATCCTCGCCTATGGTCCACGGAAGGAGATGCATTATGAATGCGAAACGCAGGGTCCTCTTACAGCTACAGTCGTAAAAATTGTGTGAATAAAGTGAATGGAGTCGTTTGTCTTTTTATAAAGAAGCTTTCCGCTGTTGCAACGCATGCCAGATCTGCGAAACGGCAACGAATAAAAATCATTAATATGAACGTGTTTCTGTCGGTATTTTGAGTCGTGGGTGTTCTGTAGTTGAAAGGCACATGCGGTAACAGGAGCGTAATTTTGCAAAACCTTTAGGACAAAAAGTGTTGGATACGTATATTGACCCATCAGGCTTTATAATAAATGAAGCGTGTCAAGTTACCACAAAAAGGTGGCCGGATGTTATGACACCCTGAGTTGTTATTTAGTAGTTTCGTATTACCGGCACACCTAATACAAGAATGATTTTTGAAACGTCTGAGGCAAACTGACCATTGGGAAGGTTTAGCTGGAGTAGGTTGTCGAGTAAGAAACTTTGTTTATACGCGCTCGCCGTGCTGTGAGTGCCCCGTTTACTTCCGCGTAAACTTCTTGCGGCCCCAAGCACGAGACATTCGCTGCGACTGAGCGGAGTAGAGGAATGCCTCGCCTTTCCTCGACTGCTCACGGATGTGGCCGGACCTGTCTTTTCTTATATGGACAGTGCTTTATGAGGCCTGGTTTTCCTGATACCGATCTACTAATGGATTGTCGTCCGAGTCTATATGATTGTGCACTGCAATAAAAATTGTATTATTGGTTGGTTTCGGATAGACGTCCTGTTAGTTACTATATTTAGCGGTAATTCTTACATTGCTAAACAACAAGTGTATTTGTATTGACTTGGAACAGTAACAAGTTATGATGCTTGAAAAAAGGAGTGTGTGTTCAACTAAAATTGTATTCTGTTGAATGTGTATCACATTAAGTTCGAAGTAGCTTTCCAATTATATCTGAATGATGACATGGCAGTTACAGATTGATTTAAAAAATTAAGGTTGTTCGTTGGTTTTAAGATTTTATTTTAATAATTTCTATAGGTTTCGCTGCAAGCAAAGGACTAACCTGCCGGAAATCTGATGGTGTAACAAAGTTTGCTGTTTGTGTGAAAAGAAATACAATAAGTTTTGAACCTCTTGTCATAGTCTGTCAGCTGGTTCAGAAGTGCGTTTTGGACACGGCTTCAAGAAGAATTGAAAAGCAATCTCGTGTAAGTTCCATTACATGACGACCAAAGTTAGTGACGATTACCTTGTGTACTATCGATGTACCGGGAATATAACTGCTACATATCGTACAAAGAGCTTTGCAACCAACTTCCAGAAAAAAAAAAAGAAAAAAAAAATATTTGTGAAACCTCCGACATGAAAGAAAAAAAATTCAATTATCGTTTATGGCTTCTTACCATCAACAATAGTTGTGATAAAGAATTTAACATTTGTTTTATTTATTATTATTCTTTTTTTTAATTTTGCCTTCATCACCCTTCCTGACCAACGTGCTTCGTTCTCAATGCTTATTTATACTTGCTTCGTCTCCTGTACTATAATTGTTCACAATTTGTTAATTTATTTATTCCCTAAATTAATCTTGAAACGTTGTACTGTTCTATCTCATAGAAAAAAAACTCAATAGTAAAATGAAATCGTAAATTACAACGTTAAAACATACTGCATGTGCTTTAAAAGAAATAAACTAAAAATCGTTTAATTTGGTTGGTGAAATCTTGATTTTGTTCGTGAACCTCAGTGTTTCTCAAACTGTTTGAAACCTATGCTTTTTTGCCTATGGTATACAAAAGGTGGATCTTATGAGTAGCACTCTTGCACCGTTACATACAACAAAGAAACTTCTTCTGTTAATGTTGCTCTGAATCACGTATAGCCGCCTTCTGCTTCCGCAACGCTTCGAAGCCTATTGGGTATTCTCGTTTCTTATTATATAGGTGTTGTGCCTGTTATTTCGGGCATATCCGAAATAACAGGCACTATACCAATATAATTAATTACTCACGCGAAGACGGCGTTTCAACAATCACTTTACAGCATATGTAGTCATACGTTCTACCTCGCACGATAGGGGCGCTACAGCCATAGCGTGCAACTTGTGGAAGTTTGACACGGACGCGGGGCGAGCACCGGGATCCACGTGGTTAAGTTCACCGCTGGCCCGAAGCTGGAGACCCAGGTTCGATTACCGACCTGGTACACATTTTCACTTGTTGCCATTGTTTAATTTCAATGCCCTAATGCAGCACTGTCGATCCTTTTCTTCCGAATCCTTATTCCGTCACCTACTACATAATTGCTTACTAGGCACACTACTCTCCAATAGACCATCGCACCACTAGCGATTAAGGCGCCTCCACGTCACAAACTTTACTTCAGATTTTGTGTTCCAAAGAATGTTGGAACTACTGCCACGGCTCTCCACGCAGCGAAAGAGAAGATTGGAGGTCTGTCTTCGATCCCCGACCGCTTCACAAATTTTAATTCAGTGCTTCACCTTTATCTTTAATGTCTTTGACATGTTTGAGACGAAAAAGTCTCAGGTTTCGTGTATTTCCATTTACATTGTTATTTATATCACCTTAGACTAAGGTTAAAAGCAGGAATGTTCCAATATGTGCATTGCCGAGGTGCTACTCCGCTGCATGGAGAGCCTCGACAGTAGTGGCGATTTTCTATGGAACACATTGGAGGTTCGGGTTTCGATTCCCGGCCTAAACTTACAAACTACTTATAAACTAACTTTTACTAACGACAGCACAAATATCCATGCCCGGGATTCTAACCGCCGACGGGCAACGGCTTCATACATCGGAGCATAGCACCTCAATATGTTCGGTCACTCCGCCGCGGTCTTCGTTTTTTAACCAGTCAAATGATTTATTTCCTGTAAGGAAGGGTTATTTACTTTTATTTTAAGGAAAAGGTGTAAGTTTATCAGGACGCAGAAACTAATTTTCATCAGGATTCGTATGATTTATTTTTCCGAGAAGAGTTGTACTCATTTTATAAATTCATCGATCTCTAAAAAATGGTTGTGCAGAATAGTTTTTAAAACATTTGCAAAATATTTTCAAGCACGGTAGAAGCTCGCCGATGAGGGCGTAATTTGAGAGCAAAGTTCAGGCTAGAAGGGGAGATAAACAGACCCACAGAAAAAGCAACAAGTATTTGCAAATATTTATGAAGGGGTGAAGGAAGAAGGATTAGGAAGGAAAGAATCAGGGCGTTGAAACTAAACAATGTGTGCCGGGTCAGGAATCGAATGCATGTCTCCTCCTCCTTCAAGCAGACGTCTCCATAAACACTTTCCTACACGAGGTCGCCCCCCCTCCCTCGTCCGTGTCAAAGTTCCAGAAGTCGCACGCTATGGTTGTAGCGCCCATATCACCCATGCTCTCTTACACGCGCCGGTACGGATTTCAGTGTGAGGTCGAACGTGTGACCGCATCTGCGGTGAAGGGAATGAAGCAAACGCCATCTTCCCGTGTAAATACGTATTATATTCGTGTGGTGTCCGATATTTCGGACATGTCCGAAATAACAGACACCACACCAATACGATAAGAAACAAGGATACCCAACAGGCTACGAATCGTTGCGGAAGCATTAGGCAGCTTTACCTGATTCTGAACAAAATTAGCAGAAGACGTTCATTCATTTATGATGATTTTAGTAGGGATGTGGTTTAAGAGTGTTACTCATGAGATCCACCGTTTGTTTACCATAGGAAAAAAAAAGCAAACGTGTCAGTTTGAGTAACACAAAGGATAAGTAGAATAGAAACACGATTTATTCAACGAAATGGAATGATTTCTACTTTATTTCTTTTAAAGCGCACGCGGTATGTTTTAACGTTCTAATCTATGATTTCATTTTATTATTTGGGACTTTTTCATTTAGAGAGAACAGCATTACGTTTCAAGATTAATTTAGAGATTAAATAAGTTAACATATTGTGAAAAATTAAAGTACAGAAGACGAAGGAAGTATTAAAAAGCATTGTGGTTCAAGCAATTTCTTCTTGAAGGGTGATTAAGATCAAATTAAATATAGAATGAAACCCTTTATCATATCTATTGTTGATGCTAAGCAGCCATAAATGATGTGATATTTTTTCTTTCAGGTCAGGGGTATGCGTATTTTTTTTTTTTTTTTTTTTTTTTTTTTTTTTTTTTTTTTTTTTTTTTTACTCGAAGTAGGTGCAATAATCCCGGTATATCGATAGTATATAGTATACACGGTAATCGTCACCAACTTTGCTCGTGGTGTAATGGAACTTATGACATTTTCAAATTCCTTTTGAAGTCGTGTCCAATACGCACTTCGGAACCCGATAACAGATACAGAGACTATGACAAGAGGTTCGAAACTTTTATATTTTTTGTTCATACAACAGAATACTTTGTTTCACGATTAGATATCCTTCAAGTTAGTTCTTTTCTTGCAGCTAAAAACTATTGAAATTATATTAAAAAAAAATTAAACCCAACAAACAATTTCGTTGTTCAAATCAGTATGTAACTGTCATGTCCTCATCAAGATAGAATTTGAAACCTGCTTCGAGTTTAATGTGTCACACATTCAACAGAATACAATTGTAATAGACCATACACACATTTTTTAAAGCATCACGACATGTTAATGTTCGAAGGTAAAGAACGTATTATACATTTGTTCATATGTTTGTAATCCTATCGGACCAAACTGCATGGTCATCAGTCCGTAGCTTACAAACTACTTAAACCTAGATGAACTAACCTAACGACAACACACACACCCATGCCCTAGGGAGGACTCGGACCTCCAACGGCGAGTAACCGTGTGCTCCACAACGAGGCGCCTTAGACCGCTCGGCTACTGTACCGCGGCTATTATACATTTGTTGTTTAACAATGTAAGAATTTCCGCTAAATATGGCAAATAACCGCGGGCTATCCGAAACCACCCAGAAATACAATTTTTAATTCTCTGCATAATTACATAACCCGGGACGAGAATCCATTACTAGATCGGTATCAGGAAAACCAGTCCTCAAATGGCTAACTGTCCATATAATAAAAGACAGGTCCGAACACATCCGTGAGCAGTCGAGGAAAGACGAAGCATTCCTCACTCTGCTCAATCGCAGCGAATGTTTCGTCCCCCAGTCAGTGCTTGTGCCCAGCGACATGTTTACACGGAAGTAAACGGGACACTTCACATCACGGCGAACTCGTGCAAACAAACTTCCTTACACGACAATCTACTGCAGCTAAATCTTACCAACTGTTATTCAGTTGGCCGCAGACGTTTCATAAATGATTTTTGCGTTAGGTGTGCTAGTAATATGAAACTTTTCATTAATAAATCAGAGTGACAAAAACATGACTCCCTTTTTGTGGTAACTTGACACGCTTCATTTATTTTTATTTATCTTTTTTAAAGAAAATCACTGTTCTGGTTTCGATACAATCAGAGGAAATAAACCAGCGACTGATAGTAGAATGAACACCTTCAATATACTAAGTCTTTGCATGTGGGTGTTTAGAATCCTGAGTGGTATACCTACTTCTCCTTCACTTTTTGTCCTACATCAACATTCAGTATTAGTAGAGTTTCTTGGCCGGCCGCAGTGGCCGAGCGGTCTGCGGCACGCCAGTCACGGTCTGCACTGCCACTACTGTCGGGGGTTCGAATCCCCCCTCGGGCGTGGATATTTGTGCCGTCCTTAGTTGTAGCTATTCGTAAGTAGTTTGTAAGTTTAGAGACTGATGACCCCGTAGTTAAGTCCCATAGACTCTAAAAACTTTTGAACATTGAACAATTTGGTTCGAATTCCGCCTTAGGCATGGATATTTGTGCCGTTTTAGTATTAGCTAGTTCATAAATAGGTTGTAAGTTTAGGGACTGATGACCCCGTACGTAAGTCCCATAAGCTCTACAAACATTTGAACATTTCGATTTGATTTCTTGTTTTGTTTGCTTAGTTTTGTAAGCAGCCAGAATCTTATAAAGAAGAGTTATTTACTTTTATTTTAAGGGACAGTTGTAAGTTTACTCTGAACATATAAAACTAATTTTCATCAGGATTCGTAATAATAATTTTTATTTTTCCGTGAGGAGAACTATTCAATTTCTAGATTCAATAATAATAATAAAACATGGATGTGCAGAACTGTATTTAAAACATCTAAACATCTGCAAAAGGTTCAGAGTACAAGATCGCCGATGAAGGCGTAATTTGCGAGAGAAGTTCAGTTCAGCCTAGAAGAGCAGATAAGGAGGTCCAAAGAAAAAGAAACAAGAACTGGCAAATATTTATGAAGGAGGTGAAGGAATAAGAATTAGGAAGGAAAGGAATGATAGTGCTGAATTAGGACATTGAAATTAAACAATGGCGATAAGTGAAAATATGAAGCGGGACGGGAATCGAACCCGTGTCTCCCGCTTCGGGCCAGCGGTGAACTTAACCACGTGGCTACCGGTGCTCGCCCCGCGTCTGTCTCAAACTTTCACAAGTTGCACGCTATGGCTGTAGCGCCCATATCGTGCGAGGTCGAACGTATGACCGCATATGCGGTAAAGTGATTGAAGAAACGCCGTCTTCGCGAGTCGTAATTAATTATATTGGTATGGTGTCTGTTACATCGGATATGTCCGAAATAACAGACACGACACCAATATAATAAGAAACGAGAATACCCAATAGGGTTCGAATCGTTGCGGAAGCAGTATTAGCAGAAGACGTTCATTTATTTATAATGGTTTAGTATGTAACAGTATAAGAGTGGAACTCATAGGACCCACTGTTTGGCTACCATTGGCAAAAAAACAAACAAGTCAGACAGTTTGAGAAACACCGAGGTTCAATAGAATAGAAAAAAATTCACCTACGAAATAAATCATTTTTAGTATATTTCTTTTAAAGCGGATGTAGTATGTTTTAACGTTCTAATCTATTATTTCATTTTAATATTGTGTATCTTTGTCAATGATTATTACTTTTATACATTAATTTAGGGAATAAATAACATATTATGAATAATTATAGTACAGAAGACGAAGCAAGTATAAAAACGCGTTGTAGAAGGAGCAGGTTCGTCTGGAAAGGCGATGAAGGCCAAATAAAAAATAAAACACAATGAAAACCTTTATCATAACTATTGTTGATGGTAAGCAGCCATAAACGATATGTCTTTTTTCAGATCAGAGGTTTCCAGAGAATTTTTTTTTTTTTTTTTTTTTTTTTTTTTTTTTTTTTCGAAGTAGGTTGCAAAGCTCTTTGTACGATATATAGTAGTAATATTCCGGGTATATCGATAGTATACAAGGTAAGCGCCAATAACTTGTGTCGTGATGTAATGGATTTTCTACAACATTACTTTCAAATTCGTGTTGAAGCTGTGTATAAAACTCACTTCTGAACCAGCTGACAGATACAGAGACTATAACCTAGATTCGAAACTTTTGTATTTTTTGTTTATACATTAGCGTAGTTTGTTTTACCATTAGGTTTCCCGCAGGTTAGTTCTTTGCTTGCAGCTAAGACTATCGAAATGGTATTAAAAACATTAAAAAAATCCTCAAAACCAACAAACAGTCCAGATGTTCAAATCAATACGTAACTGCCATGTCATGAAGAAAAAAAAAAGTTTAAATTTTTGTTAAGCTTATGGGATTTAACTGGGGGGTCATCAGTCCCTAAACTTACAAACTACTTATTAACAACCTTATACTGCAGACGGTACAAACATCCATGCTCAAGGGGGGATTCGAACCCCCGAGGGGGAACGGCCTCGCACATCGTAGCGTAGTGCCTCAATGCGCTCGGTCGTTCTTCCGCGGCCATGTCATTATTAAGATATAATTTGATAGTTGTTTCGAGTTTAATGTGTTACATATTCGACAGAATACAATTTTAATAGATCATACACACCTATATTTTACATCGTCACGACATGTTAATGTTCAAATATAAAGAAGTTATTATAGACTTATTGTTTAAAAAAGTAAGAATTGCCGCTAAATATGGCAACTAATAGGCGGGCTATCTGAAACCATCGAATAATAAAAATTTTAATAACTCTCAAGTTACCGCATGTGCCTTTGAACTTTAGAACACCCACGAGTCAAAATTCCGTCAGAAACACGTTCGTATTAATGATTTAGATTCGTTGCTGTTTCGTAGATCAGTCATTCGTAGCTACAGCGTAAAGTTTCTTTATAAATATTAACAGAAACTACTTCATAAACTTTATCCCCACATATTTTACGACTGTCGCTGTAACAGTACACTGAATTTCACAAAAATATCGCGTCTCAGTCCGTGGATCATGGATGAGGATGTTCCTGCTCCTAGAATTTTAACCTTCAAGGATTGGGGAGGGTGGGGGCAGACATTTACTCAGCGATTCTGTCTTTAAGTTTATACTGTAGAATGTTTATGACTGACAGTACATTGCGGGATGCTTTTCACCGATTTTGTTCAAACCCTGGGAGAAGGAAGTTGACAAACCTTTGAAATTCCAAAAATATCCCGTCCGAGTTGGCCAAAGGGACAGCGAATACGGTGGCGAAAATGTCTCACAGACAAATAGGTAATATATAAGCTGCTTATAGACTTCTCGCCTAGGAGCAGTGTGAGTAGCGTAGTGGACAAGCGCTGGGGTTGCAAATTTTGAGGCCAAGGTTCGATTCCCCGGTACTCCTTACATTTTTGTTCATTTCATTTTACCCCTCGCAATGTAAACCTTTTATTTATGAAATTTAAATTTACTTAAACGTTTCAGTGTGTCACGAACGTTGATGTCAAGAGGTGTCTCAATTAAAACACATTCAATCCTACAGTATCAGTTCAGTGCTACAATTCCCGTCTATACACTTGGTATTCACAAAAATAAACAGTGAAAAGTTATTTACTTAAAAACTTGAATTAAGTATGCATAGCACCGAAGCATATTTCGGATGAAATTTCTCGCTTAAAATACTTTGGTAAAGTCTGCATAGTGTGGAGTTTTTCTTTGACGATGAACACCCTAAGGAATGTAATATAACTTCGGCATATAAATACGTGCTACAATTTTTGAAATATTATTTTCATTAAATACATCATCGAATTATGAAAATTAAATGATGAAATAAGATATATTAATTAACTAAATTAGTTATAACGAAACCAAATATAAATATTATGCATTGAAATTTTTATAATTGATAATTAAAACTACAAGGGTTAATATAAGAAAAGTATTTTGGAAGGGACGGGATTCAAACCCTTGCTGTTTCATTCAAAAGCTAATCGTTTAGCTACTTCGCAACACCGAAAACACCGTCATCAGCAATTTTGAGCTTCAATATTGGCTGATATTGCACCTATCTATAGTTGGAACATTTGGCGTGCGTTTTCTCTTTTCCTATGGCCTACAAAGGGGAGATATTGTAGGAAAAGGTTCATATTCGTGTTTCTTCTCATACAGATTGGGCCAAGTAGGTGAGACCCATCCCGCGATCCCTAGTGTTGAGGCTTTCAACACACAAACGCATAAGGGGATATTATTAGCCTTTGTCAAGACAATCGCATTCGGAGATTGTCGTTGTAGCTATTACACTCTTGGTATGTGCTTGTCAAGTTTTGAACCCACGTAAATGTTTGATATTTATAAATCCATACGACATGTGCCCTGAAATCAACGTTTATTATCTGTCTGTGGAAAAACTCACACTATGACTCACACGATCTGTTGCATTTTTCTGGTGGCAGTGTCAATCTGCTCAGAACATCTGAAGCAAATAGACTGTCTATTTCGTTCATTCATCCAAAACTTCTCTTTGTTATCATGTGAACTGACTGAATGAGGAGTTAATACTTTTTGATACTATATTCGTTACCAAAGTTGTTACTGAGCAGAAAAGTTACGTATGTAAAAATACGGATTGAAACTCGTGAAAATGAGTGAATAATTAAAAATAAAAGTGCTGCGGATGTCAGATCGTTTATTGAATCTCTGCAGGCACATAGGCCTACTACCTATTCATATGTGGCAAGAAACTACGCACGCTTTTGACGAAAAACTGTGGTTTTGTATTCTGCACAGTAACTGAAACCCACCGGTGTGAAATGCTGTCCTACTACAGAATAATCTGCTGCGGCTTCTAAAACCAAGGGATTAACTTTAGAATCTTTCACTTCTCTAATTGCTACGATGGAGAATCACCAAAAGTCGACTCTTAGGTTCGAGATTTTACAAATTATTCTATCTACTTGTTTTTGCTGTTTGCATTATCAAATTAATGCCTGCTTCTTTGAATAGATGACCGACTTTAATCTAAGGTGATTGTTCAGACGTCTACTTCCTGCATGATGTATTCATAGGTGCGGGTGGTTTGGCGGTTTGATATTTTTGATTAGTATGCGAATCACATCGTCTTCGATACTCGCCAGTGACAAACTCACACCAAAAGATCTCTTTAACCTCTGGGGAAGCCAGATACAGATTGTTACTCAATTATGTGCGTTTATTATTGTTACGTGAGAAACATAATTAGCCATATTTGAAAATAGAAGAAAAATTTGAAAGTGTCAGTAATCGAACTGTCGCTCGTTGATCAGTAGTTGGCGAGATACGTAAGCTTATTTTTATCATTTGTTTGCTTCTCTGCACATTCATTTGACATAATCGTATCTGGTATTATAATAGCCCAATATGTTGTCGAATGCTTAATATTAGGTGTTTCAATAAGACATGGACTTGGAAAAGTACCAAACATCTGAGGAGAACTGTAATTTGTTGTGGCACAGCTGGCTTATGTTTATTAAATTTGTGCTGATATCTTAGTTGCAACATCAACCGAAAGAGAACCAGTGGAAATGATACGATACCTGCACTCTCGGAAATACCATCAATGATCTGCCTCGCCAAACGGTTGTCGTCTTTATAGTGAAACCGAGGTGGTGGGACGAAACCGTCAGCGATACTCGGAACCTGATGCACCATGATGTATCCCTTAGCTTCACAACAAAGTGTTTAGAACAGGATATGTTTTGTCTGCTCTCTCATCGAATAAGTGTTTAGCGTGATTTCAGCCAGTGTGCCGCTGTAGCACCCACCAGACATTTGTCGACTTGCACTTGGGTGATGGTTACCTTAAGTAGTGGTTAATGTCGATAATTTGCTTCCAGTCATGTAATTGAATTAATTCTATGATATGCATGCAATTTTTCCATCTGAATGTGTCAGTAACGTCCGAAAATATACACGGACTGAAGCATCTCAATTCTAATTGCTGTCGTTGTTCATTGAAGCTATAAGAAAAGAAATGTGGAAAGGAATTTGTCGGCCGCGAATAGCTTAAAACGCCATGACTAATACGCAAAGCAGTTTCTAAAATCAGTTTTCGAAGTCGCCTTCACGTCGCATAGAAAGAATGCGTGTTGTTAGAACTGGCTGTGATACTGGAAGATAACTTTTTTCCTTCCAGATTTCGTGTCATATGTGTAATCGACAGTATGTACAATCGTGTTGCCTAGCTGTATATACATCCCGCCAAGCAGCAGAACTCTGCGGTTGTGTATAGCGATTAGGCGAGGGGTCTCGCGAATTCTGTCACCGGCTGTACAAAGTAGAGTGACCGTGCGGTTGTGTGTTTGCATTACATACATATATAGTTTTTCCCAATCTTGATAAAACTTTGCACACTTGGTCTTCAAACAGACAGGACTGCACATATGACGTCATAAACATTGAAATGCGCAAAAATTGCTGCAGCATATGTCTATGTTGCACATATTCTCCTGAACAACTGGACCGATTTCAACTAAATTTGATGCACACATGTCTCACCGCGAGGTGACAATCGCTATAGGGGTAAGAACCACCTACGACGCATACTTCAGGAGATATGACGTTATAAACAGTGAGATAAATGATAAACCGCCCACTCACGAAAAATGTTAGTTTGTGATGCATACAAATCTACAGTTATATTCCGAACTTGATGAAATTTTACGCTTTCTACATTCACAACAAGAACAACATCACTGTTAGATTTCGTAAGATGCGTGGGTACCTTAAAGAGTCTTTGACACCAATCTACAATTTTATTCATGAGATTGTCATACGGATAAATGTGCTCCTCGTCGCTCGTCGGAGATGCTGTGTCCCATTTATTGTGCACCGACTATAACACCAATTGTAGTGGTACAAGCCACTTTCCCCCACTTCTTCAATACCCTGAGATACCCAAATATTTATCAATAAATTTTCAAATGTTTGTACAGCTTATGGGACTTAACTACGGGGTCATCAGTCCCTAAACTTACAAACTACTTATGAACTACTTACGAACTAGGACGTCACAAAATCCATGCCCGTGGGGGGATTCGAACCCCCGACCGTAGTGGCCGTGCAGACCGTGACTGAAGCGCCTCAGTCCCCTCGGCCACCGCGGCCGGCAATAAATTTTATCAATAATGAAAGGAGCAGCGTTAGCCGTAAAATCTTTTGCTTTATTCAGGCAAATCGATTTCGGTTTCCAAGAAACCATCGTCAGTGCTGTCAGCAAGTTCAAAACAGCATTTTTGTGAATGTACAATGACATTTACGTCTAACATATCTGTTGACAACATAGCTACATACAGGTGATATTATCTGTTGTCATACGAACTCAAACTTTGATTTCGTATGACAACAGGTAATATCACCTGTGTGTAGCTATGTTGTCAACGGATATGTTAGACGTAAATGTCATTGTACATTTCATAAAAATGCTGTTTTCAACTTGCTGACAGCACTGAAGATAGTTTCTTAGAAAACAGAAATCGATTTGCCTGAATGAAGCAAAAGATTTTACGGATAATGCTGCTCCTTTCATTATTGATAAAAGTGATTTTGTGGCCGTTGAGCACACCCCTCCAGATAATGGAATCCAATTACAAAAAATAAATTTTAGTGAATTTATTAGGCATGACAGGAACAGCAGCTGCCGCCAGAATCTGTTTGTTTCAGATTTTGGAGGTGGTGGCAGCAGCAAGTGGCCTCAGATATTATGTCTACCCGGTTAAAGATATATATTGAAGTTCCTTGGAGAAAGTCTGTGCTTAGACTGTTGCAAGAAGAAAACGTTGATTTTGTTTTGTATTCTATGTCTGATGTCTGTCAATAAATGTGTATCACATTACTATGTACTTATTGATAGAATAACTCCTTAGATAGAAATAAATATGGAGTTAAATGTATAAATAATTTATTTAATCTATAAAGTACATAGATGAAGAAAAATTACAGATTTATCGGATTAATTAATTAATGGATAATAGTATTTAGAGGCACAGTTATTGCTGGACTTCATTGTCTCAAGAATTTTATATATTGAACTTGAAAGTAAGAATTACAAGATAAATTTCATCATTGATAAAGAAGAACTGACAGCTTGGATTTCATTGACTAGTGAATTGCCAAGCATCTACAAAGTAGCTATCACACTGCTTATGTTGAAACTCATTCAATTCAGGGTGAGGCAGCCGTGATAGCTAACAATACTTAAATCGTGATAACCTGCCGTTGCAGCACCAGTAACTGATCTAACGCCTACACCACGCACACGTTGTCTTGATAGGCTTTTCCGACCGCAGCGCCGTCCTTTGAGTTTTTATATCAAACAATCTAAGCTACCAGCATCCTTCTACACTTGGCATCTTTCACGACAGTGGTGGCATTTTGCAACATGATAAGTGTCAATGTCATAAGACCAAAACCGTGATACTGTAGTATCAGGAGCACGATAACGAACTCACGTCACAGCTACAACAGGAAGTTCGCCATATTTCAACTTAATATAATGTATGTTTTATTTTGGCAATAAATTCTATTCGTAAGGCATTTGTGTGGAGTGCAGCATTATACCGAAGTGAAATGTGAACGATAATGAGTTAAGACATAAAAATGAGAGAAGCTTTTGAAATCTGGTTCAAATGTTTGTAAATCCATGGGACTTGACGACTCCCTAGGCTTACAAACTACTTAAACTAACTTAACCTAACCTAACGACAAAAAAAAAAAAAAAAAAAATCCGGCGCTTATGTGAATGATGAACAGCAGTCACCCGCTTATATCTATTTACTAAATGAAAACCCGACATTGCGCAAGTATTGATTTATTTGAACCTTCTGCATCTACATCTACATGGAATACTCTGCAAATCACATTTAAGTGCCTGGCAGAGGGTTCATCGAACCACCGTTATACTATTTTATCTCCCATACCATTCTCGAATAGCGCGCGGGAAGAATGAACACCTGAATCTCTCCGTTCGGTCTCTGATTTCTCGTATTTTATTATGATGATCATTTCTACATATGTAACTGGGATTCAAACAATATATTTTCGCATTCGGAGGAGAATGTTGGCAATTGTAGTTTCGTAAGTAGCCCACACCGCAGCGATAAGCGCCGTTGTTGTAATGATTCCCATCCCAGATCCTGTATCATTTACCGTAACGCTCTCTCCCCTGTATCGTGACAATACGAAACGAGCTGCCCTTCTTCGGACTCTTTCGATGTCCTCCGTCAAACCCACCTGATAAGGATCCCACAATGGTCAGCAATAGTGTATGCAGTTTCTTTAGTAGTTCTGTTGCATCTTTTAAGGATTCTGCCAATAAAACGCAGTCTCTGGTTCGCCTTTCCCACGACATTATCTACGTGTTCTTTCCAATTTAAGTCAGAAGTAATTGTAATTTGTAATTCCTAGGTATTTTGTGGAGTTTACGGTCTTCACATTTGATTGATTCATAATGTAAACAAGATTTAACGGATTTCTTTTTGTACTCATGCGGACGACTTCACACTTCTCATTATTTAGAGTCAATTGCCAATTTTTACACCATAGTGATATCTTATTCAGATCGTTGAGCAGTTGGTTTTGAACTTCAGATGTTTTTACTAGACGGTAAATGACAGCGTCAACTGCAAACAACCTAAGAGAGCTACGTAGATTTTCCCCTAAATCGTTTATGTAAATAAGTAACAGCAGAGGACCAATAACACTACCCTGTGGAACGCCCGAAATCACCTCTGTTTTAGTCGATGCCTTGCTATCGATTACTACGAACTGTGTCCTTTCTGAGAGAAAATCCCCTATCCAGTCGAAAATTTGGGGCGATATACCGTAACCACACAATTTGCTTAAAAGCCGTTTGTAATGTACAGTGTCAAAAGCCTTGTGGAAATCGAGGAATACGTATTCAATTTGCGAACCCTAGTCAAAAGCACACATTACTTCGTGTGAGTAAAGAGCTAGTTGTGTTTCGCATGAACGATATTTTCTAAATCCGTCTTGACCTTGGGCCAATAGATCATACTGTTCGAGATAATTCATAATATTTGAATAGAGGATATGTTCCAAAACCCTGCTGCAAATTGTTAATGCACTTCCTCTTTCCTCCTCTGTTGTCCATTACCTCCTCCCCTTGCCTTTCTTCATCTCCTCCTCCACTTCTGTCGGTTCATCTCTCCTTGCCCTTACTATGAAAAATTACATGTATTCGCGAATTTTCAAATCTATCGGTGAAATGGTATCGAAAAAATTTGTGTAAATTTGCATCCTATAGCTTTCAAACAAGAGAAACAAGGGGACTGATGACCTAGCAGTTTATTCCTATTCAAAATTCAAACAACAACAACAAGATGAACGTCACCATCTTCAGAAAATTTCATAGTGTGAATGGCCGAGGATACCTTCCAATGAATTTCGAAACCATTTCACCGATCGCTTTGAAAATTGAAAGCAATAATTCAAAACACTTTACGATCCGGCCTCTTAAACCGGATGGAAACTGTTGGTTAGACATTTCTTCAAAACATTTCAGAAAGTTAGCTGCAATTTGCTCTGATTTTTTATCCTGGCTATAATTTTTATGCAAATGTGCGCGCTCTCTTTGCTTTTTTCGTAACATTTGCGACACAAATATTGTTTATGTGGTACTGGTCAAAGTAATTCTCAGTATTTCATTTTCTACACTACCTCTGGATAATATTAAATAAATTTCTGTCACGAGGAAGTACTTTTCATAGAAAAACATTGGAAGCATTTTCACCAGACATTTTAATAACGTCTGAGCCATTAATATCCAGTTCCCAGAAACATCTCCCAGGCATACTAAGATCGTTGTCCACATAAGCGTTTGAACTATTCATTCCAGTTATTTCAGTTACAGTATAAAGACAGAAGCTTTCGATTAATACGAGCAGCTGATGGAGAGTCAAATTACAGTGATTAATTGTAAGTGATGCTACGGTTATATATAAATGACGAATCTAATAATGAAAAAAATTTTAGAAAAACAATTTCGCCGGTCAAGTCCGCAATTTTGTTTTTCCAAATTTTGACTTCGGTTCCATAATCAGTGATCCCAAAAAAACACCTATTCCGGACATTCGCCAGCTTTTCGGGTATTCAGGCCATTGCGCCAACAGCACTACAACCTTCGTTAAACGATTTTGAAGAAACTATTCTGGAAACAAAGGATTCTCGTACATCATATAGGTGCATTCGTCAGCTTGGTGTTGTACTGTCTGTCATTCCGTTCACTTGCATAGTTACTATTGTTGTAGGGGTGTTGGAGGGATGGCGTAGGTACACTTCAAGAGAAACAATCCCTCCACATTAATGACATACCGTATTTATTGAAACTAATCTTTAGGAGTTGAAAAAATACAGTAACTGTAGTCTGATGTTGTCTGTAAAAGTTTAAGCGCCAGACACTGACAGGAAAGTAGTTGGTCTCGAACAAGTACAAATACACGAAAATCGTGTGAGAGATAATGTAAAGGTCCCTTAATGCACTAGTGATACTTCCGCATCTGCAAAATTCTGCAGTCGCCCGTTAGAGGCCTCTGCATGGTCCATGCCGCATTCCACACTGACCTGCCGGTACACCAGTAGTGCAGTGTGTCTCTGAAGTTACGTTTTATGACGTTATTTTCATAGTGAGGCGTCGGATTGGTCGGCGATTGGTAATCAATTCTGCTAATATAGTTTGGCTGGTTTAAATGAACTAACGAAGACACCTTCTTCGTGAAGATGGTATTGGTGTAGAAGATGAATCATTCGCATGTTACCTGGTATCTATTATAGTGTTTCTAATTTATGCTCATATTTCTACACTATGAAAGATACCGGAAAACATGCGAATGATTCATCTTCTTCGCTAATACCATTTTCACGAGGAAGGGCTCTTCGGAATTTCATCTCAACCAACCGCAATACATTAGCAGGATTGATTACCAATCGACCACCCATCTGACGCTTCACAACTCAAATAACGTCACAAAGCGCAACTTCAGAGGCTCACCGCACTGTACCTACTGGTTCCGACTGGTGTACCGGCAGCTCAGTGTGCAATGCGGTGTGGCATACGCAGAAGCCTCTAATGGGCGACTGCAAAGTTTTTCAGATGCGAGGGTATCTCTAGTGCAATAAGGGATCTCCACATTATCTCTCACATGACTTTGGTGTATTTGTGTTTGTTCGATCCCGAGTACTTTCTTGTGAGTGATCCTTGAAGGTTGAGACGCTCAGACTCAAATCTGAGAGTCGACCCGTAAAGAAGCGACGTTTGCTAGGAGTCTGTGGTGACGAATCCTGAGGTACTGCGGAACACTGTAGCACGGTGACGACACACTTCACTGAAATGATGCACTCTCCGCAATGAATAGATTCACTGTACCTCATGTGCAGGAAACGGTGGGTTGCCGGCCGCGGTGGCCGAGGGGACTAAAAAAAAAAATGTTCAAATGTTTGTACAACTTATGGGACTTAACTACGGGGTCATCAGTCCCTAAGCTTACAAACTACTTATGAACTACCTAAGACTAAAGACGGCACGAATATCCATGCCCGAGGGGGGATTCGAACCCCCGACCGTAGTGGCCGTGCTGACCGTGACTGAAGCGCCTCAGTCTCCTCGGCCACCGCGGCCGGCGCCGAGGGGACTGAGGCGCTCTAGTCACGGTCTGCACGGCCACTACGGTCGGGGGTTCGAATCGGCAACACAACACCTGTCTATAGTAACAGGAAAATACATTGAATTTGAAGGTGGGCTGTTAGAACATCTTCTGTGAGCAAACGTACACGGTTAAACAAAACATAACAGTATCACCTGCGCGTTTTTCGTTCCTAGTCGTTTTCATTCGTTTACCCAGAAACGGTTAAAAAAGGGTATATGTGAATGTAATTTTTAACTCAAATCTGCAGCCCATAAACCAATGGAATTTTGAAGGTATGTGGATGACACTTTCATAGTGTGGCCTCATGGAATGAATAAGTTACTGGACTTTCTACTACAGCACCTCATCTCCATCCACAAGAATATCCAGTTCACTATGGAAGCAGAGAAAGATGGTTGTCTGACTTTTTTGGATGTTTCGTTAGACGAAAAAATGATCTTCAGGTCATTCTGTCTATCGTAAGCCCTTTCATATCGATTTATATTTACGAGCTTCGAGTTGTCACCACCCATCGCAAACTGTGAATGTCCTTAAAACACTTGTACACGGAGGACACACAATATCAGATGCCGAAAACCTCCCTAAAGAGCTCTCCCACCTACAGCAAGTGTTTATGGATGACTGATATTCTACTCGGCAGATTAAGAAATCACAATTAAAAACAAGAACCAAGAAGTTGTGATAGAGTGCTTTTCTCCCGTTTGTTGGGAACCTGTCATTTAAAATAGCAAGAATCTTGCTGAGTTTTCAAGTGGGAGTCGTTTTTCGTCCACCATCGAAGATTTCTGATTTGCTTGGTTCACTAAAGGACAATATGTTGTTACAAAAGTCCGGTATTTACAAAATAACTCGTCAGTGTGGTATGGCTTATATAGGCCAGACCACAAGCTCCGTGGAAGAACGTTGCACGGAACACAACCGTTGCACCCGACTTTTTGCAACCAAGCAAATCTGCTATAGGTGAAAATTATATATTCACTGGTCACTCAGTGGAGTATGATAAAAGAATTATTCTGGCCTCAGTACAACGTTTTGAGACTCCATTATTATATAATTCCCACAATCACTATTTATGTACTCTGAAGCCATCCGGCGCCAGCGCCTTAGGAGAGAAAAATGGTACATACGCTTCACTCGTAAAAGACACAAACTGTCGCGTACTTTTGTTTAGACCTTTGTGAGATCTACAATTTAAAAAAAAAACTCACCACGATACGTTCAGTAGTTCTCGAGTTATAGACGGTTAAAGGGACAGAGAGAGAAAATGTGCTTCTGTTTTACGTAATATCATGATTTCACCACCTTCAGAGTGCGAATTACGAAATTTTACTATGTCTATAACCGTGATGCTGGTTCATGCAATAAGTTGACGAAGTTTCATCGCAATCGACTGAATGACATTGAAAGGGATAGGATAAGGACAAACAGAGGCCTTCACTTTTATATACTAGATAAAGAAAACTTTCGTTACAATGCAAACATAGCAGCCGATCTTCGCATTAATGCTGTTGTTTTACTCATTTAATTATTATGAAAATTGAACTGCATACTACTTTCATACATACAATTTTATCAATAAAATATCGATGATCTGAATCCTAACAATTCATTCTGCAAATTTGCAATTTTGTAATAGGCTTCACAAAAATGTTCGGAACAAATTCTGGCATTTTTGACACTTATCTCGTCTTATCGTTTACAGCGGGAGATCCATATGCGCTGAAGTTCCTCATCTTTTGAAAACCGATGGTACAAAATGCCTTCCGTCTTGCGTCCACTGTTATTGCACTCCGCAACAGCACAACGCGAAGTATTCTTGCTCATATTTACAGAAGGAATATAAATGGAAAAATTGTTCCCTAATGCAAGAAAGCTACATAACAAGTCACGAAACGAGCGAGCGCAAAACACAACTTCCTGCTTGCACGTTTCATAAAGGTACTACGGCAACTGCTCGGCGCTTGCTGCCACGTGACGTCACAAAAGTAAAGCGCGCCAGTAAAATTTACAAAATGTTCAAATGTTTCTAGAACTTATGGGACTGAACTACGGGGACATCAGTCCCTAAGCTTACAAACTACTTATCAACTAACTTAGCCTAAGGACGGCACAAATATCCATGCCCGAGGGGGGATTCGAAAACCCCCGACCGTGGTCGTGCCAACACCACCTAGAAGACAAGGCCTTACAACAGGCCGTGCCTACGTCACACTTAGAGGCCCCGTCCGCCACCTCACTGGCTGGTTGCTGGGGCACGCCCACCACCGCGCAGCGGCCGGCCAGTCAGATGGCGGCCGGGGCCTCTAAGTGTGACGTAGGCACGGCCTGTTGTGAGGCCTTGTCTTCTAGGTGGTGTTGGTCGTGCAGACCGTGACTGGAGCGCCTCAGTCCCCTCGGCCACCGCGGCCGGCTCAAATTTACACCCCCCCTCCCCTTGTCAGTCCCCAATGGTTCGCCTGAGGATGACAGGTAGGTGAGCCACGGTGGAGTAGCCGAGCGGTCTAAAGCGCCTCGCTGCGGAGCGCGCAGTTGCTAGCCATTGAGGTTCGAGTCCTCCCCTTGGGCATGGGTATGTGTGTTTGTCCGTAGGTTAGTTTACCCTAGTTTACCTAAGTTTAAGCTACGGACTGATGACCACGCAGTTTGGTCCGATAGATTTACAAACATTTGAACAGGCAGGTGCCCAGGTGCTGTGGATACATGGACGAGACGACGGACTGCAAGGAAGTAATATCTTTGAAAAGGGTATATGTTTATAAGACCTTTTTTTTTCAGAATCACCACTAGTATCACCCCTCAAAGCACGTACCTCTCCTCATGACTCATCCTGTGTAGGTTAATGCTAGTTACTGCACCAGTTAGTTTGTGTTTTCTTAAATTCCTATTTTGCATCAATTTAATTATTATCGTGGCACACCATTAATGAATCTAAGTATTGTGACATTTTCCATTTTCATGTTTAGTATGTCCCCCGTTTACGGGGCGATTTGCTGATGACATAGTAATTCTGTTGGAGACCGCAAAAGATCTGGAAGAGCAATTGAATGGGATGGACAAAGATATAAGATGAACATTAACAAGAGTAAAACGGAGGTAATGGAATGTAATGTCAGAAAATCAGGCGATGCTGAAGGAATTTGATTAGGTAATGCGACAATAAAAGTAGTAGATGAATTTTTTTTTTCTTTTTTTTTTCGGTAGCAAAATAACTTCTGATGGCCGAAGTAGGGAAGATATAAAATGCAGAACGGCTATGAGAAGAAAAGCGTTTCTAAAGAAGCGGGACCTGTTAACATGCAATATTAATTTAAATGTTAGGAAGTCCTTTCTGAAAGCATTTGCCTGCAGTGTAGCATTTATGGCAGTGAAACGTCGACGATAAGGAGTTCAGGCAAAAAGATAATAGAAGCCTTTGAAATGTGGTGCTACAGACAAATGATGAAAATAAGATGGGTAGATTACGTAACTAATGAGGAGGTGCTTAACCGAATCGGGAAGAAAAGGAGTTTCTGGCGTATCCTGACTAAGAGAAGGGATAGATTGGTTGGACACATTCTGAGACATGAAGGAATTGTCAACGTAGCATTAGAAGGAAGCGTGTGGGGGGTAATAATCGTAGAGGGAGACCGAGGGACGAATATAGTAAGCAGATTCAATAGGATGTAGGTTGCGGCACGTAGTCTCAGATGAAGAGACTTGCACAGAACAGGGTAGCGTGGAGAGCTGCAGCAAACCACTCTACGGACTGAAAACCACAACAACAACAACGACAGTACTGCTAAGGCAGAATTACTAAACACAGCTTTCCGAAATTCGTTCACCAAAGAAGACGAAGTGAAAACTCCAGTATTCAATCCAAGAACAGATGCCAGCATGCGAACCTTAGAAGTAGATGTTCCTGGAGTAGTAAAACAACTTAGTTCACTAATCAAAAACAAATCTTCCGGGCCGGATTTTATACCAACTAGATTCCTCTCAGAGTATGCTGATCAATTGCTCCGTACTTAGCTATAATTTACAAACGATCACTCAGCGAAAGATCTGTACCCAAAGACTGGAAAGTTGCCCAAGTTACTCCAATATTCAAGAAAGGCAATAGGAGTGATCCCCAAAATTACAGGCCTATCTCATTGACGTCGATTTGCAGTAGGATTTTGGAACATATACTTTGTTCGAATATTATGAACTACCTCGAAGAGAACGACCTATTAACCAATAGTCAACACGGATTCAGAAAGTATCGCTCTTGCGAAACACAGCTTGCCCTTTATTCACATGAAGTGTTAAGTGCCATCGACAAGGGATCTCAAATCGATTCCATATTTCTGGATTTCCGGAAGGCTTTTGATACTGTACCCCACAAGCGGCTTCTAATGAAATTGCGTGCTTATGGAATATCTTCCCAATTGTGCGATTGGATTCACGATTTCCTATCAGAAAGGCCACAGTTCGTTGTAATTAACGGTAAGTCATCGAGTAAAACAGAAGTGATATCTGGCGTTCCACAGGGAAGCGTTATAGGTCCCCTACTCTTCCTGGTGTTTCTAAACGATTTAGGAGACAATCTGAATAGCTCCCTTAGACTGTTCGCGGATGATGCTGTCGTTTATCGGTTAGTGAAGTCAACAGAGAATCAAAAGCAACTGCAAAGCGATTTAGACAAAATTTCTACTTGGTGCGAAAATTGGCAATTGACACTAAATAAAGAGAAGTGTGAAGTAATACACATGACCACTAAAAGAAATCCACTGAACTTCAATTACGCGATAAATCAGTCAAACATTAAGGTCGTAAATTCTACCAAATACCTAGGAGTTACAATTACGAACAACTTTGACTGGAGAGAACACATAGAAAATATTGTGGGGAAGGCGAATCAAAGGTTACGTTTCATTGGCAGAACGCTTCGAAGATGCACCAGCTCCACCAAAGAGACTGCCTACATCACACTTGTGCGTCCTCTCCTGGAGTACTGTTGCCCCTTGTGAGACCCTCACCAGGTGGGACTGACGGAAGATATTGAGGTTCAGAGAAGGGCAGCTCGTTTTGTTTTATCACGTTACGGGGGGGAAAGCGTCACGGAAATGTTGCACGAATTGGGGTGGAAATCATTAAAAGAAAGACGTTATTGATTGCGGCGTGATCTGTTTGCGAAGTTTCTATCACCGACTTTTACTTCTGAATGTGAAAATATTTTGCTAGCACCCACCTACTTAGGGAGACATGACCATCCCAATAAAATAAGAGAAATCAGATCGAAAACGGAACGATTTAGGTGTTCTTTCTTCCCGCGCGCTGTTAGAGAATGGAACGGTAGAGAAAAGTTATGAAAGTGGTTAATGAACCCTCCGCCAGGCACTTTAATGTGATTTGCAGAGTATCTATGTAGATGTAGAGAACAACATGCCCCTCGCGTAAAACCGTTTTCCCGCGGTAGAGACGATGAATCGGTCGACGCCCTGTCGCGCCAAGGAACACATATCGATTTTAGATTAGGTATGACGCATTGCTCAAAGCTGACAGGTGGTGACTGCAACTAGAGATTACCTGAAGTAGTGGGAAGCACCTACGTCCCTCAAACTGAACCTACGCGAGAGTTATGCTGTTTTCATACCAGTGGGGGGACTCGAAGGTCGCTGCACGGAAAGGGGACCGTACGACGGAACGGCTACAGTTTGCTCGTACTGATGTAACCGCGTTCTGCGACGGCGCGCGATCAAACAGGCAGTCGCTCGCAAACAGCCAGTGGGGCAAGTTTTCTCATTAGCTGGTCGGCGCGCGGCTGCTGGTGTAAGAGAGCCGGCGGTAATCCATCAGCGAGGGCCGCCGTCTCCAGTAGGATTGCCACAGCTGCCGCGCGGCGGACCGTCGCAGCTTCTCTCTGCACCGAGACAGCCCTCACTGTGTAAAGGCCGTGGGGATGAGTGACAACACTGTAACGATAGAAGCAGGTAGGCTTTGCAGGAGCCGTGTCCAAGGCAATTTCTTCGAAATGCTCCATGAAGAGGTTGGCTACAACTGGAGCTAAAGGGCTTCCCATCACAACGCCGTCTGTCCGGTTAAAATAATCTCCGCCATATAAGAAATATGATTACGTCTGGGTGTGCTTAAATAAATCCACGATGACTTGTTATCTGCAGGGTCCACAGTGTTAGTGATGTCGTACATCGACATTTTAATAGTAACAATTATATAATTTCAACACTGTATATTTTAATTCCAATTATTTACACGATAAGCTTATTTCGACTTAATAGTCATCTTCAGGTGTTATGCCTGCAATACATAAGTATATTTTAATTCCAATTATTTACACGATAAGCTTATTTCGACTTAATAGTCATCTTCAGGTGTTATGCCTGCAATACATAAGTTTTTATAAAATTTACTACTATGCTGCCTACTTTTTTATACAGATGTAAAAGAAATGCTACATACCACATTCTGTTATGTTGTTCATTTCAATATTATTGTGACATGATATATTTTATTATTATTATTTCTTCTTCTTATATATATATATATATATATATATATATATATATATATATATATATATATATATATATATATATATATCATGTAGCTAATAATATTGTGCTGTCATGCAAGATCTTTATCAAGTTACAGATTTTGACATTTACTTGACAACTCTACAGAGATGTAATATGCTTACATTATTTGCACAGAGAATATATACCTATGAGGCAAAGCTTTTATTTAAAATTTAACGAAATATGTTGGGATATTTTATCTTTGATAATTTTGTTGCACTATTATCTATAATTGGCAGTGCGATTATTAATCCGTTGTCATGCACTAAAATATGAATAAAATTATCGAAATAATTTTTGTGCTTGAAATCCGTTTGATCGTTTAGCACATTATTTGTGTTTTTAATTGCATGTAGGCATACTTCCATTTCTTCAAGAATATTCATCTCGTATCCCTTCTGTACAGTATGCAAAATTTCTAGTGCATTATCTATGGTGTCAACTGTGTAATTTTCGGACTGCAAATGTTGATAAAATGTGGAAGGGTTCTTTTCACTTTCTCAGGTGTGTTCTTTGTATCTTATAGTGAAATTTCGCCCAGTCTGTCCTATATAATACTTATTACATGAATTACAAGATATTTTATAAATTCCAGAGTTAAGAAATTTTGAAGGTTTTGTGGTATGTGTTACGAATTTGTGTTTAAGGGTGTGTCTGTTCTGAAATGCAAAAGTGGTGTTAGTTTTTCTAAAAATTTGCCGCGCTTTATTAGAGTTAAAATCCACGATGGTGTCGTCAAACAACTGGGCCAGTAAGAAAAAACTAGAAGAGTTCCTGGATCACATCAACAGTATCCATGGCCACATTAAATTCACGATGGAAGTAGAGAAGGACGGTTCCTTGCCATTCCTGGACGTTCTTGTCCGTCGTAAGCCCGATGGAAGTCTGGATCACACCGTTTACCGCAAGCCCACTCACACGGACCGGTATTTGCACGCCACCAGCTACCATCATCCAGCACAGAAAACAATCTGTTCTGAAGACGTTAGTACACAGAGCTGTAACCGTATCAGATGCTGTTAACCTGTCAAAGGAGCTTAGCCACTTACGCAAAGTTTTCAATGATAACGGCTACAGCAAGAGACATATCTCAAGCAATGTAACTTAAAGCACGAAATCAGAAGAGACCTGAAGAAAAGTCAAGAAGACCGCATTTTTGCCGTTTTGTGGCTCCACAACAAGGAAAATCGGCCGGCTCCTGAAGAGACATAAAATTGACACAATCATCAGGCCTCCAACAAAGATCTGACAATTAATGAAGCCTGTGAAAGATGATGTAGGTCTCAGAACACCAGGCATTTATAAGATTCCGTGCGAGTGTGGTCAGTTTTAGTCGGCCAGACTGTTCGCACTATTGAACAGCGACGCATAGAACACGAGCGGTGCTTTCGATTACGCTATCCCGAAAAATCAGGTGTAGTGGAACATGCTTTAGAAATCGGACACCGAATTGCTTTCGACGAGACTTCTATTATTAAACGGACAAACAGCTTCTAGGACAGCGTAATAAATGAGGCAGTAGAGATCAGAATTTCAGAAAACACCGTCAATAAAGACGGCGACTTGCAGCTCAGTACGGCTTGGTATCCTGTAATTGCGGAGTTGAAGAGGGCGCGGCGTACGCGCGACCAAAATATTGCCTTATATTGTCAAGGAAGTGACATCACTGGCGGCGGCGCGGCTATATAAGCACGGCAGCGGTCGCGAAATAACACTCATCCACTTGACAATGACAGAGGAGTTCTCTGTCGAAAGCTCGTGGGCAGTAAACCACATGACGCGGCTTGTAACCTGAGAAGACTTCATTAATGGATATCGCCGTGAAAACATGCAATCATATATACTTAAACTCTGGTAAACTAACCTAAGAACAAGACAAACACCCATGGCCTAGGGGGGGAACTCGAAATATTTTGTAATGGCGTGCAATAGTAAAGTTCCTCTGACCAGCGAGAATACGGCCGACACATTAAACTTTTCGCATTTTCTCCTTTCTCCACAAAGAAACACTGATACTCCCACTTCTTTTTAAAAGGCGACAAATGCCCACTTGTCCGCTTCTTCGATTCACTCTGCATTTTCTGGTGTTTGAAGTGTAATGTTCGCTTTATAGTGGTCGCTCAGCATCAACATCAGCAGCCACGCCTGTTGTCACACTAGGAGTTGCCGCCGCTGCCCCACACCAGTCCACGACTGATCGTGTGCAGCACGCATGCAGCGCTATGTGCACACGTGCCGTGTGCAACATTTGCCCGCCCCTGCCTTAACCCTTTGTCTGTTGTGGACGTCTATAGACGCAGCTCCGTGCCCTTCCCCTGGTGCTGTGGACGTCTATAGACGCGGCTCCACGCCCTTCCCCTGGTGCTGTGGACGTCTACAGACGCAGCTCCGCGCCCTGCCCTGGTGCTGTGGACGTCTATAGACGCGGCATCGCGCCCTTCCCCTGGTGCTGTGGACGTCTGTAGACACGGCTCTGCGCCTTTCCCTTGGTGCTGTGGACGTCTGTAGACGCGGCTCCGCGCCCTTCCCCTGGTGCTGTGGATGTCTATAGATGCGGCTCCGCGCCCTTTCCCTGGTGCTGTGGACGTGTATAGACGTGGCTCCACGACCTTCCCCTGGTGCTGTGGACGTCTATAGACACGGCTCCGTGCCCTTCCACTGGTGCTGTGGATGTCTATAAACGCGACTCCACGCCCTTCCCCTGGTGCTGTGGACGTCTATAGATGCGGCTCCGCGCCCTTCCCCTGGTGCTGTGGACATCTATAGACGCGGATACACGCCCTTCCCCTGTTGCTGTGGTCGTCTATAGACGCGATCCGTGCCCTTCCCCTGGTGCTGTGGACGTCTATAGACGCGGATCCACGCCCTTCCCCTGATGCTGTGGACGTCTATACACACGGCTCCGCGCCCTTCCACTGGTGCTGTGGACGTCTATAGATGCGGCTCCGCGCCCTTCCCCTGGTGCTGTGGACGTCTATAGACGTGGCTCCGCGCCCTTCCCCTGGTGCTGTGGACGTCTACAGACACGGCTCCGCGCCCTTCCCCTGGTGCTGTGGACGTCTACAGACGTGGCTCCGCGCCCTTCCCCTGGTGCTGTGGACGTCTACAGACACGGCTCCGCGCCCTTCCCCTGGTGCTGTGGATGTCTATAGACGCGGTTCCGTGCCCTTCCCCTGGTGCTGTGGACGTCTATAGACGCGGCTCCGCGCCCTTCCCCTGGTGCTGTGGATGTCTATAGACACGGTTCCATGCCCTTCCCCTGGTGCTGTGGACGTCTATAGATGCGCGGCTGGGACTTTCCGTCTGTGCTGTTAACTTCTTCAGACACGCTGAGACTCCACTCCCTGCTTGTTGTAGAGGTCTCCATATGCAGAGCTGTATTTATGAACCGTTTATTCAGTAGCTGTTCAAAGTTTCGGTCGCATATTTCGAACGTGTCTCTGCATTTACTGCAGCGGTTTTTTGTTGTTGATTCCTGTTTCTCCTTTTGTGTTTTGTATTAGTTTCGCATTCTTCACATCACCCTAGTTGGACAGGTAAAGAAAATTATGTATACTCACTATGAGTTAGTATATCTTGAGCAGTTAAACCGGCAACCCATGTGCAGTGGAAATATTTTATACCTTACAGCTACGAACAGGCCTGACCTTATTAACGATGTCTGTGTAGAGACAGGAATTAGTGATCATGATATCCTCAAAGCGTCGATGGTGACGAAAGTTCATAAACCTATCAACAAGGCTAGGAGCGTGTTTTTGTTGGGAAGAGCCGATAAGCAAATGTTAGGATCGCACTTAGAAAATGAATAGGCATCATTTAATTCCGGGACTATGGATGTAGAGGAATTGTGGACTAAATTTAAGTGCATTGTAAATAAAGTGTTAGAGAAATGTGTACCAGTAAAGACAATTAAGGATTGAAAAGAGCCACCGTGTTATAATAATAATGTTAGAAAGCTGCTGAGAAAGCAAAGACTGTTGCACTCTCGATTCAAAAAAGAACACGCAAATGATGACAGGCAAAAGTTAGCAGAGATTCGTGCGTCTATAAAAACATCGATGCGCGAAGCATACAATAATTATCACAGCCATACCTTACAAAAGATGTTTCCGAAAACCCGAAAAAATTCTGGCCCTATGTAAAATCGGTAAGCGGGTCAAAGCCCACTATCCAGTCATTCCCTGATCATTCCGGGGCAGTAATAAAAGAAAGCAAACGGAAAGCTGAAGTTGTAAATTTAAACTTTAAGAAATCTTTCACGCAGGAGGACCGCACAAATGTACCATCACTTGATCAGCGTACTAATTCCGAAATGGAGGACATAGTAATAAGTATTTCCGGTGTAGAGAAGCAGCTGAGAGAGCTAAATACAAAGAAGTCTGCTGGTCCGGATAGAATACCAGTTCGGTTTTACAAAGAGTATTCTGCGGCGTTGGCCCCATACTTAGCTTGCATTTATCGCTACTCTTTAATTCAGCGCAAAGTTCCTAGTGATTTGAAAAAAGCGCAGATGATTCCCGTTTATAAGAAAGGAAAGAGAACTGACCCACACAATTACAGGCCAATATCGTTGACATCAGTTTCCTACAGAATTTTTGAGCATATTCTCTGTTCGAATATAGTAAATTTCCTTGAAACGGAAAAGCTTCTTTATATGAATCAGCACGGGTTTAGGAAACATCGTTCATGTGGAACTCAGCCTGCCCTTTTCTCACATGACATCTTGCGAGCCATGGATGAAGGACAACAGGCGGATTTTTTTTTTCCTGACTTCAAAAAGGCGTTCGGCGCGGTGCCACACTGCAGAGTGCTAACGAAGATACGAGTTTATTGAATAGGTTCACAGATTTGTGACTGGCTGGAAGACTTCCTAAGTAATAGAACGCAGTACGTTGTTCTCGACGGCGAGTGTTCATCAGAGACGACTGTATCGTGAGGCGTGCCCCAGGGGAGTGTGAGAGGACCGCTATTATTTTCTTTCGATATAAATGATCTGATGGGCAGAGTAACCTGTAATTTGCAGACGTTTGCTAATGATGCTGTGGTGTATGGGAGGGTGTCGTCTTTAATTCACTGCAATAGCATACAGGATGACTTAGACAAAATCTCTAGTTGGTGCGAAGAATGGCAGCTAGCTCTCAATGAAATATAATAGCTCAAAGTTGCCAGAAATTCACGCTCAATCTGCGAATCTTTGTGTATGACGTCAAACCAGTGTTTATATCTCATTAAGTATTCCTTAGATGATTGTCAAACTTCTTCAACGTTCATAGTGGACATATGCTAATGTTCACATAAAATTTCTTCGAAATCCGTGATGGTCGAGCAGGAAAATGTTCCGAAAATAGTGACCGTGTAATGGTTCGAAAAAGAGCATACTTTAGTGACACCTTTGACTGGAAGGAAAGCGATTTCTAGCCGTTAAATCACGACTTTGATGACTAGGGTGCAGGACACAAATGGCAGCTAGAAGTTTGTCAGTTCCTCAGATATAATATAGATACCGAACTTCAAGAGATTTTGTTGGACACCTATATTTTCTGGCGACTATGTCTAACATGTTATGGCTGATTATGGCTCACAACATTATTTTCTTTTTTATTCATAAGGGAACGCGTGTAGTTATACACGCTGGTCAAATTGCATTTATCTTAACAAAATATTGCCCGAGAAAGAACAACTCAAAGTTGCCAGAAATTCACGCTCACTCGGCGCAACTTTACGCATGAAGTCAAACAAGTGACTATATCTGGTCCAGTATTAGTTCAACGATTGCCGAACTTTACTAATAATTATAGACGACAGGTGTAAATGTTCATTAAAAAAAGTATTCGAAATCGGTGAAGTTCGAGCGACAAAATGTTTAGAAATCATGTCATTTGACGTAGAATGGCCAATAAGCAGTCTCAATGCACATAATGTCTGTGTAGCAACGGAAAATCCGCGACTGCTGCGACATTTGGAACGTCAGTGACCTTGGCGGGTTAATTTACGGTGCGGCATTATGGGAGGAAGGATAATTGGCCCCTATTTTATCGATGGCAATCTAAATGGTGCAATGTATGCTGATTTCGCAAGTAATGTTCTACCGATTTTATTACAAGATGTTTCACTGCATGACAGAATGGCGATGTACTTTCAACATGATCGATGTCCGGCACATGGCTCGCGTGCAGTTGAAGCGGACTTAAATAGAATATTTAATGACAGGTGGATTGGTCGTAGACGCGCCATACCATGGCCCGCACGTTCACTGGAGTTTACTCCATGGATTCTTTCTGTGGGGAAAATTGAAAGATATTTGTTATCGTGATTCATCGACAACGCCTGAAAACATGTGTCACCGCACTGTCAGTGCATGTGCGAACATTACCGTAGGCGTACTACTCGCTGTTGAGAGGAACTTCGTTACTCCTATTGCCAAATGCATTGAAGTCGAAGGACATCATTTTGGGCATTTATTGAAGTCATGGGGTAATTACAGGTAATCACACAGTGACAGCATGCGTTCCATAATGTATGACAATTTCACAAAAGCACACGTATCACATAGGAACAACCAAAATAAAGTTCCAACGTACCTACGTTCTGTGTTTTAATTTAAAAAAAAACTACCAGTTACTCACTGTTCATCTAAAGTTGTGAGCAACATGTTTGTAAATATTACAGCGTCATCTATCACAAAGCGAAAAAAGTGTTCCAAATAAAACATTCATATTTATTTGTGTGCTACACGAATATGTAATAAAAATGGGGTACCTATTTAAAAAATACATTTGATATCCGTTTGACCTATGGCAGCGCAATCTAGCGGGCGAACCATAGCGCCACCTGTTTCCCCCCTTCAAGATAGAAAAGTTTTGTCTTTGTAGTTTTTTCGTTTGCTGCTTATTTCGTGAATATTTGACCCAGTCTATAATGGTCGCCACAGTTCTTATAAAGATTTTACAAACTTGGGTGCCAAGTAAAAATGTAATATCACTCATTGTTTACTGGTATTTTTGTGTTAACATTTTTATCAAATTATATCATAATCATTTTTTTGTTTGATAGGACAGTTAAATACATTGTCTTATTTTTTCTTTTAATTTTGAAGACATATCCCAAAGCAGATTTTTATTCTATATTTAATTTTGTTCCCAGTGTCAGGAATAGGATTTTAATTTTCTGTAAATTAGATCATGTATTTGCATTTGTAAACTCGAGTCTAATTTTGTGTAATTTCAATGTGTACAGTGTCAATGAGGAGTGGTGCGGAGGTACAATACGATGGTCTGTACACTGTAACTGATGGCTTCACATTGTGGAGCTGCAGGTAACCAGACTTAGTTTG
The DNA here is from genome assembly GCA_026315105.1 of Locusta migratoria. NCBI lineage: Eukaryota > Metazoa > Arthropoda > Insecta > Orthoptera > Acrididae > Locusta > Locusta migratoria. The sequence goes on from CM048746.1 coordinate 631,453,229, forward strand.
TCTGTAGCCAGCAAAAACCGGGAACGTGCACTAGCAAGCAGCCAATAGTAGCTGGTTGTTGGACAGCTGGTAGTGCCGCTATTGCAACACCGCAGCGGCGGGCTACGGCAGTGGCCATCTTGTAAACATTGGCAGGGGTGAAGTGAATGCTTTCATAAAGCGGCTGTGCGCCAGGCAAGCCTCTGCACCAGACCAGCTGGACCCACAATAGGTGCTGATGGCCCACTGAGATAATAACCCCAAGTCTACACCGTGGCTGGGGCTGAATGAATGAATAGGGACTCCCCAGGAATGCAGGTACACTTCCAGATGAAGTGTGCCTTCATTACTGGGCATGTCGTCTCCTTTCTACATCTACATAGATACTCTGCAAATCACATTCAAGTGCCTGGCGGAGGGTTTATTAACCACTTTCATAACTTTTCTCTACCGTTCCATTCTCTAATAGCGCGCGGGAAGAAAGAACACCTAAATCGTTCCGATCTGATTTCTCTTATTTTATTGGGATGGTCATGTCTCCCTAAGTAGGTGGGTGCTAGCAAAATATTTTCATATTCAGAACTAAAAGTCGGCGATTGAAACTTCGCAAACAGATCACGTCGCAATGAATAACGTCTTTCTTTTAATGATTTCCACCCCAATTCGTGCAACATTTCCGTGACGCTTTCCCCCCCGTAACGTGATAAAACAAAACGAGCTGCCCTTCTCTGAAACTTCTCAATGTCTTCCATCAATCCCACCTGGTGAGTGTCCCACAAGGGGCAACAGTACTCCAGGAGAGGACGCACAAGTGTGATGTAGCCAGTCTCTTTGGTGGAGCTGGTACATCTTCGAAGCGTTCTGCCGATGAAACGTAACCTTTGGTTCGCCTTCCCCTCAATATTTTCTATGTGTTCTCTCCAGTCAAAGTAGTTCGTAATTGTAACTCCTAGGTATTTGGTAGAATCTACGACCTTAAGGTTTGACTGATTTATAGCGTAATTGAAGTTCAGCGGATTTATTTTAGTGGTCATGTGTATTACTTCAAATTTTCTTTATTTGGTGTCAATTGCCAATTTTCGCACCATGTAGAAATTTTGTCTAAATCGCTTTGCAGTTGCTTTTGATCCTCTGTTGACTTCACTAACCGATAAACGACAGCATCATCCGCGAACAATCTAAGGGAGCTATTCACATTGTCTCCTCAATCGTTTATAAACACGAGGAAGAGTAGGGGACCTATAACGCTTCCCTGTGGAACGCCAGATATCACTTCTGTTTTAATCGATAACTTACCGTCAATTACAGCGAACTGTGTTATTTCTGATAGGAAATCGTGAATCCAACCGCACAATTGGGGAAATATTCCATAAGCACACAATTTCATTAGAACCCGCATGTGGGGTACAGTGTCAAAAGCCTTCCTGAAATCCAGAAATATGGAATCGAGTTGAGATCCCTTGTCGATGGCACTTAACACTTCATGTGAATAAAGGGCAAGCTGTGTTTCGTAAGAGTGATACTTTCTGAATCCGTGTTGACTGCTGGTTAATAGGTCAAGGGATTTATTCCAGTGACATGGAACCAGCCCACAACAAGAACTGTAAAATACTATATCTGCCCCGCAACCTACATGGAGCCTTTAAATGATGGAAGACACCTGCAGACAGCATGGTGGCACTACTTGTTAACCGATGTGGTAGACGATTATCTACCAAGGGGCATAGCCCGGCGGCAGTGAAACCTGGCCTGAAGTCTACGTCGTCTGCCTGAGGGTCATTCCATGTGGACAACCAAGGGCATTCTGGTGATGAAAATAAGATTAACCTGGCTGTATAATGATGGCAAACCGATGGGTCAAGCTTTCTTGACAGTGATGTTGGCCTAATCCTTGTGCTTTATGGACCACTCCCATGTACCTAGACACTACACACCCCTGATTATCATTGAACACTGCATGATTTTTTTATATTATCTTCTTCTTCTTTCGAAAAAAGGCTGTTTATTTATCAAAATCTTTTTATTTGTTTGATTCCTTTCAGGATTTAGTATTAGAATTAAAATGCTTACTTGTACCATTATGTAATTTTTTGTGTGCTTTCTAGTTACTATAGTTACTATGACTTATTATTTAAATTTTTATTTTGGCCAGGGTTGTGCTATAATTTTTTTTAAACATTCAACATATTACTAAGATTATCCATACATTACACCACGCCAAGTGTAAGGCCATGAGTTCCTTTTAACTTTTTTTTTTTTTTTTTTTTTTTTTTTTTTTTTTTTTTTTTTTTAACGAATGTTAGTATTGTTATAAGTCTGAATGTGAGGACTAGGGCCATAGCATTTTTATAAATTTATGATTTGTAAAGTTAATAGTTTTACCATGTCATCCTCAAAATTATAAAATTTGTGTTTGTATTGTTTGGATGTGAACAGCCAGAGACTTTAATATATTAAATTGATTTTAATTTAGAGATGATAAGAAGAATAAGTGTGGACTGTTAATGACTGAAAATATGTTTCCTGGTCTGACGTGTCTCGTTTCCAGTTTCCAGTTGTATCGAGAAAACAGACGTGTACGTATTTAGAGACAACCTCATTAAACCATGGACACTGAATATTAGCAGCGGACTCTTCAAGCTACTGGAGGCACTGTAGTGGTGTGGGTCATGTGCAGTTGGAATCATACCGGACCCCTTTACGTCTAGATACAATTCTGACAGGTGATATGTACCTACGCATCTTGGTTGATCACGTGCATCCATTCATGTCCATTTTGCATTGCGGCGAACTTGAGCAATTGCTACAGCACAACGCTAGATCACAAAACGTCCAGCATTACTGCAGAGTGCTTCTGACAAGGGGGAGGCCGCCAATTGTGAAATTCAGATTCGATTCATACTGCGCATAATAAAAGCTCATGGCCAGAGGTGTAATTTGGCAAAGCACCAAGATGCACTTATCAGACTTTGTCGAGAAAATAGACAATTAAAAAAAACCGTTGCGCTGAAATACTCTCCACGATTAATAATTTTCTGCAGCGACGTGGCGCAGCGGTAAGCACTCCGGTTCGTAATGCGAAGGTCGCCGGATGGAATCTCGCGACTTGCAACTATTTTTTATTATTTGTTTTTTGTAATTCAAATGTATACACACACACACACACACACACACACACAATCAGTTTCAACAATTAAGCATATAATAAGTTGTTTGAAAGTCGTTTGTCCTGGGGCAACTGGCGACTTCGAACATCATTATGTTTCCCGCAAACAAAGTTGTATTTCACAAATGTTATTAATTGTCTTCAAAATGTTTACCACGTATAGTTAACTGAAGAAGTATAAACGATATTCCGAAACGAATACGTATAGTGTAAGTCAAACGTTGGAATTAGAATAGAGACTCCTCGAACACAAATTTGCTGTGGCAGGTATAAAGTATAAACTACGTTACTCGCTCGTTACACTTGAAGAACAGATGTTGAATGGGCCGAAATGAGCCGCCGCATAACAGGTAGTTGCCTGATAACTTCGAAAGAAGGTAGATGCGGTCCCTAGCGCAAGTTATAACATCGTCGAAAACCAGTGCGTACGTGAGAGTTTTGTTACACCCTGTTAAAAAGAAAAAAATGTTACATGCCACAGATTCGATCCGGCGACCTTCGGATTACGAACCAGATTGCTCACAGCTGCGCCACGCCGCTGTAGAAAATTATTAATTGTAGAGAGTATTTCACAGCAACGTTTTTTTTTTTTTCTTTTTTTTTTTTAATTGTCGATTTTGTCGACAACGGCTGGTAAGTGCATCTTTGTGCTTTGTGCTTTGCTAAATTATTCCTCTGGCCATGAGCTTTTATTATGCGTAGTATGAATCGAATCTGAATTTCACAATTGGCGGCCTGCCCTTGTTTAAACAGCTCCGCTGGCCGCCAAACTCTCCGCTCATGAACATTATTACGTCTGGGATGCCTCGTAGTGTGTTGTTCACAAGAGTTATCCACCCCGACGTACTCGTACGGATTTATGGACAGATATACAGGATGAATGGTGTCAATTTCCTGCAGCAATACTTCAGACAGCCGCGGTGGAGAAGCCCAGCGTTTCAAGGCACGTTGCTGCGGAGCGCGCGATTGCTCGCCGCCGGAGGTTCGAGTACTCCCTGGGGCATGGGTGTGTCCTTAGGTTAGTTAAACTTAGTTTATGTAGTTTGTAAGCCTAAAGATTAATAACCAAACCAGTTAAGTCCCATAGATTTACAAACATTTCAACCTTTTTTTTTTTTTTTTTTTTTTTTTTTTTTTTTTTTTTTTTTTTTTTTTTTTTATCTACTTCAGACATTAGTCGCGCAACACTTTCAGAAATTAGTCGTGTCCTGTCCGCCTGCGATAGCGGCAACACGCACAACACGAAGGCGTCGCGGGTTGCCGGGTAGCTAGGCGGGCAGTTCACGGGCTTCTACGAGTATACACACGGCGCCAGCAGCATGTCCAGATGGCGCAGTAAAACCGGACCTACTCGCGTCCGCCGGACCCGTGATCGTCGAGTTACGACCGGCAGATATCCTTCCGCGCCCCTATTTAAGGACGAGCCCTGCCTAGCCATGGCAGTCGGACGCCAGCCTAGAGACCTGTTAAGCCTCCGCCGCCGCCGCTCCGCCGCCCAGCCGCGCCGCCCAGGACGCCCTCGGGTTCCGCAGCATCGCCGCAGACTGTGAGGACGGACCCACTGTAGGTCGCTCCACTGACGTCCGAGAGTGATTGCAATGGACTTGCAACCTATGGGATGTATACCAGTGGATTTCTACTTTCGTGTCTGTTTTTGGTTACTTGTGTAACTGTAGCGTACAGTCAGAGGAGTACTGACCTGTGTTGTTTATGGATTAATAAACGTTTACTTTGGATTATTACTTGAGTGACTTTCCTACAGTAGATATTTTAAGCCGACTACATTACACGTCGTTTTGCGGGACGTATGCATATTCATGTGGGCCCTACACTATATCACGCACGTGTACCAGTTTTCTTAGCTCTTCAGTGTATATATTGGTGTTCAATACGTTGTTCTAGGACATAACAAATACAACAAGTTGGAACTAGCCTATCGAGTGACTATGAACACCTACAACAAAAAAGCCTGTTGCGCAATCTGCAACTTAAGCGCTATACATCAGCCATCGACCAGAAGCCCAGTATGCCATGGAACGTCTTTCCACGAACCGGAGCGATATGATGGAGAAATTGGAAATCAGAGAGAGGAGAATCCTCAGGATGATCCGAGGCCCAGTAGAAGAAGATGGGGAATTCAGAAGGCGACATAACTCAGAGCTTTACGAACGTATCGAGAAGCTCTCGATATAGCTCTTTCTACAGCCATGTTGCAGGATTGCCTCCAAACTGATTGACCAACCGTCTGTTCACCTTGTAGCGAAACAGGAAGGTCCATACCACTTGACCGACAGAAACGTTGAAACACGAATGTCTGCCATCTTCCCTATGTTTTTCACTTTGTAATTTATCTAAGTTCACTAGACAGGCTTTTTTGCTAAACAAGAAGCTCTTTCATTCGGAGGTATTAAGAATAGTATTTCATTTAATGATTTAAAATGTTAGTTTCTGTAATATTGCTAGGATTTTATTATGCTAATCATTTATCATTGTGAGATGAATGGTTTCTCCGTGACATCACTGTCCTTGTGAAAATGTGTACTTGCTTTATTCTGTATATGCATGTATGAGAATCGTCTAGCATGGGAGTCTGTGTGTATGTATGGGAATTTTTGTCGTTGGCTGCTGGCTGGGCACTTTGCATCTCTGGCTTCGAGTTGATAGGTAGTGGTTACCAACCTTTGCTTTTGATGCTACCAAAGAAGTTCCTCCACCCTTTGGTTACAAGTTGAGTTGGCAATGCCCACTAGCGAGCCTCGGTTGGATGCGTGAGTTCAGGCTACCACCCCCCCCCTCCACCACCACCACTGTTTTTCCAGGGGTTTTTAGCGATTTCCAGTGTATTTCCGGTGAATATAGTTAGTAGTTCACGTGAATCCTCTAGCTGGTTTTGTACGGCCAAAATTATATGTTTAAAGTAAGCTTTCAACTGGCTCCTTTCAGCCAGAATTAATTTGACAATTAACGGTGGTCTTTCAACCTAGAATGGTATTAAAGAACTGGGAATCTCCTAAACTGTAGCACAGACAGTCTATAAGATGCGCCTTGAAGGAAGTCCGAGGATTTCAGGAAAAGTACCGAAGGGAAGGTACGCCCTGGACAGAAGAAAGGAAGGAGTTACATAGGCAGAGGATGCGACAGTACTGGGCACAGGTCAAAGCCCAACAATTGAACAAACGTGGTTCAAAGTACGCCCATTCGAAACAAGAAGTAGAACAACATAGGCAGTGACAGCTGGTGCTTCAGATGTCTGGAGCTTCACTTCTTTCAGTGCCGGTTCTTGATAGTGGCTCCACTCCCCCCCCCCCTCCACCCTTAGCTTACGTGTCGATGTTTCGGCGCCCCCTCCCTCTGCAGCGTCCAAAGAGACAATTTGGCGCACCCCTGTAAGCGGTGCTGGGGAATGCACAAACGTCCCCCCCCCCCCCCCCCACCTTTACATATATTTTCGTTACAAGATCTGCAGAATGTCTTACCTCGGCTTTTTTGCGCTTGCTTCTACTCGAGCTGAAGCGTTTGTCTACCGAGCTTCTTTATTCCACAGTTTCGTTCCAAGCTTAAAGCTGAGAAATTTGTTTCTAGAAGAGTAACTTGTACATTGCGGCTGTTTGCTGATGATGCTGTGGTGTCTGGGAGGGTATCGTCTTTAACTGACTGTAATAGCATACAAGACGACTTAGATAAAATTTCTAGATGGTGTGAAGAATGGCAGCTAGCTCTCAATGTAGAAAAAATGTAAGGTGATGCGCATGAGTTGGAAAAACAATCCCATAATGTTCGAGTACAGCATTAGTAGTGAGCTTCTTGATGCTGTCGCGTCGTTCAAATATCTAGGCGGAACATTGCTGAGCGATATGAAATGGAACGAACATGTAAGGACAGTTGTAAGGCGGACAGCAGACTTCGGTATATTGGGATAATTTTGGGAAGATGTACTTCACCTGTAAATGAGACCGCGTATAAAACTCTTCTACGACCACGTCTTGAGTATTACCCAAGTGTTTGGGACCCGCAGCAGATGAGTTTAAAGGAAGACATAGAAGCAGTTCAGAGGCAATCAGCTAGGTTTGTTACTGGTAGGTTCGACCAATGCGCGAGTGTCACGGAAACGCTCCGGCCACTCAATTGGGGATCGTTGGAGGAAAGACGTGAATTTCTGTTGAGGAAATTTAGAGGGCCGGCATTTGAAGCTGAGTATAGTACAATCTGGCTACCGCTTACTTACATTTCGCGTAGTGATCACAAAGACAAGATAAGAGAAATTAGGGCTCGTATGGAGGCATATAGGCATTCTTTTTTTTTTTTTGCTCGTTCTATTTGGGAGTGGAATAGGAAAGGAAATGCCTAGTAGTGGTACAGTGTACACTCCGCCACGCACCTTACGGTGGATTGCGGAGTATGTATGTAGATGTGTAGATGTAGAAGATACTGAACGTTGTTCATTTTTCTTTGATAATAAACACCGAGAACATATAAAAATGCACACGAACAATAAAACACAGTACGTAACTGATTACACTGTTAAATGACTGTAACAAAATTAATCTATTACAATGAAGAGACGAGCTACATTCGGGTCACGTGACACTGTAAGCAGCACCTCCTCCTAACCTTATGCATGCGCAAAAGCTGCTCTCCCCACGTCTTTTCAAACAGTTAAATATTTGTTACAACCGAAAGTGTAAATGTCATTTACCCTCAAAATCACGACACTTTTGCAAAATCGTTCAAACATATGTGGCAAGTAATAATACAAACGTCATTAATGTTCCCGTATCTGTTAGAAGAAGATCGGGTTAAAAAAAAATGCTTGCAGTTAGTCTGGAGCCGATTCCCTTCAACAGCGCTAAGCGATGCCGCTAACCATACGGCTATTTTTGCTAAGTGGAGAATAGGGACTTCATTAGTATTCATGATCAGATCCTCTGAAGGCTTTTACAGTTGATGTGTCTTTAATTAGAGTTCTTCATGGTATTAGACCGCATCGTCATCGTGTAAAACCAACCGACGTTTTGGCCACCATTGCAAGCCGCCTTTTTTCAGGGTATTCGTCAGACGAATGCCCTGAAAAAGGCGACTTACAATATTGGCCGATACGTCGGTTTGTTTTACACGATGACGATGCGGTCTAATACCCTGAAGAACTTTATTGAAAGTGACAATGGCCGCCGGTCGCGGTGGCCGAGGTGACTGAGGCGCTCCAGTCACGGTCAGCACGGCCACTACGGTCGGGGATTCGAATCCCCCCTCGGGCATGGATATTTGTGCCGTCCTAGTTCGTAAGTAGTTCATAAGTAGTTTGTAAGTTTAGGGACTGATGACCCAGTAGTTAAGTCCCATAAGCTTTACAAACATTTGAACATTTTGACAATGGCCGCGGAAGCCTACGCTTTAATTTATAGTTACAAAATATTTTACCAAATATGACGTGTTTTTTATGAATCTTCAATGCGTCAAAAACAAATATGAAGGGCGGATGTTGCCTTCATGGAGGATTTTCCCATGTGTAAGGCGAGGTGAGCAGTAGCTTCATTGTCTTGCTTCGTGACCATTTGTGCATAACGCCAGAGCTCTAGTAGGTATGAGCTGGTGTCTCTACCATCTCTAACGTCAATGTTAAAAGCGGCGTTTTCCTCTCGCCCATCCCTACCGCGGGAGCGCCCTCATGTTGCCTCCAGGGGGTTCAGAAGACAGTTTTAACCTCAGCCGCCGGCCGCGGTGGCCGAGAGGACTGAGGGGCTACAGACACGGTTTGCGCGGCCACAACGGTCCGGGGTTCGAGTCCCCCTTCGGGCGTGGATATTTGTGCCGTCCTTAGTCTTAGTTAAGGCTCCTATAAGTACGAGCTGACGCATCCGCCATTTTCATTCTCGTGGCTCGTAAGTTAAATACACTGCAGTGCTATAGGATTTCCGTCACGGCACTTTATCACGACATTACGGTTGGTTGTGCTGCCATAAACTGCTCTAATCATTCCAGAGGTGGCTACAGACCAAGTTTCCCGAGAGATTCTAAGAGAAGGAAAAACTGGATCATTAAATGTGGGCGCAAAAACTGGGAACCCGAACCGAGCCTACAGTTATGTATTGTAAGTAAAAAGTTATTATTATGACTTGAATCAATATTTAATAATAAAAATCGTTTGTGATATTTGAACTTACGGTTTTGTGTAGCTCATCTGAAAGTACTACCTCGTAACCGAGAAGCTGCCTGTAGGGAATTAGCAGCCGCAGAATATCATATTACAGCAAATCATCCCAGAACATACTGTTTTTAGAGCACAATATGTGTGTCTTATATAGTATATTGAGAAGTACTCCTCATCAGAAAGTTCTGTACCGACATTGCACAAATTGTTGAAGATAACTCTGTTACGTAAGAAAGTATTACAAACACTAAAACGGAAAATATAAATATACTGGGCAAAAAGATTCGTGGCAGCGTACTGTGCTGATACAGGCAACTACCGTTGAATACCACTTGTGGTATTTCGAAGTTTTAGCGTCATAACTTGTAGTATGCAATTTGACAGAATAGTACGGTACCTGATGTTTTATCACAAAATACACCCTCAATTCAATTTTTAATTAGTAAATGCCAATATTGAGGCTTATCTATAAGAGGCTGTAATATAACTGGCAAAGAATACTGGATAAATTTTACTTACGGATGCGGCGGCGTAGTGTGCTAATGTTGGCAACGAAATGTTTGCTTTATAAGGATAATTAAATTGCTGACAAGAAAATGGCATTGTTACATACGAAAACCTGTCAACCTTAGAGAAGGAACAGAATTATTTATTTATTTCATGGTCAACACATTTTGTACGATTAGGTTTTCAAATAGCATTCAGAGGTTGTTGGCAACATCGGCACCGTGTGTCTGTACAACCATTAACGTTAGATCCTGTGCACTAATATTCTTTTTAGTTTTAGTGTTTGTAATAGTTTCTGAAAATTTCTCAGTAACATAATAGAAGTACTTTCAGCAATTTGATTACAAAAGTCCGATGTGGTGAATTTATCACAGCAGACAACAAACACTTACTGCAAGACAGCCAACAAACTTCGCAGATTGACAGTCATTATTCAAATAGAAGCCAAGATCGCTTAAAAATTTCATCTATATGACCAGTTTCGGCAGCATTAAACGTAGTACGCGATTTTTATCACAGAAATATGTTTCTTGCTCTTTTTTTCTGTATTTGGACAGAAGCAGCAATAAGTAAAGAAAACGCGAGATTTTTGTGTCTAATCCACATATCGATGTAAACAAGAGCGGAATGCAAGCTCAAAGTAGCATGATCTAAGGCTCTATGACGGACACTTGTAAAATATTTCATTAAACTTAAATAAAACAACACTGTTCGTATAAGCTGCGTGCTTAGGAATGAAAATGACGGATGCGCCAGCCTATGTTTTTAGGAGCTCTAGTATTAGTTAGTTCATAAGTAGTTTGTAAGTTTAGGGACTGATGACCCCGTAGTTAAGTCCCATAAGTTCTACAAACGAACATTTTGAAGAAAACGGCACAAACATCCATGCCCGTGGGGGGATTCAAACCCCCGGCGGGGAACTGCCTCGCGCGTCGTAGCATAGCGCCTCAATGCGCTCGGACGCTCCGCCGCGACTTTGAATGTGCATATAAAATGATCTAATAGAAGAATGAAACCAAAAATGATGGTTTGGAAACACTTTTTATTTATTTTATTTATTTATTTACTTTTTTCCCACTACGAGCTTTTTTCCAAAGGTTGAATGAACCAGTGAACATATAGGACGCCCCGCCACTTAACATAGGTATACGAATTTTTTGACATTTAAGTAAATGAGATGGCATTGTCAAGCTTCACTAAAACTAGAGACTTTGCCAGTCTACAAAATGTATGTCTGTGATAATACAATAAGGAGAACTCCAGGTCCATTGTTTTATGAACTTGCGAAGTTCGATATTCGTTACACACGAAGTAATCGAAGCAAGCAGGCCGCACTCTCTTATCAGTGTGTTGTTGGTTTTCGCTTTTCTATTTGACGCATAACACCACAAGCTTGCCAGCACGAGAAAAACCGGAACAGTGATAGCGTGCAGCGATGCTACACATCTCGTGCTCGGCGTCGGCATTTGTTTATCTGTGACGCTACACCTCGCGCCTCCAGCACTGATGGCGACCTGTGCAAAATCGACTGCACCAAGTGCGGTTTGCGGCGGATACAGTTCGCTGACTCTTCAATATGTATTCAAATTCGGAAATGCACTGGGTGGCGGCAGGGCGGGAGAGGAATCTAAAAGTCAGATTGCATGAGCAAACATAAATTGGTATCGGTGTCAGATTCACGGCGCATCAGTATTCGCCGCGAGAAGAAATAAGAGTTTCCTCTGTGAATATTTCATGAAGTGCAAACGCAAACTCGGCCGGAATCGAGAAACTGTTCTTTTAAGATCTAGTGGTGTGTCGCTTCTGCTTCTTAAATAATTGATTTACCTGAGTGGCACCTTACCTACATCCCTGCGTCTGATTATTATAGTAGTTTTTCAGGTTTTCAGTCCAGAGTTTATGCAGCTCTTCCTGTACGAGCCTCATTGTCCCACTGATGCCTCAAATGTTTCCTACCAATCTATCCCTTGTTTTAGTCAACATATGCGAGCAATATTTTTCTCCCCAATCCTGTTCAGTATCTCCTCATTAGCTACGAGGTCTACCCACGTAATCTTCAACAGTGGTGTGTAGTAGCTCATTTCAGAAGCTTCGATCCGCTTTTCGACTGAACTGTTTATCGTCTGCATTTCACCCCTGTGCAATACTGAACTCGAGACAAATGGCTTCGGAAAATACTTCCTTAAACTTAAATTAATATTCGATACTAAGAAATTTCACTTCAGAAAATTTTTTCTTCCCATTGCTATTCTGCATTTTATATCTGTACTCCGACCATCGTAAGTTACTATACTTCCAAAGTATCAAAACTCATCTACCACCTTGGTTCCTCGTTTCCTAATATAATTCTGTGGGGGAAGGAGCCTGGCGTGTTCAACAATATCCCTTGTTCTCCACTGGTTTGACCATTAAGCAAAATTTGTGATTGGCTTGACGTCACCGATGGGAGGGGCTTGAGAGGAAGAATTTGAGTTGTGAAATTTTAGTGTAGGAGAAGGGACTCTGCGTCGCGCACTTGGCCGGATCATGGTGTCTTGAAGTCTCTGGTTGGAGCTGTTCTCCTATCCAGATCGTGGACTTTGAATTATTTCAGTGTGCTTTCTCCACAATCAGGTGTTAAGAGTCCTGCGTGACTTCTGTAGTATAAATTGAAACTTGTAATATTCTGAAGTGTGTGTTCGCTGTCAGCTACATCAATCGCAATCGGAATTTTTACCGTTTCTTGAAAGAACAGTTTTATTTTTCACTATAGTATTGTCGTGGGCTTAACCGACAAATGCTGTTCTACTCGTGTCAATCCACATTCGCGATCGCTGCTGTCAACACTGCACTACCATCAGCTGGTCTTCAGCAACTCCAACGCTGTTCTGCAGAAAGACGGTAAGGTTCCGCCAACGCATCTGCTGAGGAAAGGGGAGTTGAATGGTAGTAGTTAGGTGGAAATTTATCGTGTGCCAGAGGGGACACTTTTGTAGATCAAAATAGACTGCGATCGGAATTGGGGTTAAATTTCACTTGTTGATGTTATACTTCGTGGTTTTGCCACTTCCCTCCTGTGACTTCGCCAGTCATAACCTTTATATTCGTCTAGCAACCTTATTTAATTTCTATTTTAAATAAAGTCACCCATTTTAATATTAATTGTATTTTATTGTCTTTTAAACTATTTGTGTGCGTGTGTGAGTGTGTGTGGCATATGGTCATATTTGTGTTGTATTGGTCAGGCAGTAAAATCTAAACCGTGAATATAGTGCGCAAGTGGAGTAGTGCATATTGCAAGGTCCAGGTGGGAATAGGTATGTGTCATGTCAGATAGAAAAGTTGGTTCGCCGGTATTTAGGCGAACAAGGTTAAGGTGGTTGAAGAGGTCAGCCAAAAGAGAGCCCCTCTGGCGAGAAGCTAGGGAGCCCCATAGAGGGTGGTGGGCGTTGAAGTCGCCAATCAACAAAAATGGCGTAGGAAGCTGAGCAGCAAGGTGCAGTAAGTCTGCCCTAAGAACAGCAGATGACGATGGGGTATAGATATTACAAAGAGAGAATGTGAATGCGGGGATGGTGACATGAACAGCAACCACCTGTAGGGGAGTTTGAAGTGGGATGGGATGATAATAGACGTCTTCCCGAATGAGTATCATAGCACCTCCGTGGGCAGGAATACTTTCCACAGGAGTTCAAAATGTTTTGTAAATCTATCGGATCAAACTATGTTGTCATCAGTTCGTAGCTTACAAACTACTTAAATCTAGATAACCTAACACACACACCCATGCCCCAGGGAGGACTCGAACCTCCACGGCGAGCAACCACACGCTCCGCAGCGAGACTCTTTAGACCGCTCTGCTACTCCACCGCGGCTCCACAGGAGTTAAATCAAAACGCACTGCAGTATATTGTGGGAAATCGATATGATTGGTTGGGTGGAGCTTTGTTTCTTGTAGACCGACTATAAGTGGGCAGAGCAGTCGAAAGAGTAGTCTTAATTCATCGCAGTTGCAACAAATGTCTCTGATGTTCCACTGAAGGAATTCCATGAAGACAGCAAGAGAAGAAAAAAGATGGAGAAGGCAAGAGGGGATCACCTCGATGGCCACTGAGGGCCTGGCTGCGAGGATGCACTGCTACTCCAATTGGCAATTGGAAGTCGTGGTCCATGGGTTCAGACATCTGTTCTGCCTCCTTCCAGGATTTATCAGAAGGGGCAACTTCCTCCGCTGGTGAAATGCTAGCAGATCAGTAAGCAGTAGAGAGTCCTTGTGAGACAGAGGATGGCCGGGGCCATCTACCAAAGAGTCACGCCATGGCGGGGAAGGAGAAGAACTTCTCTTTTTGTGTGCGTTTTTGGAGGCAGTTTGGTTTGAAGAATGAGCAGCTGATGATTGGGAAGATAAAGTTTTAAGAAAATCTTCACGAAAAGTATATTTTTTTGAAGTCCGGTCTTCTGACTTAGTGGCCAATGATTTCTGTGAAGCTGATGTAGACTGAGATTTAGAGTGAGCAGAAAACAGTGGGGATGTCGAGCACGCAATCTTTGGTCTGGTTGATCTGACAACTGTGTCGCTGAAGATAAAATCACATGTCTGCGTAACCATCTCCTTTGTTGGTCGAGGAGAGGAAAGGACATTGCTGTAGGTACCTGCTGGGAGCACAGCAGGCTTTCGACTTGCTAATAATTTCCGGGCAGCACAATGTTCAGCACTTACACCCTGCTTGGAAAGGTAGTCCTGTATTTCCTCGTCTGACAGGCTATCAAGAGATCGCGAGAACACTACCCCCCGTGACGAGTTAAGGGTATGATGACGTTCAACCTTAAAAGGAAAGTGTGGGCAGTGTAGTGCGAAGCAAGTTTTGAGCTTGTAAGAAACCTTCGGTTTACAGCAACAGTGACCCATTACGTTGTTTTGACAATACCTGCAATCACATCAACACCTCACTGGATTACAAAAGGATTCACTGGTGAGAAATCATCGCCATCAGTTCGTGAAATGACAAGGAACTTTAGCAAGTTAGGCAAAACCTTCTTGATCCTGGGTTCATCAAGTTTCCTTTTCTAGGTAAAGGGCAAAGTAGTAGAAAAAGAAAAAGAAGATGAAGTCATTGCGAAGTTGTCCCCTATGATTACTGGCCTCTCCAATGGTGCATTCCTTCCTAATGGGGAGCCCTCACTGAGGGCTCACCCGTCTTAGGTGATTGTCCACACCTCAGGTCACACCTCCAGAGAAACAGACAGAGGGATAAATTGGCATGGTCGGTAGGTATCAGCTCAGGTAATCACCCCTCCCTGGGCGTGGCCTTTACCAGGGGATACGTGCGGGCCACACATGCCAACCCGGGTGTGGGTCTTACGCATTACCAATTCACCTTTTACGCAGCAAGTGTGTGGGCAGCCTTCAGGAACGCACAGGGAGGAAGAAAGAAAAGAAGAAGGAAGTGCAAAAGGTTGAGTCTCAAACACCAAGGCGGAGACTAAAGGAGGAGAGGAAGGCTAGAAGAGTACAGTAAGGAGGGAATGGCAGAAGCAAAGGTTAGAAAAAGAGAAACCGAGAAAATAAAAAAGCTGGTACATGAGACCACCTAATCTCACAGGAGACACCCGTCTCTGGGCGAAGGCATAAACTGCAAAGAACTGAAGCAGCCTGGGATGGGAAGGAAGGCTGCTTCAGCTTGGGCCCCCGTGATCACCACACACATACCCACAAGAGCTGTGGGCCCCCTGGAGGGGTAACAAAACTCATCGACCACCTTCATTGAGTCATTACATAAATTGCTTCAGCATCACCTGGTTTTCTTACACTTTGTTGTGTTACATACTCCTTTCAGGACACTGTCAATTCTATTAAGTTCCTTTTCCAGATACTTTGCTCTATTGACAGAACTGCAATAATATCAACCAAAATCAATGTTATTTCTTCACTCTGAACTTTAATTCCTCCTGCAAATTCCTTCTTGCTTTCCTTAACAGCTTGGGGAAGGTAAAGAATGAAAAACATTGGGGAAAGACTACAACTCTCTCTTACTGCCTTCACAACCACTGCAACTCTGTCATGCATTTCGTGTCTTATTACTTCTCTCTGGTTTCTGTGCAAGTTGTAAATAACTACCCATTCCTTACATTGAATTACTTCAGAATTTGAGAGTGTATTCAGGTCAACATTGTCAAACCCTTTTCCTACATCTACAGGAGTTTGAAATGTAGGTTTAACTTTCCTAAACTATCCTTTAAGATAAGTATTGCTGTGGGTATTGCCTCATATGTTCCTACATGTCTCCTAAATCCAAACTAATATTCTACACAGGCAGTTTTTCCATTTTTCTGTAAATACTTCATGTTAGAAATGTCCAACCCTTCTTTTGCATCCCATACTTGTCGCCACTTTTGTGTCTCGTTTCCGCCAAAAATCTTATAACAAGGGTAGGTGGGTGCTCTGACTGCTGCCGTCTGGCTGCTGCAAGCAGGCTGGTCAACGGTTCTATCACTCTTCGTCGCCACTTTTACACTGGCTACTTTTCACTATCTGTTGAGCACGACCGGTAGAAGTATAAGAATCACTAGGGCTAGACCGAGAACTAAGGCAAGGAAAGCGTCCGTTGCGGCGCACTGATACACTATGGCTTTGCATTTCTACATCTGCTAAGTCAAAGGTACCATGCGCTTCAATTAGCTGAAGTACACTGTCTAATAAGGGGTCAGACTGTTTTAGAATTGCTGCCCTAATTCTAGGGTCCTGAATGTTTTGTGTAATTGCATCCCTCAAATCATGTCAGTATAAGAAAGTCCACAAGAGCAAGTAAATTTACATTTGTGGGTTAAGCCCTTCAACTCTGTAATCCAATCCTGATGTGACTGGTTCGGTGATTTGTTTTTGATCTGAAAAATCGGTACCGCACCGCAGCTACGAGACTTTTCTCTCGTAATGAGCATTCAGGGCATCTACAATTTGATCGAATTCTAGATCACGAGGAGATGCGTGGGGGAAAAGTTTCTGCAGTAACACGAAGGTTTGAGTGCCCACCACTGCTAAGAACATATGCTTAATGGTCTGACCTGTAATTTGATGAGCTGCGACGAGTTCTTGAAATTGTGCCAAGTAATCGCTCCATTCTTCCTAACGTTCATCATATTGGATCTCAAAATCGACCTTTTGCCTTAGCATCCAAGCTACTGATGCCAACGCAAAAGAATTATGTTCAGATAGAAAAGGAGGCCTTAGCAATCATTTACGGCGTCACAAAGTTTCATCATTATCTCTATGGCAGAAAATTCTATTTGTTGACAGACCACAAGCCTCTCACGTTGTTGTTCTCACCCACAAAGCCAATTCCGCCACGAACAGCACAAAAGCTTCAGAGATGGTCCTTGATATTGTCAAATTATCAGTATGAGATTTTATACCGACCTACCACTATACAAGCCAACACGGACACACTTGGGAGACTTCTGGTTGGCCAGCATGTGTCGTTTGATTTTTCAGAAATGGCATGTTGTCAGATAGACTCCAGAGATGCTTCCGCTGTCACAGATTTCCCTTTGAACTCTCGTCAGGTTGCACAGGAAACAGCTGCAGATGCAAACCTAAGTGTGGTAGAACGTTTTGTTCGCTCAGGGTGGCCTTCCAGAGCCAAAGACATTGAGCAGTCTCTGGTTCAATATTATTTTGCACAACGGCATGCACTGTCTTTAAGTAAGGGTGTTCTGTTGTTACATACCGACAACGACCAAACAAGAGTGATTCTTCCTCGTTCCCTGCAACGAGAAGTGTTACGCCTCCTGCATCAAGGACATTGGGGTATTGTTAGGACAAAGCAACTGGCCAGACGTCATTGTACCTGGGTTAGTATGGACGCACAGATAGAGAGCATGACGTCACAGTGTACAGTTTGTGCGGAGCATCAGGCAGCTCCTCCGCAACGTTTCTCAGACTGGCCACGCCCCAAGGGACCATGGCAACGTTTACAAATTGACTTTGCCGGACCTTTCTGGAATACGTGCTGGTTAATCGTAGGCGCTTTCAGCAAGTTTCCTTTCAACGACGGCGTCTAGTACAATCAGTGCCTTAACATCAGTGTTTTGAATCGAAGGTTTGCCTGAAACTATCGTCAGTACCAATGGACCTCAGTTTGTTAGTGCGGAAATTCACCAGTTTTGTCATGTAAATGGCATTCAGCATATAACCACCGCACCTTATCACCCTCAGTCCAATGGTGAAGCAGAACATTTCGTTCGAACATTCAAGTCTCACATGGAAAAGATGAAAGGTCAGCACTCCAGGCAGCAAGCTATTTAAATTTTCCTGTCTATGTATTGGTGCATGCCACGTGACGGCCCATCTCCTGCCAAACTGTTACACGGCCGCCGTCACCGCACTCTCCTTCACAGTGCTGCAGCCTCCCATGCACAAGGTCAGTTCGTATAGCGCTTCACGTTTTCAGGTTTCCACGCCGGCGCTATACAGGGTGTTTGCTGGAAAGAAATGGCTGCCGGGCACCATTCAGCGCATGCTCGGTCGCAATATGTACGTTGTACGTTATAACATTAAAATAGATTTTTAAGTGATTACAGTTCATTCTACCACTTTTCAATGTAATGCTCATCTTTTCAACATTCCGAAGTATGGGGGTTCTGCTCGCTGCAACATTATTTTCCTGGGGCGTCGTGGTAGAAATAAATCTCGTAGATACAATTTTTCACTTCTTCTTTAATTTGAATCAAACTTTTTCTCCACGAAAACATTACAATAATGTACACAAATTACCACAACAACACAGACTGACATAGATTCCAAAGTACTCGACAAAACTCGAACTCCCCCACTCAAGGCGGTGAGGCAAATATATAACATCGGCAATAATGACCTTACATTATGCATTGTTCATAACAATTAAATATACTAATTTACAATTAACAAACACACAAAAAAAAACATTTCATGTACATAAAAATAATCACAATATAAAATGAAAACTATACATACAATAGTTTTAGATCGAACCTATCTTTTTAAGATTTAATCACACTACTTTTTGTTTGACAACAAACCAAGATGTTAAATGTCAATTAATTAGTTAACAAGTACATCATACATGTTCCTAACATATATTAAACTATCAAATGTCATGGCCATTCACAAAATATACTCAAAATCTCAGGTCAGTCAATATATACAAAGAAATCAATATTGTAAATCTCGACTTTACATTAATTAAAACAATTAGCTGGTCTACATAACTTGTTTATGAGCCTAACATATGTACAATGCTATTTATTTTAATGTCTTTATCTGGATACAAAAGGTTTTACCATTTGTCTGTCTATTTATTGAAATAACATACAATAACAAAACTATTGTTTATAGAACTGTCTGGAAACGTCTTATACAAATCTCTTAATTAATTAAATCTATCACTTGTTTGAATCACAGTATCACTGAGGCACTGTCCTACACTGATTTCTAGAGTGGCTATTTCGTTTTTAACTAACTTCACATGCAACATGTATCACTATTGAACCACACGATTCCAGATCTGACACAGGCGGTATCGTACGGTAACATTGAGATGGGAGAACCACGCAGACGGTATCGCATGATAACAATGAGATGAGAGGGCCAGCAGTATCATCACAATACCCCCCCTCCCCCATCAGCTCGATGATGCCCTCATAAAATGAAGTTATGTAAGAGTGACGCACCTACTTTGGATGGCTTGGACCCAGTGGCTGGCTTGGCTGCATCAGTACCGAAAGTCCACACACGCAGCATCACCAGATCCTGAAAGTTCCAAGTGCAGTAAGTAGGTGACAAGGGTATGGCCTCCCAAGAGGAGAGGGCAGAATCGGGAACAGCTGACACTCAAGAATCTGCCACACTGAACTTGTCTGACCTTTTTAAGCATCAAAACAAAATACACAAGAAAGCATATGACAAAAAATATCCACATAACTACATTGTAAAATTCCCTTACTTTCTGAACTGAATTTTTTAAAACTCTGAGGACATTAAACTTTGTATCTTACAAAATTATTAGACACTAACATTAATTATTTGATTCTATCATGACTTCTATCAATATCTCAATTACTTTAACTCTGCAATCCTCAGGCAACAATTTGAATTCAAATTTTAACTGTGACTTAAATTAATACATTATAAAGTGTAACTGAACAGCCTATCTTGGAATCAATATTCTTATTAATATATAAAAAGTTACGTACACACATTTCATACCTTAACACTAAAGAAGAAATATATAATGATAGATATGAGATAATTTTAACAGGTTACAGAATGAATAGGAGGTGTGGCACCAGAAACCGAAATCAGAAGTATGCTATCACATAGCTAGAAACCCAGACCATGCCAACGCACTTATCACACACAGAATGTGTACTTTCCTGAGGTTTACAAAAGTTTATATATAACATATTGATAATACAAGTTTCAAGATATTTCATCAACTAATATATACATACAGAACACTTATAGCTACAATAAATTTTACAAAATTAGCACCTGTACAGGGTCTTATTATTACCCACTACTGTCTTTATGGCTTGAGTTCTGTTATATTCCTCAGTCCAAATGGTTTTCCTGGCTTAGGATACTCTAACCTGTAAGCATTAGGATGAGGGTTTCCCACAACTTTGAAAGGACCAATATATATATCAAAAAATTTCTTGCGTTCATGGTTGATAGCCTTAGATCTTTCTTGGGCTTTGACCAAAACCATTTGTCCTGTATCAAAACTGGTAGTTTTCAAATTTCTGTCATGTCTTCTCTTCCTGGCTTCAGCTTGTTCCTTCATAGTTCTACGTACGATCTCCTCTCTCTCTTGTTTGCTCAATTCTTTACAAGGTGGATAGTTGACGAGTTCACTGATTAGGTTAGGCGATGATTTTCCAAACATGATTCTGTAAGGGCAGAATTTCGTGTAAGTATGTTCAAAATCTCTTCAAATTCATATACATAATCTATCCTGCCAATTTCCTTCATGTATCTTTCTGCTGGATTACTGGAGGGGTGGTATGCCAAAATCAATATGTGTCTGATATTTTCATCTTGTATCAATGATTTCCAATGCTTCAAGGTAAACTGAGTTCCATTATCAGACAAGATTTTCTTAGGTTTGCCGACTGTCTGAAAATAGTCATTTCTGAATTTGTTGATTATGGTTTTGCTGGTGGCTTTCTTCACAGGATACACTTTAATAAATTTAGAGAACAGATCCACGCAACAAATATATGGGTATAACGCCTCTGGTCTTGGAAAGACTTCCATAAAAATCCACAGCTACAGTTTCAAGGAATCCTTGTGGCAAGATGTTCTGCATGAGGCCTTTCTTAACTCTCCTGGCAATGTTATAAAAATTGATGTTCTCTTGTATTTTCTGTATACACTTTTGAATACCACAGTGGCCATAACTTTCGTGAACATACTTTATTAATACATCAACACAGTTCTCGGGCCAACACAACTTCCATTTATCACTGTCGACACTCATACGAATAAACAACATGCCCTTGTATGACTTATCCTTGTCTTCCCCTTTTTTGCTTAACAAGCCCTTGACTAAACTCCAATTATCATCAGGGTTTTAGTATCTCCTAATCTTGTCACAAATTTTTCGGATTTCTGCTTCTTCTTTAACACCTTTCAGGTACATGACTCTGAATTCTTTTTCACAGGCTCCACTGATATCTTCAAATTCACCCCCCACCCTGGCAAACAAGAGATAGAATCCATAACAAGATTGTCCTTGCCCTTAATGTATTCCACAGAAAAATCAAACTGTTGCAAGAACAGTGCCCATCTGGTAATCTGGTTATGGTAAAGTTTGCACTCCTGAATGTAGGTCAAAGCCTTATGGTCTGTGAATACAATAGTTTTGTGGCCTAACAAGTAGTTTCTGAATTATGTGAAAGCCCAAAAAATTGCTAAAGGCTCCTTTCCTGTAACAGTGTATGCCTTCTCGTGTTTCTTCAATGTCCTGCTTGCAAATGCAATGGTCTGGTGTTCTGGCTGGTTATCACCTGTTTTCACTTGAAATAAATGAGCACCAATTCCATAATCACTGTCAGTACTTAAACAAAACGGTAATGACTGGTCCGGTGTATATAAAATATTGCTGTTACAAAGCTGCTTTATTTATCTCTTCAAAGGCTTGTATGCATTCTTCTTACCAATTCCAAACAGTATTTTTCTTCAGAAGGTTGTTCAGACATGGGGATTCAAGGCTTGAGTACTTATATATTTGCGGTAAAATCCACACATGCCAAAGAAAGATTTGAGTAGTTTCTTGGTTTTGGGCACAGGAAACTTTGCTATTGTTTCAATTTTCTCGTTGTCTGGGAGTATACCTTCTTCAGTTACAATGTGACCAAGAGATATTAACTGTTCCACAGCAAATTTACATTTTTCTAGCTTAAGAGACATTCCTCCAGCTCTTAATCTTCTGCACACTTCTACCAGTAAGTTTATATGTTCTTCCCAGGTTTGACCAGTGACAAGGATATCATCCACATACACAGTCAACTTTTCAACAAGATGTTTGCCTAATACCAAATCCAAAGCTCTGATAAATTTAGCTACAGAAACATTTAATCTGAATGGGACCACACAGTACTGATAGCTTCTTCCGTTATACAAGAAAGCAGTGTAATTCCTTGAGTCTCTGTCAAGTGGCACCTGATGAGAACCAGAAGTAAAGTCCAGGCTAGTCATATATTTTATATTTTCAAATTTATACAATAGTTCGTCGATGCTCTCTGGATGGTCAGTTTCCCTTTCTAAAAACTTGTTCAGATGTTTGG
Organism: Locusta migratoria; assembly: GCA_026315105.1. Taxonomy (NCBI): domain Eukaryota; kingdom Metazoa; phylum Arthropoda; class Insecta; order Orthoptera; family Acrididae; genus Locusta; species Locusta migratoria. The sequence goes on from CM048746.1 coordinate 631,475,830, forward strand.
AGTCAAGTAAAATCCTCATATCTCCATTCTTTTTGGATATCACGATGATCGGGTTGTTGTATTCACTAGTACTCCTCTCAATTATGTTCCAGTTTTCCATCTTTTCAAGTTCTTTCTCTACAGCTCTCCTTTTTGCAATATGGACACCGTATGGTTAGACGTAAAATGGTTCATGTGGTTTGACCTGCAAGGTACATTGGTAGTTTTTCACTCTCCCTGGTCTGTCATCAAACACATCATGATAGTTCCACAAGACTCTTCTCAGCTCTTCTTTTTGTTCTTCATCTAATTTGTTGGCTTCCTGTAACATGGTATTTATGAGTTCATGATAATTTATATCCTCCATGGCTTCTTCAGGCTCTTCATGCATTTCTTCTACATCTCTATTATGATCTAATAAATCTAATTCTACACTCTGCTTACTCAGACTATTTCCATTTTTCAATATCATAGCAGTACAATGTAAAACACCAGTCTTCGGGTCCACAAACATAACTTTTCTTCCTCCCAGTCCTCTCCGGGGGACACCACCTTGACGAAGCACTGTCCGTGTGGGCGGAGAGGCTTGTGTATCTGCGTGAAGCAGAGGGCTATACCGAAGGTAGAGAACCTGCTGCCGGAAAGGCCTCAGCTGATGGATCAGACCAAGCGTGTCCCACAACGTCCCACCTTCCTTATCCTCTCCCAGTCCGTTCCCAATTCCTTTCCCAACCCAAGGTGTGATGCGATACATGCCGAGGGGTGCGTGGCACATGGGTGGATGTGTCTCGAATGGAGCCTCAGGGATACCGGGCGAATTTATTCAAAAAACACCTCTCAAACTCACTTTATGACATATCCTCTGTATCTAACTGATTGACGCAAGTATAAGCTTCATTGTCCAAAAATCTCTTTACAAATTTAATTTTCATTGCATTGGTCATTTCTACAGTGAAGTTAACAGAGCAATGATGTAAAACGTCTTTAGAATGAATTTTTCCTTCCCCAGGGCATGTCTTAATTACTACATTTGCCCAATTAAAGCCACCACAGATCGACATTTTGCTATTTACAACATTTTCTTGCAATGAATTGACTCTCTGACTGAGGTTATACACTTCCTTCTTAATAATACTTTCAGAATTTGACACACTTTCACTAATTTTATTTTCTAATGACACTTTAACATTCTGAATTTCAGTGTTTCTAATTTTATTTTCCTGATCAAAATACTTTTCTACAGTACTGATTTTGTTTTCAAGATCAGACTCAACATTATTGATTTTACTCTCTACTACAGTCACTTGAGTGTCCAGCTGTTCATGTCCTAACTTCATTGCCCTATCAAGATCACATGTTCGTTTCCTGACTTCGTAAACTGCCCTGTTTGTTTCGCTCAACTGAGACTTTAAATCTGCTAAACCGTCATCTAACTTTTTGCTGACAGCTTCGATTTGTTTACTCACTTCATAATTTCCCTTGTCAATACATTCAGTTATTTGTTCTGTTAATCAATTTAACAACTCTATAAGACCTGGTGATGCAATAATTATTTCTTCACTATTTGACACATTGCTATGAGGTATACTGGCTGTCACATTCTGTTCTGACATGTCTACGCTATATTTCCTATTCTCAGTTGACATCGTCTTTTACAGTGCCAAACAACCCAGACTACAAATACGAATGTACTGTACTTATCTTGTTATTCAGTGTGCAGCGATATGATGATCTGGGCCCAAGCACCCAATTTCCAGGTTAAGTGCTCCATTTTTCGTTGCCGTATAATTCCAGATTCACATCCTCCTTGGTTTCTCAAAAATTGATTATGTACATCCAAACATACTTCTCCTGCAACATAAACACTCTGTAGACACTGTATATGATGCAATCCCAGCTATGCTCCATCATTTATAACATTTTAATAGATAACAGTTCATTCTACCACTTTCCAACGTAATACTCATCTTTTCAACATTCCGATGTATGGGGGTTCTGCTCACTGCAACATTATTCTCCTGGGGCTTGCTATTTCGTTTTTAACTAACTTCACACGCAACATGTATCGCTATTGAACCACATGATTCCGGATCCGACACAGGCGGTATCGTACGGTAACATTGAGATGGGAGAACCACACAGAAGGTATCGCACGATAACACTGAGATGTGAGGACCAGCAGTATCGTCACAACATTCTTCCACAGGGTTGGAGCTGCGGCGCAACGCAAACCATTTGCGCTTGCGTAGGCCGCGCGATCCTTTCTCTGGTTTCCTGATTCCAGACCCAGTTCACCACCAGGGAGCACAGCCAAATCGTTCGCCAAGGGGTCCACTGTCTCCGGACTATGAGTTCGTCCCCATGGAAGTCAACATGCCTTTGACGCAGATGTCCCCACCGCTGTCACCGCCGCAGATGCCAGCGTCACCGAGAGGAACTCCGGGACCGTGCGTGCCCCCGCCGCCTGGGCCACGCACCTCAGAAGAAGATGACCTGCTCCCTGTGGGCGGAGGTGTTCACTGTTCCACTTGTTTTTGTGGGTTTCCTGGGGGATCGCAAGGTGGATACCAGGGACAGACGGTGTCTCGATCCCCGCCTCTGCTACGACGCCCGTCCCATCAGTAACGCCCTTGCCCAGGCCCTACTCTCAGTGCCGTCGCCGTCGCCCCCTCAACCCTATGCCACAACGGCGCGGCGGTTTAGGGGGGGGGGGGGGGTGGAGGGGTGTGGTGTGGCACAATTCTGAAGTGCGGGCCACGTACTTTTGCCGCGCGCCGCCTTGCATGCACGGCGCGGCATTCTTATGATGTCAGCCACGAGTGCCCTCTGCTGCAACACCGCTCGTGGCCACGACTGAATGGCATCATTCACTTGGGAATCAGTTAGGCCCCAGTTAAGACTTGGCTATCGGATAGGCACTAGGACTCATCAGTAGGCATGCCTCTCTCTAGTTTAACTATGTATCAGCATTCTGTAGTCTTGAACTTTATAAAAGATAAGTATTATCTTATTTCTACAAAATATATCTCGTTCTAATTTACTCTAGTGTTTCTAGTTTCTGCTGTCCCACTGGCTGGTCACCTCCATACCTCCACACACGTGCATCCTACTTTCCACCACCAACACCCAGGACAACCGGTGGAAACGAGACACAAAACCTTCCATAACCCCTATACATATACCTTCCACCTTTACTCTTTACCTTTTTTGTTCAGAACTGCTTTTTCATCTGAGTTGTTGATATTCATACAGAAGCTTTTCTTGTCTCCAGATGTGTGTGCTATTTTCCTGTGGTCTCTTCCACATGTATAATCTTCCTTCGTGATTCTTAAACCAACTGTTGTTATTATTAAACTGTGCTCTACGAGGTTATCTCCTCTTTCATACCTTTTCCCCATTGAAAATTCTCCAATATTATTTCCTCCATTTTATTTTTCCTATTATCAAACTTTCTTAACTGTCTTGATAATTTCCTTTATCTTCCTATCTATTACTTTAGCCTCATTATCATTGCCACAGTAGTTGGCATATAAACATGTAATCCTGTGGTGGGTGTTTGCTTGATATGTATTTTGCCACAACACTGGTGGAACAGTCCTGGGAGAAAATTATGTGAGCACAGCATTGTTCAGATGTGAGCTCAGCTGCTGGAACCTAAAATTCTGATGCCAGAGGATGCCAGATTTCCATATTATTTTTCTGTAAGTGAAGCTCTCTGACCCCTAATCAAAGTAGTAAATTTTGTTGTCACCCATAGTTAACTAATAAACACATTTACCTACAAATTGCTTTTTGTAAGCACAACTAATGGATCCACTGGCATGCCATCACACTCCTGGTCAACATCTTTAAGATATAGGCAATGTGCAGAAAGCCATTTTAATTGTCTCCAAAAAGTCCATGACTACAGCAAGGACATTCCTAGGAAGACCCAAGCTTTCAATAGAGAAATTAGTGTGACATCAGCCTACATGGAAGGATGATTAAGTCTACTTAAAGTCAGAATTTGTGATGAAAAATAATTGGTCATCTCTGATATAAACTAACTATCCACTTCAGGAAAACAAAACAAAAATTTAAAATATCCTCACAAAAAATGGCAAATTATTTTCTGCAAGCTCCATTGCCACAGTTGTTGACTGCTTTTACAAAAGCTCTCTGTAGTTTTGTTAGAAATGCTGCTATGTTAGCCAAACATCATCATTAGTCAGTGAAGACTTTGCGTACCACAAATGTTTGTCATTATATGGCTAAAAATAATTGATACTGAACTCTTTACATGAACCACAAACAGTTTGCTAACTAAGATAATAGAAGTATTTATAATGAAACACAGAATACTTCAGACTTATATTTCACAATCAGCGAAGTATTTTGGGACGTTAAACTCCAAGCTTCCTTCCTTCAGAGAAGTATTTTCACTAAGAACCATGCAGATATACCAATCTGAAGAGACAAATGGTCAATGTGAAGGGAGGACAAAATAGTACACACTTTCCAATGGGTCTACTAGTTAAGTCAAACCTCTCATTAAGAACTGCTGTAGTGGAATAAAGCAAGGTGCATCACATGAGTTTCATATTATTACAGAAATTAGAAAATTAACCGCATATACTACTACAGAAGTAACAGACAGCCATTCTTTTAAATAATACCAATGGTAGTTGACACTATTGAAAGGAATAAATACAACAACCCGAGGCCACATGTTTATCACATCATCACCACTCTTTCGAAATGATATCTAAAATAGCACAATAATTATAAATTATTTCTACACTGCTTCTGTACTTTTTATTACTCCACAAGAAACTTATTTCAGCCCTAGGGCATCTTCAGGCATTCTGAAAATACAATGTGTAATGTAGAGGGGTTGTTACATACATTCTTATAACATAATTACATAATATACATTTTGTGATATTTTACTTAAGGTACTTATACACTCCTGGCCATTAAAATTGCTACACCATGAAGATGTAATCACATCTCAGTTGTAGTATAATATATTTGTCTGTTGAATACCAGTTTATCATCTACATCTACATACATACTCCGCAATTCACCGTAAGATGCGTAGCGGAGGGTACACTGTACCACTACTAGGCATTTCCTTTCCTTTTCCACTCCCAAATTGAACAAGGAAAAAAAGAATGCCTATATGCCTCCGTACGAGCCCTAATTTCTCTTATCTTCTCTTTGTGATCTTTACGTGAAATGTAAGTAGGCGGCAGCAAGATCGTACTGCACTCAGCTTCAAATTCCGGCCCTCTAAATTTACTTAACAGAAATTCACAAAAAGAACGTCGTCTTTCTTCCAGCGATCCCCAATTGAGTTGCCGTAGCATTTCCGTGACACTCGCGCATTGGTCGAACCTACCGGTAACAAATCTAGCTGCTCGCCTCTGAACCGCCTCTATGTCTTCCTTCAAACCGATCTGCTGCGGATCCCAAATACTTGAGCAATACTCAAGACGTGGTCGTACAAGCATTTTATACGCAGTCTCCTTTACAGGTGAAGTACATCTTCACAAAATTCTCCCAATAAACCGAAGTCGGCTGTCTGCCTTACTCACAACTGTCCTTACATGCTCGTTCCATTTCATATCGCTCTGCAATGTTACGCCTAGATATTTGAACGACGCGACCGCATCAAGAAGCTCATTACTGATGCTGTATTCGAACATTATAGGATTGTTTTTTCTACTCATGCGCATCACCTTACATTTTTCTACATTGAGAGCTAGCTGCCATTCTTCGCACCAACTAGAAATTTTGTCTAAGTCAACCTGTATGCTATTACAGTCAGTTACAGACGACACCCTCCCATACACCACAGCATCATCAGCAAACAGCCGCTAATTACAACTTACTCTGTCCATCAGATCATTTATATAGATAGAAAATAATAGCGGTCCTATCACACTCCCCTGGGGCACGCCTGACGATACACTCGTCTCTGATGAACACTCGCCGTCGAGAACAATGTACTGCGTTCTATTACTTAGGAAGTCTTCCAGCCAGTCACAAATCTGTGAACCTATTCCATAAGCTCGTATCTTCGTTAGCAGTCTGCAGTGTGGCACCGTGTCGAACGCCTTTTAGAAGTCGAGAAAAACACAATCCGCCTGTTGCTCTTCGTCCATGGCTCGCAAAATGTCATGTGAGAAAAGGGCAAGCTGAGTTTCACATGAACGATGTTTCCTAAACCCGTGCTGAGTCATGGAAAGAAGCTTTTCCATTTCAAGGAAATTTACTATATTCGAACTGAGAATGTGCTCCAAAATTCTACATGAAACTGATGTCAACGATATTGGCCTGTAATTGTATGGGTCAGTTTTCTTTCCTTTCTTATACACAGGAGTCACCTGCGCTTTTTTCCAATCACTAGGAACTTTGCACTGAATTAAAGATTCACTATAAATGCAAGCTAAGTAGGGGGCCAATGCCGCAGAATAGTCTTTGTAAAACCGAACTGGTATTCCATCCGTACCACCAGACTTTTTCGTATTTAGCTCTCTCAGCTGCTTCTCTACACCGTAAATACCTATTGCTATGTCTCCCATTTCGGAATTAGTACGTTGATCAAATGATGGTATATTTGTGCGGTCCTCCTGTGTGAAAGATTTCTTAAAGGTTAAATTTAGAACTTCAGCTTTCTGTTTGCTTTCTTCTATTACTGCCTCGGAATGATCAACTCGTGACTGGACAGTGGGCTTTGACCCGCTTATCGATTTTACATAGGACCAGAATTTTTTCGGGTTCTCGGAAAGATCTTTTGATAAGGTATGGCTGTGATAATTATTGTATGCTTCACGCATCGATCTTTTTATAGACGCACGAATCTCTACTAACTTTTGCCTGTCATCATTTGCGTGTTCTTTTTTGAATCGAGAGTGCAACAGCCTTTGCTTTCTCATCAGCTTTCTAACATTATTATTATACCATGGTGGATCTTTTCCATCCTTAATCGTCTTTACTGGCACATATTTCTCTAACCCTTTATTAACAATGCACTTAAATTTAGTCCACAATTCCTCTACATCCATAGTCCCAGAATTAAATGATGCCCATTCATTTTCTAAGTGCGATCGTACCATTTGCTTGTTGGCTCTTCCCAACAAAAACATGCTCCTAGCCTTCTTGACTGGTTTATGAACTTTGGTCACCATCGACGCTATGACGATATCATGATCACTAATTCCTGTCTCTACACAGACATCGCTAATAAGGTCAGGCCTGTTTGTGGCTATAAGGTCTAGAATATTTCCATTGCGCGTGGGTTGCCGGTTTAACTGATCAAGACAGTTTTCGGAGAATGTGTCCAAAAGTAGCTCGCAAGACTGCTTGTCTGTACCGCCTGAAATGTAACTAGTGTGGTCCCAATCTATACTCTTAAGGTTGAAGTCTCCTCCGACTAATATTACATGGCCCGGATACCTATGCACTACCTTTCCTTCAAAGATTCTAAAACTGCTACAGCAGCGCTGGGGGGCCGGTAAAAACAAACAACTATTAACTTTACTTCTTTTAGACCTGTTATGCATGCCCAGATAACTCCACAGTTACTTTCAACCTCGATCTCAGTAGAAACAATATCTTTGTCCACAGCGATGAACACTCCTCCTCCAGTTGTATCAGACCTATCTTTCCAATATACATTCCACGCTTTGCTAAATATTTCTGAACTTGCCACATCATCATTTAGCCAGCTTTTGGTGCCTAAAACTATCTGAGCGCAATAACTTCCATGCAGCGCTGCAAATTCGGGAACTTTGTTTCTAATACTCTGTATTTCTTCTTGGTGTAGCAATTTTAATGGCCGGTATTGAAATATTGTTGCCATTTATTTGCTGCCCAATTGATTTTTTTTTTTTTTAAAGCTGATGTTATGCTTGTTTATTGGTGATTATCCATATATGTGCAGCAGCACTGGTTATATTAATCGATCTTTGTGGTGGCAGCACAGTCCAGTGTAGACTAAGGCGGCAATTTTTTGTAGCTGCCACTAAAAAAATCAGTTAATATAACCAGTGCTGCTGCACATATAGAAATAACCACCAATAAATTAGCATAACATCAGCTTTAAAAAGAAATAAATTGGGCAGCAAATAAATAGCAACAATACAGTATTATAAGTACTGTAAGTAAAATATTGGAAAATGTGTATTACCTAATTATGTTACAAGAATGTATGAAACAATCCATCTACATTACTCATTGTATTTACAGAACACCTGAAGATGGCCTAAGGCCAAAATAAACTTATTGTGAAATAATAAAAAGTTCACAAGCAGTGTAAAAGTAATTTATAATTATTATGTTATCAAACATGTCCCTCAAATACATACTGTACACTGCAGACCCCAGAGAATGGAAGTTGATATCTAAAAGAAACGATGTCTATAATTTCAACTGTGGCATTTTCTTGCTGTGTTGCCAGTGAATATTTTGAGGCAATGGCTTTGTTAATAGGTCTGCTTGACTTTTATCTGTTGAAATGTTTCTTTTGGCGATTGTACCTTCCATTACTTTTCCCCTGATTATATGATGAGTTACAGCAATATTTTTTGTTTTCCTTTATCAATATGATTCTTAGAATGTAAGACTTAGGCTTGATTATCGCACCACACAGGCATTAATTTCTCAGTTAATTATTTGAGATCAAGGTTCGACGATAGTTCTCTAATCCATACCACCTCTTTTGTTTCGAGTATTTGACCAGGGGATTAATTGTGGATTTGTAATCTGTTGTTTCTTTTACATGTCTCAGTACACTTTTGGATGTGGGCCAGTGGTTTGTATTAAATTTTGAACAATACTGTCACAGTTTTACCATAGAGAAAGCAAGGTCTTATCGTGTCCTCTTTGTAAGGAAAAGAAGTCCACCAATAACCTCACGATATGAAAGATGTTTGACTTCCTCATTACTCTTCACATCAAGGAACTTAGCAATGTACAGTCTGAATCTGTCAACGATTAATAAACTCCTTTTTTAGAAAGACAAATTGTTCCATCTTCACAGTTCTAATATTCCACTCCTAACACGTGTGACAGATGTGCTTGATTATAGGACTACTTTCTCAAAGAGCTTTAACTTTTTGCCGATCTCTTCATCATCTTGTCGAAAAGTAACCACATCTTCCACGTATACAAGCAGAATGACCTTAGTTTCCTTTGCATTTATCTTGTACACACATGGATGTAATGAATCCCAGTTTGTCCTGTGACCTATTCAAACCTTTGTTCCAACATTTACCACTTTGTTTCAGTCTATTACTGAAGCTTTTAATTTACAAACCAATATTTCTTGGCACTTCCTGTTTGATCCTGAGATTTCCCTCCTTCAGTATCCTCACGTTGGTCTCAAAACTGCTGCTCTGTTTGGAGCAAGTGAGGCCACATGAGAAACGAGGAAGAAGTGTCAGCTGCAGAGTGTTTTTGTTTGGACGTCACTTGCAAATTGGTAGGTGCTGTTGGCACCAAAGACTATGGAAGTACAGAAACCGAGGTGGTCTCATGACTCTCCAGAAGAGAAGGCCACAGGTTTTTGTCTTCTTTATCAGGTGCTCAGAGGCCTTGGCCATTATTTCACCCTAGTAATTTCCTAGTCCTTGGAAACCTATTCTAGTTATTTTCTATTTTTTCTCTTCTTCTGTGTGTATCACTGGCCTGCACTTGTGGCTTTGAAAAGTCTTGTGGCAGCCTTGAAAATTTTATAGTGTCTGGGCAATCTTACATCTAATTCTGTCCTCCAAAGTGACAAAGTTTGGCACTTAGCCCAGTTCTGAATTATTTGTTTTGCTATTTCATTTTTTAGTCTCCTGGTAGTTGGCACAGATGTGATCTAGTTCATGTCTGCTGTGCTATGACGTTGCTCTATACAGCCACATACCTGTCCAGGCCATGGTTTGTGCCCATAGGTTTTGATTCCACTGGCACCACTCTGCAATAATCTTTACTAAGTTTGAAAGCAGATTTTCACAACATTTGTATCAGACTAGAAATCTGTATTTCATAGTGGAGTGACACTATATTTACTAATAGTTGCTTATGAACATTTGATGTGGAGCCAACCCCTAACCCCAGTGCAGAGAGCACACCAGCATAGGCACTCAACCACAGTAACAACTGCAGAGGGTGGTATGGTCAGAGTCGAACATAGGAGTCACAAAACTCCCAGTGAGTTGTTGCAACTTCTCAACTGCAGTGCTGCCAAGAGGCTGGGTCATATAAATGTACCACAAAATTATTGGGTAATGAATGTGTATTTGGAGTGAAGAAGCACATTTAAAATACATTACATTTAAAGATGTCATACGCTTGAAGTTAAATGCCATCTGATGTAACGCACATTTTTTGTTTCTCTGCTTCACAAGGACAGTTTTTGAGTTAGTTGGAACAATGGTTGTGTCACGTGGCATATCAAAAACCAATGGTGTCTGGTCAGCACTGCTAATCTGGAAAGAGCAAATAGTCATATTACTGTCACACTTTTATTACATAACAATGGAATTCAAATACCTTATCTGTGTAGTGTCAAAGTAATCATAGTCTGAGATTCTTCCATCACATAAAACCAATCACCCAACAAATGCTTGCTTTAAAATCCTTTCTGGCAATGTTTAGCATGGCAGCTATCTCATGAGCTTTGATATGTATCATTTCATAAGAGACAGCACAACCATGATTCCGAAGTTCATTGACATAAGGAATTACACCATTATCACTTTTGGAATATTGTCCTGTTTTCGGCCCACAGCCCACGGAAAGATTTGAAGCTTACTATACAGCCACAAGTTTATCTTTTTGTCTCTGTCAATACCGTAAGGATCGATGGAGAAATGTCTTCCTGCAACATTCACTCCGATTGTATTGGTGTAAGATAACACTTTAAAATAAAATTTTGCTGTTTAGTTTGAATATTTCGCCAACTTGTAGCAAACTGATGTAAATATATGGCTGCAGCTTAATGTTTTAAATGTTGTGACAATGGAAAAATATTTATTCGTGGCAGTACCACTGTGTCCACTGTCAATTTATTTGAAGGCCACTCCAATAAGAACAAATCAGGAGAGGGAATTATGCCTGATAGTTTTTCTTTCTTTTTTTTAAGTATGAAAAATCATAGGAGAGGGGAATATGAGGGGGGGGGGGGGAGCTTATGCAATAAATTACAGTATTATTTTTATACTGAAAGTCTTGGTAGAGGTATGCAATCTTCATTGTAAAATTTAAATAATCATTTTAAAAATGCTGGAGATTGCTTGAATAATCAAAAGATGTTATCAGTAGATTATTTATATTCAGTTCATAACATGTTTTGGGTGTAGCCCATCATCTGGTGATCGATAATATATAAATTTAGATTTGATGTATTCAAATTTGTCATATAAAATACTGTTGATATGTATATAAAATTGATCACCAGATGATGGGCTACGCCCGAAACATGTTGTGAACTGAAAATAAATAATCTACTGATAACATCTTTTGATTACTCAAGCAATATCCAGAATATTTAAAATCATTATTTAAAATACAGTATGTTTTATATTTAGGTTTCACATTTCAGATAAAGCTCCGAAATGCATTATTTTTTAGCACTATTCCACTGTATAGTCCATTTTGTAAACAACTGAATTTATCAAAATTGTTGCTTTTAAATTTAGCTATCGCCTGGTACCTGAAAACAATTTACCAGCTTTTCATTTATTCATTGAGACAGTGTGCTTGTTACAAGACAATGTTTGTCCTATTCGACTGAGAATTTATGATCAAAAAATAATCCTGAAATTTTGATATAAAATGCATATCACTTTTCTTAGGCATTTGTTTCTGCATTGTGGAACCGCTAGTATTCATACATACCTTGGCCTGGCTGTTTTATGATGAAACTACTGTATTTGCTCATATGATGGTGACCCCTTGAACAAGGCTTTGCGATTCCCCTAGGGGTCACGACTCACAGGTTGAAAAACACTGTTTTAGACTGTACTATACCAATACTTATAAACAATATACTGGTACTAGACTTTCTGTGTTTCAAATTAAGGGTAATTAAGATTTCACTTCCATGCAGTTATCATAGTCCAATGCCAAGTATAAAACTGAGGTTATTTTTGTAATCATTGAATATGAGACAAATTGATCTCTCTCTCTCTCTCTCTCTCTCTCTCTCTCTATATATATATATATATATATATATATATATATATATATATATATATATATGTGTGTGTGTGTGTGTGTGTGTGTGTGTGTGTGTGTGTGTGTGTGTGTGCAAGTACTCTTGGTGCAATATGGTCATTTTCCCCTCCAAATTTGAAATGTTGGAGGTTTTAGGCATCTGTAAATACTCAGACCCTCAAGCTGAATTGCTCCTGTAGAAACCCTTTTTCTTTTTGGTTCATATACTATCATGACAATCATTTAGTTCCAGTTATGCCTGTTTTCAGTGAGAGTCATACACCACTGATACAGATGCATTAGTACTGATTTGGATTACAGCACCTTATACAGGTGAGGCTTATTTACCCTAAGTGATATCTGTTTCACCCCCTCTCAACACACAATAATTCAAAATTTATGTCAGCTATTCTTCTGCCCACTCACCACTTATTCAGCTCCAAATATATTTCTATTAGTCTTTCCTCTGGTGCGTATGGGTATGGTTTCTGTGGCAGTCAAAGAAAAGTCATGTCATTAAATGTGTGATAGCTATTCTCTTAATTGTTAGTTTCTTTAATATCCATATATTGTTACTATTTTCCTACACACATGCTGTTACAACTATGCTCCATGTTTTAATCCACTAATAGCAGTTCCAGCACATAAGGAAGCATGAACTCATGAAATGGCATTTAGCCCTGCAGTGTTTGTATGGGGGTAAAATCAGATTTGACATCAGAATCTTTAACTTGTTCCTGGAGGAAGTAAACCAGAGGCAACTAGAGTTCCAGAAGTGGCAGCAGCAGCAGCAGTACCTGCAGGTATTATTACTATGTCATTTTGTTTGCTTGCAAAACTATCATCATATCTTGCTGCTTACACGAGAAATTTATTTACATGTATTAAAAATGGTACTGTTTGATACTAAAAACTTTAAAAAATAATTTTCTGTGATTTGCTGTTAGAAGACAATATTCATTGAAATGTGTAATTTTTTGGTATCCTCGAACTTTTTCACTGACAGTCTAGCTTTATCAGTTAACATGAAGTGCCACCTATTGTTAATGAACTTGTTGATGAACTGTGATCCAATTTTTATCACATATTATTTTGGAAGTAGTTCATGTGAGAAGCCTAGCATTTTTTCTTTTGTTATCATCACTCATGTCTAGGAATGCTTATTTTCTAGCTTAGAATTTTGTTTATTTTGCGTGTAGATGAGATAGATGATCTACCTTTTGTTGAAGTTGTATATGTGGCACATTAACTGGAGGGTGGCTGCAAGAAGATGCACAAGATTTGTTTCCTCTACACTGTCTGTGAAATATTTCACTGTATCTTGAGAAATTTGTTTAAGTCTATAGAATGTCTTTAAACCCATTCCTTGAGCACATTCAAATCCAATTGTGGGAATTGGCTTCTTTCATTGCAACACACTTGGCAAGCGCCAACAATTGCTGAATGGAAGAGGATTTAGCACTTTACCAGTAAGTTAGTTAATGGTGCTTGCTGTGCCGAAACTTCCAGGTTATTCATGAATTCTCTCAAAGTGACTATGAGAGAATTACATTGCTTTGCAATATGTTGTTGACAATAGCAGTGAGGCACTTTCTTTAACTTAACCCTTTTGCTGCTACAGATTCCTAATTTAGCATTCCAGTGCTGTGAGTGAGTTCTTCAGCATTGCTTTCCACTGTCTTTATGGCTTGTGTGACACTTGAAGAAAAGTCATGTCATTAAATGTTTGATATCCAGTCTCTTATTTGTTATTTTATTAAAATCCATATATTGTTAATTTTTTTCCTATACACATGCTGTTATGACAGTTCTCCTTGTTTTAACCAACCAACAGCAGCTCCAGCACATAAGGAAGCATGAACTCATGAAGCGGCATGTAGCCCTGCAACATTTGTATGGGACTAAATTCAAATTTGACAGAATCTTGAACTTGTTCATGGAGGAAGTAAACTGGAGGCAACTAGAGTTCCAGAAGTGGCAACAGCAGCAGCAACACCCACAGGTATCACCACTACGTAACTTTGTTGTTGGCAATACAATCATCATATCTTGCTGCTTACACAACAAAATTTTTTACATGTATTAAAATAAGTACTGTTTTCTAGTAAATTCATTAAAAAGTAATTTTCTGTGATTTGCTGTTAGAACACAGTATTCATTGAAATATGTTATTTTTGTCATTCCCGAACTTTTTCACTGACAATCTAGTGTTATCAGTTAACATGGAATGCCACCTTTGGTTTCCATTTCATCTATGATTGCTTATCCACCTGTATTGCAGTTGTGTTTTGCTTCCTAACCATAACATTATTAATAAACTGTAATCCAATTTTACTGATATATTAATATGGAAGTAGTTCGTGTGACAAGTCTAGCATTTTTCCTTCATTATCATCACTATTTTTCTAGGAATGTTTATTTTCTAGCTTAGAATTTTGTTTATTTCACCATGTAGACGAGATAAATGATCTACATTTTTTTGAAGTTGTATATGTGGCACATTAACTGGAGGGTGGCTGCAAGAACATGTCCAAGAGCTTTTTCCTCTCTACTGTTTCAGTAAATAGAAAGTCTTTAGACACATTCCTTCAGGCAGATTCAAATACAATTTTGGGAAGAGGCTTCTTTCAGTACAGCCCACTTGGCAAGTTCCAACATTTCCTGTATGGAATAGAATTTAGCATTCTACCAGTAAGGTATTTAATAGTGTGTGAAGTGCTAAAACTTCCTGGTCATTCATTAATTCTCTTCAAAGTTACTACAAGGGAATTATAATAGCTTTGCAATATGCTGTTGACAATAGCAGTGAGGTGTTTTCGCTGCTACTCTTTTTAACAATATAAACATTATTTTCTCCCATGCACGGATCATGGATTATCCACTCACACATTGTCCTTATCTTACCTTCTAGGGTCAGTAGTTGATGAGATCCCACCGCCATCCTTTGTGAATGTGTTGTTGTTGTGGTCTTCAGTCCTGAGACTGGTTTGATGCAGCTCTCCACAATACCCTATCCTGAGCAAGCCTCTTCATCTCCGCATAAGAACGGCAACCTACATCTGTCTGAATCTGTTTACTGTATCCACCTCTTGGTCATACTCTGCGATTTTTACCCCACACACTTCCCTCTAATGCTAAATTCACAATTCCTTGATGTCTAAGAATGTGTCCCACCAATCTATCCCTTCTTTTAGTCAAGGTATGCCAGAAATTTCTTTTCTCCCCAATTCTGTTCAGTACCTCCTCATTAGTTACGCGATCCACCCACCTAATCTTCAGCATTCTTCTGTAGCACCATATTTCAAAAGCCTCAATCCTCTTCCTGTCCGCACTGTTTATCGTCCATGTCTCACTCCCATACAAGGCAACACTCCATACAAATGCCCTCAGAAAGGACTTCCTTAGGCTTAAATCAATATTCGATGTTAACAAATTTCTCTTTTTCAAAAATGCTTTTCTACCCATTGCCATTCTGCATTTTATATCCTCTGTACTGCGACCATCATTTGTTATTTTACTGCCCAAGTAACAAAATTCATCTACCTCCTTTATTGCTTCGTTTCCCAATCTAATTCCTTCAGCATCACCTGATTTTCTTACACTGCACTCAATTACCCTAGTTTTGCTCTTGTTAATGTTCATCTTATATGCACCTTTCAGCACACTGTCCATTCCGTTCAATTGCTCTTCCAGGTCCTTTGCTGTATCTGACAGAATTACTATGTCGTCGGCAAAACGCAATGTTTTTAATTCTTCCCCCTGAACTTTTATTCCTTCACCAAATTTCTCCTTGCTTTCCTTTATAGCTTGTTCAATGTACAAATTGAATAACATTGGAGAAGGCTACAAACCTGTCTCACTCCCTTCCCAACCACTACATCCCTTTCATGCCCTTCAACTCTGACAACCGCTGTCTGGTTTTTGTACAAGTTGTAAATAACATTACGCTCCCTATATTTTACTCCTGCTTGCTTCAGAACTTGAAAGAGTTTATTCCAATCGACATTGTCAAACGCCTTCTCCAAATCTACAAAAGCTAGAAATGTAGGTTTGCCTTTTCTTAATCTATCTTCTAGGATAAGCCGTAAAGTGAGTATTGCCTCCCGAGTTCCTACATTTCTCCTGAACCCAAACTGATCTTCCCCGAGTTCGGCATCTACCAGTTTTTCCATCCTTCTGTATATAATTCGTGTTAATATTTTGCAACCATGACTTATTAAACTGATGGTTCTGTAGTTTTCACACCTGTCTGCACCTGCTTTCTTTGGAATGGGGATTATAACATTTTTCTTAAAGTCTGAGAGTACTTCACCTGTCTCATACATCTTACACACCAGGTGAAACAATTTTGTCATGGCTGGTTCTCCCAGAGAGTTCAGTAGCTCTGAGGGAATATCATCTACTACAGGGGCCCCTTGTTTCAACTTAGGTCTTTCAGGCCTCTGTCAAATTCATCTCTCAGTACCGTATCTCCTATTTCATCTTCATCTACATCCTCTTCCCTTCCTACAATAGTGTCACGAAGTTCATTTCCTTTGTAGAGCCGCTCTATATACTCCTTCCACCTTTCAGCTTTCCCTTCTTTGCTGAGAACTGGTTTTCCATCAGCGACCTTGATATTCATAGAGCTATTATTCTTATCTCCAAATGTTTCTTTTATTTTCCGGTAGGCTGTATCTATTTTTCCCCTATTTATACATTCTTCTACATCCTTGCATTTGCCTTCTAGCCACTCCTGCTTAGCCATTGCACTTCCTGTCAATCTCATTTCTTAGTCGTCTGTAATCAATTTTGCCTGTTTCATTTACTGCATTTTTTTACTTTCTCCTTTCATCGATTAAATTTAGTATCTCCTGTGATATCCAAGGATTCTTTGTCAGGTCTTGCCTTCCTACCTATTTTGTCCTCTGCTGCCTTCACTATTTTATCTCTCAATTTTACCCATTCCTCCTCAACTGTTTTATTTTCCCCTGTTTCTGTCAATTGTTGCCTAATGCTTCCTGTGAAATTCTTAAGAACTTCAGGTTCCTTCAATTTATCCAGGTCCCATCTCCTTATTCTCCTACCTTTTTGCAGTTTTTTCAGTTTCAGTCTACAGTTCATGACTAACAAGTTATGGTCAGTGTCTATATCTGCCCCCAGGTACGTCTTACAATTTAAGACCTGGTTCCGAAATCTATGTCTTACCATTATAAAATCTATCTGGCATCTCCCGGTGTCTCCTGGTCTCTTCCATGTATACAACCTTCTTTTGTGATTCTTGAACCAGGTGTTTGTTATAACTAAATTATGTTCCGTGCAAAATTCTACCAGGCGGCTTCCTCTTTTATTCCTTTGCCCAGACCATATTCACCTACTATCTTCCCTTCCCTTCCTTGTCCTACTACCGAATTCCAGTCTCCCATAACAATTAAGTTTTCCTCTCCCTTAATTGTCTGAATAATTTCCTTTAGCTCCTCATATATTTCTTCGATTTCCTCATCATCGGCAGAGCTAGTTGGCATATAAACCTGTACTACTGTGGTCGGTGTTGGCTTCGTATCTTGACAATGATAATGCGATCACTGTGCTGGTCATAGTAGTTTACCCGCATTCCTATTTCCTTATTCATTATCAGTCCTACTCCTGTGATACCCCCAATTGATTTTGTATTTATAATCCTGTACTCACCTGACCAGAAATCCTGTTCATCCTGCCACCGAACTTCACTAATCCCCACTATATCTAACTTCAACCTATCCATTTCCCTTTTTAAATTTTCTAATTTTCCTACTCGATTAAGGGATCTAACATTCCACGCTCCGTCCCGTAGAATGCCAGTATTGTCTTTCCTGATGATCACATCCTCCTGAGTAGTCCCCGCCCGGAGATCCAAATGGGGGACTATTTTACCTCCGGAATATTTTACCCAAGAGGATGCCATCATCATATGTTCATACAGTAGAGCTGCATGTCCTCGGGAAAGGTAACGGCTGTAGTTTCCCCTTGCTTTGAGCCGTTCGCAGTAGCTGTGTGGCAAAGCCACATTAGCTGGTGTTACAAGGCCAGCTCAGTCAATCATCCAGACTGTTGCCCCTGTAACTACTGAAAAGGCTGCTGCTCCTCTTCAGGAACCACACGTTTGTCTGGCCTCTCCACAGATACCCCTCCGCTGTGGTTGCACCTACGGTACGGCTATCTGTATCGTTGAGGCATGCAAGCCACCCCACCTCGGCAATGTCTGTGGTTCATGGGAGTGGCCTTTGTGAATACAAGCATCAAAGATGTTCTTTGAAAGTTTTGTTGATGCTGTCATCTAAAAGTTGAAGAATGGACATTAAAATCATAGGGGAGCAGAAAATGAGAGGGGGAGGGGGGAGCTTATGCTATAAAATATGGTATGTTCTATAACGAGGTTTCACATTGCAGGTAAAGCTCAGAAGCAAATTATTGTTGAGTACTATTCCACTGCATAATCCATTTATAAACAACTGAATTTCTCAAAATTGTAGCTTTTAAATTTAGCTATTTCCTGGTACTCCTGTGGTCGAGATCTGCAGGTTGAAAAACACTGTTTCAGACTATACTATATCAATATTTATAAACAATCTTCTGGTACTAGACTGTCTGTGTTTCAAATTAATGCTTGTTTAAGATTTCACTTCTATGCAGTTATTGTAGTTCAATGCCAAGTATGAAACTCAGGTTAATTATGATAATTGAATATGAGAAAGGTTGATTCTCTCTTGCTCTCTCTCTCTGTCTGTGTGTGTGTGTGTGTGTGTGTGTGTTTGTAAATACTCTTGGTGTAATATTGTCATTTTTTCCTTCAAATTTGAAATGTTGGAGGTTTTAGGCATCTGTAAATACTCAGGGCATCAACCTGAATTGCTCCTGTAAAAACTCTGTTCTTGTCATTTTATATGCTATCACAACAGTCATTTGGCTCTAGTTATGCCTGCTTTCAGTGAGTTTTGTACACTGATCACACAGATGCATTAGTACTGATTTGGATTACAGTACCTTATACAGGTGAGGCTCATTTACCCTAAGTGATATCTGTTTCACCCCTCTCAACACACAATAATTCAAAATTTAGGTCAGCTATTCTTCTGCCCACTCATCACTTCCTCAGCCCCAAAAATATTTCTGTTAGTCTTTCCTCTGGCGCATATTTCTTTGTGGCTTGTGTGGCAGTAAAAAAAAGGCCATGTCATTAAAAATTTGTGATATCTAGTCTCTTATATGTTAATAATTAAAATAAGACAGTATATATCTCAAGTTGTTGCCTGCTCCGGCCACCGCCACTACCAACAACAAGGTGCCAAAGGCCTTAAGATGGTTCTGTAGAATCAAAACCAGTTGCCAGTAATAAATGCAACAACTTGCCATCTGTACTGTCTTATTATAATTATTAAAAATTTTTAACATTGCTGTTCCAAAAAAATGCTTGCAAAAATTTCTTATTTGTTAGTTTATTTAAATCTATATTGTCATGCACTAGCAAGCCATTCAGATTGTGCACGCCCGCATCACATGTTGTTGATGGGCACCGGTCGGCCGTAATATTTCGCAGCCCGGCCATGTAAGGTCACCGTTGTTGATAACAGCTGACAAACCAACCACGTGCCATCTGCCGGTGCAGAGCCAAAAGAATCAGTCCGTAATCATATGCTGCAGAATGAAGTGTTGTACCATAACATTGTATACTTTAGTGGCGATGAGGTCACTGGTTGCTTGATCTTGCTGTCAGAGTCATGGCAGAGCAACTTAATGCTTTGGTGTCAAATCTTCAGCTTCATTGCCAGATGTTTTGGCTCAACTGAATGTGTCTCTTATGGTGTCTATTGACACCTTGACTAGGGCTGTGACACAACAAGTTGGGTTGCAGTCCTCTGTACCCATGCCTTCGTTTCTGCCCTTTGACGAAAATGGCGAGCGTTGGTCCTACAACAAGCAGTGCTTGCACCAGCATTTTGTTGCTTACCAGTCGTGTGATGCCAGTAAGCAAAAAGGGTATTTCCTTTCATGACTTTTGCCTTGTCTTTTTCATCTCTAGAGTGATTTGGCACCACTTCAGTCACAGGAGTCCCTTTCCTTTTCGGATATCTGTTCTCTCTTTGAGGCCTATTTTTACTGCCACTCTCACATGGTGTTGGCTTGAATTTCCTTCTACCATTTGCATAAACAGCCAGGCCAATCTTACCGCACTTGGGCCATGGAACTGCAGGGGCTGGCCCGTCATCATCAATTTCAGTCTGAGGCGCATAGAGATTTGTATACGAACTCTATGGTCCATGATTTTTCGATCTGTTTTGCACCCTACCTGGACGTTCACAAACAGGCTCCCCCCAAGGGGGCCCACAGCTCTTTTGTGGGTATGTGTGTGGCACGCACGGGGCCCCGAGCTGAGGCAGCCTTTTTTCCGCCCCAGGCTGCTTCACTTTCCCTCCCGGTTCATGCCTTCACCCGGAGACGGGTGTCTTTTGTGAGTCAAGGTGGTTTCCTGTCCTAGTCTTTCTTTTTGGTTTATTACTTTCCTAACCTTTACTTCTTCTTTCTCTCCTTGCTGTACTTTCCTAGCCTTTCTTTCCTCCTCATTAGTCTCCGCTTCGGCGTTTGAGACACTTCTTTCTCTTCACTTCCTCTATTCTTCTTCTTTCCTTCCTGTGCTTGTCTGAAGGCTGACCCATGCATTATCATGCGTAGCAGGTGACGGGGTAACGCGTAATTCCCCACCCCAGATAGACAAGTAGGGCACGTACGTACCCCGTGGTAAACGCCAGGCCCAGGGAGGGGTGATTACCCAAGGTGCTACCTTCCGAACATGCCGATTGGTACCTCCGTCAGTTCTCGGGAGGTGAGACCTGAGGTGTGAACAATCACCTAAGGCGGGTAAGCCCTCAGAGATGGCCATTAGGAAGGAGTGCACCATCAGAGATGCTGGTAATCATGGGGGACACTTCCGCAATGACTTCCTTCTCTTCTTCTGTGACTTTGACCCAGAAACGAAAGATAGATTCGCCTCAGCATAAGAAAACTTTGTCCAATCTCCCAAAATTCCTAGTTGTCTCTCGAACCGATGGTAAAGATTTCACTTCTGTAAATCCTTTTGTCATTCAGAAAGGTGTTGATGTGATTGCTGGCACTGTTAAGATCTGTTCGTGTCAGCGCAATGGAACATTGTTGCTGGAAGCGGACAGTGCCTTCCAGGCGCAAAAACTAATACGGACTACATTGCTACACACGTTTCCTGTCCAGGTAGAAGCACATCACACGCTCAACTCATCACGGGGGGGTAGTTTTCACGAGATCCCTTGACAGGTTGTCTGACAAAGACATAAAAACCTATATATCCAATCAGGGTGTAACAGCCATTCATAGGGTGTTGAAAAAGGTAGATAACCAGCTGACACCAACTCGTACTGTGTTTTTTACATTTGACAGAGTTGAACTCCCGTCCAAGGTCAAAGCAGGGTATGAAGTTATCTCCGTCCGCCCATATGTACCAAACCAAACGCGCTGTTTCCAATGCCACAGATACAACCACACCTGTCAATCTTGCCCTAATGCAGCAAAATGTGTCACTTGTGGTAGGGACACCCATGAAGGGGATTGCCCACCTCTGTCCCTTCACTGCCTTAATTGCAATGGTGACCATGCGGCTTCCTCTCAGGACTCCCCTGTATATAAGGATGAAAAGGTCATTCAGCAAATTTGGGTCACAGAAAAGGTCTCAACACCTGCCGCTCGAAAGTTGTTGGTGAGTCGAAAGCCCACTGTCCTTTCAGCGGGCACATACAGTAAGGTCCTCACCTCCATTCAACCTACTAAGGATACAGGTACGCAGACCTGTGATTTCACTTTCGCTGACACAGTTGTGCAATCGGCCAGCCCAAAGATTGCCCCTTCCACGTCCCCGCTTCCTCCTGCTGCTTCTAACGTTCAGTCTTCGTCAACCTCTAATAAACCGCAAGCACCTAAGCAAGATGCCCGGACTTTGAAAAAAGAACCCGTCCATGAAGATTTTCTGCGTTCTCAGGCTTCTCAACCATCAACTGCCTCTTCTCACCATCACTCTTCCAGAAGAGCCAACAAAAAAAAAAGAGTTCCTCTCCTTCCCCACTGAGGCATGACACATCCGTCAAGCCACCCAACAGTAGTCGGCCCTGATCATCTTCTGTCTCGCCAGGACGCACTACTGTTAGGCGGGCAACAGGCATTTTACCGGCGGCAGAAGTTGCCCCTCCTGATAAACTCGGGAAGGTGTCTGATGTATCAGTTGAACCTATGGAACATGACTCTCTGTTTCTAGATGGCGACAGTAGTGCTCCCTCGAACTCCAGTCCTCAGCGGCCGTCGATGTGACCCCACCTGCTTGTTCCTTTTTATCTTCCTTTCTTCTCTTATTTTTTATCCTGGCGTTCCTTCAATGGAATATTCGTGGCTTTCGTTCCAATCGGGAGGAATTAAAACTACTCCTTCAATTGCAATGCCTGCTTCTAGTTTGTCTCCAAGAAACTAAGTTACGTCCAAGTGATCGTGCAGACTTCCCCTCCTACACCTCTGTGCGTTTCGAACTGCCACCTGCGGAAGGTACCCCAGCCCATGGAGGGGTTCTGATGCTCATTCGGTACGACGTCTATCAGCATCCCATTTCATTGCATACTCACCTACAGGCTGTTGCCGTCCGCATCACTCTATCCACTTTTTCCTTTTCCCTCTGTTATATCTATTCGCCATCGTAATCCGCCCTTACTAGGGCAGATGTGCTACACCTCGTTGACCAGCTTCATTCACCTTTCGTGTTCGTAGGCGACTTTAACGCCCACCACCCCCTATGGGGCTCTCCGGCACCTTGTACGAGAGGATCCCTTTTGGTGGACCTTCTCCAACACCTCAATCTTGTCTGCCTCAACACCAGTGCACCGACCATCCTTTCAGACACAACACATACTTATTCCCATATAGACCACGTGATATGCACTCCTCAGCTT
The DNA here is from genome assembly GCA_026315105.1 of Locusta migratoria. NCBI lineage: Eukaryota > Metazoa > Arthropoda > Insecta > Orthoptera > Acrididae > Locusta > Locusta migratoria. Next base: position 631,498,974 of record CM048746.1, read on the forward strand.
GCCGGTCAGTTTGAGTGGTATGCACTTACTGACATGTACTGTAGTGACCATTTTCCTTGTGTCATCCACTTCCTGCATCATTCCCCATCTCCTCGTACCACCAGTTGGAACATTTCTAAAGCTGACTGGGGGCTTTATTTTTCCATTGCAGTTTTTCACAATCAGGACTTTTCCAGCTGTGACAGTCAGGTTGAATACCTCACAGAGGTTATTCTCACAGCTGCCGAACATTCCATACCTCGTACATCCTCTTCTCCACGTCGCATCCCGGTCCCCTGGTGGACTGCAGCCTGCCGTGACGCTCTCAGAGCCCGGCGCCGTGCTTTACGCACCTTCCGCCGCCACCCAACGTTGGAGAATAGTATCAACTATAAACGACTGCGAACGCAATGTCGTCGTGTTATAAATGACAGCAAAAAAGCTTGCTGGATTGCTTTTACCAGTTCTTTTAACTGCTTTACTCCCTCCTCGGCTGTATGGGGTGGCCTACACCGTTTCTCCAGCATAAAGGTCCACTCCCCGATTTCTGGCCTGACCGTCAAGAACGCAATCCTTGTGGACCCTGCTGATGTTTCCAGCGCATTGGGCCATTTCTTTGCGGAGGCTTCGAGCTCTGCCCGTTACCACCATGCCTTCCTCCCTCACAAAGAGGTAGAGGAGGCATGGCCGCCTTCTTTCCACTCTTTTAACCCTTTTGCGGCTACGTGCATACATGTATGCCCGGCAGTTAGAAGGCCCAGACGGCTACGGGCGTATATGTATGCCCGGTAGGCAGGAGGCCCAGACGGCTACCGGCATTCATATATGCCCAGCAGGTAGAGCAGCCTGAAGGCTAAGGGCATTCATGTATGCCCAGGCGCACAATGGAGCAGCGGCAACCCGGTTTTACCCGCGGCTCAACATTCTTGGTGGCACGGCCATTAACAGGTCTTCTTTGTTATGTCAGTAAGCAATACAGTTTTCACATCCAGGCCTTCCTGCTCACGAGCTCTCCATCGGGCCTGTCCTGTATTTTTTGTTTGGCGAGAGAACAGATTTTCACGTCCTGCTGTGAATCGCCACAATTTCGGGAACACTTTTAGTGGTTTAAAGGTAGATTTCGATGAATAAGCAACTCATTTAGATTATTTATTTATTTATTGCACTTTATCTCATCTGAATGTGTCTCAGTTATTTGTAGATATGAACAAGTATTATACATTTCTTGCCGAGAAAATGACGACAGTGCCCAGCAGATAACAAGATGGAAACCTATAGACCCTCCAGAATTTTATTGCTTTTTGGCTTGTTCCCTCCTTATACCAAGGTACAAACAGTTAGCAGTGAATGAATATTGGTCAAAAGATTCCTTGCTGCAAACACCAGTAATTTCTGACATAATGGCCAGAGACAGGCACAAGGTGATACTGCGTTTGTTAAAATGTTTGTTAAGCTTATGCATCTTAACTGCGGGGTCATCAGCCCCTAAATTTAAAAACTACTTATAAACTATTTTATACTAAAGACAGCACAAACATTCATGCCCGAGAGATGATTCAAACCCCTGACGGGGAACGGCCTCGCGCAACTAAGCACAGCACCTCAACCCGATCGGCCACTCGATACTGGCTTTATTACGCTTCAGTGACAATTAGTCCGCATTGCAGGATATTCTTGCGAAAATACGCATGATTTGGAACACGCCAAAAAGAGATTCCGATTGGCTGCAGTCCCATTTGAGAACTTAGTAACTGACGAAAGTTGCTACTTTTCAGAGGAAGGCTTCGGTTCAAACCATATATTCCAAACAAACGTAGCCGTGGGATTAAAATTTCTGTGCTTTGTGTCGTACAGAAGAGTTACATTCTGGATTATATTGTCTACACTGGTGCCGCTACTGAATTAGAATCCGGAAATGCTGACTGCGGCAAATCAGGTGGTGTCATTGTCAGTTTGTTGTTACCATACCTCAACAAAAGTCATGGCATTGATTTAGACAATTGGTATTAGAGTCCTGGATGTGGATGTGATTCCATGCGAAGTGCACTAATGCCATTGGCACAGTGCATAAAAACAGTAAACATTTACTACTTTTACCTGATAAACTCAAGAAAGGTAAATACAGCTAAAGTCTGGGGTGGACAATAAATAATTCCTGGATGCTATCCACTGTAAATGGACCAGAGTTTGCTCAGACAGAAAAAAAGAATCATAAAATGGGAGGAAATAAAGTGAAACACACTTACGTAGTTAGTTACAATTAGTCAGTGGGTGCGATTGATATGACTAACATGATATTAAGTCCCTACAGTGCATACGAAAAACAGAAATGGTATAAGAAAGTATTCTTTCCTTTAACTGACAAGTATGCTCAATGCAAAAACTATTTTTGAAATGCAGAATAAACAGAAGAGGCCACTAGCAAAATTCCACTTAGAACTAATCCGTCAGTTACTGGAGAAGTTTCATTCATAAACATCTGAAAGCTAGATGCCACTGACACCAAAAAAGACGTCCCTTTTCAACTGGAATAAAAAATAACATTATCCTGGATTTTTCGGAGCAATGGAGAGAAAGGAGATACTGCAAGACAATGTGTAGTGTGTACTGCCCATACAAAATGGAAAATGACACAAATAAGGTGGAAAAAAATGTAATGTTGCCATGTTTTGAGACATACCACAAACTAAGGAAGTATTAAGTTATTCAGGTACTTTGAATGTTGAAAGAAAAGAAAATGAAAAAAATAAGAAAACAATAAAAGCAATAGAAGTAATAAAAAAAAGTTTTTAACTCAGCCAGTGGCAGTCGAATGCCGGCATTAGAAATGAGGATGGGAAACCACTAAGTCAAACTCTACCATTCCGTGAATATCTGAAAAATAAATCTGCTAGCAGAAAGCATGCAGATGCTTATTATCAGATTATTTAGCATAGTGAATCGATATTAGGCTTTAACTTCAAACGAAGCAAACGACTTATCAATATTTTTATTTCATTGTTTCCATTTCATTATTACATCATTATTTTTCTTGTTTAATTCTTCATTGTGCTACATGGCACTACATAAATTTCAATAACTGTTTTTTATTTACGATTATAGCTACAACTGTTGGAGTTTTGCAGGTTTTCCCTACGAACAAATGACTTTAAAACTAAATGTTGCGGAACATACTCGACCGATGTTAATGAAACTTTAATATGTTGTAGTAATATATTTTGGTAACATACACCTCAAGTTATACTTTTTTTCAATAAAAAATCAAAAAGGTATTTGAATTTACTTAAATATTTTCGTTCTCAGCCGAGGATAATCTTATAACAATGTCGTTTAGATTTGAAAGGCTGTTTCGTATCACAAACTGCAACTGGCGTGGCAGAGCAGTGAGATACTGATTTAATAAACAACATTATTGGGGGCAGTTGTGTGGTCACCGCAGCTGCAGCGGCCGTAGCCCACAGCGGCCGTAGGGCCGAGTCAGCCGCCGCCGCTCAGGCCCACAAACAGTCTCGCGCTGTCAGCCAGGCGGGCAGCCAGGGCGCAGCCGTGAAAGGGTTAATTGTGAAAGTTATAATGTCTCCTTCACCATGCAGGAGCTAGATTGTGCTCTCGCCCTGTCCTGATCTTCTGCACTCAGGCCCAATTCCATCCATATTGAGATGCTGCAGAACCTTTCTCCTGTGGGCAAGTGTTTCCTACTTAGCACCTATAATCGCATATGGAATGAAGGTCAGTTTCCCACAAGTTGGCGTGAAGCCATTGTTGTCCCCATCCCCAAACCAGGAAAGGACAAACATCTTCCATCAAGTTATCGCCCTACTTCTCTTACTAGCTGCATCTGTAAGGTGATGGAACGCATGGTTAAAGCTCAGTTGGTTTGGCTCCTCGAATTTCAACGCCTCCTGACTAATATCCAATGTGGTTTTCGTAGACACCGCTCTGCTGCTGATCACCTCATCACCTTGTCGATCTTTATTATGAATAACTTTTTAAGGAAGCATCAAATGGTAGCAGTGTTCTTCAACTTAGAGAAGGCTTATGATACCTGTTGGAGGGCGGACATTATCCGCACATTGCACACATGGGGCCTTCGTCGCCACCTCCCTCTCTTTATTCAAGTGGTTATGGCAGATCACAAGTTCCGGGTATGGGTGGGCTCTATTTTGTCAGATACCTTTCGCCAGGAGAATGGGGTGCCACAGGGCTCCTTCTTGAGCATGGCTCTTTTTGCCATTGCAATCAATCCAATCGTAGACTGCCTTTCAGCCAACGTTTCCGGATTCCTTTTTATAGATGAGTTTGCAATTTATTGCAGCGCCCAGCGGATGTGTCTCTTGGAGCATTGTCTTCAACGCTGTCTTGACCACCTATATTCCTGGAGCATTGCGAACGGCTTCCACTTCTCCACTGAGAAAACATTGTGTATAAACTTCTGGAGATACAAGGAATTTCTTCCACCATCTCTACGTCTTGGACCCATGGCTCTCCCTTCCGTGGAGACAATGAAATTCTTGGGACTCATGCTGGATCGTAAGCTTTGCTGGTTGCTGGTCCCCACACGTGGCTTACCTGGCTGCCCATTGTGCCCGATCCCTTAATGTTCTCTGTGTCCTCAATGGCACATCATGGGAGTGGATCGTACCGTCCTGCTTCACATTTACGAGGCCATTGTTCAGTCGAAGCTCGACTACGGAAGCCTTGTATACTCGTCTGCACGACCGTCGATTGTCCGCCGTCTCAACTCTATTCACCATCTGGGATTACGCCTGGCAACCAGTGCATTTTATACCAGCCCTGTTGAAAGTCTGTATGCCGAAGCTGCTGTATTATCCTTGACCATTTGGCGTGACATACTCTTGTGTCAGTACGCATGCCACTTGCGGTCAATGCCCAATCATCCATCTTACAGATTATTTTTTGATGACTCACTCGATCGCCAATATCAGTTGTCTGCAATAGCCTTGCTTCCACCTGGAGTTTGGTTTTGCTGCCTGCTTCAACGGCTCGAATTTACCCTTCCTTCAACCTTTAGGTTGAGCAAGAGCCCATTGCCACCATGGCATCAGGCCCAGGTTCACACTCACCTTGAACTAAGTTCGCTGCCCAAGGAGAGCACCCCGGATTTGGTATACTGCTCGAGGCTTGTCAAACTCTGTTCACAGTTCGATACTGCCATATTTATCTACACTGATGGATCCAAGAGCACTGACAGTGTCGGATTTGCCTTCATCATTGTGGACAACCATTTCCAATACAAGTTCCCTGACCGGTGCTCGAATTTCACAGCTGAATTTTTTGCCCTCCACCAGGCTGTTTTATATACCTGCCGCCGCCACCATCCTTTTTATGCCATCTGTTCGGACTCCCTCAGTGCCCTGCAGAGTCTTAAGGACCCTCTCTCGACCCATCCTCTCGTGTATCGGATCCAACACTGCCTCCAGTTGGTAGCAGATGACAGCTGTTAAGTTTCTTTTCTGTGGGTCCCTGGCCAAGTAGGAATGAGACCGCCGACATAGAAGCCAAGGCAGCAGCTCTTTTGCCTCGCATGGCTACTTTTTGCATCCCATTGGACGATGTTCAACGGGCTCTTCGCCGGAGTATTGTGTTGTCCTGTGTGGTTCTCAATCCACAGCAATAAATTGAGAACTGTAAAACCGATCCCGACCGCTTGGAGGACCTCCTCACGCCCCTCTCAGAGAGAGGAGGTCATCCTGGCCCGGTTGCGGATTGGTCACTGCCGTTTCAGCCACCATCATTTGCTAACCGCCGACCCTGCACCGCTGTGCTCCTGCAGTGAGTTGCTGTGGTGCGACATGTTTTACTGTCTTGTCCCAATTTTAATCATCTCTGTGTAGCCCTTCACTTTCTTTCTACTCTGGAGGAACTTTTAGCTGATGACACACAAGCAGCTGCTCGAGTTTTGCGTTTTATCAACATGGCCAATCTATCAAAAGATATTTAACCCTTTTAATTGTTTTTATCTTTCATTTTTAGCCTTCTTTTGATACTCTATCTGGTAGTTACCAATTTTTTCTAGATCTAGCGAATCTCTGTTCTTATCTGGGCACTAATGACCTTAGCAGTTGTGCGCCCTAAAACAAAAGAAAAACAAAAAAAAAAAAAAAAAAAAAACAAAAAAAAACAAAAAAACAAAAAAAGACAGGCCCTTAAATTGGATGACCCTCTTTAGCGGAGGTTTTGCACATCGCGTGCACATTCAAAGTTTCTGAGGCAGTTGGGAATCAGCTTTCCACATGGGGACAGGTATCCTCTGTTGACGATTCAACCTGGGTATCTGAAGCGCCTGTTTCTACAGTGGCTGTAGTTTACTCGCATGTCTCTTCTCCACTTCTAGCACCTCGGAACCAACCTGTGTCTTATGGACAGGGGGAATAGCAACGTGTGTCTCCCACTTCAAAGAGTGAGCAGTTTTATTCTGTTTAGTGTGGGGTTTTCCATTTGCAGGAATCCTACCCGCAGATGCCTAAATTGTTTATTGACCTCTGTATTATGCAGAAAACTGTCACACTTCAAGTGGACACAGGCGCAACGACCTCGCTTGTAAGCTCGACTAATCATCAGACACTAGGCCCCCCACATTAGGTCCGGCACCACGCGCATTGGTCGGCTATGGCGGCCACCCCTTTCCACTCCTGGGGTCATTTGTAGCTGAGGCCACATATCAGAATTTTAGCCACACTGTTTCATTTATGGTCATTAACAGTGGAGCAGCTACGAATATCTTCGGCATCGAGGCATTCCATGCCTTTGGTTTTACTATTACTGGTTCTGTCTGCTTGGTTTCCAATCAAATTCGATACAAGAGTCTCTCTCAGCCACTCATGGATTTGCGTCTTTGTTTGTACCGGGTATGCAGTGTGCTAAGAATTTTGCAGGCCTCCATTACACTTAAACCTACAGCTCACCCCATCTTTTGTTGGGCTCGGCACCTTCCGATCATCCTCTGTGGTGCTGTTAAAACCAAATTAGATCACCTGATGGCTGAGGGTATTTTGCTTCCTGTCACAACCAGAAAGTGGTCCTTGCCTCTAATTGTCATACACAAGCCCTCAGGAGCCCTGTGTTTATGTGATGACTTTAAGAAAACTGTTACTTCCCACACCATCATTGATTCTTTCCCGCCCAGCGGAACTGATAGACCAGTTGGTGGGGGGCCAGTATTTTTTATGATAGATCTGGCAGAGACCTATCCGATCTGCAGTTGTCTTTGGATGATGAATCCAAGCAGGCACTGATAGTTTCTACATCCTTCAACCTGTTCCAATGCCAACAGTTGCCATTATGGGTGGCCAGTGCCCCTGCTATCTTCCAGCACTTTTTGGTGCAGTTTCTAGCACCAGTACCCTGTTGTGTGAACTACATGGATGATATTGTGGTGATGGGGTCCACAGCTGCAGACTATATCGCAAACCTCCACTTTTTGTTTTCCATCTTGGAGGTGGTAAGTCTCCGCTGTAATTTCCACAAATCTTCCTTCTTCTAATCATCTATTGAGTACTTAGGCTATGAGGTCTCTTGGTCTGGGGTGCGCCCCATGACCGATCACATTCATGCATTGGCGGACCTTCCCCATCCTTCCTCCATTCAAGAACTTCACTTACACCTTGGTAAGGTCACCTATTATCACAGCTTCCTCCCACAGGCAGCCACAGTGACACACCCCTCTGCACCAATTGCTGCATAAGGACATTCCTTTCTGCTGGTCTCCAGCTTGGGAGCAAGCTTTTTGAGCACTTAAAGAGGCTCTTCTTGCAGCTCCTTGCCTCACTGCATACACCCCAGGGGTCCCACTAGTGGTGGTGGCAGACACCTCACAGCACTGTTTTGCTCTCAAAAATGTTATGTTTATCTCTATGGGTCCAAGTTTACTCTATACACTATACCTAAGCTAGTGTCTTTGTCCCACCCTTTGGCAGCTCTTCCAGACAAGGCAGCCCATCGTGTCCAACACTGGGCCTTTTAACTATCTCGGTTTAATTATGAGGTACAACACTGGTCAACGGCTCATCACACCTACGACAACACCCTGTCTTGTCTTCCAGTAGGCATGACCTGGCTTTTGACACAGAAGAACTTTTGCGTTTTGTGGTTGACAAGTCAGCAGTGGAAATAGTAGTGGGTTTCCCTATCACTAGTTCAAGGATTGAAGAGGCTACAGCTGCGGACCCTGTTTTCCAGATTGTCCTCAGCCGGGTGCAGCAGGGCCCATCAGAGGATCCTCCAGGTCAGGCGTCTGACCCTCTCTGCAATTATTTTGCAATTTGCCACTGCCTTAGCACCTATAAGGGTATTCTACTTTAGTCCACAGAAGATAGCTCCCACTGAGTGGTAGTTCGGCCATCATTGTGCCACTGGATTCTAGATCTTCTGCACCAGGACCACTAGGGTGTCACCCATCAGCATGTACATTGGCCGGGCATAGATGGGAGCATGCTCACCTCATAGCAGGGTGGTCTTCTTGTGCTTCCCAACAAACAGCTCCTCGTTCATCTCTATCCCCATGGCCTGCTTCGTCCGCCCCTTGGGAGCAACTCCATGTTGATTTTGTGGGATCTTTCATGGACAGCTATTGGCTTGTTGTACGTGATGCATACTCAAACTTCCTGTTCACCGTGCACCTCACTTTCATGTCTGCGGACATTACTATGCGCTCACTGTTGAAGATATTTTTTATCAAAGGTCTCTCGGCCACAGTGTTGACTGATAACGGGTCCCAAATTACCTTGCAACATTTTCAATACTTTTGTTCTACCCAGGGGATCCACAATGTCCTCGCCCCACCTTCTCACCCACACTACAATGGGGCAGTGGAAAGATTTGTATGAACTTACAAGGCTCAAATGCCGCATCTTTCGGTTGGGGCTGCCCTCCTTCAGTTCCTTGCCTCATATTGATCTACCCCGACCAGTCCACATAGCCCCGTCAAGCTTCTGCATGCCCACCCCCACTGTTGTCCCTCTTGCATCTGAGCTCTCGCACATCCTCTCCTATTCCTTTGTCTTGTTTTGTCCCAGGTTCAGTGGTCTGGGCTCCAGGTTATGGCTGTGGTCATTCGGGGGTGCGGCTATCATCTCTGTGAGGTCTGTTATTCCACCAGTACCCTCACCCGCCGCCACGACCAGCTATGAGTCCGCCATCCTTCTCCCTCACCCCCAAACCCATGCCACCTTTCCATGGTGTTCTCTCCTCATTCTACAGTGCTGTAAGAGGAGGGTTCTCTCACTGTTTCAGTGTCACAGTTGTCAGCTGAAAGGCAGGGTAAGGTCCCGCAATTGGCAGAGGCCAGGGCCAACTTCTCCGCCACAGCCCCAGTGGTTTGAGGAAAGAATATCAAAACCTTCATGAAGGATGCAGTTTAGTTGTTCGAGTTATGGCTAATATTGGTTGACAAGGGGAGTGCTCTTTTGTGGTGGGTTACTGGTGGTATAGGGAGAATTTGGGGTGTGTGGGGATATGGCATGAGTGATCTGTTTGCGGACTAGATCAGAGGGGTAGTTTCTGTCAGTGAGGGCTTTTCTGAGACCCTTGGCATATTGAGAAAGGGAGTTCTTGACACTACAGATATGCCGTCCATGGGTGGCTATGCTGTAAGGGAGGGATTTTTTATGTGGAAGAGTTGGCATCTGTTGAAGTATAGGCAATGTTGATGGTTGGTAAGTTTAATACGTCTCAAAGATAAAGCCTTCTGGGATGGAGCCAAATGACAATTCTACTGTAAAAATTTAAGAAATTAAAATTTCATTTAGATATTTATTTTAAATCATAAGGATACTTTTAACAACCCCCCCCCCCCCCTTCTTAAAAGAAATTTGTAGGCTATGAAACATTTTGAAATACATATTGCTTAGATGCTCTAAAAAATATAAGAAACTTTCTTCACTTAACCCACAAAATGTTTCACTTCGATGAAATAAAAAATAATTACATTACAAAGTCTTAGAAAGAAAAGGATTACATATTACTGTTTTTTTCCCAAAGGGAAAGAATAAAAAATACAAGGTGAAAAGATGAGTTGATGTTTTGGAAGTTGGAAAACTATATTCTTAAAAAAAAAAAAAAAAAAAAAAAAGGATGTATAAATGTTAAAACATTTAATAGTGACATATCAGGCATTCCATAAGTGACAGACAAGACATTCAGATACAGAGAAATCCATGTTTATTCAGCATGTGTGTACTTGTTATTGCCACAAAGACATTTCAGAACTGTGAAAGTACTTAACACACAGATTGCACTTTCTGGAGGTTAAGCAAAGGTATTTTGTGATTTATTTATTCATTCAAACATTTAAGATAATGTAACTTGTCTGCATAGAATTTATATTTGTCGAAGATTTAAAAATCAGTACTAGAAGTCAGTTGCCATGCTTCATTTCTAACTATTCCCATTCAGCAGAAGAATAATACAAATGTAAACATCAATGTGATACGTATATTCTCCCGCATTTGGCATCATCTGTCAGATTTGTTAAGCATAGAGAATTTAAATGTGGTAACAGCTAACGTGGAAGATTACATGGTGTAATGTTTACATTTGTATTATTCTCACGGCAAGGAGAGTGTGGAATTTATGAATCACAATTCATAGGAACAATCCCTTGCCCCTAAGAGAAAAACAGGTAAGTTGTATCATGAAGGCAAAGGGTTGTAGTGTCAGTCATATTGACACAACACAGGCTTGCCAGTCAGCTTTACATAGTAGCATTTAGATGAGACTTCAAATGTATGGCAAACTAAACACGGAAATATAAAACTATTTTATTAGACTTTTAATACAAATTTTATGAAATGTTTATTATAGCAATTAGATACCAGTACAGTAATTCTGAATCACTATTACTTGATTCCTTGTTATTCAGTTCCTTCTTAGTACAGAGCATCATACCTCATACAATATAGTGCTTTTGATACTGAACATTTTTAAATGCCTACTACACAATCTGATTTGGAACCCACTTCCATTTATCATCATTCCATTAGCACACCTGTGCATTTTACACAAACAGTTGGTGTCAGTAGTCTGTCACTTTTTGAAATGTATGTGTTTAAGCTTGACCTTAAACAATTTATTGAAACACACGTCAAGTGGTTGCTGAACTGGATGGCGCACAATTAGAACATTTTTTTCCACTTCATAAATAACTTTCCTCTTGAAATCCTAGTGCTTCATTATGGTTCACATATTCCAGCACATCACAAGATTTGACGAAACAATACATCAAATCAGAATAAGGCAACTGATGGAAGAATCCTAAAGCCTTATGTATTGTTGATATTTATGTAAAGAAATTTATTTTTGCTGCTACTAATACTTGAAAGGCTGCTACATTTTATGTTTGTGCCTGCAAAGCAAGTCTCTGTAGAACTGTTCATATTAGACAGGAAAAGTTACTTGTGGTAGCTCCTAGCGCCATTTTTCAGTACTTACTTCACTTTGTACTCGATGTAAACCACATGTGGTTTTTTTGGACCCCAAAAACCAGAAATAAGTGCAGGTTAGATTCAGGTAAATACACTAGATTGTTTTTGTTGTGGTGTAAAGTCAGCTCCACATGCCAGATGTAAGAGAACAATCGTGGAGAAAGCAGCGATCGACCGAAAGCCAATTGAATTGCAAGCAGGCGCCACGCATCCTGGAGGAAGTAACCGAAGGTGCATGCCCTCTACAAGTGGCTATATCTAGGCCAACATATGTATGAACAGTGAGAACTTAGGCAGTTACAAGACAGCTATGAAGTCAGAAATAGGACAGTACTAAGGGCACAATGTGGCTACAAACTTAGCAGTCACTAGGTCTCAGCGCAGCTAGCACCATACGGACGATGCCACGAGAAGCCAGAAGAGAGAATAAACAGACATATGTTCTAAAGTTCAGTATTTTAACTTTCAGTCAATAAAACTTTTATTATTAATCTGAATAGTTGTTACAGTTGACTTCCATCCCTGCGCCAGTACTTTTCATGATAACTAGACCGGAATGAGTACTCAACAAAAGGTGACGAGGTCACAACAAATGGCGACGAGGACAACAAAAAACCAGACTGTGACAAAATATTAATGTCTGAAAGTATGCTGCATTATTAATTTTGCTGTATTACAGGTCTCAGCGGATCCAGTAAAATCTATTGATTCTATTGCATGGTTATGAGTAAATTTCTATATTTTTGCACTATATGTTTATAAAGTTTTTTCACCATGGCTAATGCTACTAACCCTGCCACTGCCACTGCCACTGTGCAACCGCTTCCTGTGCTCGATGCATAGCAGCTAATGCAAATGTTTCAGTTTCAGAGCCAACAAATTGCATCTCTCCTACAAACCATGCAACACCACCTGGCCGCACCTGTGTCTCAAAATACACAAGTTCCACTGCAGCATCCACCAGCTCCAGTAATTCTGACATTCCAACAATATGACGAAAAAGAAGAGGACTGCTCCAACAGTTTGAAGCCTACGCCACAGTGCACTGGATACAAGGTACTGTCAAACTTCATTTTCTGTTATTGTGTGAAAGCCCCCCCCCCCCCCCCCCACCACCAGTGTTCCGTCTTGTGAAAAAACTGTTTCCCACCATGGAACTTTCTTACGATTCCGTAATAAGAGCCCTCATGGTATATTATGAACAACAAATCAGTGTAGTGACTGCTAGGTATCAGTTCTTCTCATGTAGGAAAAATCTGAACCAAACATACAAGCAGTGGATTACAGACCTTCAAGGTCTCACTACGAAGTGCAAATTTAAATGCTCATGTGGAGCTTTGTATTCAGATGTAATGTTACATGACACAATTGTCTATAATATTCCTGACGGTAGACTTAGGGAACAGATTCTAAAATTATCAGATCCGTCGTTCCATCAAGTAGAATAGATTTTGGAACAGTACAATACAAGTGCCGTGGTAGCGGAAAACTTTGATTCAGTTCCACTGTGTAGTGTCAGGTCATGCACCAGCAAGCACCAGGTCAAATGCCATGTACTTCCGCCTGCTCACTCAAAGCGTAAAAATGTTGCTAGACACAGCACCTTGCCTAATAAGGGAATGAAGTCCTGCCCGTGATGTTTCTCGCAGCACGAAAGACAGAACTGTCCATCCAGGTTAGCAAAATGCTATGCATACAGTAAGAAAGGTCATATACAAGCAATTTGCTTGCAGAAAAAGAAAAGAAATTTGCCCTCTTTGCACAAACAGTGACAAGACAATATTATTCAATAAATGCAGGATTTTGCAAACCAGTGGCTGCCCCTCATACAATCAAGAACACAGAGGTAGCACAAATTGTATGTCAGGCCACAAAAATGTATGTCAATTTGTGTATGAATGACATTTTTGTAAACTAGACATAGGTGCATCAGTCACATTGTTCAAACGCAAAACGTATGAACAGTGGATCATGACACCTTTCTCGTGCTAAAACAAAGTTAACAGCATACAATGGCAACGGAATTCCTGTACTAGGACAGCGTTCACTACCTGCAGCATACCGATTGCAAATGTGCACAGTGACATTTCAAGTGCTTAAATCTTACAAAGGAGAGAATATTTTTGGTTTAGATTCTTTTGATCTTTTTAGTTTTACTGTGCAAGACAATGTTTTAGTTGTGAACAATTTTGATGCTAAAGACAGTGTAGATGAGTTGCTGAAAGACTTTCCAAATTTATTTTCTGCAGGACTAAATAAAGCTAAAGATTTTGCTGCACAAATTACTCTGAAGGACAATGCCAAACCAAAATTTTGCAGGGGTACGTGAGGTACTGCTCGCTTTACGCGAGAAAGTAGCACAAGAACTTCGCACATTACAAGAAAATGGTGCAATTGAACCAATGCAAGCTAGCCAGTGGGCAAATCCACTTGTTATTTTCCTGAATCCATCAGGTAGTATCCACATGAATCCATCAGGTAGTATCCACATTTGTGTTGATTTCAAGGCTACAGTGAATCCACAAACAGTTGTCAACAGCTATCTTTTGCCAAGACCAGAAGATTTGATGAGCAGATTAGGTACAGGAAGATATTTCTCAAAAATAGATTTGAGCAATGCCTATCTTCAGCTGCCACGTGATGAAGAAACACAGAAAATTTGTGTTTTAAATACTCATCTGGGTTTGTTTAAATATTTGTGTTTACTTTTTGGTAGTGCATCTGCACCTGCAATTTTTCAATGATATTTGGAACAGTTTACAGCTAGGGTGCCTTGATGTTCAAACTACTTGGATGACATAGTTGTGTCAGGCCATACCCCTGAAGAACATACTGCAAATTTTAAGGAAATTGTTTCAAGTTTTGTCAGAAGCAGGTCTCAAGTGTCGCTTAGATAAGTATGACTTTTTTCAAACTGGTTCTGCAGTATCTAGGACACGTGATAAACAGTAAAGGTGTGCACCCCATGAAATCACATCTGATTGTCATTCACAACCTGCCCGCATCAAAAGATGTGAAACAATTAGTCAATCTTGGGAAAATTAACATACTATATTAGGTTTATTCCAAACACAGCACAAATTGCAGCCCCTTTGCATTGGCTATGCCATAAAAATGTTCGTTTTGTTTGGACAGACGAATGCCAAAGCGCATTTCAGCAGTTACATCTACATCTACATACATACTCCACAATTCACCGTAAGGTGCGTGGCGGAGGGTACACTGTACCACTACTAGGAATTTCCTTTCCTATTTCACTCCCAAATTGAACGAGGAAAAAAAGAATGCCTATATGCCTCCGTACGAGACCTAATTTCTCTTATCTTGTCTTTGTGATCTTTACGCGAAATGTAAGTAGGCGGCAACAAGATCGTACTACACTCAGCTTCAAATTCCGGCCCTCTAAATTTACTTAACAGAAATTCACAAAAAGAACGTTGTCTTTCTTCCAGCGATACCCAATTGAGTTGCCGGAGCATTTCCGTGACACTCGTGCATTGGTCGAACCTACTGGTAACAAATCTAGCTGCTCGCCTCTGAACCGCCTCTATGTCTTCCTTCAAACCGATCTGCTGCGGGTCCCAAACACTTGAGCAATACTCAAGACGTGGTCGTACAAGCGTTTTATTCATGGTCTCCTTTACAGGTGAAGTACATCTTCCCAAAATTCTCCCAATAAATCGAAGTGGGCTGTCTGTCATACTCACAACTGTCCTTACATGCTCGTTCCATTTCATATCGCTCTGCAGTGTTACGCCTAGACATTTGAACGACGCGACAGCATCAAGAAGCTCACTACTAATGCTATATTCAAACATTATAGGATTGTTTTTTCTACTCATGCGCATAATCTTACATTTTTCTACATTGAGAGCTAGCTGCCATTCTTCGCACCAACTAGAAATTTTGTCTAAGTCAACCTGTATGCTATTACAGTCAGTTACTGATGACACCCTCCCATACACCACAGCATCATCAGCAAACAGCCGCAAATTACAACTTACTCTTTCCATCAGATAATTTATATAGATAGAAAATAATAGCAGTCCTATCACACTCCCCTGGGGCACACCTGACGATACACTCATCTCTGATGAACACTCACCGTCGAGAACAACGTACTGCGTTCTATTACTTAGGAAGTTTTCCAGCCAGTCACAAATCTGTGAACCTATTCCATAAGCTCGTATCTTCGTTAGCAGTCTGCAGTGTGGCACTGCGTCGAACGCCTTTTTGAAGTCGAGAAAAACACAATCCGCCTGTTGCCCTTCGTCCATGGCTCGCAAGATGTCATGTGAGTAAAGGGCAAACTGAGTTTCACATGAACGATGTTTCCTAAACCCGTGCTGATTCATGGAAAGAAGCTTTTCTGTTTCAAGGAAATTTACTATATTTGAACTGAGAATATGCTCCAAAATTCTACATGAAACTGATGTCAACGATATTGGCCTGTAATTGTGTGTGTCAGTTCACTTTCCTTTCTTATAAACGGGAGTCACATGCGCTTTTGTCCAATCACTAGGAACTTTGCTCTGAATTAAAGATTCGCTATAAATGCAAAAAAGAATAGTCTTTGTAAAACCGAACTGGTATTCCATCCAGACAAGCAGACTTTTTCGTATTTAGCTCTCTCAGCTGCTTCTCTACACCGTAAATACCTATTGCTATGTCCCCCATTTCGGAATTAGTATGTTGATCAAATGATGGTATATCTTAAAGGTTAAATTTATAACTTCAGCTTTCCGTTTGCTTTCTTCTATTACTGCCCCAGAATGATCAACTAGTAACTGGACAGTGGGCTTTGACCCGCTTATCGATTTTACGTAGGACCAGAATTTTTTCGGGTTCTCAGAAAGATCTTTTGCTAAGGTATGGCTGTGATAATTATTGTATGCTTCACGCATCGATCTTTTTATAGACGCACGAATCTATACTAACTTTTGCCTGTCATCATTTGCGTGTTATTTTTTGAATCGAGAGTGCAACAGCCTTTGCTTTCTCAGCAGCTTTCTAACATTATTATTATACCACGATGGATCTTTTCGATCCTTAATCGTCTTTACTGGCACATATTTCTCTAACCCTTTATTAACAATGCACTTAAATTTAGTCCACAATTCCTCTACATCCATAGTCCCGGAATTAAACGATGCCCATTCATTTTTTAAGTGTGATCGTACCATTTGCTTGTCGGCTCTTCCCAACAAAAACACGCTCCTAGCCTTCTTGTTTGGTTTATGAACTTTGGTCACCATCAACGCTATGACGATATCATGATCACTAATTTCTGTCTCTACACAGACATCATTAATGAGGTCAGGTCTGTTTGTGGCTATAAGGTCTAGAATATTTCCATTGCGCGTGGGTTGCCGGTTTAACTGCTCAAGACAGTTTTCGGAGTTAAAAAATGATTTGCTCAGTGATTGATGTTTGGTGCACTTTGATCCAGAAAAACCAGTTCTTTTGCAAGTGGACATGTCATTGTTTGGTCTAGGAGCAATACTGTCACATAGACATGGGAATACAGACCATCAGGTAGCATTTGTGTCATTATTCTGAAATTGAGAAGTAAGCTTTAGCAATAGTGTATGGTGTCACAAAATTTCATCACTACTTGTATAGGAGAAAATTTTATTTAATAACTGACTACAAGCCTTTGCAGTCATTGTTTCATCCATCCAAGCCAATTCCTATGGGCACGGCACACAAATTGCAACTGACGTACATACCAAAAGACCATGACACATATGAATACGTAATTCTCAGTGACGATATGGTCCAGACACCACTCTAACCCCCATACTCAGGCCCACACCGAGTGCTCAAACATACACATAATACGATGGACATAATATTTAAAGATGCACCTGTCACTGTATCAATCCACTATGTGAAACTAGCTAAGGTCAAGCCAGCTAGCACATCCCTAGACGAGGGAAACAGTGGCATTCCTGATAACTCTGACAGCCCACCAACAAGCCCCAGAAGCTCCATCTCAGGCCAGAACACCTCTGCCCTTAGTGACAATAGCTCACCACTGAATACGAATTGCCAAACTTGGCACAATGTCAGCTCTCCGACGAACATGACAAGCCACTGCTGCACCCCACTGAGACCAGCTGAAACAGTGGCAGCCTCTCCCCCTCCACAGTCGAGCACTCGCAATTTGAGCAACACTAACAGCAGAACCTACAGCCCGATCCCATCTCTGCCTCTGACCCCACCATTCTGAGGTTTCCCCACACCAACTGTCTCCCCCCGCCCCCTCCTCACGAGATTCTCCCCCCCCCCCCTGTACATCCAAATGCCCACCCCTCCGCAGCCCACCGACCATGCCAGTAGAACACATCACTGAGTTTACAGCGGCTGTTTTCCCAGACATGATAACACTACTCTCGATCGCAGTGCATGTGCCGAACATCTACGTACTCTGTACCAACCCATGTAAAGCCATCTCAGCAAACCCTCATAAGAGCCATGGCGTACAATGCTTTAGGTTACTGATGTGAGTGTTAATGGGTGGCTTATGAGCATTTGTGCGACTGTCAGGCATGATCCTGATTCGAGTACCGTGAGCGTCGCCACCGCCCCTCGCCCTTCTGCACTCCAGATTTGGCCACCCCATGAACTGCCCACAAGCCTTCAATGGCTTTACGGCGCAATGGCCCATGCAAAGCCAGCAGCTGCTGCCCCTCCCAGCCAACGCAGAAGAACTCCCAGTGGTCCACCTACCTGTCAACTGACCACGCCCCTCCTCACCTGCCCCTCCCCCACCTCAAGAGGAGTACTCCATACTGTGGGAGGGGGCTATATAGGAACCGATCATCAGATCGATACTGACAGAACATCTTTTATCTGCAGGATGATGTGGTTTGGATGACTTCCACCAGGCAAAACTGCTGCCTTTTTACATTAGTCTGTGCTGATCCACTGTAAAGTGTACACCTTTTAGTAAAGGCTATTGATAAAGTGAATGGTGTCGGTTTATTGGTATTACGGACTAAGCCACCTTCCCCATAAAACTATTCCAAAATGTTTCCTTGGACTTTTTATGACTATTTCCACAAACCACTCAAAATTAAAAATGTATTTCTGTGTCTTTGATCACTTTTCTCTGTACCTAATTCTAGTACCGCCTGCAAATATCAGTGCAGAAATTATTGTTTGTTTTATTTTCAGTCACCAAATTCTCCCAGTTGGACATCTTGATACCATTTTGACCAATTAGGCAACTAATTTCATTCTACATTGTTCATGAAAGCGTGTAAATTATTAAAAATCAAAACATTGACTAACAACCCCTTCAGTCCTTGAGTTAATGGTTGTCTTGAAAGTGTGAACTAATCATCAGTGAAAATGTTTTCTTATTATGTAAATTGTTGACACATCACTTCGGCAGGTATATTTTTTATGTAGCATCTGCAGAAAACAGTTTTATACCCAAACCAGCTTGGTATACAATCTATAAAGCTGTATATGGGTAATCCATGACTACCTCATTTTAACTTTATGAACTACATTTGCAGTAAATTTGTCTGCCTTAATCCCACACCTCAGATTGTGTGTGGATAACCTATCAAAAACTAATACATATGAAGCATTAAAACAGGAAGAGTGTGTACGTAACTATGTAACTGAAGGATGGGGGAGGGGGGGAGACAGAGAGAGTGAGAGAGTAAATAAATAAAAAATGAATGGTGCAAGTGTAATATGTGAAGCACTGAGCAAGTTTCAAGGGCAATGCCATGTGGTCATGGTACAACATCAATGGATCCATTTTGAGAAATACTGACATACTATTTCTCCAAGAGAAGATTGACTATCCCTGCTATTGGTGCCAACTATTTGCGCAATTTTTGTTAGTGCTTACAAGATTATCACTGGTTCTCTCCACTTTACAGGGTGAATTATGTGGGAGATAAATAATGTGTTCTACCAACTTGTCAAGTGCATATACAGATAGTTCCATACTGCAGGTGCTCTATTACAGTGTTTTGTTCTCATAATTAAGTCTAGGCTTTACTGCATTAGCCGCTAACCTATATTGATTTGTGTACAGAGTTGAAAATTAAGATTTGATTAGCATCTTGTGGAAGTCAACTATGCCGAAAAATATTTGTACCCAACACAGTTATATTCATTATCTTCTGCACTTTATTTAGTAATAAGTAAAATGGTAACAAGTTAAATTATTGATCACACATTCCATTGTCAACAGAGTGATCAATCTGACATGGTGCACAACATGCCAAGTGTGTCAAGTCTGCCAGCATTATTGGTAGTTTGTCATTTCAAAATTATGCATTAGTATTGGGTATAGTGTTTGAATTGTTGCACCAACTACTGTTTACACTGAACTTGGCCACTAATAGGTAATGATATAGTCTCAGCTTTGTCAGAAGAGAAAAAGTTGCATTGCAATGAACCACTTGTTAGCATGAAAGCTGCTAATCACTCATTTTGGACTAAACCCACCTTTCATGTATATGGAAAGTAAAACAGATATTTCATAACACAGAAGTACAATTATGGAGAATTTTTGGTGTAATGCCACTTCACACTGAGTGAGTTTGGTTTAACATTGGAGAGAGTATTTGTATAGTCAGTCTGACACTTGATAATTAAATAAATGTAGCATAGTCACTCATTTTGAACAATACTCTTTTAATGGGCCATTTTCTATTGAAAAGCATGATGAAATAAAATGTGTCATGGATCAACAAGAAGTAACTGAACAAATAGGGTAGTAAATTTACAGGAAAGAGTATTTTTACAATAAGTCACATGTAAATCTTACCTTCACAATAACTCTTTCACAGCTTTTTTCTGTGCCTGGTAGACAATCTCCATTTTCTTTTACAGTTCTGTAAAAAATATCACTTATTAATTGACTGTAAATCAATCATTTAAGTACATTACACTATAATGATACTAAGCAAAACTAATTTTCTTTAATTTCTATAAAGGAGGAAAAATACTACCACATACACTTACATGAGGTACTGAACAGTGAACAGGTGTGTATAATTCATATATCATTATTTCATACTGATTGTCAGGACAGCATGTTCGTTCGTTCGTTAGTATAGTCTATGGGACTTAACTACGGGGTCATCAGTCCCTAAACTTACAAACTACTTATGAACTACTTACGAACTAGGACGGCACAAATATCCATGCCCGAGGGGGGATTCGAACCCCCGACCGTAGTAGCCGTGCAGACCGTGACTGGAGCGCCTTAGTCCCCTCGGCCACCGCGGCCGGCCAGGACAGCATGCACAGACTACATCTCTCCTGCTCTTGTCTATTACACAATGGCTCTATCTTCATTTTATCAACATCACTGACATCAGTTTACTGAGACTTGAATGTTCACCAAAGGTTGTCTTATTGTGATTACCTGTGTGCTCCTTGAATCTTGTAAAAAAGGATCTACCTGTTTGTCCTATGAAGAAGCAATCGCATCCTCTACAGTATAACTTACAAACACCTGATTTGCTGTATTTATTCTCTTGTGCACCAACACTGTCGCAGAGTTTACAATGTAACTTATTAATAGTGTTAAAAACCACCATGACATTACATTTTCTGAAGTTTCTATCTTATCAGACACTCTGCCATTATATGTAATTGGTACATATTTATAATTAATTGAAGATGGTGTTTTGTCTTTATTTCTATTCTTTTTAACTTTCCTGTGAAGCTCATACCCATTATTGTTAGCAATATGTCTTAGTACTGTGAGTTGTTCTTCAAGGGAGTCGGTGGCAGAAATATTGAAAAAATTATGATTTTTTATTTGCTTATTTGATATTAAATAAAATTGAGATTACTATACTGATGTTTTTGTTTTAAATTTGAACTAAGGATGCTATAAAAAATTTAAATCCCTAAGCAATGTAATTCACCAAGCCCACTTTTCAATGTACCCAATGGAGGAAAAATTTTCATGCAGAATTTCGTCTTGAACCTGGAAATTATAGCTTTAGAAGGCTTTGATTTTTGTATACATTGCAACCAAGGAGGTTAGAATCTAGGGAGGTGGCGTTATCTATGGTAAGAAGAGGCATTGGTTGAAGCCGCTGGGGCCATGCTTTTGTGCCCAAAACAAGGATTTCTCGCTTAAAACCCTGTGTAAATGTTGCCCTCTTTACATAATGCCACTAAACTGGTAGTCATGTACAGTATTTACTTAGATATGACATACATTTCAACGACTAGAACTGCTTTACCACACAGTACGACCAATGTTTTGGGCACAAACAAACGCCAGAATACGCATTTTGCTGGCTTCACTTTTTCAGTGTTAGGGCATCTCCAGAGATTCTAACCTCCTTGATTGCAACAGTGTTGTAAAGAAGGCTGTGAAGCCATTTTGTGGTCCAGTGCATGTGATGGAATTTTGTAAACAAGTTTTGTGCTGTTTAGTGGAATTTGAGTGACACTGGATTTATTGTGTCATTCTTTGTGCAATGTTGAATTTACTGATCCTTTTTTTTACAATGCCTAGTCCTGGTAAACTATTTAAGAAGTATAGTAAATCCCGTATTTCCAGTATAAAGTGAAAAACTGACATTGAGTTAAGGGCTGGGCCTGCAGATACAAACATTAGCTTATCTCCAAGAACATCTAAAATAAAACTTGGGAAAGGAATTGTGACAGAATACAGGTTTCAGAATTGTGGATCTGGAAATGGCAGCAGAAGCACTTTGAAAAGCCTCCAAGTTATCTTTTTGTGGAAGAAATGTGAATTTGGTTGATGATGGAAAGAAAGAGGTTTGGTTTGCACATTGCACATTTTATGTCAAAATTGTGATGCTGAAACCAATGTAAGATTTCCTTATAAACTAAGATGTATAAGGATTGGAAGAGATGGTGGAAACCTTTTATGTGCTATTATGAACATGCCTGGTGCTCCTCCAACATTTATTGCTATGAACACTACTCTCCTCATTGCAGTTGCAAAAGAGAAGAGAATATGAAAATGGTAGCCCAGGGGGAATTTCAAGAAAACTGAGAATCAACTAATATCAAAGATATAGCAGTTTCCTGTAACAGTTCCTGGATGGCAAGGGGCATACTTCACTGCATGGAGTTTCAACAATTAGACTTAGACGTGATGTCTAAATACTGTTCTGCATCTTCCTTGCACAAGAAATATAATGATGCAGGTAAAGTAGCTCATGAAGTTGTTTGTGGCAGGAATTATGTAGGCTCCAGTGGTGGGATGGAAGCTACTGGTATGAAACTCATTTTCCATAGATTTTTGAAGAAGTGTGAAGTAAAATGTTGTTGTTGTTGTGGGGTGGTCTTCAGTCAGGAGACTGGTTTGATTCAACAAGATACATACAGTATTTAGAAGATGGAGACTAGTGCTTTCAAGAATGTATTTGGAAGTCAGCCCAATGGAAAAGACTACATTACTGAGAAAGGGGATTGCTTAGGCCATGTTCAAATGAGGATGGACGGATGACTCAGAAGACTTCTTACAGACAATAATGGCAAGCTACTAGAGAATGGGAAGCCACTGGAAGATAAAAACTAACAAAGAAAATAAATTACAGTCTACAAGTCTATTATGGTACTGCAATTAGAAATAACCTCACAGATTTGGATAGTATGAGGAAAGCAGTATGGTCCATTTGGTTTCATTACTTCTCGAACCACCCCCATGTACCACAGACATTGCCAACTTGGGGTGGCTTGCGTGCCTCAATGATACAAATAGCCGTACCATAGGTGCAACCACAACAGAGGGGTATATGTGGAGAGGCCAGACAAATGTGCAGTTCCTGAAGAGGGGCAGCAGCCTTTTCAGTAGTTACAGGGGCAACAGTCTGGATGATTGACTGAGCTGGCCTTGTAACATCAGCTAATGTGGCTTTGCCACACAGTTACTGTGAACGTCTGAAAGCAAGGGGAAAATACAGCCATTACTTTTCCTGAGGACTTGCAGTTCTATTGTATGACTATATGATGATGGCATCCTCTCGGGTAAAATATTCCAAAGGTAAAATAGTCCCCCATTCAGATCTCCAGGTGGGGACTACTCAGGAGAATGTCATCATCAGGAAAGACAACACTGGCATTCTATGGATCGAAGTGTGGAATGTTAGATTCCGTAATTGGGTAGGGAGATAACAAAATTTAAAAAGAGTAATGTATTGGTTGAAGTTAGATATAGTGGGGATTAGTAAAGTTCAGTGGAAAGAGGAACAGGATTTCTGGTCAGGTGAGTATAGGATTATAAATACAAAACTAGTTGGGGGTATTACAGGAGTAAGACCGATAATGAATAAGAAAATAGAAATGCGGGTAAATTACTATGAACAGTGCAGTGATCACATTATCATAGTCAAGATAGAAACAAAGCCAACACCGACCACATTAGTACAGGTTTATATGCCAACTAGCTCTGCAGATGATGAGGAAATCAAAGAAATGTATGAGGAGGTAAAGGAAATTATTCAGAAAATTAAGGGAGAGGAAAACTTAAATGTCATTGGAAAGAAAAGGAAGGGAAGGGAAGGGAAGGGAAGGGAAGGGAAGGGAAGGGAAGGGAAGGGAAGGGAAGGGAAGGGAAGGGAAGGGAAGATAGTAGGTGAATATGGACTGGGCAAAAGAAATGAAAGAGGAAGCAGCCTGGTAGAATTTTGATGGAACATAATTTAGTTATAACAAACACCTGGTTCAAGAATCACAAAACAAGGTTGTATACATGGAAGAGACCAGGAGACACCAGGAGATACCAGACAGACATACATTTCGGAACCATGTTTGAAACTGTAAGGCTTACCCAGGGGCAGAAACAGACTCTGACCATATCTTATTGATCCTGAATTGAAGGCTGAAACTGAAGAAAAAAACTGCAGAAAGGTAGAAAAATAAGGAGATGGGAGCTAGATAAATTGAAGGAACCAGAATTTCTGAAGAATTTCAGAGGGGGCTTTAGGCAACAATTGATGGAAACAGGGGCAAATAAAACTGTAGAAGAGGAATAGGTAGCATTGAGAGATAAAATAGTGAAGGAGCAGAGGACAAAAAAGGTAGGAAGGCAAGACCTACAAAAAATCCATGGATATCACAGGAAATACAAAACTTAATTGATGAAAGTAGAAAGTATAAAAATGCAATAAATGAAACAAGCAAAATGTAGTACAGACTAAGAAATGAGATTGACATGAAGTACAAAATGGCTAAGCAGGTAAAGGCAAGTCTCTAGCAGAATGTATAAATAGAGTAAACCACCTACAGGAAAATAAAAGACATTTGGAGACAAGAAAAACAGCTCTAGGAATATCAAGAACTCAGATAGAAAACAAGTTCTCAGCAAAGAAGGGGAAGCTGAGAGGTGGAAAGAATATATAGAGGGGCTCCATAAAGGGAATGAACTTCTAGACAATAATGTAGGAAGGGAAGAGGAGATACTATACTAGAGATGAATTTGACAGAGCACTGAAAGACCAAAGTTGAAACAAGGCCCCTGGAGTAGATGGCATTCCCTCAGAGCTACTGAAGTCTCTTAGAGAACCAGCCATGAAAAAACTATTTCACCTGGTGGGTAAGATGTATGAGAGAGGCAAAATACCCCCAGACTTTAAGAAAAATGCAATAATCCTCATTCCAAAGAAAGCAGGAACAGAAAGATGTGAAAATTACAGAACCACCAGTTTGATAAGTCATGGTAGCAAAATTTTTACACAAATTATTCACAGAAGAATGGAAAAGGTGGTAGAAGCTTATCTCGAGGAAGATCGGTTTGGATTCAGGAGAAATGTAGGAACATGGGAGGTAATACTCACTTTAGGGCTTAGAAGATAGATCAAGGAAAGGGAAACCTACATTTCTAGCTTTTGTAGATATGGAAAAAGCTTTTGACAATGTTGATTGGAATACACTCTTTCAAATTATAAAGCAAGCAAGAGTAAAATGTAGTGAACGGAAGGTTATTTACAACTTGTACAAAAACCAGATGTCAGTTGTTAGAGTTGAAGGGCATGAAAGGGATGCAGTGGTTGGGAAGGGAGTAAGACACGGTTGTAGCCTTTATCCAATGTTATTCAATTTGTACATTGAAAAAGCTATAAAGGAAAGAAAGGGAAAATTTGGAGAAGGAATTAAAGTTCAGGATGAAGAAATAAAAACATTGCATTTTGGCGATGTCATTGTAATTCTGTCAGAAACAGCAAAGGACCTGGAAGAGCAGTTGAACGGAATGGACAGTGTGTTGAAAGGTGTGTATAACAAGAGCAAAACAAGGGTAATGGAGTGCAGTCTGAGAAAATTAGATTATGTAATGAAACAATAAAGGTTGTAGATGAGTTTTGTTACTTGGGCAGTAAAGTAAGAAATGATGGTTGCAGTAGAGAGGATATAAAATGTAGAATGGCAATAGGAAGACAAGTGTTTTTGAAAAAGATAAATTAGTTAACATCAAATATTAAGTTACACATAAAGAAGTCATTTCTGAAGGCATTTGTGTGGAGTGTTACCTTGTATGGGAGTGAAACATGGACAATAGTGTGGACAGGAAGAGGATAGACTCTTTTGGAACATCGCGCTACAGAAGAATATTGACGATTAGGTGGGTGGATCATGTAAATAATGAGGAGGTACTGAACAGAATTGGGAGAAAAAGAATTTCCAGCATACCTTGACTAAAAGAAGGGATTGATTGGTGGACACATTTTTAGACATCAAGGAGTCATGAATTTAGCATTGGAGGGAATTGTTTGGGGTAAAATCCGCAGAGGGAGATCAAGAGATGAATACAGTAAGCAGATTCAAACGGATGTTGGTTGCTGTTCTTATGATGAGATGAAGACGCTTTGTCAGGATAGAGTAGGGTGGAGAGCTGCATCAAACCTGTCTTCAGACTGAAAACAACAACAACAACAACAACAACAACAACAACAATTGTCAAAAGACACTACACCTCAAAATGGCCTCTCTTCTTACGAATGGTGCAAATTTCTGAAAAGCAAGGAAAGTGGGAAAGCATACACCCATAAAAATAACCTCCCTTGCAGGGTTTCAACAGCCATTAAACCAACTTTTAGAGCACTGGCTTCACCAGAACTGCTAAAAAATTGTCTGCATGGGAAAACGCAGAACCAAAATGAAAGTTTCAATACTCTTATTTGGAAGAGATGTCCAAAGACTGTGTGTTTCCAGTTTGGTGGTCAAGATATCTGCTTTGAAAATTGCAGCTGTGTTTAATGATGGGAATGTGGCAAGACTTTACATCCTCAGCAAGTTGTGTTTTACACCTGAGTGATATGAAGCATTATGTAGAGCATAATAATTATGAAGTATGGACTTTGCAGATATAAAATTAACTCCGACCCACACAGGACTCGAGGGCCCAATGGGTACCGCCGTGCCCTTCTCTACCCAAAGGTGTCACCAAATGTGGTATGAAGGGGGATGTGGTCAGTGTGCCCCACTCCCAGCTGCTGTGTCAGTTTTCCAGACTGGAGCCACCACTTCTCAATAGAGTAGCTCCTCAATTTGCCTCACAAGGGCCGAGTGCACCCCATTTGCCGACAGCACTCAGCAACCTGGACAGTTACCCATCCAAGTGCTAGCTGAACCCAAGAACAATCACCAATGCTATCTTAAAATTAGGTGTATTAAAGTATTGAGGATGAGAATCACTTGGTTTCCTTGGTGTATTAATCATTTCAAATGCATTATTCACTGAATGAAACTTTTCTAAACATCTCAAACATACTTATCTTACATCCCATACACAAAATATACAAACATCAAAAAACTGTTGCCTCACAACAATTCTAGGGGTCCATGAGCCTTTACATAAAAATGTAATAGATAGATACAAAAACAACATTTCAGTTTTCTTTATTGCTCTTGAAAACAGAAACTGTCAAGTAGTATGACAATAAACAAGACATTATGAATTTGTATGCCAGATTCCACGATACACTGCCTAATACCCAGTTTAACACATCCTCTTCCACTGTATTCATTGTGGCATACTGTCCACTAGATCATCACGGGACTGCTGGTCCAGATTATCCCAATCGTCAATGACAATTAGGCATAGATCTCTCAGGTTGGTTGGTGGGTCACTGATGGACGTCCTGGCCATTCTAATTTTGCAATGTCATTCTCATGAAGAAACACTTCACAAGAAGTGCATGAGGAACATGAGAATTGTCATTCAGTAAGACAAAATCCTCACCAATATGCTGCCAATATGGTTTCACTATATGTCAGAGCATGTCATCCATACACCACATATCCATTTAGTTGCCCTGTATGACCACCTGTGGCCCTACATAGTGCCACCTCAGAACATAAGGGAACCACCACCTCTTTGCATTGGCTGGATGGTTTGTCTAAGGCGTCAGGCTAACCAGGCATCCTCCAAATGTTCAAATGTTTGTAAATCTATCAGACCAAACTGCTTGGTCATTAGTCCGTAGCTTACAAACTACTTAAACCTAGGTAAGCTAACCTACGGACCAACACACAGACCCATGCCCCAGGGAGGACTCAACCTCCACGGCGAGCAACCGTGCGCTCTGCAGCGAGATGCTTTAGACCGCTCGGCTACTCCATCGCGGCAGGCTTCCTCCAAAAATGTCTCTGACAATTGTGCATAGATGCCAAGTTTGAAAAAGAAGTTATCCGTAATGGGGTTAAGATCGAGGAAGAGGGGATGTTGTGTATGAGGGTTTTAAACAATGATTTATTTAAAAAAATTGACAGTAAATAATCTCATTTTGATGCCTAATTGTATAAAAGTAATTGTTAAGGCATGAGACAGCACCCATTAATAAGATAAATTTATCTCTGGTAGAGTATATGTGATTTTAGAAGAAAAAGTTACATTGACCTTTATATTGACTTACCTACATTCAAAACAGACTAAAAAAGTCAGAGAGCTAATTTGAGGGTTACACAATACCTGATTTACACTGCCACATGAACATTAGTGTGCCAAATAGCAACCTAACTATAAGTTTATGCACCCGCAATGCTGAAGTTATCAGGACTATACTTCAGTGTTTGTTTATATTATACTGTTTGTACAAAACAGATGATAAAAGGATAAACTACTGCATTAATACTGAAACTATAGTGGTTCACAAAATGAACAACGGAAACCAGTGTTGCCGAACTACTAAAATTAATCAAATAGAGAACACTGTAATTTTCGCACAAGCTCCTGTAACACTGTAAATTTTGCCTAGAAATCATGATAATTATGAAGAAATCTTAATACTTGGCATGTCTGAACTGTGTAGTTGAAGGCAATCTCATCTGTGTACATCATTTTATACAAATTCTGATGAGTCCCACTCTGTATGCTGTTGGGCCCATTGTACCATGCTGCACAGTGTCTAGGTGTCAAAGCTGGACCTCACCATGGACGTCAGGAGTGAAGCTGCATGGCATGCTGCCTATTACGTACAGTTTGAATACAAACATGATGTGCTGTACCTGTATGAAGACCACTATTCTGCATGGTGGTGTTTTTCTCAGGGTTCCTCTAAGGTGAAATCTCCAAGTAGTAATCAGCTAGTGTGGTAGCCTTTGAGCAGCCACACCAATGCATGTCAATTCCTTTATCTCTGTACCTCCTCCACATCCAAAGAACCTGATCCCGGGAGGTATTGATCCCAATCCTGACCTTACAATCCTACCTTCTGAGAAAGGCTCCACCACTGTGGTTTTAGCAGTCAAGGACTATGTCGCAGAGTGTCTCCACCAACTGTCTGATCCTTCCACCCACATACCCTGCCACAACGATCCCATCCCAGAAACCCATCAGAATCTCCAGTATCTTCTCAAATCCTAGGAGCATGCCCAGGACCTCTCTCCAGAGTCTACCTCTCTCTCCTCACCCCTCCTATGCCCCACACCCCCACCTACTACATGCTCCCTAAAATTCACAAATCTAACCACCCTTGACATCCCATTGTGGCTGGTTATGGTGCACCCACTAAGAGAATCTCTGCTCTCATGAACCAACACCTTCAACCTATTACTCATAACCTACCCTCCTAAATAAAAGATACCAACCATTTCATCTACAGACTCTCCACAGTTCCTGCTCCTTTACCACCTGGTACCATGCTTGTCACAATTAATGCCACCTCTCTCTACACCAACATCCCCAATGCTTATGGCCTTGTTGCTATTGAACACTACTCACAGCATCCAACCTAATGCAAGCCCACAACCTCCTTCTTTGTTACCATGACCAACTACATCCTCACCCACAATTACTACTCCTTTGAAGGCATCACCTACAAAATAATTCACTGACCAGCCATGGTCACCCATATGGCACCTTCCTATGCTAACTTGTTCATTGGCCATCTACAGGAATCCTTCCTGACTCCCTAGAATTCCAAACCCCTCATCTGGTTGATTCATCGATGATATCTTCATTATCTGGTCTGAAGGTGAGGATACACTATCCACATTCCTTCAAAATCTCAACACCTTCTCCTCCATTTGCTTCACCTGGTCCTACTGCACTCAAGGAGCCACCTTTCTTAACCCTATAGTAGTTGCGTGTGGACTCATAGTCTGCGCAAATGTATTTTTATCTTTCCTTTTGATTTGTTTGGACATAGGTTTCTCAGAAGCTGAGTATCTTCCAACAATGAGCAGTAGTATGATACTACTTTGTTTTATTTCGATTACAGCAATAGAAGGGTAACAGTCAACAACTGCGGACTGACAGTCTGCATGCGAGCACAGGCATTAGTAGAAATTGTACTGTTGGCACTCGGATTAATAGTAAAAGGTAAGCTATTATGCCTATATTGTTGTTTATTCTCTCGGGATTTCTTATTATTTCAGTATCATCTTCTATCAGTTACATAATATAGATAGGTTCAGGTTACCATATTATTATGTATAAAAATAAAGATTGTTTTACTTACCCAAAGCACAGGCTTGCAATAGACACAAAAACACAAATAAAAACACATACAAACATTCAAGCTTTCGCAACTGTTGGTCACTTCTTCAGGAAAAGAGGAAGGAAGGAGGGGAGAAAGGGAAGGATATGGGTTTTAAGGAAGAGGAAAAGAAGTAATTCCAATCCCAGGAGTAGAACGACTTACCGTAAGGGGGAAAAAAGGAAAGGTAAACAAGCGCAAACACACACATGCACACGCAAACACAACAAGGTATCGGTGAGCCTGTGCTTCGGTTAAGTCAAACAAACTTTATTTTTATACATATTTTTCCTACCAGGAAAGTCTCCTTCTATACTATTCGTTTTACCATATTATTATAATATTATTTTGCAGAATAGATGCATATGAAATAGAATCTGAATGAAATAGCACATTGCTTGATGATGTTTTGGCAGAGAGTGACCACGAGAGTACTTTGTTGATTTTTACTGTTGTTGTTGTTGTTACGGTCTTCAGTCCAGAGACTGGTTTCATGAGCTCTCCACAATACCCTATCATGAGGAAGCCTCTTCAACTCCACATAAGAATCCTACTGAATCTGCTTACTATATCTATCTCTTGGTCTTCATCTGTGTTTTTTACCTGACAAACGTCCCTCCAACGCTAAATTCACAATGCCTTGATGTCTAAGAATGTGTCCTAACAATAGATCCCTTCTTTTAGTCAAGGTATGGCAGAAATTCCGTTTCTCCCCAATTCTGTTAAGTATCTCTTCATTAGTTACGCGATCCACCCACCTAATCTTGAGCATTCTTCTGTAGCACTACATTTCAAAAGCCTCTATCCTCTTCCTGTCCACACTGTTTATTGTCCATGTTTCACTCCCATACAAGGCAACACTCCACACAAATGCTTTCAGAAAGGACTTCCTTAGGCTTAAATCAATATTCAATGTTAACAGATCTCTCTTTTTCAAGAACACTTTTTTACCCATTGCCATTCTGCATTTTATGTCCTCTGTACTGCGACCATCATTTGTTATTTACTCCCCAAGTAACAAAACTCATCTACCTCCTTTATTGTTACATTACCCAATCTAATTCCTTCAGCATCACCTGATTTTCTTAGACTGCACCCCATTACCCTAGTTTTGCTCTTGCTAATGTTCATTTTATATGCACCTTTTAGCACACTGTCCATTCCGTTCAATTGCTCTTCCAGGTCCTTTGCTGTCTCTGACAGAATTACAATGTCATTTGCAAAACATAATGTTTTTAATTCTTCACCCTGAACTTTAATTCCTTCTCCAAATTTCTCCTTGCTTACCTTTATAGCTTGCTCAATGTACAAATTGAGTAACATTGGAGAAAGGCTACAACCTTGTCTTACTCCCTTCCTAACAGTGGCGGCGCTATGCATCAGCGACGTCGGCGACCGCCTACGGCCTCGCACCTGTCGGGGCCTCGCAAAACATTTATTTTATTTTATACGTTCAACGGTGCTTTTCAACTGCTAGGTTGTGTAGCGACGACCTACATCTTGCTTGACCTAAGGACAAACACAACATCCGTTTACACAATGAAAATAATCCAACAAAACACAATAACAACAGCCCAGCAACAACAAGGTAGACAACAATGCAGTGACGCAAGGCTATTACACATGCTGTGCATTTGACAGCGAGAATCGTCACTCCAGCACGAGTGCTGACGACAGTAACTGATCAGTTAAGAGAACACCTGTCGTGAATCTGCGCATGCGCTCTAAACAACAGTGACGAAATGATGCACAAAACGCAGTATCAAGAGACTCGAACGTTCCATCTACGTTTCTTGTCGTTACTGAATGAAAAATTGGTTGTTGATTGTAAGTTATTACGTTTATTTCTTAACCTTTATCGCACTCTTGGGATTGATTTCATATTTGTAGGGTATGTCAGTACTAAGATACTTATCTTAGCATATTTATTTGTCGGTAAAGCATAATTTATTTTACTGTCGTAAAGCTTAAGTAAGTGCTGATTAAAATTACTTGATAGTTGAAACAGTGGTGGACTGCCTGTTTGAGGTTTGGGGCGGCGTAGATAACAAACTGAGGCCTCCCAGTGGTAAATGCCACATCGGCTACTATCTTCATTTGGTGTCTTAACAAGGTACAGTATATAGTTGTCTGACAGTATGGTTCAAACTGACTTCCCTCTTAACTTTTTCTCTGTTGTTCGGTTTTATTATTTATGTCTAGTGATGAAGCCGCTATATAGCGAGCATAGGCACTGGCTATTACCGGTAAGTTACTAGATACAGATTCATGTGCAATGTGTGTGTCCACCAGAAAAAATTGGTGATCATGATGTCGGAAATTGGTAAAAATCATTGATTAAATGTAGATGTATTATGTGTAAATTTTGAGAAAGTAATTGTAGAATGTAATACAAGAGGTGAAAATTAATAAATCTGTGGCAAGCTCTTCGTTGCACTTAAGTGCGTATTTTTATATTGTACTTATAGTACATCTGTGTAGATAGAACAGGCTTCAAAACATTGGATGAAATTCTTGATGTAGAATTGCTAGTTATTGTACACTGTTCTATGTATCTGTTTATGAAACTTGTTTCTGTTTGTTTGTTAAGCTTAAGGAACTGTGGGGTCACCAGTCCCTTGTTGTTTCAGAAAATGTACCTTTATGGACTTAATTCATTTAGAAAATTCACGATTCATTTAAACGCAATTGCTCCATATATCGTGAAGCAGAAGGAGACAAGGACCAGATTGGTGTAACGCATTTTGGGATAGACCTACTGGTTCCCTTGTAATAATTAAAGCTTTAACTCAAGTCTCCATAATATAGTAGGAGGAGATGGGCAACACACACACACTAACATCCATTATCCATTTTATAGTATGTATAGATTTCTTAAGTAATTCTTATTTTTCATTATTTGATGTTCTGGCATCATACATGGCCAAATATAAAAACAAGTTGCCATTCATGACGATACCGCTTCTAATTCTTACGGTACTATAACACTGAGTACTTTTAAGCACCATCAAATGGGGTAATTTAGGACAGTATGGTATATTTGCTCTTTCGCGCTGCATAGCAACACCCCCATGAACCACAGACATTGCCGAGGTGGGGTGGCTTGCGTGCCTCAACGATGCAGATAGCCGTACCGTAGGTGCAACCACAGCAGAGGGGTATCTGTGGAGAGGCCAGACAAACGTGTGGTTCCTGAAGAAGGGCAGCAGCCTTTTCAGTAGTTACAGGGGCAACAGTCTGGATGATTGACTGAGCTGGCCTTGTAACATCAGCTAATGTGGCTTTGCCACACAGTTACTGCGAACGGCTGAAAGCAAGGGGATACTACAGCCGTTATTTTTCCCGAGGACATGCAGCTCTACTGTATGAAAATATGATGATGGCATCCTCTCGGGTAAAATATTCCGGAGGTAAAATAGTCCCCCATTCGGATCTCCGGGCAGGGACTAATCAGGAGGATGTTGTCATCAGGAAAGACAATACGGGCATTCTACGGATCGGAGCGTGGAATGTTAGATCCCTTAATCGGGTAGGAAAATTAGAAAATTTAAAAAGGGAAATGGATAGGTTGAGGTTAGATATAGTGGGGCAGGATGGCAGGATGAACAGGATTTCTGGTCAGGTGAGTACAGGATTATAAATACAAAATCAGTTGGAGGTATCACAGGAGTAGGACTGATAATAAATAAGAAAATAGGAATGCGGGTAAACTACTATAAGCAGCACAGTGATCGCATTATCATTGTCAAGATAGATACGAAGCCAACACCGACAACAGTAGTACAGGTTTATATGCTAACTAGCTCTGCCGATGATGAGGAGATTGAAGAAATATATGAGGAGCTAAAGGAAATTATTCAGACAGTTAAGGGAGAGGAAAACTTAATTGTGATGGGAGACTGGAATTCGGTAGTAGGAAAAGAAAGAGAAGGAAAAATAGTAGGTGAATATGGACTGGGCAGGAGGAAAGAAAGAGGAAGTCGCCTGGTAGAATTTTGCACGAAACATGATTTAATCGTAACAAACACGTGGTTTAAGAAGCACAAAAGAAGGTTGTATACGTGGAAGAGACCAGGAGACACCGGAAGGTATCAGATAGATTTTATAATGGCAAAACATAGATTCCGGAACCAGGTGATAAACTGTAAGACGTACCCAGGGGCAGATATAGACTCTGACCATAACTTGTTAGTCATGAACTGTAGGCTGAAACTGAAAAAAGGAATAAGGAGATGGGACTTAGATAAATTGAAGGAACACGAAGTTCTGGAGATATTCAGAGGGAGATTTAGGCATCAATTGACAGAAACAGGGGGAAATAAAACAGTAGAAGAGGAATGGGTAGCATTGAGAGATGAAATAGTGAAGGCGGCAGAGGACAAAATAGGTAGAAAGGCAAGACCTACAAAAAATCCTTGGATATCACAGGAAATACTAAATTTAATTGATGAAAGGAGAAAATATAAAAATGCAGTAAATGAAACAGGCAAAAATGGAGTACAGACGACTAAGAAATGAGATTGACAGGAAGTGCAAAATGCCTAAGCAGGAGTGGCTGGAAGCCAAATGCAAATCTGTAGAAGAATGTATAAGAAGGGGAAAAGTAGATACCACCTACAGGAAAATAAAAGAGACATTTGGGGACAAGAAAAGCAACTCTACAAATATCAAGAACTCAGATGGGAAACCAGTTCTCAGTAAAGAAGGGAAAGCTGAAAGGTGGAAAGAGTACATAGAGCAGCTCTACAAAGGAAATGAACTTAGAGACGATGTTGCAGGAAGGGAAGAGGAAGTAGATCAAGATGAAATAGGAGATACTATACTGAGAGATGAATTTGACAGAGCCCTGTAAGACCTAGGTCAGAACAAGGCCCCAGGAGTAGATGACATACCCTCAGAGCTACTAAAGTCTCTGGGAGAGCCAGCCATGACAAAACTATTTGAACTGGTGTGTAGGATGTATGAGACAGGCGAAATACCCTCAGACTTTAAGAAAAATGTTATAATCCCCATTCCAAAGAAAGCAGGCGCAGACAGGTGTGAAAATTACAGAACCATCAGTTTGATAAGTCATGGTTGCAAAATTTTAACACGAATTATCTACGGGAGAATGGAAAAGCTGGTAGAAGCTGACCTCGGGGAAGATCAGTTTGGATTCAGAAGGAACGTAGGAACCCGGGAGGCAATACTCACTTTACGTCTTATCTTAGAAGATAGAATTAGGAAAGGGAAACCTACATTTTTAGCTTTTGTAGATTTGGAGAAAGCTTTTGACAGTGTTGACTGGAATACACTCTTTCAAATTCTGAAGTCAGCAGGGGTAAAATACAGGGAAAGGAGAGTTATTTACAGTTTGTACAAAAGCCAGACCGTAGTAATTAGACTTGAAGGGCATGAAAGGGAAGCATTAGTTGGGAAGGGAGTAAGACAGGGTTGTAGCCTTTCTCCAATGTTGTTCAATTGGTACATTGAGCAAGCTATAAAGGAAAGCAAGGAGAAATTTGGTGAAGGAATTAAAGTTTGGGGGGAAGAATTAAAAACATTATGTTTTGCCGATGACATACTAATTCTGTCGGAGACAGCAAAGGACCTGGAAGAGCAATTGAACGGAATGGACAGTGTGCTGAAAGGTGCTTATAAGATGAACATTAACAAGAGCAAAACTAGGGTAATGGAGTGCAGTCTAAGAAAATCAGGTGATGCTGAAGGAATTAGATTAGGTAACAAAGCAATAAAGGAGGTAGATGAGTTTTGTTACTTGGGCAGTAAAATAACAAATGATGGTCACAGTACAGAGGATATAAAATGCAGAATGGCAATGGGAAGAAAAGCATTTTTGAAAAAGAGAAATTTGCTAATGTCGAATATTAATTTAAATGTAAGGAAGTCTTTTCTGAAGGCATTTGTGTGGAGTGTTGCCTTGTATGGGAGTGAAACATGGATGATAAGCTGTGCGGATAGGAAGAGGATAGACACTTTTGAAATGTGGTGCTACAGACGAATGCTGAAGATTAGGTGGGTAGATCGCGTAACTAATGAAGAGGCACTGAACAGAATTAGTGAGAAAAGAAATTTTTGGCATACCCTGACTAAAAGAAGGGATCACTTGGTAGGACACATTCTTAGACATCGAGGAATCGTAAATTTAGCATTGGAGGGACGTGTGTGGGGTAAAAATCGCAGAGGGAGACCAAGAGACGCGTATAGTAAACAGATTCAAGTGGATGTGGGTTGTCGTTCTTATGAGGAAATGAAAAGGCTTGCTCAGGATAGGGTATTGTGAAGAGCTGCATCAAACCAGTCTCCGGACTGAAGACCAAAACAACAGCAACAGCAACAATTCGCCACTCACTTTTACTTTCGTACACTAATTGTTTTAAGTGAGAAACTGTATTTTCGCATTCTGTGACTTTTGTTTTAAGAATTAATGTAAACCTTAATATATATATATATATATCCGATTAACAGTCTCGAGGTTGAAATGTCACGTAATATTGTGAATTGGAAACTTTCTATTGTGACAACAAGCGGAAAAGCGTTCTAACTGCATTTGTCATCCAGGTCATTAGGCACTTTTTGTGTGTGTCTCAGGCAAATAGCGGTGCACATCGACTTTTCTATTTTTAGGATTTTTATTCGTTGTACTTCACTGACAAAGAATGAAATCTATACAACCTGTGGAAGTTATAGCAAAACCAACCTCAAAACAGTCCGGAATCACCTCATTTGATGGAACTGCACTTATCAATGTACTTATTAAAAAATGAATTTTTAGATTGTCTGGAGGATCAAAAAATGTTCAAATGTTTGTAATTCTATCGGACCAAACTGCGTGGTCATCAGTCCGTAGCTTACAAAGAACTTAAACCTAGGTAAACTAACCTAAGGACAACACACACACTCATGCCCCAGGGAGGACTCGAACCTCCACGGCGAGCAACCGCGCAGTCCGCAGCGAGACGCTTTAGACTGCTCGGCTACTCCAGCGTGGCTCTGGAGCATCTTAAAGAAATTGTAAAAAGGGTCAAACAAGTTAAATATTATGTGTTTATGCTCGATTGTACCAGAGATGTGAACCATGTGGAACAAATGTCAATAATATTAAGATTTTACAATTCCTCAGATGGAGAGATAGAGGAACACACTTTGTTGGGTTTATTGCCGTTGCAGAAACAATGGGAGATTATTTAACAAATGCAGTTTTAAAGGAACTAGAAAATTGTGATCTAGATATAAAAAACTATCGAGGACGGGGATATGATAACGGCGCCAACAGGGTATGAATTAATAAAGGTGTTAGAACAAGAATACTCAATATTAATCCATGACATTCTTCGCGCCATGCGGATGCCATTCTCGGAATTTGCTTCTCATAGATGCAGCTAACTCATCTACAGCAGCTGCAACATTTTTTGGCTTCATCAATAAAATTTATGTGCTTTTTATAAGGTCTATAAAGCAATGGGAACTTAGAAAAGTAAATTAAAATTGACATTGAAACCTCTGTATGAAACAAGATGGGTTAGCAGAATCAGAGCACTAAAAGCTATATTATTCCATTTTGATGTCATCGAAAGCGTAATGACCTGAGAAGTAAAACTGTTGATTCTGAAACTCTTAGTGACTGTGAAGCAGTCTTGGACGAAATGTTAACTTTCGAGTTTACTGATGCAATACACATGTGGTACGATATTTTACTATGTGTGAACAATATAAATAAACAATGGCAGTCGGTTCAAATGTACCTGAATGTAAGTGTTGACTCTTTACGTTCATTTCGTGAGTGGATTCGAGAATTCCGTATTATAGTATTT
This sequence comes from Locusta migratoria, assembly GCA_026315105.1. Taxonomy (NCBI): domain Eukaryota; kingdom Metazoa; phylum Arthropoda; class Insecta; order Orthoptera; family Acrididae; genus Locusta; species Locusta migratoria. Next base: position 631,537,149 of record CM048746.1, read on the forward strand.
GACACATGTGTTGTAAAAGCTCGATTCTTTGGGGAAAAAAAATAGTATTTATGAAATTAGGTTTGCGAGTTTAAAAGGAAAATAATAGCACAGAAAAAGATGAATGTTCGATTACGACCAAACTGATGAACGAATACAATCTGCAGAAATGCAGTATAGAGTTAATTTTTTTTTTTTTAACACAATGTTAGATGCTGTAAAAGTCGACAGTGAATATTGATTCAAAGCGCTTGAAGAATATTCTGAACGATATGGTTTTATTTATGATATCAATTATTTGAAATATCTATCCAAGGAGGACCTTCTCTAGGACTGTAATGATTTAGTTATGGTACTCCGAGAAGGCGAAAATAGTGACATACAGCGTTTAGAACTTTACAACGAACTCCAGCTTTTAAAATCCAATCCACTAGACTCAATCAATGACGCAAAACAACTTCTTCAGTACATTTTAGAAAACAATTTGGAAGAAGTATATTTAAATGTTTACAGATCACGCATTGAAACGTGCCCCCTGAGTGGAGAATGTTGAGAGCTGAAGTTTGCCTTCAGCTCGTAGCGCACTGACTCTTAGAACAAGCCCCGCTTCTTTCTCCCAGTGCCGTCGTATAGCTTTCAGGTTTTAAAAGAAACAACATGTACAGGGTTAAAGCGTCACAGATGGAAGACGAAATTAAGAACCACTTCAATGTTTGAGTAATGGAAAACTGGAACGTATATCAATGAAATATTAAAATTTTTAAGGGACAACAACCCAACCCTTATTTTAGCAAATAACAAAGTGGAAGATAATAATCAATACCAAGCACAAATCCCCCCCTCGGGCATGGATGTTTGTGTCGTCTTTAGTATAAGGTAGTTCATAAGTAGTTTGTAAGTGTAGGGACTGATGACCCCGTAGTTAAGTCCCATGAGCTCTACAAACATTTGAACTTTATTTATTTATTTTTAATGAAAGGGGCCTTGCAAAGACGAGGTCGCCGATGCCCAGTTTTCGTCTAGCGCCGCCACTGCTTCCTAACCACTGCATTCTTTTCATGCCCTTCAACTCTGACAACCGCTGTCTGTTTTTTGTACAAGTTGTAAATAACTTTACGCTTCCTATATTTTACTCCTGGTCGCTTCAGAACTTGAAAGAGTTCATTCTACTCAACAATGTCAAAAGCTTTCTCCAAATCTACAAAAACTAATAAATCTATATTTATCTCAATGTGGACTGACAGTCTGCAATGACTATTGACGTTCCAAAAAATTGTGTGTCTACTGCAGGGTTAACGTTGACCTTCTCCTCAAGGATGGCCTTATCATTACCTCTGTCCACATCAAACCTACCAACTATCAACCACCTACGTAAGTATGATCAGCACCAAGCTGTCTATCTGAATGAATGGTCATTGCCAAACTGTGGCTAGGAGATAGCTAGACTGCCCTGTTGCAGTGTTGCATAATGTGCCTCACTTCAGTGACTGCTACATAGCCTGTGCCATAAGGATCCGCCCCACAAATACAAGCTTTTCTGAACTGTGCAGGTGGGAACTCTACCTACAATATATCCCACACTCTCACAATCCCTCAGGCCTTAACCTTTGCTATTTCCTGTCTCTACCCCCTTCCCTCCTCTCAATGCCCACACTCTATCCTTACATATGTCTCCCATCCCACGACACATTTCATTCCCTTTCCATCCTTCCACCCTGTCCATCAGACAACACTTGTGTATTCTTCCATCCAATCCATGCATCTCTCTCCTCCCCTCCTGCTTCCCTCTCCTTGCCTTTTCCTCAACCCTACCACTGGTTGCTCTTGCCTCAGCCATGCCAACACTTGCAGACTGGGCACAGCAGCAAGAGATGGCAGTCATGTCTGTGTGAGTGTGTGTGTATGTGTGTTTTTCTGTCTGACCAATGAAGGTCTTAACAGCTGAAAGCTATCAAGTTATTTTCTGTTATTTGTGCCTTTCCGTGACTCATCAGAAGTCTCTGTGGTGTGTAAGTAACCTATCATTCATGAAAATATTGTTTAAGCCTTCCTGGAATTTCTATTGTTTGATTGAACCTTGGTTTGGTTAACTGCAAGATATCTGGGAAATCCCCTTAATGAGAGTTCCTCCTGACACAGAGTAACATTGTGGATACAATCAACGTTTGGAACTGGCATTCAACACAAGCAATGTACTTCCTTCTTCCTTGTGTTATGACAACTGATTGGACATTTCAACCACTTCATTGCATTGACACATTACTTCTTCATGTAGGTTGAGCACAAACACACACACACACACACACACACACACAAACGCAAGCTTTCACAACCTAGTTGCTTCTTCAGGAAGAAGGGAAGGAGAGGGAAAAGGAAAGAATGAGGGTTTGAAGGGAGTGGGTAAGGAGTCATTCCAATCCCGGGAGAGGAAAGACTTACATTGGGAGAAAAAAATTAAGGTAAAGAAATACACACACATCCACACATATGCACATGCAAACACACCTCTCCCGGGATTGGAATGGCTCCTTACCCACTCCCTTAAAATCCTCATTCTTTCCTTTTCTCTCTCCTTTCCATCTTCCTGAAGAAGCAACTAGGTTGCAAAAGCTTGCCTTTGTGTGTGTGTGTGTGTGTGTGTGTGTGTGTGTGTGTGTGTGTTTTATTTATGTTACTATCACTACCTGTGCTCCTTTGCCTGGTAAGTAAACTTCATCTACTTTTTCACCTTGTAATGAAGGTGATGTAACACTTTTTTATCTGTGTATTTGAAAAGAGAATACATACTGTTTAAGTTCTTACCAAATGATATACCTGGCCTTGGGCCTTTAGAGTCTGCACAACATGTGTTCACAAACCAGCAGACTATGAAAGTGCTCAGATGAAGGGGTGCGAATGATCACCAAGACAGTGACATGTCCTAAGCATCACTTGGCAGGGGAAGGAGGAGGGGGGCACCAATTACAAGTCTTTGCCTAGATTCAAAAATACCATAGATTCATAAGTGTGTGGGAGCATCTCCTTGCAAGGACTTCAGCAATTACTTGAGAACCTTTCTCTTTTCATGAAGAAAAGCAAATCAATTTGAACTTGTTTGCATAATTTTATGTTTTTATATTTTAATTATCAGATAAAAGAAACAACAATCTTTGTTTTACATATCAAGAGAGAAATGTTATTTTACTTTTATTATATTGTTTTGGTTAAAGTGCAGTTTATGCATATGCAACTGGCACTTGATGTGTAGGCATTGGCAATGGCAAAATGAATGATGGGAGGTGAAGGCACCAATTAGGAGTCGCATTCCGGTGCACAATAAGTAATAGCTTTAGTCTGTATTGTTTGTAAACATGTTGTATGTAGTAGGATAATTAATTTACTTACCTGATAAGTGTTCATCAAGAACAGGTCAACCATTATTTATTTATCTCAGGTTGGATACAAAAGATTATTCCCCTCATTCTGTGCCAATGGGTTTTGAAAGAGAATGCACGTTTTTCTGTTTGCCACAAAATAAAGAATTAATTCTATTCTTGGTCTATAGTTGACAGGTTGTTGATGTAATCTTATCTGGTGAGTAAATTAATTATCCTCGTAAATACTACATGTCAACAGTCGGTTGTTCAGTATATCACTGTCACAATTACATCTTCCATATTTATTGTAAAATATTAGATCAAATTATAAATGAAATATCAATTACAATGCCAAAAGTGCTGCACATAAATGCCAGAACAAAATTTTATAACTGATACCAAACTTACAACATATCAAACACCCAATTTTATTAGCTGTCCAAACACAACTTATCATTTTCTGCTTTCACTTCCATCATCTGCCATGCCCTTCAATGTGTGTTGCAGAATATTTACGTAGATGTAGATGAATTGCACTGTTGCCAAATTTTTTTCTTCTTCATCCATGTAACCAGTTCAGAATTCATTTTTTACTTTCCTCTAAGCATACATGTTTCATCAACATTTTTATCAAAAAGTCCAAAGACATATACACGCACAGATGACACAGCAGTACAGAAAAGCATTTGACCGTCTGAAGTTTGATAGAAGCAAAACAGTGACACTAAGACAAGTAAGGATTATTGCTTTCCATAATGAACTCAGCGATACAGAAAATTAATACACCTCATAGGTTGACAGCAGGTAGGAGCAGTACCAATCGTTACAAATTCTATCCTTCTGTTAAATGTAAAAATTGGTTGTGAGTTTGTGGAGTATGGAGTGGGGGTGGGGATCAAGAAAAAAGAAACATTGTGTTGCTTGCATTGACATTAGTTCCCTAACAACAAATAATTAAAACACACAGTAGAAAGCAAAAGTTAATTCCTCTTTTTTTTAATTCCGCATCTGTTAATACATGTAATCTTATGGTAGGGGTTATGTTCACAGATGATTTACCACTTATGAAAGATAAATAGTTATATCACTCCACAACACCCCCCCCCCCCTCACATCTTGGTGCTTAGAGTGAGTTTGCTGGTCATCAAAAGCATTACTCCAGTTAGATGCACATGAGTAAGACTACAACTATATTTTATCTTACGGTACAATTCAAGTGTCACACAAATTGAATAACATAATGAAAAGCAAGAAATAATTTGCAAAACATAATAACTATAATAAGTAACAATAAAACAATGAAGAAATGCAGTTCATCAGATCATCTAGCTTTATGCTTCCTAGAGCTATTACATAGAGGGTAGTTATAAGATGAAGTCCTTAAATTAGGGGCAGTTTTTAATTGGAGGGTGGTGAACTCTGATTCGGTAACATCATCTCACAATGAACCGTAAGCAACTTAATGACTGCCAGACATGTTAAGCATAAGGCATAGCTTCACCTCAGTTACCTTCCATTCTGAATTTCACATTTGTGTGTCTATTTTGGTCCTCAGTCCGGAGACTAGTTTGATGCATCACTCCATCGTAGTCCATTCCGAGCAATCCTCATAAGAATGACAACCCACATCCATTTGAAGATGCATAGCTGCTTACTGTATCCATCTCATTGGCTTCCTCTGTGATTTTTACCCTACACGCTTCCCTCCAATGTTAAATTCACAGTTCATTGGTGTCTAAGAATGTGTCCCATCATTGATCCCTTCTGTTAGTCAAAGTATGGCAGAAATTCCTTTTCTTTTCAATTTGTTCAGTACTTCCTCATTAGCTACACAATCTACCCACTGATCTACAGCATTCTTCTGTAGCACCACATTTCAAAAGCCTCTATCCTCATCCTATTTCAACTATATATTGTTCATGTTTCACTCTTGTGCTAGGCAACCCTTCACACAAATACCTTCAGAAAAGACTTCCTTACACTTAAATTAATATTTTAAGTTAGAAAATTTCTCTTTATCAAAAATGTATTTCTTCCCATTGCTATTCTGCATTTATGATTGAGAAGATGTGGCTCCGGTCTGACAACGGCCGGGAGTGCGGGGCCCTGACCACGTCTTCCTGAATACCGCATCCGATGATGCCTTTGGCTAGAGGATCACAAAGCAGCTGGTCTGTACCCATTGTCCCTCGAGGCCTGTGTGGGATGGAGTTAATTTCATATTCTCTGTACTGTGACCATTAGATATTTTTTTACTATCCAAGTAACAAAACTCATATCTCACATCCTTTTTTTTTTTTTTTTTTTTTTTACAAAATTTAATACCTTCAGTATCGCCTGACTTTCTTAAGACTACATTTAATTACCCTCATCAACATCCATATATGTTCCATCCATCACTCTGCCCATTTCATTCAATTGCTCTTCCAGGTTTTTTGCTGTCTCTGGCAGAAATACTATGTCATCAGCAGGTTTTTATTCCCTCTCCCTGGACTTTACTTCCCTCTCCAAATTTCCCTTTGCTTTCCATCACAGCTTGCTCCATGTAGAAATTGAATAAGATTGGATAAAGGCTACAACCCTTTCTTACTTACTTCCCAAACAATGCTTCCCATCCATGCCCTTCGACTCTAATAACTGGTGTCTGATTTTTTGTACAAGTTCTAAATAATCTTCCATTTCCCATATTTTACAGAATTTGAAAGTGTGTATTCAAATCAACATGGTCAGAAGCTTTTTCCAAATCCAAAAACTAGAAATGTAGGTTTGACTTTCCTTAATCTAGCTTCTAATATAAGGTGTAAAGTGAGTATTGCATTCCGTGTTCCTAGATTTCTAAATCCAAACTCATCTTACCCAAGGTCAGCTTCTATCAGACTTCCATTCTTCCCTATATTTTACAGCTGCTGACTTCAGAATTTGAAAGTGTGTATTCAAGTCAACATTGTCAAAAGCTTTCTCCAAGTCTACAAAAACCAGAAATGTAGGTTTGACTTTCCTTAATATAGCTTCTAAGGTAAATCGTAAAGTGAGTATTGCATCCTGTGTTCCTACAGTCCTCCTAAATCCACACTAATCTTATCCAAGGTCAGTTTCTATTAGACTTTCCATTCTTCTGTAAATAATTAATGTTAAAATTTTATAATCATATAATATGTTTTGTACTTAATGATCATGCTAATAATCATCTTGAACACACCCAATGTTCATCGATCATATATTTATTAAATATACACAGTAACACAAATGAAGCAAACATTCATCACTCAGAAACATACTCTCAAACAAAGCTATCATCATAGAAACTGCATAATGTCTACATCTACATCTATATACATACTCCGCAATTCACCATAAGTTGTGTGGCGGAGGGTACACTGTACCACTACTAGGCATTTCCTTTCCTATTCCACTCCCAAATAGAATGAGGAAAAAAAGAATGCCTATATGCCCCCGTACGAGCCCAAATGCCTCTTATCTTGTCTTTGTTATCACCACGTGAAATGTAAGAAGGCAGCAGCAAGATCATACTACACTCACCTCCAAATTCCAGCACTCTAAATTTCCTCAACAGAAATTCATGAAAAAAACATTGTCTTTCCTCCAGCAATCCCCAATTGAGTTGCTGGAGCATTTCTGTGACACTCGCGCATTGGTCAAACCTACCAGTAACAAACCTAGCTGCTCGCCTCTGAACTGCCTCTATGTCTTCCTTTAAACTGATCTGCTGCGGGTCCCAAATACTTGAGCAATACTCAAGACATGGTCATACAAGTGTTTTATACACGGTCTCTTTTACAGGTGAAATATATCTTCCCAAAATTCTCCCAATAAACCGAAGTCAGCTGTCCGCCTTCCTCACAACTGTCCTTACATATTTGTTCCATTTCATATCGCTCTGTAGTGTTACGCCTGGATATTTGAACAATGCGACAGCATCAAGAAGCTCACTACTAATGCTGTATTTGATCATTATGGGATTGTTTTTCCTACTCATGTGCATCGCCTTACATTTTTCTACATTCCGTCATCCTTCACACCAACTAAAAATTTTGTTTAAGTCATCCTGTATGCTATTACAGTCAGTTAAGGACGACACCCTCCCATACACCACAACATCATCAGCAAACAGCCGCAAATTACAACTTACTCTGACTATCAGATCATTTATATTGATAGAAAATAATGGCGGTCCTATCACACTCCCCTGGGGCACGCCTGACGATACACTCATCTCTGATGAACACTCGCTGTCGAGAACAATGTACAGTGTTCTTTTACTTAGAAAGTCTTCCAGCCAGTCACATATCTGAGAACCTATTCCATAAGCTCGTATCTTCGTTAGCAGTCTGCGGCATAGCAATGCATCGAACGCCTTTTTGAAGTCGAGAAAAACACAATCCGCCTGTTGCCCTTCATCCATGGCTCGCAAGATGTCATGTGAGAAAAGGGCAGGCTGAGTTTCACATGAACGATATTTCCTAAACCCGTGCTGATTCATAGAAAGAAGCTTTTCCGTTTCAAGGAAACTTACTATATTCGAACTGAGAATATGCTCCAAAATCCTACATGAAACTGATGTCAATGATATTAGTCTGTAATTGTGTGGGTCAGTTCTCTTTCATTTCTTATAAACGGGTGTCACCTGTGCTTTTTTCCAATCACTAGGAACTTTGCGCTGAGTTAAAGATTTGCAATAAATGCAAGCTAAGTAGGGGGTCAATGCCGCAGAATACTCTTTGTAAAACTGAACTGGTATTCCATCCGGACCAGCAGACTTTTTCTTATTTAGCTCTCTCAGCTGCTTCTCTACACCGGAAATACCTATTACTATGTCCTCCATTTTGGAATTAGTACGTTGATCAAATGATGGTACATTTGTGTGGTCCTCCTGCATATAAGATTTCTTAAAGGTTAAATTTAGAACTTCAGCTTTCCGTTTGCTTTCTTCTATTACTGCCCCGGAATGATTGAGTGAATGGAAAGTGGTCTTTGACCTGCTTATCGATTTTACATAGGACCAGAATTTTTTCAGGTTCTCAGAAAGATCTTTTAGTAAGGTATAGCTGTGGTAATTATTGTATGCTTCGCGCATCGATCTTTTTATAGAGTCACGAATCTCTACTAACTTTTGCCTGTCATCAGCGTGTTCTTTTTTTAATCGAGAGTGGTTTGCTTCCTCAGCAGCTTTCTAACATTATTATTATACCATGGTGGATCTTTTCCATCCTTAATCATCTTTACTGGCACATACTTCTCTAACCCTTTATTTACAATGCACTTAAATTTAGTCCACAATTCCTCTACGTCCATTGTCCCAGAATTAAATGATTCCCATTCATTTCCTAAGTGCGATCCTAACATTTGCTTATTGGTTTATGAACTTTGGTCACCATCGACACTATGACGATATCATGATCACTAATTCCTGTCCCTACACAGACATCGTTAATAAGGTCAGGCCTGATCGTGGCTATAAGGTCTAAAATATTTCCATTGCACGTGGGTTGCCGGTTTAACTGCTCAAGTCAGTTTTTGGTGAACATGTCCAAAAGTAGCTCGCAAGGCTGCTTGTCTGTACCACCTAAATTGTAACTAGATAGGTCCCAGTCTATACTCTTAAGGTTGAAGTCTCCCCCAACTAATATTACATGGCCCAGATATCTACGCACTACCCGGTATAGACTTTCTTTGAATGACTCTAAAACTGCTATAGCAGCACTGTGAGGGCTGGTAAAAACACCAAACTATTAACTTTACTTCTTTTAGACCTGTTATCATGCCCAGATAACTTCACAGTTACTTTCAACCTTGATCTCAGTAGAAACAATATTTTTGTCCACAGCGATGAACACTCCTCCTCCAGTTGTATCCAGTCTATCTTTCCAATGTACATTACATGCCTCGCTAAATATTTCTGAACTTGCCACATCATGATTTAGCCAGCTTTCGGTGCCTAAAACTATCTGAGCACAATAATTTTCATGCAGTGCGGCAAATTCGGGAACTTTGTTTCTAATACTTTGTAAGTTTGCAGTTAAAGTGTGTGGGGTAAAAATCGCAGAGGGAGACCAAGAGACGCGTACAGTAAGCAGATTCAAGTGGATGTGGGTTGTCGTTCTTATGAGGAGATGAAAAGGCTTGCTCAGGATAGAGTAGAGTGGAGAGCTGCATCAAACCAGTCTCTGGACTGAAGACCACAACAACAACAACAACATTTTGTTACTTGAATTTTTGAGCCGAATGTGGCCTGAATTTGCTGTTTGAATGTTGACAGGTGAGTGCTCATCAGAGTTAGCGCCTAGCCTAAAAAACCCCCATGTGCACTCCACAAGTACTCTGCTACACGAGTAGCCGCTTCCTTAGTGTAGTGCACACCTGATGTATCTTGGGGCACACTACAATTCCCCACCCGATAATGCAGATTCAGAAATCTGCAGCCATGACTGCCACAGAGTCAGTGAAGCCTCTGGTTCAGACTCTCCACTCGGCTCCAAACCAAAAGACCCCGATTAACCCTGGCAACAATGCTACAAATTGACAGCTCTGCTTGCACCCTGCGTCTGAGGGCAGCAGCCTTCACCAATTCCGCCAGCTGCCCATAGGACCTGAGAATGTCCTCAGAACCCAAGCGACAAGTGTCATTGGTGTTGGCCACATCACGCACCCTCGATAGCTGCCAGCAAGGCCACCTCCACATCTTGGATGAGGCCTCCTGGCAGACACAACAAGTGCATGTTGGACTTCTTTCCAGATCTTGATGCTATCTGCCTAAGGGGCTCCATCACATGCCTAACATTGGAGCTCCCAATAAATAATAATCTCCTTCCCCCATGCACCTGCTCGGATCCTGCTGAATGAGTGGCCACATGTCCACTCACAGGACAAATGGCGTGGACGGATGTCCAGCCTCCACATTGGCCTTCTGCCTCGAGCGACGCGAATGCCGTACAACCCACCACTTCCTTTGTAGAGAGGTCGGCTCGACCATGTCTGGTACACATTAAGGCGCCTTGGTAGCAGGGACAGAGTGCAAAGCATGAGACACCTGAGGTGACCCACTCGATGCACCAGACTCCCCACCATCGCTGCAGCCCGAGACAGCAGCCTGAAGACAGCTGACCATAGCCAACTGCATGCTCAGCTGTTCACGAACTGCAGCCAACTCCTCCTGTGTCCACACACAGCAGGCACACATCCTATCCATCCTATTGATACAATTAACTGTAGAAAACTAAATAATCAACTTTTAAGTAGCCTAGTACTTTAATAAAGGCGGTTGGCAGCTGACTGAACTGTGGTCAGTGGTAAGTACACTGTCAAAAACAATGAAACTGAGTCCAGCAATTTTCAAAATAAACAAGAATATCTGTGGAATACACCGTTATCAAACACGCGGGAATATAAGCTTTCTCAAAGCAGAACACGAAATAAGAAAGTGACAATATGACACGTAGTTTGCAGCAGACGAAAACTATACACATGGTATATATCAAAATACGCGATAATAAACTCTTAAAGCAGTAGCAAAAATGAAATGTGTCAAGTAGGTGGAAAGAAACCTCTTATAAACAGAAACACTGACGAAAATTGAGAAATTAACTGCCAACAAAATTTCACGCAATTAAATTATGATACTTAGTGCTCTGGGTGATGGGGCAGTGACAACAGCTGGCACTGAACTGACTGCTAACTGACTGAATGCTTATCTGCTAAGTACGTGGGAATAAACCTCTAAAACAGAAGTACTAACGAAAATGAAGAACTAGACTGGCAAATTAAATTTGACACAAATTAAAGTTTGATACTTAGCGCTGTTTACGATGTGACACTGGCAGCAGCTGGCACTGGGCTGATTAATGACGAGCTATAGTAACTGTCTCTGACTTATTTTGAAATACACCAGTCACTGACGAAGACTAAACACAATGGTATTTATCAAATACGATAGAATAAACTATTTAAACAGTAGTACAAATGAAATCTGCTGAATATGCAGGAATAAACCTGTTCAAACAGAAGTACTAACTAAATGAACTAGATTGACAAATTAAATTTGATAGAAATTAAATTAAGATACTTAGCACTGTTAACGATGAGAGACTGGCAGCAGCTGGCACTGAATATTATAGAAATTCCACATAATCAGAGTTCATATATGACATTTCCTCCTCATTTAATTTTCAAGAAGGAGTGTAATGTATTACCTTCCAACAAATTCTGATTGACCTAATTTCAGGAGACACAACCTCGGTATGTGTACCATCTGGTTCAGTCCCTGACACATTATCTTGGGGTGACTGCCATTTTCTTCTACTGACTGCCATTTTCTTCTACTGACTGGATTAAGTCCCATTCATCTTCAGTTTTATGTGGCCCCATATTCTTCAAGATAGTACATTTTCTCTGGTGGTTCTCATGTTTTTTTACAGTTCCATTAGTCAGATTTATAATGTACAACATATTTCCTAGCTGTTTGATTAGTTTTCCAATGATCCATTTTGATCCATTTGACAATGTGTTTGAAAAATTTCTGGTTCTACCACCAATCTGGAACTTTGAACTTTTTCTTGGTTTTGACTCCTCTTCAGATGGAAGTATAGTGCCAATGTTGTCCTTGGCTGATGACTATGAAGTAGTTCCGTAGGTGATTTTCCTGTTATTGGATTTGGAGTTGTACTGTAAATAATTAACATGCCCCAATATCCTTTATGAAGAGTCTTCAAAATTTTTTTTTGTCACTTTTGTGGTATTATAACCCTATTGATATCTGACTGAAGAATTAATAAGACATGGCTGAGGCTGACTGCAGTCCTTTTGTTAAAATACGGTTGTAAAAAAATTTTGTTCTTAGGCCAATAGTCTGGCCAACCAATTCTTTTTACATAATACAGGATCATTTTTAGTGTTGCATCACTATTCATTGTGTCGAATTTTTTTGTAATTTACTGGAAATGAACTAACTTTCTTACCAGTTTCTTCATCAAGTTGTAAACAAGACTCCACAGTCATATCAAAATTTTCATAAGGACCACCAGGAAGAAGAGATAATGAATCAAAATTTCCATGTTTATCTGTGGGCCAGTAACAGATTTCAAAATTATAGCCCATCAATGTAACTGCCCATCTTTGTAGTCTCTGAACTGCCATTACAAGCAACTGTTTATTTGGATGACATATTGAAACCAGAGGGTTGTGATTTGTGAGCAGTTCAGACTTTCTTTCATAAAGATAGTGATTAAATTTCTTGACTCCATAAATTATGAATAGTGTTTCTTTTTCAATTTGACTGTATCTTGACTGCTGTTCATTTAATGTCTTGGAAGCAAAGACAATGTGTTTTTCTGACCCATCTGGATATTTATGAGACAATATTCCTCCAGTGCCATATGACGATGCATCCATAGCTAACACAACAGTCTGAGATGGGTCAAAGTGCTCCAATTTAGTTTCCTTAAATATTCCATTCTCAAGTTTTAAAACTGCTATGTCTTCTTGATTAGTTCACTTAAACTTGTTATTCTTCTTTCATAGTTTATTCAGTGGTCCAGCTATTTCAGCGAGTCCCTTGATGAATTTATTATAGTAATTTAATTTTCAAAGAAAAGATTCTAACTCCTGAATATTTTTTAGACAAGGTAGTTTTTTATTGCTTCTACACTAGCTTCAGATGGTCTGATTCCACCTGCATCAATAATGTGACCCAGATATTCTACTTGAAGAATTCACATTTCTTCTTATTGCATCTGAGACCACTTTCTTCCAGTTGTGTGAAATCAAGTTCAAATTTTTTACATGCTCATCCATATTAATGCCTTGTTGTTGTTGTTGTTGTTGTTGTGGTCTTCATTCCACAGCCTGGTTTGAGGCAGCTCCCCATGCTACCCTGTCCTGTGCAAGTCTCTTCATCTGATAATATGTTCGGCAACCTACATCCTTTTGAATCTGCTTACTGTATCCGTCCCTCGGTCTCCCTCTATGATTTTCACGCTAATGCTAAGTTGACAATTCCTTGATGTCTAAGGATGATTCCCACCATTCTATCGCTTTTCTTAGTCAGGATATGCAAGAAACTCCTTTACTCCCCAATTTGGTTAACCAACTCCACATTAATTACGTGATCTACTCAACTAATCTTCATCATTTTTCTGTAGCATGACATTTCAAAAGCTTCGATAATCTTTTTGTCTGAACTCCTTATCATCATTGCCATACAATGCTACAATGCAGACAAATGCTTCCAGGAAGGACATCCTAACATTTAAATTAATGTTGGATGTTAACAAGTTTCGCAACTTTAGAAACGCTTTTCTTTCCATAGCCATTCTGCATTTTTTATCATCTTTACTTTGGCCATCAGAAGTTATTTTGCTACCCAAATAACAAAATTCATCTATTTCTTTTATTGTCTCATTACCTAAACTAATTCCTTCAGCATCGCCTGATTTTCTGTCATTCCATTCCATTACCTTCGTTTTATTCTTGTTAACGTTCATCTTATGTTCAATTGCTCTTCCAGATCCTTTGCAGCCTCTGCTAAAATTATTATGTCATCAGCAAACCGCAAACGTTTTATTTCTTCTCCCTGAACTTTAATTCCCTCTCCAAATTTCTCCTTCCATTCCTTTACTGCTTGCTCAATGTACAGATTGAACAACATTGGGGAAAGGCTACAACCCTGTCTTACTCCCTTCCCAACCTCTGCATCCCTTTCTTGCCCTTTGACTCCAATAACCACGGTCTGGTTTTTGTATAGGTTGAATATAACTCTTTGGTCCCTATATTTTACCCCTGCTACTTTCAGAGTTTGGAAGAGTGTATTCCAGTCGACATTGTCAAACAATTTTTCCAATTACACAAATGCCAAAAACTTAGGTTTACCCTTCCTTAGCCTATCTTCTAAGGTAAGTCATAAAGTGAGTATTGACTCCTGTGTTTCTGCATTTGTCCTAAATCCAAACTGATCTTTCCCGAGATCAGATTCCACAAGTTTTTCCATTCGTCTGTAAATAATTCGTGTTAGTATTTTGCATCCATGACTTATTAAAATGATAGTTCTGTAATTTTTACACGTATCTGCACTTGCTTTCTTTGGAATTGGAATTCTTGCTGAAGTTGGAGGGTATTTACACTGTCTCATACATCTTGCATACAAGTTTGAACATTTTTTTCATGACTGGCTCTCCTAATGAAATCAGCAGTTCAGACGGAATATCATCTACTCCAGAGACCTTGTTTTGACCCAAGTCCTTCAGTGCTCTGTCACATCCTTCTCATAGTATCGTATCTCCTATCTCATTTTCCTCCACTTCGTCTTCCCTTTCTAGAATATTTCCTTCCAGTTTATTTCCTTTCTATATGCCCTCTATATATTCCTTCCACAGTGCAGCTTTTCCTCTTTGCTTAGTACTGGTTTTATGAGTTCTTGATATTCATACAGCTGCTTTTCTTGTCTCCAAATATCTCATTTATTTTCCTGTTGGTGGTATCTATGTTTCCCCTAGTTATGCATTCTTCTACAGTTCTGCATTTGCCCTGTAGCCACTCCCGCTTAGCCAGTTTGCACTTCCTGTCAATCTCATTTTTCAAACGTCTGTACTTCCTTCTCCCTGCTTCACTTGCTGAATTTTTATATTCTATCCTCTCATCAATTAAAGTCAGTATATCCTGTGTTATCTAGGGTTTTCTATTAGGCCTTGTCCTTCTGCCTATATGATCCTCTTCTGCCTTTACTACCCTATCTCTCAGAGCTACCCATTCTTCTTATACTATATTACTTTCCCCTATTTCAGCCAATCCTTGCCTAATGCTCCCTCTGATACTCTCAACCACCTCTTGTTCCTTCAATTTGCCCAGGTTCCATCTCCTAACTTTGCTACCCTTCTGCAGTCTCTTAAGTTTTAATCTGCAGTTATGGTCAGAGTCTATATCTGCCCCTGGATATGTCTTACAGTTTAAAACCTGGTTTTTAAATCTATTCCTTGCCATTATAAAGTCAATCTGGTACCTTCCTGTGTCTCCTGGTCTCTTCCATGTATACAGCCTTCTTTCATGATGTTTAAACCATGTGTTGGTGATCATTAAATTGCGCTCTGTGCTAAATTTCACCTAGTAAACTCCTCTTTCATTTCTTTTTCCCAGCCCATATTCACCTACTACATTTCCTTCTCTTCCCTTTCCTACTACCAAGTTCCAGTCCCCCATCACAATAAAGTTTTCATCTCCCTTAACTTTATGAATGATTTCTTTTATCTCCTCATACATTAATTCGATATCCTCATCATTGGTGATGCTAGTTGGCATATAAAGTTGCACCACTGTGATCGGTGTTGGCTTCGTGTCTATCTTTGCTATGATAATGCATTCAGTATGCTGTTAATAGCAACATACCCACATTCCTATTTTCTCATTCATTTTGATACTCCTGCGTTTATAACCCTGTACTCACCTGACCAGAAATCCTGTTCATCCTGCCACCTAACTTCACTAATGCCCACTATATCTAACTTCAACCTATTCACTCCCCTTTTTAAATTTTCTAACTTGCCTAAGCGATTAAGGGTTAGAACATTCCATGCTCTAACCCATAGAATGCCTGTTTTGTTTTTCTTGATGACGACATCCTCCTGAGTAGTTCCCGCCCAGAGATCTGAATGGGGGACTATTTTATCTCCAGAATATTTTACCCAAGAAGACGCCATCATCATATATTCATACAGTAGAGCTGCATGTCCTCAGGAAAAGTAACAACTGTAGTTTCCCCTTGATTTCAGCCGTTTGCAGTAACTGCATGGCAAAGCCACATTAGCTATTGTTACAAGGTCAGCTCAGTCAATCATCCAGACTGTTGCCCCTCTTCAGGAACCACAGATACCCCTCTGCTGTGGTTATACCTATGGTTTGGCTATCTGTATCATTGAGGCACTCAAGCCACCCCACCTTGGGAATGTCTGTGGTTCACGGGGGTGGAATGCCTATGACAATTATATCATCCAAATAATTGGTGCATTCTTTTATGGTACTTGTAATTTGTTCCAAAAATTGTTGAGATATTGCAGGAGCACTTGCTGTACCAAATGGTAATCTCTGGTATTCAAATAGTCCAAATGGGGTGTTGACAACTGTCACTTTCGTGGATTCTTCATCCAATTCCAACTGGAGATACGCATGTGATAAATGTATTTTTGTAAAATACTTGCCATTTCTGATTTTTTTTTTTTTTTTTTTTTTTGGAAAAGCTCTTCAGGTCTTGGTATTGGATATTGTTCTATTTCCATCTTGGATTTACAGTTACTTTAAAATCTCCACATATTCTTATTTAACCATTTGGCTGTGTTGCAGCCACAATGGGCGTAGCCCATAGTCTAGTGCTCACTGGTTTCAAGATTTCCTCTTTAGTAAGCCTTTCAATTTGCTCTTTAACATTATCCATCATGGTAAATGGTACCAG
The DNA here is from genome assembly GCA_026315105.1 of Locusta migratoria. Classification (NCBI taxonomy): domain Eukaryota; kingdom Metazoa; phylum Arthropoda; class Insecta; order Orthoptera; family Acrididae; genus Locusta; species Locusta migratoria. Next base: position 631,553,934 of record CM048746.1, read on the forward strand.
CCTGGGCTTGAAAAAAAATCTTATAGCTCCTGTCTTCATTTTGAGAACTGCTTTGAATGTTTTACAAGTGCCTAATTCAGTTTTAAAAAGAGATTCATGATCCTGGCATATTTCTTTTCAGCTTCTAACAAACTATGTTGATCCACTAAGTTGGTTGTCAGTGTCTTATATTCACTTATATCTAGATTAAAAGCACTGAACCAGTTCATGCCAAGAAGATTTGCAGTTTTTCTTGAATTGACACTCAGTAAAGGCAGGATTTAAAAAAAAAATATATATATATTTTGATGCTGCTATTATTTTTCCTTTTACGTCTATCTGAGCTCAATTAAATGCTTTTAATGTTGAATGTGATCTGTAGAATATAGGTGATCCAAACAATACATAAGTATCTAGGTTTATTAGGGAACAAGTTGCCCCTCTATCTAACAGAAACTTTCAAAACTTCATTGTACAGTCATTGACTTCAACTGATACATAGATTTTGTCTGCATTGTCACTGCTAATGATTTCATAACTACTTATCTCTTCAATTGATACAACTTCATCTGCTTAATTTTATGACTTTTTGTTCCATGAGGTGGCTTGTTGATACTTCTCGGAATTTAAAGGAGTAATTTTATTTTTCTTCAAGCATATGGTGGATATGTGACCCATTTTCCTACAGATATTACATGCTACATCCTTAAATTTGCATTCATTACGGCTATGTTTACTTCACATTTTGGACATGACTTATTGTTTTTGGCCCTGCTCACAGTTCAACTCTTCTGATGAACTTCTTGAAGGTGGTTTTCTGTGCTTGTAGTTACTGCTCATTTGAAAAATTTCAGATGAATCTTCTGTATTTTCACCCTTGATTGTTTCTACTGGCTGTTGAGTAACTTCATATGTTTCTGCAATTTTCAAAACCTCATCCAATGTAGGATTGCTGTACTACAGGGACAAATTCCACACTTTATCATGAGGAGTATGCAGTATAATAACTTTCCTGGGCACTCTTTCAGTATACATAATTTCCTGGCCATCATTATTGCATATAAAATTGCAGTCCCTTGCAATGCTGTGTAAATCAGCCATCCATTTGAAATATGTCTGTTCGGACATCTTTTTTGTACTGTGAAATTTGTATGTAGCTGCTAAAACATGCATTTTTGCTTTAAAAAGGGTTGAAAGGTGCTTAACTAGCTCCAATTATTGTTCCTTACTGAAATCGTTTTGCCCATAAAGTTTAGTCAACAAATCAAAAATGTCAGTGCCAACCTATGACAGAAAATACACCCGTGTCACTAAGTGAACCTCAAAATGCTTATTTAAGTGACACAAATATGTGTCCCATCGCTCATCTGTTCTTTTGAATGCTGGAAATGCTGGTACATTTGTCTTTTGCTCCAATGGTGTGGTGTTGCGTTTTGTCAGCATTTTTAACAATTTGTGTTGATCTTTTGATATTGCTGTTGTTCAAGCGTCAACATTTTTATAAGTTCCGAGAGTTCTGCCATTGTCATTCTGTATAACCATTACAGTTCTTGAAGCACTTGTTACCAAATAATATAATAATGGAAACTCCAGGTTGGAATTAATAATATAGTAAGGATAGTTTACAACTCACCACAAAGACGTGGCGACGGGTTGCGACAGGCACATACAAAACACACCCATGCAACACATTCAGCTATCAGCCAGGCCTTCTTCAGAAAATAGAACACCCACGCAAACACACAGGCACACAACACAGTCATACAACCATCACCTCCGACTTAAGTCTCACAGAGATTTTAGTAACTCTGTCATCTACTCCAGGGGCCTTGTTTTGACTTGGGTCTTTCAGTGCTTTCGCAGTTGGAGGTGATGGTTGTATGACTGTGTTGTGTGCCTGTGTTATTGCATGGGTGTTCTATTTTCTGAAGAAGGCCATGGCCGATAGCTGAATGTGTTGTATATGTGTGTCTTTTGTATGTGCCTGTCGCAGCTCGTCACCACATCTTTGTGGTGAGTTGTAAACTGTCCTTAATATATTATTAATTGTTACCAAATTATATTTTTTGTACTTAATGATCATGCTAATAATAATCTTGAACACACCCAATGTTCATCTATCGTACATTTATTAAATATACACAGTAACACAAATGATGCAAACATTTATCACTCAGGAACATACTCTCAAACAAGCAACATATATCATCATAGAAACTGCATAACATCATAGAAATTGCACAAAATCAAAGTTCATACATGTCATCATTAATTATTAAACTGATGACCCTGTAATATTCACATCTGTTTGCACCTGTATTCTTTGGAACAGGGATTATTATACATTTTTCTTAAAGTCTGAGGGTCTTTCGCCTGTCTCTCACATCATACACACCAGGTGAAATAGTTTTATTACGGCTGGATCTCACAGAGACTTCAGTAACTCTGAGGGAATGTTGTGTACTCCAGGGGCCTTGCTTTTCTTGTTTCCAAATGTCTCTCTTCTTTTCCTGTTGGCAGTTTCTATTTTCCTCCTACTCATACATTATTCTGGAGACTATCTACTCCTGCTTAGTCATTTTGCACTTCCTGTCAATCTCATTTCTTAGTCATAGTCATCTAACCTCCATTTTGCCTGCTTTATTTATTGAATTTTTATATTTTCTTATTTCATCAATTAAATTCAGTATTTCCTGTGATATCCAAGGATTTTTTGTAGGTCTTGCATTTATACCTACTTTGTCCTCTGCATCCTTCACTATTTCCTCTGTCCAAGCTACTCATTCATCTTATACTGTGTTATTTTCCCCAGTTTCTGTGAATTGTTCCCTAAAGCTCCCTCTGAAGATTTCAAGGTTCCTTCAATTTATCCTGGTTCCTTCTCTATATTTTCGTACCTTTCTGCAGTTTCTTCAGTTTCAGTCAACAGTTCATAACCAGTAATATGTGGTCAGAGTCCATATCTGCCCCAGTATATGTCTTACAGTATAAAACCTGATTCCGAAATGTATGTCTTGCCATAATAAAAGCTATCTGGTATCTTCTGGTGTCTCCTGGTCTCTTCTACATGAACAACCTATAAAACTACCATTACACCATATAGCTTACAAATAACTACAGTATGCAACTATAATTACTCATTTCAATAAACAGCATAGCCATAAGCTTATCAAATGAGAGGAATTTTTTGAGAATTTGACCAAGCTATCTGAATAAGCTAACAGATTAAGGGCATTGTTAATAACTTCCTTTCCTGAGTTTTTGTTGTTTTTTTTTTCAAAATGGACTAAATGTTAGTGGAAATAGAGTAAGATGACTATTTTAGAAAGTTGAATTGCTATCAGTATTGTAAAGAAAGATCATCAGCCATTTACAGCAAGAAGAATGTACCTGTAAAAAAATTCATTCTACATAAACTGTGATGTAAGTGTACTGCAATTTGTACTGAGCTATCTAAAATTGAAACGAAACTGCTAAGGAGTATCGTGTGTTTAATATTGATGAACTTTTAAATAATGGAGAAAATACTGAATAAGCTTAGAGAAACCAAATGTATTCCCTTACACAAATTTGGGCTGTTCCTAATAATGATCACAAAACTGAAATATTTTACTCAACACAGGAGCACAAGAATAACCAATCAGTGAAACTAATTGTTCCAGTAGCAGATAGTAATCTTTCAGTAAATAAAATGTATCAGTGCAGACAATATGCCTAGCCTAAGAATATATCTAAAAGACAGTCTCATGAATGATCTCTGGTTGTTGCTACACAAGTAAATCAAAGTTTCATGTTTATGTTAATCACTAATAAATGTACTTTTGTTTTCTGTTGTTATTAAATTTAAAATCACTACTGGCACATGTAAATGGGATATACATTGAGTAACAGTATTCAATAATTAATTTCCACTCTGTAACTATGGACACACATCACCTTTATTACTGAATAAAATTAATTGCAGCTGAATTAATCTCTTTTGTTAAACACTAAGTTATTGCTGGTGGTTATGTGTTTGTTATGGTCTTCAGTCTGGAGACTGGTTTGATGCAGTTCTCCACCCTACTCTATCCTGAGCAAGCCTTTTCATCTTCTCATAAGAACGGCAACCCACATCCATTTGAATCTGCTTGCTATATATGTCTCTTGGTCTCCCTCTGCAATTTTTATCCCACACACTTCCCTACAATGCTAAATTTACAATTCCTCGATGTCTAACAGTGTGTCCTACCAAGCGATCCCTTCTGTTAGTAAAGGTATGCCAACAATTCCTTTTCTCACCAAATCTGTTCTGTACCTCTTCATTAGTTATGCGATCTACCCACCTAATATTTAGTATTCTTCTGTAACACCACATTTCAAAAGCCTCTATTATCTTCTTGTCTGCACTGTTTATCGTCCATGTTTCACTCCTGTACAAGGCAACACTCCACACAAATGCCTTCAGAAAAGACTTCCTTGTACTGAAAGTAATATTAAATGTTAGTAAATGTTACCAAATTTCTCTTTTTCAAAAATGCTTTTCTTCCCATTGCCATTCTGCATTTCATATCCTCTGCACTGCAACTGTCATTTGTTACTTTACTATCCAAGTTACAAAACTAATCTACCACCTTCATTGTTTCAGAACCCAATCTAATTCCTTCCTTGCTGGTAGTACATGGCAAAGAGAAATGTTTCTGATTTTCTCACTCAATGTAAATAACATAACAACCTGAATCTGACCTACTCTTTATACAGCATTTAGTGCAACATTTATGACTAACAAGTGACTAATAATAATTCAGTAATAAACATAGGCTCAATTTAACACACTTTTGATAAATGTGTATTTTCTGGTTTGATGTTAACATTAAACATCAATTACAGAAATTATAAGGCTTTTGTGCCAACCTACTAAACTTGGTGAAATGTTACTCACTTTACAAAATAATATTGTAAATATTAATTTACTTTGACCATTTCAACTATAGGATTCTCAGAAAGTTTATAATAAATTAGTAACTGATGCTATTTGGATTAATGACATAGGATGAATTAGTGGATTTTACACCAGTTTACATTTATTATTGTGAGAAGAACAAAAATAGCTGGTCCATCAATATTGCATAGATAAGGAGAATATTGCTTGAGAGCCCTTGTTGAGGCGGTGGAGACAAGTTCTGGTATGCTTTTTGGTGGTGAACAAAGCATTTTCTTCCTGTTTTAATTAGAGCTCTTATAATCCTCTTGTTAGTGACATGGTATTTATATTATGAGCTCTCAGTGCCAAATACCTAACTGAGGCACATTAGAGGGTTCTTCCAGCAATTTCAGTGCTTCTAACCAGCCACAATGCTGTATTTACTATTTAGTGCACAGATATTTCACTGTGAACACTGCTCTGGACAGACTCCACTTGACTATTCCAGTGCTCAACTACTATACCACTCTACTATGGGGGGACTGATGACCTCCATAGTTTTGTCCCCCTAAAACATCCAAACAACAACAGAAACAACTCTACTATGACTGCTTGACTCCCACACCACTTCTCGAATGTTCTCCCGCCAGAACATCACCTTTTAGCTGGAACCACTGCTATTCCATTTTGTAAGATCTCACTACATCATTTATATACACATATTAAAATTGTCCTATGCATGAACCATCACATTCTACCTAATTTTAAGAACATATTTTTTTAACAAATAACAGTTCTTTACAAAGTTGCACAAATCTATACTAATAATAAATCTGTAAATATAGGCCTGTCGCTGTTCACTTCAATCTTCAAAACTACTGGATGAATCTTCATGCAGTTTTCACAGTTTGTGTCAACATATAGGAATAATTTTATCAAAATCAGTGGGGGGGGGGGGGGGGGGGTTAGATATTGTAATTTTAAGTGTTTTCAGTAACCATCGTGTCTGTTTGTACAACTATTAAAAAACTCTTATCTCCAAAACTTATTCACAAATTTTGGGTTTTCACAGGTAACTTGAGCATATTGTGCAGTCACATAAAGGCTTCAGTAATACAATCGAATCAGAGAAAATAATGATATCATAATTTAATCATCTGTTTAAAAGCCATTGTGTATGTCTATTTGTTGAGGGTAATCTCCAAAAGTACTACATGAACTTTCAAGGGTGACATAGTCTTCATTTAATCAAAATCAGACCAGAGGAAGCAAAGATATCATAATTTGAAGTTTTATGTGTATAATCTGCTTATAAATATGGTGTAGTACAGCAAATCTCCAAGAGTACAATACAAACTTTCATGGGGTTTCATAGATCAACTGAGTGTACCTTGGGGCAACATATAAGCTTCATTTCATCAAAATTGCATCGGGGGGGGGGGGGAGGGGGGGAGTATCGTAATTTGTAGTTTCTGGTGTATGCTATGCTTGAATTGCAGTATAGTATAGCAAAGATCCGAGAGAGGTGATGTTACTTACAAGGTATATATACCAAATGGCTATGATTTTCCTTATGGCAGCGGTGTAGTGTATTGATGTTGGAAACAGCCGTTAAATCCTTTTTGAAAAATCAGTCTCATACAATGATAGGAATCATTCTTTGTGTTGACAATGAAATAAATAATTACTCTTGTTTCAATCAGTAAATTAATGATCCCCTAAAGCAAATATTTCATTGTCAACGTTAACATACTAAACTGCTGCCAATGCAAGTAAAATTTAACCCAGGTACAAAAAAAAAAAAAAAAAAATATAATAATAATAATAATACTAATAATAATAATAATAATAATTTTTTACTAGCTGCATCCCACATTCCTTCAAATGCCACTTATTACATAACGGAAAGAAGTGCTTCTTTCCGCTGGTATCATTTGAATTTAAAACATTACAATGTTTCTTTACTAAGAATTCTTTGCAAGGAAAGACAAATTTATGTATTTTTCTTTCTGATTCCTGTGCATACTTATTACATCTCATGTCCATTGTGTTCAGGAATGCCTAGGAAATGGTGTAATACAGTACAGTACAGAACAAACAGAGGCCCTATTGGTTACGCAGTACGCCAAAGAACTAATAGTTGGCACTGCAGCAATTCTTTTCATTTTTTTTTTTTTTTTTTTTCACCGATTGATATGGCATAGAACATTAATGAACCACTAAAGCTGCTGTTGGTTTTGTACTGCTGCAAAGAAACAATACATGATCATGTTTTTCGTATTCCCTGAGTAACAGAAGTATTTTGAATTAAGAGCTGCATTATTATCTCTGCAAATACAAACTAACATTGAACAGCAAGTTGCTGATTATACTTTGTATATTCACATCTTAACAACATTTCTTTGCTTATTTTGACAGGGAACATTTGGATTTAAAACATAACAACATTCCATCACATCTATCAATGCTCTAATTACATAAGAATTCTTTGCAAGGAAAATAGAATTTATGTAGTTTCCTTTCTGATTTCGGTATATCCTCATTACATTTTGAGTGTGTACTGTTTAAGAATTCCTTGAAGATGCCACAGTATACAGGAAAGGACAAAGTGAGGCGACGTTAGTTCCATAGTACACCAAACAACTAATTATGGCATTGCTGCATTTTTTTCCATTCTCATAATTATCGTGTAGTAAACTACAAGAAGGGGTACAGTTTTATTTATGGGTGCGGCGTTGTGAGGGGACTAATTATTTATGTTCACAATGAAATAAATAATTTATTCTATTCTGGTCAGTAAATTAATCATCCACCTTAAGCGAATAGTTCGTTGCCAATGATAGCAAACTAAACTGCTGCTACTGCAAGTAAAATTTAATCCAGGTAGGACACAAATATACATTTTCCTAGATGTATCCTATATGCTTTGGAATGTCATGGAAAGAAAAGAAGTGTATCTTTCGACGGGTATAATTTGAATTTAAGAAGTAACGATGTCCCTTCCTGTCTATCGTTTTCATTTAATAAGAATTCTTTGCAAGGAAAATCGAATTTATGTAGTTTTCTTTCTGATTTAGGTGCGTACGTATTAGATCATGAGTCCTGCTGCATAATAAGTATGGCGTAGTACAGCAAGGAACCATACATCTGTGACAGAGTTAAGCGACGCAGTCTTAAGAATACCAACAAACATTGAACTTAGTGTTACTGATTTCGTTTTGTCCTCTACATACTTAATGACATTTCTTTGCTTCTTTCTTCACATTTCATTTACGTTTAAAACTGACTGAGGTCCAGAACCCTAAAAAGCCATGATACGCACAGGTCCTTCTTTCACAACCCATTGCAAAGCATGGGCATATAAGGCAGTATTATATATAAAAAAAATATTATTCATACAAAACACATTATCAAAGAATGTCGGACAGATATTACATTATATGAACAAGAACACCAAAACAAGTTATATAAACAACATCATGAGCAGGAACATAATAAAATAATAATAGGGTTTGACCTATAATGTTACAAACTGCCTTTCATTATTCTTAAACCAATTACTTGTTATGAGTTCTGTGCAAAATTCTACCAATGGCTTCCTCATTCATTCCTTCTTCCCCAGTCCATATTCACTTCCTATTTTTCCTCCTTTCCTTTTCCTACTTCCGAATTTCATTCCCCCATCACAATTAAGTTGTCCTCTCCCTTAAATGTCTGAATAATTTCCTTTACCTCCTCATATATTTCTTCAGTCTCCTTATAATTGGCAGAACTAGTTGGCATATATATTTGTACTACTATGGTTGGTGTTGGCAGGCATGTATCTGGACTATGATAATGCAATCACTGTGCTGCTCATAATAGTTTAAATACATTCTTATTTTCCTATTCATTATTAAACCTATTTCTGTGATACCCCTAACTGATTTTGTATTATCAGGGTGTATATGTGGACAAGAACAAACAACTTCTGGATTTTTAAAGGATTTCCCTAGTAAAATTAGATTACGTAGTCCTAAACTGTTATGCATGAACCTAATAAAACAACTAAAGTAAAACCAGGACCCTTAATTATTTATAAACTCCATAGTGACTGCCTTAAGTTCCCATATTTTTTAAGGTTAATTTTCCATCGTTATTGCACAATTTGTCATATACCTATTAAAGAACTGAAAGAAGTGTTATAAACTATCCTCGAAGCTTTGTCTTTTTTACTGTGTGTTATCCTTTAGATATATCAAACTTAAATACAGTAAACTCTCTATTATCTGTGAGTGGATTAACCATTTTGTGGATTATTTATTTATTTGAAACAATTAATTTTTGCCTGTGAATGGGATTCTCCATTAGGGATAATTTTGGTCTCGGTATGAGTGTAGTAATTTATGGGCTGCTCGAACACTGAGTGTTGCACTACAGTATTTGTTGCAAAAGGTAAGAGTACATATACTGTGTCAACGCCCTGATAAGCGAGCACAGGAGTCCCGGCACTTGCCACTGTCGCATACCACTAGAGCTTGCCACAGGCTGTCACAAGTTTGTTAAGTCTCTAAAGTTGACAGACCATGTCCAGTTTTATTTTTTGCTAGCGTTTTAAGATGAAATGTAGTACAGTACAGTAGAGTATGTACTGTTCATGATTGCGATTTTGCTAATTATAGTACACTACTTAATGTTTCTAAGAACTGAATGACCCAGATGTAATTTAGCTCTTTTTTTTTTTTTTTTTTTTTTGTTTACGCCAAACCTCATGCAGCACTGCACAGGACTGCTCCACTGGCCAGGTCGCAAATTCTTTAGAGTACCTGTGGCTGTCGGTGGCCTAATCCGGGAAACCCCATTTCCCCACAAACAGACCTGCTTGCCCACCAGGATTAAAACGAATTAATAAATACACACAAGCAGTAACAAGAGTATATTGATAAACTAAAGCAGAAACAGTCATCATTCATGCATCAGCACTACAATGGGCTAATGTGTTACTGGATTACCTTGAACAGCGAGAAGATGTTCCTCTTTGTGACAAGTTGGTGTTGTGCAAAATTCGCAGTATGATAAATAAAAGACAAGCTACACAATGAGACATAAGTCATTTCAGGACTATTTTATTTTAAAGTAGAGCACTGTAATATACAACTGGATTTGTAAGTACAGCATTTTCATACATAAGTATGAAAATTAATGATATAGTATAATTATCTAATAATTGATTTTAATTATGGCATAGTAATTAATTTTTGTCTTTGTACTATCATAACACATTCCTGTGTACTTAAGTTGTGGATTATCTACGAAATTCAATTTTCCGCAGTTTTTGAATCCCCAATTACCGTGGATAATCGAGAGTTTACTGTATGCCGTAATTTGTTTTAAATAATGGCATAAATGGTTGGTCTTGAGAGCCCTAAATTTCTTTACAGTGTTAAGTGTTAAGTGTTAAGTGTTAAATTTAGAACAGGAGTCAAACAGTTTGTGAATTGAAAAAAATATAGAACATTCTCAATATTAATGCAATTGATTTTGCATAGGACATTTACTCTAAAAGTAACACTTCTAATACTGCTTTTATCATTTTTTACCCACAACCTGCTAGAAACGGGGACAGATGAGACATCATGTTCATCAAAAGCAGTTGGTTGTGAATAATTGAATACTCTTCGCCCTAACACCTTTGATACATTATACTATCGGCAGACGCTTGTAGGCTATCTGCACGTTGTTTTGTTGCAAATTCAATATTTTCTTTTTAAGATGTTTTCTTTTTGAGTTAGTCTCCCATTTATGTTTTATTACTGTAGTACTATTTTTCAGTAGTGGGCTCATGTAAAGCTCTTACTAGCCAAAATAAGAAGAAAATTAACTTATTACTAAAACAATAAAAAAATACCTGGAATTCTAAAAAATTCCCAGGTATTTTCAGGATCTCCTAGTTGTCCTGGCGCATGCACACCATGATTATGTAATCAGTTTGATATAACTTCTTTCTGTCTTTTAAATGTGTTCTGCGTAATAAATATGTAGAGCCTTATTACATGAGAACCAGGAAAAGAGAATTCCAATTTTTACATGCTGTCAAGAAACCTAGAAAAAGGAGCTTAAATGGAGCAGAAGTCCAGCATGAAGAACAGTTGGAGATGCCCATAGGCATAGTACGATTGTGGACATACCTCTGCGTATTACCAGAGGAATGCCACCTAACAGTACCCAGAGAAGACTAGCATCACAGACAGGGCAACAGAAGCACACAAAGACCAAAGAGTGCCAAGTCAAACACTGTGTAAGAGGGAGGAAGAAGAGCAGAAAAGTAGAAGCGTTGGAGGGCTGGAGCAACACTACGATTAGATTATTTATTTGTTCCGTAGATCCATATTGAGGGGATCCTCGTGGATGTGGAACATGTCAAGAAACAAAATTTACAAGTTGAATAACAAATAATACTAATAATATAAATACAAATACATACACTTATAATATAAATACAGATACATAATTTTTTTAAGGTTTTTTTTTTTTTTTTTTTTTTTTTTTTTTTTTTTTTTTTTTTTTTTTTTTTTTTTTTGCTGATAATATAATAATACGAATATAGTATGAGTGCATGCATCATTTGGTACAATTTAGAAATTCACTAATGGAGTAGAAGGAGTTGGCCACTAGAAAGTCTTTTAGGTTCCTCTTAAACTGATCTTTATTTGTAGCTAAATTTTTTATACTTGATGGTAAATTATTGAAAATGTGTGTTCCTGAGTAGTGGACCCCTTTTTGAACTAATGTAAGTGCTTTTAAATCCTTGTGTAGATCATTTTTATTTCTAGTATTGTATGTATGAACTGAGCTGTTTGTTGGGAAAAGGGATATATTATTTATGACAAATTTCATTAAGGAATAAATATACTGAGAGGCAGTAGTTAATATACCCAGTTCTTTGAAGAGGCTTCTACAAGACGTCCGTGAATTTACTCCACAAATAATACGTATTACACGTTTTTGGACTCTGAAGACTTTTGACTGACTTGAAGAGTTACCCCAAAATATTATACCATATGACATTAAGGAATGAAAGTAAGCAAAGTATGCAAGCTTTGTTATTTTTATGTCTCCTATGTCTGATAACACTCGTATTGAAAATACAGATTTGTTGAGTCGTTTCTGCAGTTCTGTGGTGTGCTCCTCCCAACTAAATTTATTATCAAGCTGTAATCCCAGGAATTTAATTCTGTCAACCTCTTCTATCTGCTCTTCTTCATATTTAATGCATATGCTGTCAGGAAATCTCTTACATGTTCTGAACTGCATGTAGTGCGTCTTTTCAAAGTTTAATGACAATGAGTTGGCTTTAAACCATTTATTAATGTTCATGAAAATATCATTAGCAGACTTTTCTATCAATATACTTGACGTACTCTTTATTGCAATACTTGTATCATCTGCAAACAAAACGAACTCTGCTTCTGGTAATGTAACTGATGAGAGATCATTAATGTATACAAGAAAAAGCAATGGCCCTAAGATGGATCCTTGTGGGACACCACATGTAATTTCTTCCCAACCCGATGATGACTGTTGGCCTAATTCACTAGTCACTTGCACTGACACCCTTTGTTTCCTGTTAGTGAGGTACGACTTGAACCATTTTGCAGCATTTCCCGTGACCCCATAGAATTCTAATTTACTTAAAAGGATGTTATGGTTCACACAATCAAATGCCTTTGACAAATCACAGAAAATAACTGCTGCTTGCAATTTATTATCTAATGAATTAAGTACATTCTCACTGAAAGTGTAAATAGCCTTCTCAATATCGGAACCTTTCAGAAATCCAAACTGTGTTCTAGACAATATGCCATTTGCGGTTAAGTGGTTGAGAAGCTGCGTGTACATTACCTTTTCTATAATTTTTGAGAATGCTGGCAAAAGTGAAATGGGTCTGTAGTTTGATGGTATCTCTTTATCGCCCTTCTTGAAGAGAGGTTTAATATCTGCATATTTTAGCCAATCAGGAAATGTTCCCGTTATAACAGACTGGTTACACAAATAACTTAAGATTGTGCTAAGTTCACAAGAACACGATTTAATTAACTTTGTTGATATTTCATCGTATCCACTGGAATTCTTTGTTTTTAAAGATTTTATTATGGAAGATATTTCTTGTGGTGAAGTGACTGACATATTCATGTGTGTGAAGTCATTTGTAAATGCTAGTTTCAAATATTCAAGCGCATTATTTACTGACCCAGACAATCCCATACTATCAGTAACGGATATAAAGTACTTGTTAAATAGATTTGCCACACTATGCCCATCAGTTACTAATGTCTCAGCTACTCTTAATCGTACCTGCTCTTGTTCCTTTCTGGTTCTACCAGTCTCTTCTTTCACTATATCCCATATTGTATTTATTTGGTTTCCTGATGTTGCTATCTTCTTTTCATAGTGCATTTGTTTAGATACCTGAATAACTTTTTTTAATATTTTACAGTATTCCTTATATTTAGTTAAATCATCATCATTGCAACTACTCTTGGCTGATAGATACATAGTCCTTTTTGTCTTACATGAAATCTTTATTCCTTGTGTAATCCAAGGTTTTATTATAGACTTCTGTTTAATTCGCGTTACTTTTAGAGGAAAACAGTTTTCAAACATGATACTAACATTATTAATGAATACATTATATTTTTCATTCATGCCATTAGCACTATATACATCTTTCCAGTTCATGTCTTTGAGGAGTTTTCTAAAATTTTCAATTTTTGGTGGGTTGACTACTCTCCTGTATGTACATTTTGCAGTCTTCATAATCTGTTTAGAATCTATACCTAAAACGAGGAGCTGCATATCATGATCTGACAGGCCATTTATTATTGGTTTTATGATATGATTTTGTTCCTTTGATTTGTCTATAAAAATATTATCAATTGCTGTCCTAGAGGTTTTAGTTACCCTAGTTGGAAAGTTTACGGTGTGTGTTAGATTGAAAGACAAAGTTACTGACTGCAATAAATTTTTACTGGAGGACTGCATAAGAAAATCTGTATTAAAGTCACCAGCAACCAGGATTTCTTTATTTCTTCCTGTTAAATAACCCAATAGAGCTTCTAGATGATTTAGGAATAGATTATAATTTCCTGCAGGTGCTCGGTAAATAGTTACTATTATATAGCATCTGTTATGGAATTCTACTTCTGTTGCACAAGCTTCTAAATGCTGCTCTAGACAGAATTTATTTATATCAATATTCTTGAATTTATAGCAGTTTTTAATGAATGTGGCAACTCCTCCTCCCTCCATATCTACTCTACAGAAGTGTGAAGCTAAATTAAATCCTGGAATGTTTAACATATCTATACCAGTGGCCACATGATGTTCAGAGAGGCAAATTATGTCAATTGGGCTAGAGGAATCTATTTCATCAATACAAATGAGTAGTTCATCAAGTTTATTTCTGAGTCCTGGAATATTTTGATGCAATAAAGATAACTGATATTGCATACTAATGGCTTGAGTAAGATTTACTGGAAGTTTCTGACTACTTTCTGTTAAACATTGTTTGCTAAAATCTATCTCCTGTTTATCTGCTTTTCCAAACTGAGAGTGTCTTACAAGCTCTCTCAAAACTGGTTTTCTTCCCCCCCTCCCTATCCTAAAAAAGGCATCCCTCTGACACCTGTAACCACTGGTATTTTACCATTTGTGACAGTGCCCCCCCGTAAGTTACGTGCAATCAACCCAGACAATTTTCCCTTCCCTTTCCTGTTGAGGTGAAGGCCATGCCTAGTATAGTCCCACCTACAGATATCATCCACAGGAATCAAACCAATATGGGACCCCATATCTGACATGAGTAGCCGTTCCAACTCCAAGTTTACTCTCCTGACAGAAGAGTTCAAATGAGGCCGATCATGGCGACTCAAGACAGATACAAATCCCACACTAGTATGCTTTGTTGCCGATGATATCTTCACCAGGTCACACTCTATAGAATATTCACAGTTTCTGTCAATGCTGTTTCCCGGACCACCCACTATAACCACGGTATCCTCCATTGTGAAATCCTTACATAAATAACCTATATCCTCTGTTACCTGACCCAGGCCCGCATTTGGTTTGAAAACGTTTGTGACCTGGTACTCTGGTCCTAGCTCTTCCTGCAGTAGTTGGCCAACACCTCTACCATGTGAACTACCTAACAACAAGACTTTCTTTCTTTTCTCAGATTTCCCTACCTTTTTCAAGTCCTTTTTGAAGGTCTGTTGTGTCCTTTCTACAGTTACAGCTACATGAGGCTCATCCGATCCTGACTGAGGCAACAGGTCAAATCTATTTTTCACATTAAGGACAAAGCTGTCTGAAACTGTCCTAAGTCTGTTCCCCCTCTTACCTGTTGCCAGTTCCCACCGCTGTTCACCCTTCTCCCTCCTTAACCTGCTCAGAGTCTCCCTTGCCTTATCTAATTCAGCTTGAAGAGCTGCAATTTTCCCCTCCTGTTCCATTATTTTCCTATCTCTATTGCAGATCCTACAGAACCACTGGTGAGCCTCATTTACATCCCCATTTCCCACGCCACTACATTCGCCCCAATGAAAAAAACCACTACAACCATCACACCACACCCCGGAACTAACGATCCTACGGCATGTCACGCACTTCTCACCCATGGTAAAAATAGAAATCGTAAAAACTTGATTAAGTACTGACTAAAACGTAAAAGTTACACCAAGAGACACTAAAATCTGTTCACGCAAATATAATTAACTGAAAGGGCACTGGATATAAAGAAACTCGGTCACGAAAACAAAAATTTGGCCTAAAAAAACACGCTCACGAAAACAAAAATTTAGGCCTATAAACACGGATTACTATATTCACTTTTGATAAATCACGAAATTTACGTCTGACAGACTTTATAAATCCTAACTACTGTACGCCGCGAGTGAAAAATAGAACAATCGGTAATTAGAAATAAGTTTTAGTCACTGTTTACATCGATTCGCGCGAGTTAAATTAGGCCTACAACTACGTGCTATAGGCGCGACAGGTAAAATAAACTTTATACACCGTTTTTCCTTATTTAACACTACACTAACACTTCCACTAATGTAACAACACTTATATTATATTTATAACAACTGCAAACCTAACGCTGGACAGGTATCCCTGTATGAACGATACAAACCTTGTAATGAAAACCAATTCAGAGAATGTGTATTTTCTCTTTCACTATTTTCTATGAGATGAGTAAATTATATAGAAATCCATTACAAACTAAGTGCATATTGCGTAGCTCTACGATTTCAGGTCTAGCTTCCCTTTTTTTTTTATTTATTTTTTTTTTAACATCTTACCTCATGGATAATTATTTGTTTCTGTCCTTGTCTACTATAAAAAGTTTTGTAAAAATTACTCAAAAGTTATAATCTGCACATTTTCATTCATGACTGTATTATCTTAATTGTTAATGTTACATAATACAGTACAAATGTCCCACTGCTTGCAAATGTAGTGCTGCTACTGTGATTGGTCTCACTGTCATTCATCACTAAATATTCCAACTGATTCTGACATTCCAAGCATCTAAGAATGTATGGAAACAGAAAAGGGAGATTGTGTGGCTCTCGCTAATTTTGAACTATTTGCATGACAATCTTTTCTTACTCATGAGGGAAATGGATAGTACTGTTCCTTTCCTCAGTAGTATGATTGCCTCAAAACACAGGCATATAGTATCCATGTAGGAAATTTAAATATTAAAGTAATATTAATAGTAACAGTAAAAGTTTTGCACAGTTTCAAAGCCAGTATAATGGTCGCATTTATGGGTGGCATTGGTAACGAGAGTAACAAGTAATGATACATTTGTATCGAGTACTGTTTCTTTCAGTAACGGTTAGCTATGAATATGTATCTTTTCGTTACTCTCACAGCTCTAGTGTTCAGTAAGCACTGACTTTTTATAAGTGTCGTAAAGGCTTACAACATTGCCATCTTGATGGCAATGCTTACTATTGCTCCCATAAGTCACTCTGCCGAAGGTCAGTTTGCATGATGAGTAGGGGGTTTTCATGTTTAAAATGACAAGTTTTGAGAATTTATTGTGAAGCGCAAATATTTACGTATGTATTTTTGTGATGTTCCATGTGAATGATGGATGGTTTGCATCTAAGTTGCTTGGTGCTGGGACACAGCATCAAAAAGATGACAACTGTGAGATGCAGACGCTGTGCAAACTTCACAAAAAATTCATATGTACTCATTTGCACTTGAGAATGTGAATAAATTCAAAAATATCATCAGGTGAGACATGGACAAATACGTTATAGTGACACAAACCAAATCCCAATTTTTTTTTTTTTATCAGCTTGAGATACCCAAACCTTTGATATCTTAATTTATTAGATATAATTGGGCCTATTCAGAACAGAAGCTGCCGCCAGAATCTGTCTGTTTCAGGTTCTGGCAGAGGCTGCAGCAGCAAGTAGGCAAATAAGCTATTTTAAACCCAGTCAAAGAAGTCCCGGTCCATGTATTTCATGAATAAACAATGTACAGAGTATACTGAAAACAAAAGACTGG
Source organism: Locusta migratoria (assembly GCA_026315105.1). NCBI lineage: Eukaryota > Metazoa > Arthropoda > Insecta > Orthoptera > Acrididae > Locusta > Locusta migratoria. The sequence continues at coordinate 631,571,386 of CM048746.1, forward strand.
TTAATTGATTTTTCTTGTACTAAAAAATGAGGTCACCACCCAGCCTGCAAGATCCGGGCTTTCACAGAGGGTGGGTTTGCTTGTAGTTGGGAGCTCCAATGTTAGGTGGGTGATGCAGCCCTTTAGAGAGATGGCTGCCAAGGAGGGGAAGAAGGCCAATGTGCACTCCGTGTGCATACCTGGTGGAGTCATTCCAGATGCGGAATGAGTCCTTCCCGATGCCATGAAGGGTACGGGGTGCAGCCAAGTGCAGGTGGTGGCTCATGTCGGTACCAATGATGTGTGTCGCTTTGGATCCGAAGAGATTCTCTCAGGTTTTGAGTGGCTAAGTGGTAAAGACTGCCAGTCTCACCATCTGCAGCATAGTTGACAGGACCAACTGTGGACCTCTGGTACAGAGCTGAGTGGAGGGTCTGAATCAGAGGCTCAGATGGTTCTGTGACCATGTAGGCTGCAGATTACTTGACTTGCCCCATCAGGTGGTGGGTTTCCGGGTTCCGCTGAATAGGTCAGGAGTCCACTATAGGCAGGAAGTGGCTACAGGGGTAGCGGGGGCTGTGTGGCATGGACTGGGCAGATTTTTGGGGAAAAAGGGCTTCGGGGAAAAACAAAATGGGCAATCTCATAGGGTGCAGGTGGATCACAGGAGAAATGTAGATGTGGGAACTATCAGTATAACAGTTGTAAATTGTCGTAGCTGTGTCAGGATAGTACCAGAACTCCAAGCATTAATAGAAAGCACCGAAACACACATCACTGTACGTAGTGAAAGTTGGCTCAAGCCGGAAATAAGTTCAGCACAAGTATTTGGAAGAGGTATGCATAAAACATCATGCGAAATTGTACTCAACGCATTCTCTGAGAATTACTTCGAACAATTAGTTCATGAGCCAACTAGAATTGTAAATGGATGTGAAAACACACTTCATCTCTTAGCAACAAATAATCCTGACCTCATAATGAGTATCAAAATGGATACAGGTATTAGCGAACACAGAGCTGTCATAGTGAGATTGAATATTGAAAGTCCCGAACTTACAAAAATAAATGAAAAGTATATTTGTTCAGAAAAGCAGATAGAAATAAAATACATTGCTTCTTGAAAGACAGATTCCACTCATTTCTAACACTAAAAGTAGGTGTAGACCAGATGTGGCTCAAATTTACAGAAGTGGTATTGACAGCAATTGACAGTTTTATAGCAAATAAATTAATAAAAGAAGGAGGCGATCCCCCTTGGTACACAAAACAGGTCAGGACACTGATGCAAAAGCAAAGGAAAAGGCATACTAAATTTAAACAAACACAAAATCCCCAGGAGTGGCGATCCTACACTGAGGCTCGAAATTTAGCAAGGATTTCAATGCGAGATGTGTACAATACTTATCACAACAAAACTCTTTTTCGAAATTTGACTGAAAACCCAAAGAGATTTTGGTCATATTTTAAATATACTAGGGGCAAAACATAAACAAAACCCTCACTACGTGATAGTAATGGCGATCCTGCCAGTGACAGCGCTACTAAAGCTGAGTTACTAAACATAGCTTTTAGACGAAACCAATATTCCAGACTTCAAATTATGAACAGAGGCCATAATGAGTAATGTAGAAGTATATATCATCAGAGTAGTGCAGCAACTAAAATCACTTAACAAGAACAAGTCCTCTGGTCCGGAATGTATACCGATTAGATTTCTATCTGATTATGCTGCAACATTAGCTCCTTACTTAACAGCCATATACAATCGCTCTCTCATAGAAGGATCTGTACCAAAAGATTGGAAAGTTGCACAGGTCACACTTATATTCAAGAAAGGCAGTAGGAGTAACCCACTAAACTACAGGCCTATTTCATTTTTTAACAGTTTGAAATGACCTACATTTTCAGCAAGATGCACCAATTGGTGGAAATGAACTGCCAGTTATGAAACTCGACATGAGTAACTGGTTATTAGTCGCAAATGCAGTTCTCCATGGCAACATGGGTACAATGATTCAGCACATTAGTTCCCAAGGAGGTTAAAATATTCACTGTTACTAGCAAAGATGCTCGAATAAAACATATGGAATTGTGGCAACACTGATTTCTGCACTGATTTTGCTTGGGAAAAACAAAGCAGTACTTTACTGCTTCTCTTTCTGATTCAAACATCTTTGGTTTCTCTCGTTCAGTTGCATTTTGGTGTGTTCTGTGATTTTACAGTGTTTTTGTAACAAGCCAAAATACCAAAACAAAAATGAAGTATAGGTGTTTTAAGGGAAGAAGAATGAACACGAGGCACCATGTTTTATTTGCCCTCCAGGAACATACATCTCTGTTGCACACAAAAATAAGATTATTAAAACATTTGTATCATATATATCAGTCATCTACTGAACTTGCATATAGCTATGGCGATTATTTACAGGGTTTTAATTTACATTTACCAATTTTTATAATTATCATTATTTTAATACAATGAACGTTTTTCTTGTGGGTGCACAAGATTTAGAAGTGCACCTGTCTTCCAAGAAACATAAAACATCACAAAATTCTGTTGCTAGATCGGATATTTAAAGTTTATTTACACAGCCCACAAGTCAGCAAATCGTGTTACCATTGCTGAGGCAACGCTTGCATTCCTCATTGTGCATCATCAAGTTTCATACAAATCTATGGCCTCCAATCTCGTATTAATGCTAAATTATACTGTGATACTGAAATTGTGATAAAAGTTTCAATTGCGAGAACAAAGAGCAAAGTGGTGATAAAGTTCTTGCACCATGTTCTGTTGATGTGACATTGTAACATCTTGGAAAAATTTCTATTTTGGGAGTTAGTACAGACAGCAGAAACCATGGTTCCCAGAAAATATTTCCGATTCTAATACAGTATTTTGATCTTAAAGCTGGCAGTATGCAGACTGTGACGATACTGCTGACCCTCTCATCTCAATGTTACCGTATGATGCCGTCTGCCTGGTCCTCTCATCTCAATGTTACAGTATGATACCATCTACGTCGGACCCGGAATCGTGTGGTTCAATAGTGATACATGTTGTGTGTGAAGTTAGTTAAAAACGAAATAGCCAGCCTAGGAATCAGTGTAGGAAAGTCTCTTGGTGATACTGTGATCAAAACAAGTGATAGATTTAATTAATTAAGAGATATGTATAAGACGTTTCCAGACAGTTCTATAAACAATACTTTTGTCATTGTACATTATTTTAATAAATAGACAGACGAAGGGTACAAGCTATTGTGAAAAACAAAAAGAAATGAAAATAAATAGCATTGTATGTATGTTAGGCTCATAAACAAGTTTTGTTGACCAGTTAATTGTTTTAATTAATGAAATAGTCGCGACGTAAATATTATGATTCATTGTATGTATGGTCTGACATGAGATTTTGAACCTATTTTCGGATTTGTGAATATATTTGATAGTTCAATATATGTTAGGAACATGTATGATGTACTCATTAACTAATTAACTGACATTTAACATTGCCGTTTGTTGTCAACAGAAAGATCAGAGATTTCAACTAAAAAAAAAAAAGATACGTGCCATGTAAAATTATTGTATGTATAGTTTTCATTTTATATTGTGATTATTTTTGTGTACATGAAATGTTTTCTTTGTGTGTTTGTTAATTGTAAGTTAGTATATTCAATTGTTATGAACAATAGATAATGAAACGTCATTATTGTTGGTGTTATATATTTGCCTCACCGCCTTGCGTGAGGGAGTTCGAGTTTTGGCTTTTCTATAGTGCACTGGAAGCTATGTCAGTCTGTGTTTTGAAATGGAAGTACTACCGTTCTGATGCTTTTTATATGTTTTGAATTTGTAATGTTTTGGCGGAGAAGAAGTTTGATTCAAATTAAAGAAGAAGTGAAAAATTGCACTTAGGAGTATTTATTTCTACCACGACGCCCCAGGAGAATAATGTTGCAGCGAGCAGAACCCCCATACATTGCAATGTTGAAAAGATGTGTATCATGTTGGAAAGTGGTAGAAAGGAACTGTAATTACTTAACAAACCATAAAACCATTATAAATGGTGGAGCATAGCTGGGATTGCATCACATACAGTGTCTGCAGAGTGTTTGTGTTGCAGGAGAAATATGTTTGGATATATATATATGTTGGAAGAACCAAGGAGGACGTGAATCTGGAATTATACGACTAAGCAAAACCGAGCACTTAAACTGGAAATTGGATGCTTGGGCCCGGATCGTCGCATCACTTGACATTGAATAATAGATAAGTATAGCAGCGCTTATTAGTTTGTATTTGTCGTCTGGGTTGCTTGGCACTGTAAAAGACAATGTCAACTGAGAATAGGAAATCTAGTGTAGACATGTCAGATCAGGATGTGATGGCCAGTACACCTCGTAGCAATGTATCAAATACTGAAGAAGTAATTTTTGCTTCACCAGGTCTTATAGAGTTATTAAATCGATTAACAGAACAAATAACTGAACCTATTGACAAGGAAAATCATGATCTGATAGATGACGGTTTAGCTGTTTTAAAGTCTCAGATAAACGAAACAAACAGAGCAGTTGATGAAATCAGGAAACAAACGTGATCTTGAAAGTCAATGAAGTTAGGACATGAACAGCTGGACACTCAAGTGACTGTAGCAGAAAGTAAAATCAGTAATGTTGAGTCTGACCTTGAAAACAAAATTAGTACTGTAGAAAAGTATTTTGATCAGGAAAAGAAAATTAGAAAAACTGAAATTCAGGAAGTTAAAGTGTCATTAGAAAATAAAATTTGTGAAAGTGTAACATATTCTGAAGGTGTTATTAAGAAGGATGTGTATAACCTATGTCAAAGGGTCAGTGAATTGCAAGAAAGTGTTGTAAATAGCAAAATGTCACTCTGTGGTGGCTTTAATTGGGCAAATGTAGTAATTAAGACACAACCTGGGGAAAGAAAAATCCAATCTAAAGACTTTTTACATCATTGTTCTGACAACTTCACTGTAGAAATGACTGATGCAATGAAAATTAAATTTGTAAAGAGATTTTTGGACAATGAAGCTTATACTTGGCTCAATCAGTTAGATACAGAGAACATGTCATATAGTGAGTTTGAGAGGTGTTTTTTGAATAAATTCTGGTCTAAAATCAAACAGGCTAGATAAAAAGTAATTTCTTGCATGGGGGAAAGTACAGGGAAAGTTATGGCAATATGAGGGACTTTTTTGAGGCTGAAATCAGAAAATTAGTACATCTTAACTCACCTTTAGATGAAATCACATTGGTGGACACCCTACGTAGAAGATTAACAGGTAGAATTCAGCAAGCGTTAGATTGTGAACCTGAGGATTCAGTTGAGGACTTCTTAAGATTTGTTGGAAGATTAGACAGAAGTTATGAGATAGAAGGGGAGAGAAACTGCTGCCAAGAAGATCATCGTGGAAGAGACATAAGAGATAATCCCCAATAAGATAGTCGTGAGAACCGAAGTAGACAGCAAGGTGGGAGTACAGATTATGGGAATAGACGAGGAAGAAATGATAGGAACCAAAATTACTACAAATCTAATGGAAATGGGCAGGAAAACAATGACGCCCATATGGAAGCCTGTCAGGATGGGGTGAGAAATAGGACAAGAAATCAGGCTACCACAAAAAGGATCAGATTTGGACACAAATGGGAAAATGAGCAATATAGACAGGGACAGAAGGTAACACACAGGGTAAATCAGCTCAAGTTTGACAAACAACTATGGGAAGTCATTAAGAACCAGGCTTGGAAAGAAGAGGACAAGTGTATAGAACCAGAAGAGGTTGTACTAGATGATGATACTGTAGCAAATATGTATAATGCAAGTGAAGATATAGCTGTAGAAGAACCCAAAATAAGTGAAGAACATGATGTGTTTGGACTGTGTAAATTGCTAAGTGATAAGGTTGAAGATGCTGAAGACAGACTGAATGTTACTGCTCATGAAACTGTGAAGACTGAGAATCATGAAGCTTTTGATGTTTTGTTTAGTGTGAGTTCAGAGAAGTTGGAAGATGACAGTGCTGAAGATAGTGAAGAAGATGTGGAGGTCACGGAGTCTGAAGATTTGGAGAAGGAACTTGATGGGATGATTTATGTTGAAGTCAAGGAAGGTTGCATCTTGTCTGATGGCCAGTGTGAGACAGTGTGTGTTGTAGATGATGTCAAGTCTTGTGAGAATCAAGTCGTACCAGTGAAATTGAGCAGTACTGAAAGTTATCCAAGCAGAAACAGACAAGAAAAGGTAGGGAAAGAAATCTTGCATTGTGTCGTACAAAGCTACATTGATAAGAAAGAGAAAGCCGATGTTCTAGATAAGTTACTGTGTAAGTATCTAACGTCCATCACCTCTTTTCGGAATGACTCAAACTGAGCCCTAATATATTCCTGAATCACGGAAATGTTTATTAGTTCTCAGTCTATAACGAAATCATTCCACTGTAGGTGAAGTTGAACTTATCTTATATGCTGGCTGAAGTCCATTGCGTTGTGATTTGTCTTCGGCATTCACTAAAGAAATTGGTTCTACAGGATATTTTCATATAAGTAAATCCATCTTAGTTGATAATGGAAACGATTTTATTTCCACTTAAACATTGCACAATCAAGAAATGCAGCAGCAAGCCAACACAGCTGCTTACAGGCTTCTGGCCACTCGGATACTGAATAAAACATGGTTTCTCTCCAACATCTTTCTGCTTAACAACGTAATAAAAATGATGACAAAGTTTTGTAATTCACAATTAAACAATATTCTTTTACATCAAATATGCCAAAATACAGGAATTAAAACATTAGATTTAAGCTTTGACTATTTATGTCAATATATGTACTAGTTTCATGAATTTTGTATTTAAATGTAGTGCATAAATTTAACGTCATCCTTTTGACTAGTGTTTACAGCCGTCAAATTATTTACATTATGTGTGTTTTTGAAATGCACATATATTTGTTTTGCCAATAGTGTGTAGGCGTACTATTATTGTAACATATAATTTTAATGTGTTTCGGTTTGCGGTCAAATTATTTATTAATACAGATTTGTTTATGGTTGTCGTAGTTTTGTTAATTTCGAAGATAGTTTCTTAGTACCAAACGGATTATTAATTTTAGTGCACGAATAATTATCAGTATTTAATTTAGGATCTAGTGATATATAAAACATGGTCTGCCCTAATTTATTTAAACAAAAGGTATATATGAAATCATGTTGTGCAATAGTTTATAACATGTAGCATTGTTGTTTTTATACAAATTAGTATCTATATAGGTTCAGAAATATCCAAAACGGAGTGTAAGGCATTTTTAGTGTTTGCAGCTATTTTTTACGAAAGTATAAAAAACTGAAAATTACGTAAAAGGTCAGGCAAAGTTATATTTAAATGAACGTACTATTTCTTAAAAGTGTTTTACTAATAGTGTAAATAGAATTTCAATCTGAAGGCGAAAGTGTGAAATATCACATGTCCGGTAATGAAGTTTTACTTTAGGTATCAGATATTTCGTGTTTCAATGTTGGCAACAGATTTTTAGGAGTTCGCAACATAGCAGAAACGTTACACACCCCCCTACATAGTGTACCTGAAATGTAATGTAAGGTTCACTGTGTACTATCGTTTCAATATGTTGTGATTTAAGTGTTCATAATGAGTCTGTATTAGTTTAGGCTAAAAAATAAAAAAAATGTATGTTGATTGTAGTCTTGCGAATGCTGGTGGTGGTTGATGTTGCATGATGCGCCGACATTGGTCTATCTGCAAACTGCTGTTGGTGATGTAGTGGCTCTCAGCTTCAGCTGACTGTAGATACAGGCATTCCTATAACATGGTTGTATCTTTCTCAGAACCACATACTATTTTTCCCTAACTACATACATAAGTAAGCATACTGTTATCAGGCTATTGGAAAGAGTAATCAATTTTCTCAATATGGTATTGTAAACAAAAATCAAATTATGGGTTCAAATTAACCCTTAAATGTTACTGAAAATTAACGAGAAATCTCTCTAAATTACTTTAGTTCGAATAATGAAATAGCAAGCTTTTACAACTTTTTTTCTTTTCAAAGAGCATTGATATTCATACTGTAAACAGTTATGTTTAGTATTCATTCATATAAAAAGGTATTTTACTAGTTTCTTCTATGTGTACGTGTATGTAAATGCCATTATGTGAGTACTAAGCTCCTAATTCCTCTAGAAAGGGTGTTTTACATTGTAATACTTCAAAATTTATAGTCAAATTACTAAGTGAAAGAATGACATAATTAAATAGTAAAACAATGGATAGAAACAAGCTCTCAGTGAGCACATCAAACATTTATCATTCAAAATTATAGTATAGTTAAAAATTAAAAAACCATTATGCATTAATAAACATTCAAAACTAACCCCCCTGCGAGTAGTTAGCAGTGGCAATGGTTAATCTCATAGCTCAAATCAAGCATGGAAATTAAAGCAATAAGTGTCAGTTCTCAACTGATCCACCAAAGTGTCAAATTTTTCCCAAATCGGGGAAAAATTTAAAGAAAAATGAAAAAAGTTTGTTTTAACTGCCAAAATACACCCACTCTCAAGGCAGTAATCAAGAGAGGGCGGAAAAATACGCTGCCATTAAATTACGTCCACGGCCAGGGCAGGTAACTGACTCGCAAACGGCTACATAAGCAGAAAAAGACTCTGGTTGCATTTACCTATATTTTGTTTAACAACTTAGTGTTCGTAAGATATTACAATACACCATTTAGTTTTCATAGATTATCTTCTAAACGGAATGTTTGTATTAATGGTAACTACCTTACCAAGAGTAACAAGATGCAACTGGCAACTTGACTATTTCCGCAGAAGTAAATAACAGTACATAGTTTTTGTTCTTCTTTGAACAAACTGTCCCAATCAAACACAACATAGTCCAGAGTACCCTATGTTTGTTGAATGTGAACAGTTACTACCCCCCAATAACTCAAAATCAACATTCAATGTTGTCCAGTAGTATTTTAAAATGAGTGACAATCGTACAGTAGAAGTGGATGAAAATGAGCAACTATTTAAGTGTTCTGAAAGTCTGTACATGTCTACGTTAAATCTCATAATTATATATTACACAAAAGTCAAAATTTACATTTGGTCTGCCTGATCATTTTCAGATACAGTACCATATCAAAACTAAACACCCTGTAATCAACTACAAATTGATACACAAAGCTTGCACGCATGAGCAAGTCAACAAGTGTGTCATGAACTAAACATAGGTGTTCCACATGAAAAATACAAATTTATACAAGTTTAATGATAATGAGTAATAGGTAGTCTGTAATGGTTCATTAACCTTCACATTTCTGTAGTAAAGACATCATGAGTATGTGCAAGTATGCATGATAAACATACCAAGTATGTAGCTTGTAAAACATCAATAGTTTCATTGTAAACTTTAAGAATAAAAATGAAAATTAAACTTTGTATCAGCCAAAACTGTGTCTTATGTACAATATACTATAATATGGTCATCTTAAACCAGTATTAAATATTTTCCTACTAAGCTGTAAGCTCAAGGATAGAAATTGAATTTTACATTGGTCAACATTTGTGTGGTCTATGTGTCCTCCCATGCTTTTAGTCACTTTTGCACTAATTGTTAGCAAGACCCTCTTAACACATCAACGTACAACACAAAATTACTAATGAATGACTAACAAGAGTGAAAAGACTTAAAGAATTTGAATTGTAATGCACTGTGGATGTGATTAATAGAAAAGATCCCAGTACATAACTGAGGTAAGAATTTTCTCGTATATACAATGACATTTCAAGCCATAAACAAATAATGAACACTTCAACATACCTTTGACTATGCATATGAGGTTAATAAATTAGTTATTGTGTGCCATATTCATAAATAGTATCAAAATTATCTTCCTTATACGTTTCAGAGTAAGAGCAAGATAAACTATTCACAAGACATTAATTAACTTTTCTGTAGGTAGGATTTAAATGCATTAATCTATCTGAGACCGATCAACTGTATGGATCGTGGATAAACAAAACTATAAGCATACAGCTAAGGGTTTCAGTTAACATCAAGTGACTCAATGTATGTATGTAGATAAACTTCAACTCAGATCTTAACAAATGGACTACTAACATAGTGAAATAGAACATGGTTTTCAGGTTCAGTTACTAGATTTTTTTTTTTAAACTTCTTCAAAATTATTCATGTTACTAGAATCACAACTTAGTTGACATACAGAAAGGTATACTTTCATATTTACTTTCAATTATTTCTTTAACTATCTTTTTAGTAGATGACTTAACATTTATATCAGGGTTTTGGAACTAACATTTCTCAGTACATTAACACTATCATTTTGAGATTTCCTCAGCAGTATCAAGCAATTCAACATCTTAGACTTCCAGTAAAGCATCTGTTCAGAGACTACACTAATCTTAAATACTACATCAACATTTTTCGTTGAAATATTCATTATTTTCATAGTCATTTTCTTTATGACATATTAATTCTTTCTTTTCAATATATGGAGCATTTTTCACTTCCATTTCAATATCTTAATAACTATTTGTTCAGCACTTTCACTGACAATTCTTAACCTAATTTCTCATGAACAACACTTCCCCCGTTTCCTAATTTGTTACATCTTTTGATGACTACACAAAGACTTCCACATTAGCTAGTGGTTCATAAACATCATAACATAAGTCTCCAAAATTCCTGTCAAACACATTAAATAAACCCCCATCATCTTCCTATTTTCTTTTTCTGTACTTAAATTCACATAGTATTTTAATTCTTAAATCCTTCTCAATATTTGTTATTCATTGTAACTGTATTAACTGTAAACATGAATTCACTATTTAGTTGAAACTGTATTTTAGTATCTTTACTTTTTTAGCTCTTAAGTCCATTGGCCTATACACTCGCATAAGTAAAAAAAAAAAATTCTTATTGAAAACCCCCAACTAGTATCTCAGATTAGGTACAGTATTAGTATTTGGTATAAAGTTCTTTTGAACTGATGGTTAACATCCACCTACACATTTTTTCATATTTACTCAAAAATTCCAACTGGTAATAAAGTTTAGGCTTCACCTATTTTAAGTTTCAATAAGCATATAGCAAAAATGTATATATCAAAAGGTATGCCTCAGCTGTTTTCATTTGTCAGTGGTTAATTAAACATTTTTTCAAATAATCAAATATTTACACTGAAGGAAAACTTATAGACTAAAATTTTTTCTGCACTGTGAAAATGATTAATAGAAGTACACAGAACACGACTGGGGACCTGAACTGTTGTCAGCAGTTTCATAACTAAAGAGTAGTTATGCCCCTAAGGTATTACATCAGTATATAGCCTGATACATCTCATTTTGTCTATCATCAGGTAGAATAGGTAATGGTATTTTACTATTAGGTCCAAAATTAAATGCAAACAAGTGGGTCTGGTTTGCCCAAGAACATACTTTACACCTTAGACTTTGCTTAAGTATCATAATTTCTGAAGTGTCATTCAACTCTGAATGAAAACAATCATTGTCCTGTGGCATAAAATAAACAGGGCGAAATTTCTTTTTAGGCCTACCAGTTAACCTCACTACTGGTAAACAAATTACATTAGTACATCTAGGGATACTCAAAATTTCAGTATGTGACTTTTCTGGAATTTCGTCTACACACTGTGGTAATTCTGTGACTGTACAATTACTTTCGACTTCTAGCTCAAGGTTATCTATAACACAGTTACATTCAGTTTCTACTTTCAAATCAGAATAACTAAGTTTGCTATTACATTGTTCAAAATCGCGAATCTTTCCAGTTAACTCTATTTTAGTATCCTGGCTCTGAGAATTCACATAACTTGAACTGTCATCTATTTTTTCAACATTGTCACTCGTCTGAGAATCTTCTGAAGTAGCAGCTACCAAAACACTTTTTTCTACACTACCGAGTTTTGCACTAAGTTTTGTGTCTAGACCAATGCATTGTTTTAAATCGGTCATTGCGTCATTTGTTTTACAAATTTCAAATTTAATGGAGTTTGTTTGAGATTTTATGTCAGATATCATGGTTTTCATGGTATTCATTTCTAATGAAAGTTCGGTTTTCATAGTTTTCATAGTTTCCGTTTGTAATGAAAGTTCGGTTTTCATAGTTTCCGTTTGTAATGAAAGATCGGTTTGCATTTGTAATATAAGTTCCAAGATCGATTTTATTTCTATTTCCGTGTTTGCTGCCATATTACTAATCTGTTGTCCAGTCTCTTGTAAATCACTAGAAAATGGGACCTGCTGCTTTCTTGTAATCGGTGTAGAACTCGCGATACCAGAACCTTCTACCCCACTGTCAAAGTCCGAAACTTGAGTACTATCATCTCCCTCCTTTCTTACTGTATCCATTTTAAGATAAGTTTTCAGTCCACATAAAACCCCTATCACACAAACAGTCACTAAAAAAAAAGAGAAAAAAAAAAGAAAAATGAGTACTTAACTTCACACAAGGATGCGGCGATACAGGAATCTAGTAGTCCAAATTATTGCCATCTTCCTCCATTAAATTTCGACATCGTAGGTGTGGATAGTATTGTAGTCGAATTCTGCACTTTTATGATGGTTTTACTGCACATCCATCATATACATTATTTTCCTTGTATTCTGAAACACATTCTTATATTAGCGAATACTCATTAAAATCGTTTGATCACGTCACCACTTTAAACACTTTACATTAGTGAATACGCTTTTAATATCCTGGTCACACGGCACCACATCTAACGTCCATCACCTCTTTTCGGAATGACTCAAACTGAGCCCTAATATATTCCTGAATCACGGAAATGTTTATTAGTTCTCAGTCTATAACGAAATCATTCCACTGTAGGTGAAGTTGAACTTATCTTATATGCTGGCTGAAGTCCATTGCGTTGTGATTTGTCTTCGGCATTCACTAAAGAAATTGGTTCTACAGGATATTTTCATATAAGTAAATCCATCTTAGTTGATAATGGAAACGATTTTATTTCCACTTAAACATTGCACAATCAAGAAATGCAGCAGCAAGCCAACACAGCTGCTTACAGGCTTCTGGCCACTCGGATACTGAATAAAACATGGTTTCTCTCCAACATCTTTCTGCTTAACAACGTAATAAAAATGATGACAAAGTTTTGTAATTCACAATTAAACAATATTCTTTTACATCAAATATGCCAAAATACAGGAATTAAAACATTAGATTTAAGCTTTGACTATTTATGTCAATATATGTACTAGTTTCATGAATTTTGTATTTAAATGTAGTGCATAAATTTAACGTCATCCTTTTGACTAGTGTTTACAGCCGTCAAATTATTTACATTATGTGTGTTTTTGAAATGCACATATATTTGTTTTGCCAATAGTGTGTAGGCGTACTATTATTGTAACATATAATTTTAATGTGTTTCGGTTTGCGGTCAAATTATTTATTAATACAGATTTGTTTATGGTTGTCGTAGTTTTGTTAATTTCGAAGATAGTTTCTTAGTACCAAACGGATTATTAATTTTAGTGCACGAATAATTATCAGTATTTAATTTAGGATCTAGTGATATATAAAACATGGTCTGCCCTAATTTATTTAAACAAAAGGTATATATGAAATCATGTTGTGCAATAGTTTATAACATGTAGCATTGTTGTTTTTATACAAATTAGTATCTATATAGGTTCAGAAATATCCAAAACGGAGTGTAAGGCATTTTTAGTGTTTGCAGCTATTTTTTACGAAAGTATAAAAAACTGAAAATTACGTAAAAGGTCAGGCAAAGTTATATTTAAATGAACGTACTATTTCTTAAAAGTGTTTTACTAATAGTGTAAATAGAATTTCAATCTGAAGGCGAAAGTGTGAAATATCACATGTCCGGTAATGAAGTTTTACTTTAGGTATCAGATATTTCGTGTTTCAATGTTGGCAACAGATTTTTAGGAGTTCGCAACATAGCAGAAACGTTACAAGTATCATGAACTAGAAGATAATGTGCCCAGGTTAGAGCAGTGTGTTACCAATGATAATTGTGTTGCTTATGGATCTATGGCTTGTCAACCTGTTGAAAGTAATGTGCCCCTGAATTATGTACAAGCTAATGAAGATTCCTGTACTATGAAACATGAAGATATTATTGAAGATATTACTCATGAAGAAGAGGAAGATATACAATATGATGTCACTGGATACCCATATATTACTGTGTTTATTAATGGAAAAGGCAAGGAAGCGTTAGATGATACAGGTAGTCCAGTCAGTGGAATTTCTGAACAATTTAGAGATTTGTGTGAAACATGTGCCAGACTACTTGGAGATGCCTGTAGTAGGAATCAAGATCAAGGGTGCTACCAGCAGACACAGCAAGGTAGTTAACCTGCAAGCCTTGTTGAACTTCAGTGTGAATGATGTCAATTTATGTCAAGGATGTCTAGTAATACCTAATCTGTCTGAGGATATCTTGCTAGGAACTGACTGGATCATGAAAGTGAATGCTGTATTTGACTGGGAAAGAAGAAAAGTTATGTTAGTGGACCCGAAGACTGGTGTTTTACATTGTATTGCTATAGTATTGAAAAATGGGAATAGTCTGAGTAAGCAGAGTCTTGAATTAGATTTATTAGATCATAATAGAGATGTAGAAGACATGCGTGAAGAGCCTGAAGAAGCCATGGAGGATATAAATTATCATGAACTCGTAAATACCAAGGTGCAGGAAGCCAACAAATTAGATGAAGAACAAAAAGAAGAGCTGAGAAGAGTCTTGTGAAACAATCATTATGTGTTCGATGACAGACCGGGGAGAGTGAAAAACTACCAATGTACCTCGTGAGTCAAACCACATGAACCATTTTACATCAAACCATATGGTGTCCCTATTGCAAAAAGGAAAGCTGTAGAAAAAGAACTTGAAAAGATGGAAAACTGGAACATAACTGAGAGGATTACTAGTGAATACAACAACCCGATTATCGTGATATCCAAGAAGAATGGAGATGTGAGGATTGTACTTGATTCCAGACATCTGAACAAGTTTTTAGAAAGGGAAACAGACCATCCAGAGAGCATCGATGAACTATTGTATAAATTTGAAAATATAAAATATATGACTAGCCTGGACTTGACTTCTGGTTTTCATCAGGTGCCACTTGCCAGAGACTCAAGGAAGTACACTGCTTTCTTGTATAACGGAAGAAGCTATCAGTACTGTATGGTCCCATTTGGATTAAATGTTTCGGTAGCTGAATTTATCAGAGCTTTGCATTTGGTATTAGGCAAAGATCTTGTTAAAAAGTAAACTGTGTATGTGGATGATATCCTTGTCACTGGTCAAACCTGGGAAGAACACATAAGCGTACTGGAAGAAGTGTGCAGAAGATTAAGAGCAGGAGGGATGTCCCTTCAGCTAGAAACATGTAAAATTGCTGTGGAATACATTAAGGGGAAGGACAATCTTGTTGCTGTTTCACTCTCTTGTTTGCCAGTGGGGGGTGAATTTGAAGATAACAGAACTCAAGCCATACAGACAGTAGTGGGTAATAATAAGATTTTGTACAGGTGCTATTTTTGCAAAATTTATGGCAGCTATGAGCTTTGTACAAATGTATTCTTTGATGAAATATCTTGGAACTTGTACTTTCAATATGTTGGATATTAACGTTTGTAACCTCAGGAAAGTACACACTCTGTCTATGCTAAGTGCATTGGCAAGCACTGGGTTTCTAGCTATGTGGTAGCATACTTCTGATTTTGGTTTCTGGTGCCACATCTCCTACTCATCCTGTAACCTGTTCAAATTATCTCATATCTATCATTCTATCTTTCTTCTTTAGTGTTAAGGTATGAAATGTGTGTATGCAATTTTTTTATGTCAATAAGAATATCGATTTCAAGATAGTTTGTTCCATTAGACTATTCACTGTATTACTTTATGTCACAGTTAAAATTTCAATTCAAATTGTTGCCTGAGTATTAATGAGCTAAAGTATTTGAGATATTGATAGAAGTCATGATAGAAACAATTATTTAATGTTGGTGTCTAATAATGTTGTAAGATACAAAGTTTTATGTCTTCAAAGTTTTAAAAAATTCAGTTCAGAAAGTAAGAGAACAGTAAATTTTACCGTGTAGTTAAGTGGATATTTTTTTGTCATATGTTTTCTTGTGTATTTTGTTTTGATGCTTAAAAAGGTCATACAAGTTCAGTGTGGCAGATTCTCGAGTGTCAGCTGTTCCCGATTCTGCCCTCTGCTCTTGGGAGGCCATACCCTTGTTACCTACTTACTGCACTTGGAACTTTCAGGATCTGGTGATGCTGCGCGTGTGGACTGTGCTGTGCCAACCCCAGACAGGACTAAGTGAGATACTGATGCAGCCAAGCCAGCCACCGGGTCCAAGCCATCCACAGTAGGTGCTCTATTCTTACATCACCTCGACTTATGAGGGCATCGTCGAGCTGATTGGGGGGGGGGGTATTGTGATGATACTGCTGGCCCTCTCAATGTTACCGTACGATACCGTCTGCCTGGTCCTCTCATCTCAATGTTACCGTACGATACTGTCTGCGTCGGACCCGGAATCGTGTGGTTCAATAGTGATACATGTTGTGTGTGAAGTTAGGTAAAAACGAAATAGCCAACCTAGGAATCAGTGTAGGAAAGTCTCTTGGTGATACTGTGATCAAAACAAGTGATAGATTTTATTAATTAAGAGATTTGTATAAGACGTTTCCAGACAGTTCTATAAACAATACTTTTGTCATTGTACATTATTTTAATAAATAGACAGACGAAGGTTACAAGCTTTTGTGAAAAACAAAAAGAAATGAAAATAAATAGCATTGTATATATGTTAGGCTCATAAACAAGTTTTGTTGACCAGTTAATTGTTTTAATTAATGAAATAGTCGCAATGTAAATATTATGATTCATTGTATATATGGTCTGACATGAGATTTTGAACCTATTTTCAGATTTGTGAATATATTTGATAGTTCAATATATGTTAGGAACATGTATGATGTACTCATTAACTAATTAACTGACATTTAACATTGCCGTTTGTTGTCAACAGAAAGATCAGAGATTTCAACTAAAAAAAAAAAAAAGATACGTGCCATGTAAAATTATTGTATGTATAGTTTTCATTTGGTATTGTGTTTATTTTTGTGTACATGAAATGTTTTCTTTGTGTGTTTGTTAATTGTAAATTAGTATATTCAATTGTTATGAACAATGGATAATGTAACGTCATTATTGTTGGTGTTATATATTTGCCTCACCGCCTTGCGTGGGGGAGTTCGAGTTTTGGCTTTTCTAAAGACCACTGGAAGCTATGTCAGTCTGTGTTTTGAAATTGAAGTACTACCGTTCTGATGCTTTGTATATGTTTTGAATTTGTAATGTTTTGGTGGAGAAGAAGTTTGATTCAAATTAAAGAAGAAGTGAAAAATTGTACCCAGGAGTATTTATTTCTACCACGACGCCCCAGGAGAATAATGTTGCACCGAGCAGAACCCCCATACATCGCAATGTTGAAAAGATGAGTATCGTGTTGGAAAGTGGTAGAAAGGAACTGTAATTACTTAAATAGTATATAAATTTTATAAGACGAAGGTTATCAAAATTAAAGCCACACCAAATGAAAGTGCTGAAACTATATCACCATATGAAACTTCCTGACAGATCAGAATTCTGTGCCGGGACTGGGACTCAAACCTGGGACTTTTGCCTTTCCCTTGGTAAGCGCTCTACCACTGAGCTATCCTGGCATGACTCATTTCACTAATTGCAATATAACCACTTGACTTGGATTAGGCCACAAAAATTTAGAATTCTGAACAAAGTTCTGCATGGTGCATTTAAAGTGTTACTTCATTATCTCAAGGTTTGGTGGAACTTTTGGTAACTCAACATCTGGAATCGCAATAATGCTGCAAACTTTGGATCTCATTAAATATGAGTAGCTGGTGTCATAATGTGCACCCTATTGATGTGAAATTATTCTCAGCAACACCAGGTTGTTAAGTTTGAATAAGTAGTTTGATCCATCACTTTAAATAAATTGTGAAGATAGAATTTGTACAATAATCACTTTCATCATTTAGAAGTCAATGTGCTGAGGGACAAAGCGACTGCCTTGAAATTTGATCAGAAACTCCACTCATTAAATCTGTGGTCTGCCGTTATATACAATTCACAACACTTCCCTGCAATGTTAGAGTTGTTAAAACTATGAAATTATTAAATTTACAATAAAATTTTATCAATCTTAATGATATATCATATTGTTACCCACAAAGATTGTGACAGGGAAACATGTTTAAAATATTCAATTGCTCACCATAGCTAGACAGAATCAGGTCAGCAGCTGTGTAGTAGAAATGGTCACTTATCTTGCGTGACGATGGCAGATGCCGTGTTGGCAAGTTGGAAAGTCTACCATCAGTGAACTGCTGAGTGAATGAGACGGCTGTCAGACAGAGAGGCAGGTAGTAAACATTTCATAACCACAGGTAACTCTGTCACGGGAGTGAATAAGACCGCAGATGAATACTCCCGCTTTTAGAGGTAGCAGTCACTTGATCTTTGGTTTGTCACAGATAGCAGCAAATACAGGTAGCTGCTAGAGGCAGCTAGAAGATGGAGTCTGGTTGATACCATACTTCGCACTAACCATCATCCGAGGAAGATGGTGATCCGCTGTGCTGATGACTTCACAACCCTATGGTTGCTGCCTGAGTCCAGCACAGTCTTCAGTGGTTGGTTACTGATGGCCAATGTTCCTGTCATTGAGTTAGCACACTGGTGCTACTCCTGCCAGCCAGGATCCAGAGTCAGGTATCAGCACGGCATCCGACTTCATGGGGGGTCCACACATAGATCCACTACCAGCTGCATAAAGTGGAGAAGGGACTGAGTACTTCTCAATAACAGTCTCTGATTTGACTCCCAGATGTCATGGCATGGGCATTACCGTCCAGATGACTCACAGCAGTCGGAACACCAAGGTCGCAGCATGATGGCGAGCGGATGTGCCCGATGGCGATGCCACCTAATGCTTTAGCTCCTGTCGAGCTAATGCCCTCAACCAGATTATTGTATGCTATGGAATAAACATATAAACTTTAATTCTGTTTTATTAGCATCCTCTGGCGCTCCTCCAGGGTCCACACTCCATTCTCATAAAACTGGGAACCCACCGTTAGGCCCTAGCAATATTCTATAAAACAAGCTTAAATATGCTTTCATCCTCTAGCAATGTTTAAACCTTCATGAATATTCCTAATTACTGAAAAAATACTTAAAATATAAAAAATAACAAAGAATATTACATTTATCATAACAACTTTAAATAAATTTTAACAATGGAAAATCCTATAGGAATGTTAATAATGGAGGATAGATAACAACTCACCATAAAGATGCTTGCTAAGCTGCAGACAGACACAAAAATAGATAATCACATTCAAACAATTTAAATTTTCGGCCGTGGCTTTCGCCAGAAAAAGAAACACGTACATTCACGTAATCACGTAATTATACACACATCTGTGCAGTTCAGAAGAGCTGGTGGCAGAAGGCAGGATCCAGATGGCTTGGGTGACCATTGTGCTCATCTGCATGCTGTGCCACAGAGTGATCCATCTTGCTTTTTGCCACAGTTTGGCAAAACTGACAGACAGTTGGTTTGTCGTCATATCAATATAAAATGCTGTGCAGTGGTATATCACATGGTTACTTTCACAGGTGGCCCGACCTCTTATGGGGTAGGATACGCCTGTGACAGGACTGGAATAGGAAGTGCTAGGTGGGAGGATTCAGCAGGTTTTGTATCAGAGTCTTCCATAGGAATATTATCCTCGTAATAAGGGATTGCGGTTGGGAGTGACATAGGGATGGACTAGGATGTTGTGGAGGTTTTTTTTTTTTTTTTTTTTTTTTTTTTTTTTTTTTTTTTTTTGTGGTTTTAGGGCGCACAACTTCTATGGTCATTAGCGCCCAGCCAAGAACATAGATTCGCTATGATCTAAAAAATGTAGACTGTCAGAACATCAACAATAGGCTAAAAACGAAAGATAAAAGACAATTAAAAGAGTTAAATATCCTTGGATAAGTTGGCCAAGTTGATAAAACGCAAAACTCGAGCAGCTGCTCGTGTGTCATCAGCTAAAATTTCCTCCAGAGTAGACGGAAAGTGAAGGGCTACACGGAGATGATTAAAATTAACACAAGTCAGTAAAACATGTCGCACTGTCAGCAGTTCACCGCAGGAGCATAGCGGTGCAGGTTCGGCGGATAGCAAGTGACGGTGGCTGAAACGGCAATGACCGATCCGCAACCGAGCCAGGATGACCTCCTCCCGCCGAGAGGGGCGTGAGGATGTCCTCCAAGCGGTCGGGATCGGTTTGACAGTTCGTAATTTATTGTTGTACAGTGAAAGCCACACACTGTGCCATTGCGACACGATACTCCGGCGAAGAGCCCGTTGAACATCGTCCGATGGGACGCAAAAGGTAGCCATGCGAGGCAAAAGAGCTGCTGCCTTGGCTGCTGTGTCGGCGGCCTCATTCCCGGGCACACCCACATGGCCAGGGACCCACAGGAAAGAAACGTGACAGCTGTCATCCGCCAGCAACTGGAGGGAGCGGTGGATCCGATACACGAGAGGATGGTTCGAGAAAGGGTCCTTAAGACTCTGCAGGGCACTAAGGGAGTCAGAACATATGGCATAGAAAGGGTGGCGGTGGCGGCAGGTATACAAAACGGCCTGGTGGAGGGCGAAAAGCTCAGCCGTGAAGTTTGAGCACCGGTCAGGGAGCTTGTATTGGAAACGGTTGTCCCCGACGACGAAGGCAGATCCGACACCGGCAGTGCTCTTGGAACCATCAGTGTAAATAAATACGGCATTATCGAACCGCGAACGGAGTTCGACAAGCCTCGAGCGGTATACCAAATCCGGAGTGCTCTCCTTGGGGAGCGAACTAAGTTCGAGGTGAGTGTGAACCTGGGCCTGATGCCACGGTGGCAATGGGCTTTCGCTCAACCGAAGGGTGGAAGGAAGGGTAAATTCGAGCCGCTGTAGCAGGCGGCGAAACCGAACTCCCGGTGGAAGCAAGGCAATCGCAGACAACTGATATTGGCGATCGAGTGAGTCGTCAAAAAATAATCTGTAAAATGGATGGTTGGGCATCGACCGTAGGCGGCATGCGTACCGACACAAGAGTATGTCACGTCTATTGGTCAAGGGTAATACAGCAGCCTCGGCATACAGACTTTCAACAGGGCTGGTATAAAATGCACCGGTCGCCAGACGTAATCCACGATGGTGGATAGAGTTGAGACGGCGGAGAATCGACGGCCGTGCTGAAGAGTATACAAGGCTTCCATAGTCGAGCTTCGACTGAACAATGGCCTGGTAAAGGTGAAGCAGGATGGTGCGATCCGCTCCCCATGACGTGCCACTGAGGACACGAAGAACGTTAAGGGATCGGGCACAACGGGCAGCCAGGTAGGACACATGTGTGGACCAGCAAAGTTTCCGATCCAACATGAGTCCCAAGAATTTTGTAGTCTCCACGAAAGGGAGAGCAACAGGGCCGAGACGTAGAGAAGGTGGAAGAAATTCCTTGTATCTCCAGAAATTGATACACACAGTTTTCTCAGTGGAGAATCGGAAGCCGTTTGCGATGCTCCAGGAATATAGACGGTCAAGACAGCGCTGGAGAGAACGCTCCAAGAGACACGTCCGCTGGGCGCTACAATAAATTGCGAAATCGTCAACAAAAAGAGATCCGGAGACGTCGGCTGAAAGGCAATCTACGATCGGATTGATTGCAATGGCATAGAGCGCCACACTCAAAACGGAGCCCTGTGGTACCCCATTCACCTGGCAAAAGGTATCTGACAAAACAGAGCCCACCCGTACCCGGAACTTGCGATCCGCCAAAAACGCTTGAATGAAAAGAGGAAGGCGGCCCCGAAGGCCCCATGTGTGCAATGTGCGGAGAATGCCCGCTCTCCAACAGGTATCGTATGCCTTCTCCAAGTCGAAGAACACGGCTACTGTTTGACGCTTCTTTAGAAAGTTGTTCATAATGAAGGTCGACAACGTAACGAGGTGGTCAGCAGCAGAGCGGTGTCGACGAAAACCGCATTGGATATTAGTCAGGAGGTGGCGAGATTCGAGGAGCCAGACCAACCGAGCGTTAACCATGCGTTCCATCACCTTACAGACGCAGCTCGTCAGAGAAATGGGGCGATAACTGGAAGGAAGGTGTTTGTCCTTCCCTGGTTTGGGGATGGGGACAACAATGGCTTCATGCCAACTTGTGGGAACATGACCTTCAGTCCATATGCGATTGTAGGTACTAAGAAGAAAGCACTTGCCCGCAGGAGAGAGGTTCTTCAGCATCTCAATATGAATGGAATCGGGCCCGGGAGCAGAAGACCGGGACAGGGCGAGAGCACGATCTAGCTCCTGCATGGTGAAGGCGACGTTATAATTTTCACGATTAAAAGAGCGGAAAGAAGGCGGCCGTGCCTCCTCTACCTGTTTGCGAGGGAGAAAGGCAGGGTGGTAATGGGCAGAGCTCGAAACCTCCGCAAAGAAACGACCCAATGCGTTTGAAACATCAGCTGGGTCCACGAGGACTGTGTTCTCCACGGTCAGGCCAGGAATCGGGGAGTGGACCTTGATGCCGGACAAACGGCGTAGGCCACCCCAGACAACCGTGGAGGGAGTAAAACGGTTAAAAGAACTAGTAAAAGCAGTCCAGCAAGCTTTCTTGCTGTCGTTTATGATACGACGGCACTGCGCTCTCATACGTTTGTAATTGATGCAATTCTCCAAAGTCGGGTGGCGGCGGAAGGTGCGTAAAGCACGGCGCCGGGCTCGAAGCGCGTCGCGGCAGGCTGCAGTCCACCAAGGGACCTGGACACGACGTGGAGAAGAGGATGTACGGGGTATGGAACGTTCAGCAGCAGTGAGAATAACCTCTGTGAGGTATTCGACCTGACTGTCACAGTTGGGAAAATTCTGATTGTGAAAAACAGCCATGGAAGAATAAAGCCCCCAGTCGGCTTTAGAAATGTTCCAACTGGTGGGACGTGGAGATGGGGAATGATGCAGGAAGTGGATGATACAAGGGAAATGGTCACTCGAGTACGTGTCAGAAAGTGCATACCACTCAAACCGACCGGCAAGCTGAGGAGTGCATATTGTGAGGTCTATATGGGAGTAAGTGTGTGTTGTGTCAGAAAGGAAGGTCGGTGCACCGGTGTTGAGGCAGACAAGATCGAGGTGGTGGAGAAGGTCCACCAAAAGGGAGCCTCTCGGACAAGGTGCCGGAGAGCCCCATAGGGGGTGGTGGGCATTAAAGTCGCCTACCAACACAAAAGGTGAAGGGAGCTGGTCAACAAGGTTTAGCACATCTGCCCTTGTAAGGGCAGATGCGGATGGCGAATATATATTACAGAGGGAGAAGGTAAATGTGGATAAGGTGATGCGGACGGCAACTGCCTGTAGGTGAGTGTGCAAGGAAATGGGATGGAAATAGACGTCGTCTCGAAGGAGCATCAGAACCCCTCCATGGGCTGGGACACCTTCCACGGGTGGCAGGTCGAACCGCACAGAGGTGTAGTGTGGAAAGTCTGCACGATCACGTGGACGCAACTTAGTTTCCTGGAGGCAGACTAGAAGCGGGAAGTGCAATCGAAGGAGTAGTTTTAGCTCCTCCCGATTAGAACGAATGCCGCGAATATTCCATTGAAGGAGCGCCATGATTAAAATGAGAGAAGAAATAAAGATAAAAACCAAGTAGCGAGCGGGGTCACCTCGACGGCCGCTGAGGACCGGATTTCGAGGGAGCACTGCTATCGCTGTCTGGGGGCAAAGGGTCATGTTCCATTGGTTCGACCGACGCGCTTGCCACCTCCCTGAGTTGATCAGGAGGGGCAGTTTCCACCGCCGGTAAAGGGCCGGGCGTCCGGCAAACGGAGCGTCCCGGTGAAACAGAAGACGGCCGAGGCCGGCAACTGTTGGACGGCGCGACAGATGGGTCACGCCTCGGCGGGGAAGGAGAGGAACTCTTTTTCTTGTCAGCTCTTCTGGAAGAGTGACGGCGGGAAGAGGCAGTTGACGGTTGGGAAGCCTGAGAACGCAGAAAATCCTCACGGACGGGTTCCTTTTTCAAGGTCCGGGCATCTTGTTTAGGTGCTCGCGGTTTACTAGAGTTTGACGAAGACTGTACCCTAGAAGCAGCAGGAGGAAGCGGGGACGTGGAATGGGCAATCTTCGGGCTGGCGGATCGCACAACTGTGTCAGCGAAAGTGAAGTCACATGTCTGTGTACTGGAATCCTTGGTAGGTCGAGTTGAGGTGAGTACCTTACTGTATGTACCCGCTGGGAGGACAGTGGGCTTTCGACTCGCCAACAACTTACGAGCGGCAGATGTTGATACCTTCTCCGTAACCCGGATTTGCTGGATTACCTTCTCATCCTTGTATACAGGACAGTCGCGAGAGGAAGCCGCATGGTCACCGTTGCAGTTTAGGCAGTGAGGGGACGGAGGTGGGCAATCCCCCTCATGGGCGTCCCTACCACAAGTGACACACTTTGCTGCATTTGGGCAATGTTCACGGGTATGATTGTACCTGTGGCGTTGAAAACAGCGCGTTGGGTTAGGCACATAAGGTCGGACAGAGATGACTTCATACCCTGCTTTGACCTTCGACGGGAGGTCAACTCTGTCGAAAGTCAAAAACACAGTACGAGTCGGTGTCAATTGGTTATCGACCTTTTTCATCACCCTGTGGACGGCTGTCACACCCTGATCGGACATATACGATTGGATGTCTTCATCAGACAGCCCGTCAAGGGATCTCGTAAAAACTACCCCCCTTGACGAGTTGAGTGTGCGGTGTGCTTCTACCATAACGGGAAACGTGTGCAACAACGTAGTACGTATAAGTTTTTGGGCTTGGAAGGCACTGTCCACTTCCAGCAACAATGTGCCATTGCGCTGACGTGAACAGGTTTTAACAGGGCCAGCAATTGCATCTACACCTTTCTGTATAACGAAAGGACTGACAGAATTGAAATCCTTTCCGTCGGTGCGAGAGACAACCAGAAATTTAGGCACATTAGGCAGAGTCTTTTTAGGCTGAGGCGAGTCTAACTTACGTTTATGGGTCAACGTCACGAAAGAAGATAAGGAAGTCATCGCGGAAGTGTCCCCCGTGATTACCGGCGTCTCCGATGGCGCGCTCCTTCCTAGTGGGGGCCCTCTCCGAGGGCTTACCCGCCTTAGGTGATTGTTCACACCTCAGATCACACCTCCCGAGAACTGACGGAGGGACCAATCGGCACGTTCGGAAGGTACCAGCTCGGGTAATCACCCCTCCCTGGGCCTGGCCTTTACCAGGGGGTACGTACGTGCCCTACTTGTCTACCCGGGGCGGGGAATTACGCGTTACCCCGTCACCTGCTACGCACGATAATGCGTGGGTCGGCCTTCAGACACGCACAGGGAGGAAAGAAGAAGAGGATAGGAAATGAAGAGAAAGAAGGAAGAAGTGTCTCAAACGCCGAAGCGGAGACTAATGAGGAGAAGAAAGCTAGGAGAGTACAAGGAGAGAAAGACAGAAAACAAAGGGTAAGAAAGGAAGGAACGAAGGAAGAAAAACCACAACAAGAACCACACTAGCTCACGAAATATGCCCGTCTCCGGGCGAAGGCATAAACCGGGAGGGACAGTGAAGCAGCCTGGGGCAGAAGAAAGGCTGCTCCGGCTCGGGGCCCCGTGCGCGCCACACACGTACCCACAAAAGAACTGTGGGCCCCCTGGGGGGGTTGTGGAAGTTGGGTGGGTGATGGAATACCACTTTAGGAAGGTATGATGATGAACCAGCTGTCCGTCAGGATAAGGAAACTTCCCATTACTGAACGCTTTGCCTAACATCTCCCCTCCACCTCTTCCTTTCCCACTCATTATCCTGTATCTCATGTCTTCCTTGCATCTGTGTGTTGCAACTTACAATATCCCCTTAATTACTTTTTATTTTTACTTGTTTTTTATTCTTCCTAACTTTATTTTTTCCTCTTTTTCCTATTTTTATTTTTCCTTATTATTCTTATCACTCAAAATCCCCCTCCATTGCCTCTCCACACTCCTCTACACCTCAACTTTGTTTCCTTCCGCACCCTGTCCCTTCACTGTTTTCATTGCCACAATTCAAATTCCTGCCTATCAGAATCTTTAAAATCCATCATGCAATGCAGAACTTTCCAGCCCTACCTCTACCCGGTATCCTTCCTCCTCCACTCCCCACTTCAGTCACAGTCTAGATACTTGTGTCGCTGGAGTGGCCGGACTTGATGGATGTGTGTGTATAGTTGTCTGAGTGATTGCGTGAATGTGTGTGTTTCTTTTTCTGATGAAAGCCATGGCCATAAATTTAAGTTATGTAAATGTGATTATCTTTCCTTGTCTATAAGAAGCTCAGCGAGCATCTTTACAGTGAATTGTTGTCTATTCTCCATTATTGACAACTTGAAATATATTAATAATAAACTGATCCTAACATTTATTTAGCTAGGATTCATGTATATTTTCAATTCTGTGACATCGCTGATCAGAAAGAATAATGCTTACTTTGTGTTTATTTACACATTATATTTGGCATTAATGGTTTAATACATTAATCTGTCAAAATATAATAAAAAATTGATTACTAAAAGCTTACACACTCATATATGATTTTTACTTTACATTGAAAAACTGGTATTTGAGCTGAAATTCATGTCAGCTCATTCATCAACCATGTGCTTTCATATATTTTCAGATTTTATCATCAGTCATTTCAATCATTAAATATGTGGTCTCTTCGAATTGTGAAGTCAGGTAGGCTTTCAGCAATCCACTCAAAGTGGAACAGTCTTGAGCAGTTCTCTGCCAGGTGCTACCAGTGTTCTTGATATCTTTGTCCCATCTGTCCAGTGGTCTTCCTCTAGGCCTCTGATGCTCTCTCTGACTCCACTCCAGTCTTAGCTTCATACATCAGCTGTCTTTTCTTCTCATGACGTGGCCTGTCCAATGCCATTTCAAGGAGCCTACTGTCTCTAAGATGTCCTTAACCTTCGTCACAGATCAAGTGTTATCCGCCCTTTTCCTATCCTTTCTTGCAAAGCCCAGCATTGATCTTTCCATGGCCCTCTTTGCTGTCCTCAGTTTTGCTTTCATAAATGCGTTCAGTGTCAATGTCTCACAATTACACACTATCACAGGAAGAATGCATTGTTCAAATACTGCTTTCTTCAGATTTACTGGCATTTTTAATCTGAATACCACTGAAATCCCTCCCAAATGCTTGCCAGCGAAGTTTTATGCACCAATTGATTTCAAGCCTTACATCTTCGTTCAAATTTATAATCTGGCCAAGGTAGATATATTCACTGACGTCTTCTAATGGACTGTCATTGACTTTCACATCACCAGCTGGGACCCATTTGTTTGACATTACTTTTGTTTTGGAAAGGTTCAAGTTCAAGCCAACCAACTGACATTCCAATGCAGTTTTGGAGCCATGCAAAGTCATTGGCCAGTAAGGCAATATTATCAACAAATCTGAAGTTGGGAAGCCTTTTTCCATTAATTATAATTTTTTTACCTCCCCTGCTCTGCTTTGATGCAGTCGTTTCCAGAACATTCAAGAACAGTTTTGGGGAGATGGGATCACCTTGTTTGACACTCTTCATAATGCGGGATTCTTGAGTTGATTTGCTAAAATTAACTTACAATGAAGTCTCGTAGATGTTCTTGAGGACTTCAGTGTATGTGTAGATTAGATTATATTAATACTTGTTCCATAGATCATGAATAGGACACTTTGTAATGATGTTGAACATGTTCCCACTTCTTGCTCTCTCAAAGCTTGGAAGACAGCTGTATGGCTAACAGAGTCAAACACTTTTTCAAAGTCAACAAAGGCAATGCAGAGAGACAGTTCCTATTCATTTGTTGTGCTTATCACTTCACTAATCATCAGAATGTGATCAATAATGCTGACATTGCTTCAGAATCCTGTCTGTTCCATAGGTTGGGCTATGTCTAGGGTGGAACTAATTCGATTTAACAGGATTTTTTGTGAAAATTTTGTACAAAGTTCAGAGCAAGCTAATATTGTGAATGCTTCCTTTCTTGTGTATCAATATAATCTTTACCTTTTTCCATGATAGTGGGATTGAAGCATAGTGCAGGAGGGAAGCAAATACTTTTGCCAAGTGATTTATTATTACCTCTTCTGTCAGTTTCAGGATGTTGACACTGTGCTCATTTTCAGTTGACACTATTCCCTTCTTAATGCTATCGAGAGCACACTTGACTTCCAATGGGAGTATATCTGGGACACTAGGTACAGCATTTAATTTAGATACACTCAAATTTTGTCTTGGTTTGCTATACAAATTGCTATAAAAGTCACTGATGAACTTCAAATGTTCCTCCTTTTCAGTGATTCGGCTGTCATTTCCATCAAGTGTGATAATCTGCTTTTTACAGAATGTCAGTTTGCATTTGGCTGATTTAGACTCTGTCACTATAACACAATAAACGTTCCACTCGTTTAACAAAATTTATTGAAACAGTTCAGTCTGCACACAACTAAACAAATTAAATCACACTGGTTCTTGCATACTGATACAGGCACTTAGCACAAATTCTGATAATAGCAGCAGTGTTACAGTCAATGAAAACAGGCAAACAGAACTTCCCATAGTGTAGCAAAGAGTCAAATCCGGTGATGAAGACTTCAGTCAGTATCAGGTCTCTTCTCAAAGAACCCAAGCATGCTCTAAAGTACCCCTTATTAGAGACAGAGTCATAGACACTCTCCAGCGAGATGAGAACTGCTGGAACTGGCTCTGTGTTTTGCTTATATTCACAGGTTCAGCTAATTGTTGTGTTTGTTAACAGTAGTGCTCACTCTGGTGGCAAAGGCAGCACCGTCTATATTGCTCGTATCGATTGTGTTGTAGCTCAATGGACAACACATTCAGTCATGCCGTAGTCGCGCATGCGCATGGTGTACAGAGCCGATTACATGGCGGCAGATTCAACAGCTGAATTTAAACTTGTCTTGTTCTCTAAGCTGGCTCATACGGTGTCTTCACTGAATTTCTGTGTGTCACTTTTTATTTATCTTCACACTGCCTTACATAGTTGGGAATATGCTACAAACACATGCTGTCACAATTGGTATCGACTTTCATTTCTCTCCCCTGTTGATTTTCAGTTTTACACTGCAAACAACTTCTTCTGCACTTGAACAATTATTTTAATGTAATCACTTTGAACTATTTCATAATTTATGTTCCTATCAAATGTTAGGCTATTTCATACTGCTTATTCACTTACAATACTATGACACTAGTAAACAATATAGTAATAGGACAGTTTACAACTCACCACAAACACGTTACAATGAGCTGCAACAGGCACATACAAAAGACACACACATACAACGCTTTCAGCTATCGGCCATGGCCTTTTTCAGAAAATAGGAATATGCACAGAATCACACAGGCACACAACCTTCATCTCAGACTGACACACTTAAAATAATGCTCTGCAGTGTGGAAACAGAGGAGGGGAGGGGGGATACGAATGTTGTGTCATGGTGGTAGGGTGCAAACAGCACAGCCTTCTAGAGCGTTCTTCCCATGGAAGAATGAGATGCAGCTTATGGATGGAGTGGGGAGGCAGTTGAAAGGAGGAAAATAAAATAAAAATAAACGAATGCTCGCACGCCCCATACATACACACACACACACAAACACACACACACACACACACACACACACACACACACACACACAACACTCAAAATAGGAGAGGTTTAGGATATAGAGGTGGGGACTGTTGGGTGTGGAAAAAAGGGATGTTATCATAGTTAGAGGCCAGGATAATTCTGGGATTTGAGAATGTACTGTATGGATATCTCCCATCTGTGCAGTTCAGAAAAGTTGGTGGTGAGTGGAAGGATTCAGATGGCCCGAGTTGTGAGCAACCGTTGAAATCAAGCATGCTGTGTTTTTGGCCAAAGTTGGTGGTGGCCATTCATTCTAATGGACAGCTGGTTAGTGGTCATGCCAATATAGAAAATTGTGTAGTGATTGCAGCACAGCTGGTAAATTACATGGCTGCTCTCACAGTAGCTCTGCCTATGACAGGACTGAAATAGGGAGTGCTGGGTGGGTAGATTGGATAGGTCTTGCAGTGGAGTCTTCCAAAGGGATATGAACCCTGTGGCAGTGGAGTGAGTTTCATGGTGGCATAGGGTGGAATAGTATATTATGGAGACTGGGAGGGTGATGGAACAGCACTTTAGAAGGCATGGGAATATTCTTCGGCAGGATGTCTCATTTCTGCACATGAGGACAGAAAATCAAAACTTTTGTGAAGGTTGCAATTTAGTTGTTCGAGTCTAGGGTAGTAATGGGTGACAATGGGAGCACTATTCTGATGGTAGAGGGAGGATTTTGGATGTGTGAGGATATGGCATGTTAGATCTGTTTGCAAACTAGGTCTTTGGTGTAGTTTCTGTCTGTGAAGGCCTTTGTGAGACCTTCAGCATTTTGATAAAGGGAGTTCTTGTCACTGCAGGTATGCCATCCATGGGTGGCCAGGCATAAGGGAGGACTTTTTTTTATGTGGAAGGGTTGGCATCTGTCAAAGTGTAGGTACTGTTGGAGGTTGGTAAGTTTAATATGGACAATAGTGTGGATGGAGCCATCAGTGAGGTGAAGGTTGACATCCAGGAAAGTGGCATGGTGGATTGAGGACAAGGTGAAGTGGATGGGGGAAGCAATTGAGGTTTTGAAAGGAGGATTGCATGTCCTGTCCCTGAGTCCAGATCATGAAAATATCAATAAACCTGAATCAGGCCAGAGGTTTGGGTTTTTGGGATGCTAGTAAGGATTCCTCCAGAAGAGACAAACAGGTTGGCATAGGAGGGTGCCATGTTGGTACCTATGGCTTCGCTGTGGATTTTATAGTAACTTCCACCTAAAAGGAAAAGGAGGGGGGGGGGGGGACGGAGTTGGCTCACGCGTGCTCATGGGGCATGCAAGTGATTTTCTTATTTTATTTATTTTCCTCCCCTCACTTGACTCCTATCTCCATTACTAAGCTGCATCTCGTTCCTCCCATCTAATGTGTACATGCTCTGTAAGGCCATGCTGTATCCATCCCTACCATTGTGACAACTTTCCTATAGCCCCCCTTCCCCTCCTCTATTTCCACACCGCAGAGCCTGATTCAAAGTGTGGCAGCTAGAAGTGACAGTTGTATGACTGTGTAATTGCGTGAATGCTCCTATTTTCAGAAAAAGGCCATGGCCGATACCTGAAAATATTGTATGTTTGTGTTTTTTTTTTATGTGTCTGTCACAGCTCATCATCATGTCTTTGCAGTGAGCTGTAAACTGTCCTATGTCGTTAATTCCAACCTGGACTTCCTGTTATATGATACTAGTTACATAATCCACTGTGTCCTCAAACATGTCTTGTGGATCTTTATGTTTTCACTGGTGAATCAAAACATTAACCTCTCAATTTAGTATGTTTCACGCAGAAAATAGAAAGGTAATTGCATTTAAATATTGCTGTAGGTCTTACCTATTACATATCAATATGCAAAGCAAATAAAACTCAGATATGGAAGGGCGTGAAGGTCTTACAAGCAAAGTAAATTACAGAAATGTTGGATCAATGTGAATTAGGAATTGAAATTGTTGTAACCTTGTCAAACCTTTATTAAACCTCACAAGTACACATGATTGAACCAAAAGTCAGTAGCTTGTGCCAGAGCTGATTTGTTACTGCCATAGCCTCATCTGTGTACACCTAGCCTGCCGGCTGACTAGTTGGCGCTAACATGTAACCAGCAGGTGGGCAGTGCCACTATGTGGCTAGCCAGTGAGTAGCGGCGGATATAAACTTTACATATACTCAAAATACAAATTTCCTTAATGGCAAGAATACATGTATAACAGTAACATACAAACATCATTTCTCAACAAGTTTCAAGCACTCATTAATTAGGGTCTCAAATAAACAATTTACAGATATGACCAATTCAAAGTAAGTCAATAGGAAGATGAGCACCTCTATTTAATCAGGAAAGCAATGTACAATATTTTAAGTCTTTCCTAGGTCAGCTAAAGAATGTGCCCAGCACAGGAAATTGTAGATATTAATTATTATTACTTTAGGATAACAGACCATTAATTTATACATTTAATTTGTGTGTTGACACTTCTTGTTGTACACAGAGAGAAAAAAAAGGAAACATTGAAAGAAAGAGAACAAAAAAAAATTATTGATTGCACTGGTTGGCATATCACTACACCTTTTGATTGTACACTGCTTTTCGATGCACTGACACTTATTGTTGAGCAACACTCACATCCATGCTGTCTTCCTCTACCACAGTGAATTCACATGGTGGAACTCAGGCGTATGGTCGATAGTGTCCTCCCCCATGGAATTGTGCCTGCCATCCAGGACTGGTGATATCTCTGCTGGTTGAGGGCACAGCGATGGAAATGTGGGGAACGCTGGAGTCTGTGGGGCTCCTTGCACCAGCAGCAGGGTACTGCTCAGCGGTGCGGCATCCATACTGATGCCTGGAGCCTGGGAAAATGCTGATGAAGACCCCAGCAGTGGGAGAATGTCGACATCGACATCCATCAGTTCCTGGCTTGGTCAGGGGGAGTCTTCAAGTGATGACGGTGTTCTTGAGCATAGCTGGTCTATGTGATGAGCCACATCGGCATCCACTGTCTGCACTCAGTGTCTTGTTCTTGGATTACACTTCCTTGAATCCATTTTTGCTGGCAGCCATAACTGCACACCCATACTGGTGCCCCGATCTTGAATTTGCCTGATGGGGTTGGTTGTATGGTATTACCAAGTGGACAGATTAAGGTAAAGTAGGGTACATGGTTGGAGTCCATGAGGCAGTGCTGCTGGACTATGATTTCTGGCTAGTGTGAACCGGTAGGTCTGGAGAAAGGTAGCGAGTGCATTTTCATTAGAGGATGAGGTGAGTAGCTTCTTCATCTGATTTTTTAAAGTTCAGACTTATCTTTCCATCTGTGGCGCTTTTTAATGGACAACACTAAAGCCACATTTTTAATACATCACCTTTTTTTAGATGTTCAGTGGTCTCATAGATCTCGTATCTCACCTACCATTAACAGGTCACAAAATTATATTAGGTTTTTCCAAGTCACGGAATTGACCATAAATGTGACATGTTTCATTTTTTATGTATATGTATTTATCCATTCTTGATGAAGCACAGAAGCCAATTTCTGCGTATTAATACGTAGTTGTATTTCTAGAACCGTCTAGAACATGGAAGTTACAGTGTATTAAATTACATAATTTGTTTATGAAACATAAATGAATTATGCTTTACGTAAAGATACACAAAATTATGAAAATATAATAATAAGACTTTTGTATTTAAAACAAACAATATAAAAGATCGTAAGTAAACAACAATTAGTGCAGTATTAATATATGTTTACATTACTTTAAATTGTTAAATCAAAGCAACTAATTAATTCTATAGACAGCAAAGTGTGATATTATGGTCAAAACATTATAGAAAATATCAAATATTATTAGTTAACAATTTCATTAATAAACACATTATTGTCCAACATTACGCTTATGACTTCCAGTAATTAATTAATTTATTTCATTAAAAGACCCAAATAATGAAAGTGAGTAAAGCAATGTGACTTGTCATGAGTGCCATAAAATGTTTTTATAATATTAACATGGAATATTAAGGTATAACACCACGAGCAACTGAGGTATCGTACGTTGTGGTAATCAAAACAAATGAGACCTTCCAGGCTAAATACATTACACACCTCACCATTGGATTGTGGGTGGAATGGGGGTGACGTGACGTGCTATATGCCACATTGTAAACAGAATTGGGAGAATTCAGTGGATGTGAACTTTTGGCCATTGTCAGAGATAATGGTGTTTGGCAGCCCTTCAAGGGCAAATATTTTATTTAGAGCTTGTATAGTGGATTCAGATGAGGGTGATGAGTTATGGGTTACAAAAGGAAAGTGCGAATAACTATCAATTGCTAGAAGCCAGAAGGCACCAAGAAACCTTCTGGCTTAGTCGATATGTATCAGTTCCCAAAGAAGATTCAGTTTCAGCCAGGTGGTGGTGGATGTTTTGGTGGCTGCGCCTGTTGGGTACATGCAGTGCAGGAGGCAACCACATGACAGATCACTGAGTCGATGCCCGACCAGTAGATGTGTTGACAAGTGAGGTTTTCTGTTCTAGTGACACCCTAGTGTCCTTGGTGAAGTAGTCCCAGCACCCCATGGCAAAATCCAGCTAGTATGATGACTCAAGGCATGGTGTAATCTGTAGCAAGCGGTAAGCCTGTAGCATAAGTGGAAATAGTTGTGAAGGGGATCAGAGGCTTTGCCAGGAGGACATTCAGGCCAACCTATGGCAATGATTTGGAGAACATTACGAAGCACCAGATGCACTTCTATAGCAGTGGCAATGCGATCACCGGTAATGGGGAAACCTTCAAAAGCCTTGTTTTATTCATCATCAAGATGGAAGCATTATAGTTCATCTCTATCGAAAATTGGATTGGGTCCATGCAGGAGTCTTGACAGGACATCAGCATTTGCATGTTGGGATGTTGGTCTGAAATGAATTTCATAGTGGAACTGTGAAACATAAAGAGCCCCCATTGAAGGTGATGTGCTGCCTTGAATAAAGATATCAAAGGTTTATGGTCAATAATGAGATGGAACTTACTTCCGTACAAGAAAACACTGAACTTCTGCAAAGCATAAATGATTGCAAGGGCCTCCTTTTCGATTTGTGAGTATTTATGCTGTGCCTCATTCAATGTTTTGGAGGTGTATGCGATAGGCTGTATACCGATGTGCCAAGACTGCGCGTATACCATGCTGCAATGCATTTGTTGCAAAGACTAATAATTGACCTGGGGTGTACATGGCTAAATATGGTGCTGTGTGAAGCAAGGTTTTGTGGCGTGTGAACACCCATTCACATTTCTCTGACCATTGAAAAGAAACTTTTTTCTTGAGAAGTCTGTGTAATGGGCGTGCAACTTCTGCAACTGACAGAAGAAATTTATGGTAGTATGCCAGTGCTCCCAAAAAAGCTTGTAAGTCCTTTATATTTGCAGGGCATGTCAAAGCCTCTATGGCGGCAACATCATCTTTGAGTGAGCCTATTCCCTCTTTGGATAACTAAAATCCTAGGTAGACAACTGATGGCTGGAAAAACTGATTTCTAGAAGTTACATTTATGCTGGCCTCCTGAAGCAAAAAAAAACAAAAAACAGGTTTTTAGATTACAAAGGTGTTCAGTTGTGGTGGTGCCCGTCATCTTGGTAGTTCATACAGCCAGGGATATGAGCCAACAACTGTTCAAGAAAATGTTGCAAAATGGTTGGGACACTGGCAAACTCCAAACGGAAGACACTGATATTGATATAAGCCGAACAAAGTATTGATCACTAAAAATGCACATGAAGCTTTGTTGAACGGTAGTTGATGGTAGGCCTCCAAGAGATCAATTTCGGAAAAATATTGCCCTCCTGCGAGTTTAGAAAATAATTCTTCTGGGCAGGGGATGGGATATGTGTTTATTAAGCATTGTGAGTTTACAGCTGCTTTGAAATCTCCACACAAGTGTAAGTTTGAGCAGTGATCAAGATACCTTTATTAAACCTCACAAGTACACATGATGAAACCACAAGTCAGTTGCTTGTGCCAGAGCTGATTTGCAACTGCCGTGGCCTCGTCTGCATCTGCCTAGCCCGCCAGCCACCTTGTTGGCACTAGCGTGTAACCAGCTGGTGGGCCGTGCCACTATGTGGCTAGCCAGTGGGTGGCGGCGTATATAAATGAGGTGCAGCTTCTACAAAATACAGTGAAATAGCGAAGCTGAGCTGAAGTGGAAGTGATACTTAATTATGAATACACCAGAATACTGGAAGCAGTGCTACAAGATATTACACTGGAATTGTATTTTGACATTTAACCCTTAGACTGCTCTGGATGCATTAATATGCACATGCATCAGTCAGGTTCTTAGGTATCTGCCTTTCTCTTTCCACCATCACACTTATTGCTGTGGTCAAGCTACTACCATATCTTGGTAAATATCAAAATTTCCAATTATTACCCCACAACATAGGTGCCTTTTGGCAAACTATCATTTGCAAATACACAATTTTGTGATCTTGTTCCCTTTATAAAGTACAATATCTAACATATGTAATAATGGAAACGACTTTTTTATTTATGTATTTATTTATTTATTATTTTTTATATATTTTTATTTATTTATTGTTATTTTAGGGCACACAACTGCTGAGGTCATTAGCGCCCAAATCAATACTGAGATATACCAAAGGATAATAAGCCTATATGAAAACAGCTAAAAACATAGGGTAAAATACAACAAAAGGAAAAACTAAATGTCCTTTGATAAACTGGTGAAGTTTATAAAATTCACGACTTGAGCTGCAACTCGTGCACCTTCAGCCAAAATTTCTGCCAGGGTATTCGGTAGATTCAGTGCAATGCGAACAGGAGTAAAATTTGGACAAGACAATAAAACATGATGCACCGTCAGCAGGTGACCACAGGAACATAACGGTGTGGGGTCATATGAAGCATGAAGATCAAGAAACCTCGAGCAGTAAACTGCATCTGAAGTGCTCTCCTTCGGGAGTGAGTGAGTTCAAGATGAACACGAACTTGAGTCTGAAGCCAAGGTGGCACTGGGCTCTCACCTGTTTGAAATGTGGAAGGAATGGTAAAAGAGAGGTGCTGAAGCAAGCGACAAAAAATGGACGTCAGGAGGGAGCAGGGCAGTCATATTAGCCCATATTAGCTATCACGGGGTGATTAAGGAATGATGGAATAGGAAGGGTGGTGGGGCATTGACAGCAGATGGCAGTATGTTGCACCGATAGGTCAGAGGCAATTCGGCAGCTTTGGCATAGAGGCTTTCAACAGGGCTAGTGCAAAATGCTCTTATCGCGACATGTAACCCCCGATGGGGGATCACGATAAGATGGTGTAAAATGGATGGCTGTGCAGAAGAAGCTCCCATAATCCAGCTTTGATTTGCCAGAGGACTGAAAGGTGAAGCAGGACGGTACGATCCGTGCCCCATGATGTACCACTGAGAACATGGAGAACGTTAACGGAATGAGTACAGCAAGCAGCCAGACACTTGTGGAGACCAACTAAGTTTCCTATCCAATGTTAGCCCTAAAAATGTCATCATCTCCACAAATGGGATAGTGACAGGGCTGAGGTGGAGAGATGGTGGAAGAAACTCTGTATCTCCAGAAGTTGATACAGACTGTTTTTTCATGGGAAAGTGGAAGCCATTTGCGAAACTCCACGAATAGACACTGTCAAGGTAATGCTGAAGACAACGCTCCAGGAGACACCTTCTCTGAGTGCTGCAATAGATCATTAAGTCATTCACAAACAAGAAGCCTGAAACATCAGCTGGTAGGCAATCTATAACTGGGTTGATTGCTATGGCAAAAGTGTTATGCTCAAGACAGAAACATGTGGCAATCCATTCTCCTGGCAAAAGGTGGCATACAAAACAGAGCCCACTCGTACCCTGAACATTCGATCTTTTAAAAATACATGAATACAGAGGAGGAGACGGCCACGTAGATGCCATGTATGCATGGTGTGGAGAATGCCTGACCTCCAGCAAGTGTTGTAAGACTTCTCCAAATCGAAGAACACAGCCACCGTCTGACACTTTTTCAAAAAGTTATACATAACTAAGGTTGACAAGGTAATGAGACAATCAATAGCAGAGCGATGCCTTCGAAACCCGCACTGGACATTGGTGAGCAGGTGTCGAGATTTGAGTAGCCAAACCATTACCTTACAAACACAGCTGGTCAGGGAAATGGGGTGATAACTGGAAGGAAGATGTTTGTCCTTTCCTGGTTTGGGTATGGGGACAACAATTGCATCACGCCAATGAGTTGGAACTTCACTTTCAGTCCAGGCGCAATTGTAAGTGCGAAGAAGAAAGCATTGACCTGCAGGGGAGAGGTTCTTCAGCCTAGGACAAAGGACCAGGACAGGGCGAGGGTGAGGGAATGTTCTAGATCCTGCATGGTGAAGGTGGCATTGTAACTTTTATGATTGAGAGATTTGAAAAAAAAAAAAAAAAAAGGCAGACGTGCCTCCTCTGCCTGTTTTTGGGGGAGGAAGGCAGAGTCATAATTAGCTGAGCTTCAGACCTCAGTGAAATATTGGCCTAAAGCATTGGATTTATCAACGGGTTCCACAAGGACTTCATTTGTTACGTTCAGGCCGGGGATTGAGGAACAGACCTCAGTGGCAAATAATTGGTGTAGGTTACCCCAGACGACTGACAAAGGAGTAAATCTGTTGAAGGAACTCGTGAAAGCAGTCCAGCAGGCCTTTTTGCTTTCTTTAATGACACAACGGCATTTTGCAAATAGTCTTTTGTAATTATACAATTCTTCCAAGTAGGCCAGCTTTGAAATATATGTAGAGCATCGCTACATGCAGCATTCCACTAGGGAACTGGGACCCTACGTGGAGAGGTGGAAGTTCAGGGTCTGGAATATTCGGCGGCGGTGAGGATGACAATTGTGAGGTAGTTGACCTGACTGTCACAGCTGGAGAAATTCTGATCATGGAAAACTGCCATGGAAGAATAGAGCCCCCAGTCGGCGTTGGAGATGTTCCAGCTGGTGGAACATGGAGAAGTGGTATGGTGTAATAGAGAAATTATACAGGGGAAATGGTTGTTCGAATACCTATCAGACACAACATACCATTTGAACTTATGCACAAGTGGAGTAGTGCATATTGCAAGGTCTAAGTGGGAATAGGTATGCACCGTGTTGGATAGCAAAGTTCGTTCACCGGTATTTAGGCAGACAAGGTTAAGGTGGTTGAAAAGGTCTGCCAAAAGATAGCCCGTCTGGCAAGAAGCTGGAGAGACCCATAGAGGGTGGTGGTCATTGAAGTCACCAATCAGCAAAAATGGCAAAGGAAGCTGAGCAACAAGGTGCAGTAAGTCTGCCCTAAGAATGGTAGATGACAACGAGGTATAGATATTACAAAGAGAGAAGGTGAATGCGGGGATGGTGATACAGACGGCAACTGCCTGTAGGGGAGTTTGCAGTGGGATGGGATGATAATAGACATCTTCCTGAATGAGCAGCATAGCACCTCCATGGCCAGAAATACCTGCCACAGGAGGTAAATCAAAACGCACAGAGGTATACTGTGGGAAATTGATATGATCGTTTGGGAGGAGTTTCGTTTCTTGTAGACCTATATAAGTGGGGAGTGCAGCTGAAGGAGTAGTCTTAATTCATCGCAGTTGGAACAAATGCCTCTGATGTTCCACTGAAGGAGTTCCATGAAGAAAGCAAGAGAAGAAGAAAAAGGGTGAAGGCAAGAGCATATCATCTTGATGGCCGCTGAGGGCATGGCTGCAAGGGGGCACTGTTACTGCAATCGACAGATAGATAGTCATGTTCCAGAAGTTCAGACATCTGTTCTGCCTCCTTCCTGGATTGATTGGAATGGGCATTTGCCTCTGCTGGTGAAATGCCAGCTGATCAGCAAGCAGTAGAGTGTCCTGGCGAGACAGAGGACAGCTGGGGCCAACTACTGCTTGGTGGCGTGACCAAGAAGTCAAGACATGGTGGGGAAGGAGATGAAAATTTCTGTTTGTGTGCCTTTTTGGAAGCAGTTTGGTTTGAAGAATGAGTGGCTGTTGGTTGGGAAGATGAAGTTTTAAGAAAATCTTTGTGAACAGGATTTTTTTTTAAAGTCCGGGATTCCGACTTAGTGGCCCATGATTTCTGTGAAACTGGTGTTGACTGGGGTTTACAGTGAGCAGAAGACATCGGGGATGTCGACCGGGCAATCTTTGGGCTGGATGATCTGACAACTGTGTCACTGAAGGTAAAATCACTTGTCTCCATACCCATCGCCTTTGTTGGTCAAGGAGAGGAAAGGACATTACTGTAGGTTATAATCTGCTCACCCTTTTCTGGAATGATTTAAGCTGATCACTAATTTTTTCCTAAATCACTGAACATTTTTTTAGTTCACAGCCTCTATAACAAAATCATTCCACTGTAGGTGAAGATTAAAAAACGTATATGCTGGTTGAAGTCCTCTGCATTGGCAGCTGTCTTTGGTGTTCACTAAAAGAAAAAAGAATGTTTCAGGGTCACCCTGAATAAAACTTCTCGATAATAGTTCCAAGATGATACACACAAATTTATTTCCATTTCAAATCATAATGTTGCACAATGTTCAAAACATCCAGCAGCAGATTACAGAACTGCTTACAGTCTCTCATCCAGATGAAGAGTGGAAAAACATGGCTCCTCTATCACAGTACTGCCTAATAAGATCATGACAATGTTTTTCAGTTATTAAATAAATAATATGGTAATACAATCAATGCATCAAAATGTGTAAATTAAAATATTACATGTAGATTTTTATTCCCTTATTTAATGGGAGTACGTGTTTCATGAAATTTTTATTTAATGTGTTATGCAAACTAAAAGTCATGTTTGACTCATGTTAAACTTACTCTATTTATTTACATATTTTTGGAAACATTTTTTTCCCCACTTATGTGAAACAGCACTATTAATTTAAATTGGTATATAAACAACAGTCTAGAGTGCAATTTTTTTATATTTTTCAACTAGTTTTGATTTTATTTATCCATCTTCAGGAAATTAAGCTCCATTGATGTTTTGGAGTTGGCAGGAGACTTGGAGCCTTCTAGTGTGTCACTAGAAGGCTCCAAGTCTCCTGCCAGCTCAGCAACAGCAATGGATCTTAATTTCCTGAAGATGGTTTAAATAAAACCGAAACTAGTCGAAAAATATTAAAAAAATTTTTGCACTCTAGACTGTTGTTTATATACAAATTCAATTTATTTACATTATTTGTTTTTTTCGAAGTGCACACTTATCCGTTTAGACAATATTGTGTTTGTGTACTATTATTGAGACCCGTAATTTTAGTCGTTTTCAGTTTGTTGTCTAATTTTTTTTTACAAATACGTATTTGTATAAAGTCTTAGTATTTTTGTTTATTTTGATGATAGTTTCTTAGTACCAAAAGGATTATTAATTAGAGTGTGGGAAACGTGATAGGTATTTAATTTAGGATCCAGTGATAGTAAAACATGGTCTGCCCCAATTTATTTAAACAAAATGTAATAACATTGTACAATAGTTCTAACCTGTAGTAGTGTTGTTTTTATACAAATAAGTATGTTCATAGGCTAATCATATTTCGTAACTAAGTGTAATGCATTATTAGTGTTACTATTTACGAATTTATCAAAGTTGAAAATTACGTAAAAAGACAGCCAAAAGTTGAGTTTAAATGAACATACTATTTCTTAAATGTGTTTTACTAATAGTGTTAATAGCATGTTAAACTTAACACGAAAATGTAATATTTTATATGTTCGGTGGTGAAGTTTTATTTAGGGTTCCACATGTTTATGTTTGTAATGTTGGCAATGTAGTGAGTGCGCGACATAGCAGAAACGTTACAAGGTACCCGCTGGAAGCACAGCAGGCTTTCTACTTGCTAATAATTTCTGGACAGCTGAGGTGGAAACTTTTTCTTGACTCGGATTTCCTGG